>OY390723.1:23728154-24342995 GCA_959613375.1 Heteropelma amictum
AACCATAAAGCCTCCGGATGTATGTGTATATATAATACATGTATTTATAGTATATATGTATATAATATAGATACGGTACATACTATATAACTGTGGCTATCGAAATCGCAAAGCTATATACATGTATATAAGCACACACACACACACACACATTATATACATATATGGAAAAGCGTTGTAGCTGGCATTTTCTTCTCCATCTTCGCCTTCGATACCATTTTTTTTTTTTTCCTCTTTCCTTTCCACTCTCTGGCCGATAGCACGTACCACAGACGAGTGAAGATACAGCGCTTTTCGAAAGCCGCACAAAGTATAGCGCAATTCACTCGATGTACCAAGTTTTCTCAGGCTCGACATCGCGACGTATTCTCGTTGAGAGATATACGTGTTTTTCGCAGTCCTGTATACCGCCGTCACAGTTAGTGACTTGTAGAACGTTATTGACTCTGCGCTCGAATTTTCCTCGAAGAACGTCCGATCTGTGTGCGGACTTTTATACACTGAATGTTTGAATGTTTGATGATGAGCTATGGATGGCTAAATTGGTCCAAATTCTTCTTTTTTTCCATCGATATTCACAATCGAATTTCGGAAGAAAGTCCACACCCAAGATGCTGTTTAATTTTGTACATGGACCATTGATTTATCTCTGAAAAAAGCGTCATTTTTTTACATTGAACAATTTCGTTCTTGCGAGTTTTTTTTTGTGAAGCATGAATGTTTTTGCTTCAACATTCGTTACAAGGTGGTTCTTGAAATTTCATGACATTCCCACGCGACCAATACTGTTGTTCGAAATTATACTTTTTTATTCAAATTATACTATTATTCGACTTTTACAGTTACCCTTTGAGCTATGGAAATTGTACTCTCAGTTTCCCCTGATTCGAGTATCATCCATCATATTTTTATATTGCAACATTAGCTAGCTAACAATCATGATTGGTGAGAGAATAATTTTGAGAGAATAGAAATGATTTTTCGAAAATATATTCCACAGCCATGTGACGCATATCTGCTTTCCGCCTTCATTTGTCTCGCCGATCTTTTGACTCTCTCCGCGCGTTCCGCCACGCGAATTCGGTGCTCATTCAAGTCATCGGGTGTAATAAATTTGCGGAATAATTCAAGTATTGTCTCGATTGTACGAATCGCGTATAGACGACGAAAACATCGTTCCCTCTTTTCCACTCACGATTATACGCCCTCGGTTGTATATATATGTGACGCTGGAAACTTTTCCCAACGGAAAGTCGAGGGCAACGTTAGTGGACTTTTTGAGAGTTTCGAGCTATTGCTGCGGCCTCTCGAATTCACCGTCATTAACGTGAAGATAATACAACTTTGACTCTTCATCGTTCGTGGAGACGATCTCTCAAGTGTGCAAGAGATGAGAGGTGAAAAAATGAAAAACAAAATTCTCGTGGCAGGGTTTTCGAGTGGCTCTCTCTCTCTCTCTCTTGCCATTATCGTTATCACGACGTCATCGCATTTTCGCCATTCTCTACGATCGTTTGTCAAGAAACAACAAGGACGAGCCGGAAAGTTGACTACTTAAAAGTCGAAAAGTTTTATCGCATCGACTGTTACTTTTTTTTTCGTTCATTTTTTGCTTGGATAAGTATATAATGAATGGTACGAAACAAAAAAACAAATACACAAATATTCACTCAGGAATCGTCAAGTACCCTGAAGATACGAGAGTTGTGACGAATTACAAGTCTGAGAATATTTTTACACACGAATCTTCAAATTACGTGCGATTACCATCGTAATCGGAGTAGAATGAATATTGTAGTCAGACAATAAAGTTGTTTGTTCAAACATTTATGCATCGACATTTTTTGGGATACGTATGTGCCTCTTCTCTCGGGGTAAATAATCACTGGACCCTCGCTGATTCTGCGAGAGTCATTGCCAATCGCGTTTTCCGCGTAAACACTCGAATATAAACTGCGAAACTTTAATTTCAGCTCGAATTCGATTCTCATCGTAACAACCGTATGAAGCATTAAGAGGAGCAAATTACCGTAAAGAGAATGCGGAAGATGGAGAAACAGAGAAAGCGGAAGACGATTTTGGACACGAGAGAGAGAGAGAGAGAGTGAGAGAGACAGTACTTTTTCGAAATTCGACATTGCGATATATTGAGAAAATGCGAGTGAGATTGAGTGAGAAAGAGTACGCGCGTGTTTGCGTATCTCGGTATGAGAAAGGAAGAAAGGAGGGAGACGCGAGATGGGGATGAAAAGATGAGAGAGAAAGAGCGAGAGAAGGGGGAGGGGGACGGAAACGAGCTAGATGTGGAGGGTGCAAATGGTACATCCATTACTTCACCGTAGTCTAATGGCTGGAATTTATTAGGCGATAAGTTACTTCATGGTCGTCCCTTCCTACCCTTACGGACGGTCGAGCAAAGCGAGCTTCGAGTTTCCGGCGTACGCTAGCTAGCAACCCATCTCCCTCGAAAGTGTGTCTCGCAAAAGACGAAGGCGGTAAGAAAGTATAAGGGAGTGCAAATGTTTGTATGGGAGGGAGAGAAAGAGAGAGAGGGGGAGATAAAGAGAGAAGCAGGGTGTAAGAAAAAGAGGGTGCAAGAAGCAAGAATAGTATATGTATATCGGGTCACTGCTGTGGAAAGGCTGAGGTATGCAACGAGTCAAAGAGGGATATTAGGATTCCTATGGTTCGGCCAACGTTTTAAAGCTCTAACCTCGATACCTTACGTTCGCATTTTCCAATCCCGCCCGATCTATTTTTCTCAGCCGTTTCATTGACACTTTTTCCGAGGGAGTTTTAAACGCCCTGTAAACAGCTTTCTCTCCATCTATTTTATTACGATCGCACACACCAGACGCGCAAAAATAAAAACGATTTGTCAAACGCGTATGCGTGTTATCCATCGATTTTCCCTGTTTGTTTATGGAAAGTGACTGCCATTGGAATTTCTATCGAAAAATGATAAACCCGTTAAACTTCCCGAACCAATATGGTTAGTCAATGAAATTTCGAAGGAGAAAAGACCATTTTTTTTTATAAAATGGAATTTCGATGGAAATCGATTTTTACGAGAAAAAAAAAACTTCCGGAAGTAGTTTTTACAAAAATGATCAGCTGAAAACGTAAATTACTCGTATCTGTTTTTGTAATATATTTTTCCTTTGAAGAATAATCCCTCCTTTTTTCGAATCGTTTTTTGAAAACGACAATTTTAACTACTGATTCCTGGTTGCTCACGTACTTTGTGCGTGTAAAGCATCGCGTTAAGACTCTAGAAAAATGTCAGAAAAATTGAGCTAGACTGTGTCAATTATTCCTAAAATTATATCCACAAGACTAGCTTTCCCATTGGTCAATTTTGAATTTCTTAATTTCGTTTTCCATTTTATTTCGTCATCAAATTTGAATTTCAATTTGAGCATCGATATTACGAAAGACTTGAATGGCTCCGTTTGAAAATACTCTCCGGGTCCTATCAAATATTTCGCTCTGGTCAAGATCGAGCTCTTGTATGCAGTCCAACGGACGAGAGTCAGGCATTTTCAATTCCACGTTCCAACAAGCTCTTTTTCAGTTTGAAACACGAGATACGTGACAACGACATTTGTACCCGGAACATGATAGAATAAGTAAAAGGCGAGCCCGCAAAGCTGTGGCAGTAAAAGTTTTAGATTTCTCTAAAGTAAAATGCTAAAGGAGAAAATTCGTGAATGTGCCATTGATACGCATACACTGAGAAAAAAGATTTGGTTGTATCTTGGCATACCAAACTTTTGTTAGACTTTCAGTGAAATAATTTGTTTGCTTCCAACAAATAAATTCATTATATCTCGACGATACTAAACGTTTGAATGATTTTTAATGAAACTGTTTCTTTACGCCAAATAAATGTTTTCATCGACCGCAATTCATTTATAAAAAAAGAGACCTACTTGACTTGAATAAAATTCTATTTAACGACACTTTTTGGATTGCTATGTCTCGCTATGTCGTTACTAATACCGCGTTGCTATGTCGTTATTGAGAAAGTGTTGCTGTGACACTGTCTATGACGCGTTTTTTCTCCTACCAAACGATTTATTTGAAACAAATGAATAATTCTTTGACACAACGAAATCCTTGATGAATGGAGTACTACATAGTCTAATAAAGCATTTATTTAAATGAAATAGGTAGTTCGGTAGATGATACTTGCAACACTTGTGAATAGAAATATCACTTTTGTTTGAATCTAATAAAATGTTTCTTTGCAATTTACACTTAAAAAAGAATTTGTTTGAAATAACTAAGGCGAATCAATTATAACTGTTTTATCAAGTCGAACAAATGTACTTGTTGAAATACACAAAAATTTCATAGTTTCAAAGAGAAAATTATGCTACTATACGCTATTTGGTTGATGGAACCAAACTATTTTTCTCGGTGTATAGACAACATTTATTCAACAAAATAACGATTTTTTCGTATCGAATTTCATTTCAAATTCAAAGCAATTTATTTTAAAATCAATTTCACGAGGTTCTGTGGATGCTATTAAAAATAAAATGTGATTCAACCGGAGAGAATAATTTCCATTCAATTTTCTATTCTTAACAAATAAATAAATGGTTATTGCACTCTTTTTTTTCAATTTTTCTTTTCCTCGTCATTAAATATGAATTACAAGCAATATTGATGACGCACTGACATGTGAAATACCATTACACAGCACGTATGCATATATACCCTCGTAGATAAGATCGAGCATAACCAATTTTATTCTCGTCATAAAAATCTTCCAATCTCACGTGACGAAAGTATTTCAATAATCCCTGTTTCCAAACGCGTGATTCGCCGTTCGACGATTTATCGTATCCAAACGACAAATTCACGATCGTGTGCTCCCTCTGCGTTCGAAAAAAGATCGCTGCTTCTCTTCCATTCCATTCCCAGCAGCGTCGCTTCAGCCACCGGAAGAAAGGGAAGAAGAAAAAGTTTTAGAGCGTGCCGAGCGTTATTAGGCCATACCAGAAGGGATAAACGACGTTGATACGGGTTAGATAAAAGTTTGCGTTAACCAAACTCCACACGTGTACACTTTTGCCCCGGGAACCTTCGAAACCAAAAGAAAGTTACGCACGGTATGACGTTAAATGATCCAAACGACCTCGATAAGATCCTCCTGGTGAGTTTTACCTATGGACCGACGTGTGCCAATTACACGCATCTCCAAACTCCATATTACGTAAAAACATACCCAAATATACAACAACACGTATCGCAGTTGTAAGAACGATGTTTAAGGAGATACAAAGACGCACTAAAGACGGTTTCGAGAGTCTCTGAAGGAATTGATGCACCACCGGATGCTGGAGAGAAGCAGAGAGGAAAAAAGTGACAGAGAGAATACAGTCGATGTCATTCGAGAAGAAGTTGATAAGGAGAGAGAAATACGGAGGTACTGAAGAGTGCCGAGCCCTTAAAGTCATGTACGGATGTACGTTGGATTTTCAGAGTGAACCCAAAATCCATGTAATGAAATTTAGCGACGAGAGGAGGAGAGTTGCAGGGGTTGAAATGGAGGAAGAATCAGTGAGCTTTTTCGTTCGTTGGTTTGCTTCGGGGCTCGTTTTCACCCTTCTGCTATGTGCACCGCGCAGTCAGTACTGAAAGTACACCCGCTGGAGCTACGTTCAAGTATCCTCCCCGTAATACCACATACTCGCCACTTCCTCCACCTCCCACACCTTCCTTCATCCTCTCTTTCACACATGGTAGTTTTCAACGCGCATATTCGCGTACGTGTACATATGTAAAATGCATGTATAGCCACGGACACATAGGTGGGTTTATCGTAATTTTGCAGCAATATCAGCGTTTAGCTTATCTGGCAGAGCTACCGCGCCTCCCTTGTAACATCGAACCTCACAAAATCCAAGCCCCTTTCCATTAACCGCACATTCACTCTCTCCGTTTATGATTGCCCCTATCTTTCCTGAAATCATGAACGTGTGGCTTTTTATTTTCCCTGTATCTGTGTAATACTCGTTTAAATTTATTAGTCGTATCGCCATACGAGATAGAGCCGGTAGATCGTATTACCTCGCGTATAGTCGGGCAATTTCACCGTGATCTTCTTGATTTTTATAACTGGAGAAATTGACGATACGTATCCTGTAGAATTTCACGATTTAATTCCCTTTTTCTTCTCTGAGATGAAGGCTTCGTTAGGTCGCGTAATGTCTTTCGAAACGTTCAGAAAAATTCTTCGAATATTGGACTGGAAATTAATTTTGAGACGCACTTTTGAAATTATTCTGTCATCGACTTTCTTGCTAATTATTTTTTATCGTTACTTATCTTTCAATGTATTACTAACTAGGTCGTTTACGTCTCTGTAGCATGAACATGAAATATGGAGTTGAACCCATCTGTGAATGCAGAAATAATTAAATGGTATTAACGATTCAATAATTATTAACAGTGCACAGCTTGCTCCAAAATTCGATGCTGATAATTTACTATCGCTTATTATCAGAAATATTCGCATACGTTGCATTGTTGTTTATCTCTTCTTCTTTCGCCTACTTGATTTTTTTTTTTTCGTAAAAACGACAAAAACCAAACGATATTTCGTCGATTAGGCTTTTTCGATGATTCGCTCACGATCGTTTGCGTTTTATTCGCACATTCGATTCACGCTGTGCGAAATATATCGCGCACAGCGTGATAAACTGGATTTGAAGAACAAACTCAAAAGTGGTGGATGCTGCTACAGTCGTTCCTATACGTTTTCCTCGTTTCACGTGTGGGCGGGAAGAACGAGAATCCGTGCTCTGCGTACTTATTATGACGCCAGGGGTACCATCGACAAAGATCAAATCTTCATTCCAGTCTTCCGCGTGCAAAACTTTTCGTCGACGACGTAACGGAAGTTGGTAATGAACTCGCTCTGCCTTTAACTTTTCTCATGAAGATATGTGGGAGAGCATGAAATATCGGTGAAAATATGCAAGATTTCCTTCATACAATTCGCACGAAACGTACCTGCTATTTACTCGCTAACTATTCAAATTAATCAGCTCATGTTACTGTTCATTATTTTATTTTCTTCGAGTGTATTTCTTTGTGCTTGCAATGTGTGAAACTACACAAAGAAAATTAAATCTCCCGCGCTTAATTCCACATTTCTCTCACGGAGGGAATATTTCTCCGTGTTTTCAATCGCGACATGGGAAAGCGGGAGGGCATGAACGAACTGAAAGTCTCTCAATTCAATGCCAGCTAAAACTATCACGAAATATCATCTCGTTGAGTTTCGAAGCTTCACTCTGAATGGCTCTTTTAGGTATAGAAAGGAAGTCAACGTTGCGGTAGCATTTTCTGCTTAAATTTGTACTCTGATATATTCCTGAATCCACGAATTCGCATCGATCGCACGGAGAAGTTGGGAGTTTCGCTGACGCGACGATAAATTGATCAATGTTGAATTTTAAATGACGACGTTGCAACGCTAATTACAAGATAAAGTTTGCAGCACTGTCGTCGATATTACAGCTTCATAATTAAAGGGACCAATTGATTATGACTCTGAATCGATTTATTCATTCATCCGAGCTTTTGCCACAGCTGAACGAGAAGCGCGCTTCCGGTGCATCAATTTCGACCCGAGCTTCACCTTCCTTGATCACGAATTCATCGATTCTCGGCGTTGTTTTTAAGACACTTAAATGGCGACAGGACCAAGCTGGGATTTCGTACAAAAAAGGTTATTCTCGGATGACGGTTGTTAAAAATACAAAAAACTTGGGGTTGATCTTTTAACCCAGCATCTTTCCATCGATATGAGATGGCGAGATGGATAACGTATTGGGATCTTTGAGACCGTCTTTTTCATCGTAATGTACAAATTCATGTGTTTGTGTTATAAAAATGACACTGAGATATACGAGTGAAGGGAACCTGGCTTGAAATTGGGGTAGAAATTGGGGTGGTTTCGTGTATCTAAACTAGCCTCCCTCTGTCATCGTAGCGCGACACGCGATTGAGCGATAGTCCTGGTGAGCGACACCATCGAGGATGTTTCTCCTCGATTGTCGATTATCGCGTACGTATAACATCGCACGCCGGATAGTTGAGCGTTTCGTCGTGCTACCAAGGGTGAGATATCGAAGGGGGTTTTCGGACGTGTATATACACGCGAGACACACGTTTCATACAGATGACCATCACGTATAACAGAGAGGATAGGAATTGCGTGGTTGATTATACCCTTCGATCATGGTTACGGGGTTAGTGACGATCAGAAGGGTAACAGACAGAGAGAGAGAGAGAGAGATGGAGGCTGGGAGGGCAAGAGATCGAGTCAGCGAAGCCCAATCCCCTGACCCGCGGAGAAGCAACCAACCCGATGATTACATGGCCTGAGGCGTCGAGAGCCGATATTCTGAGAGAAGAGACCTCCGTGAAATAATAATATCGTGTCCTGGGCCTGGGCATATTGTATCCTAGTGTTACATCGCTTGTGTAACTCACACACGAAGGCGTATAAAGCTTTTGATTTCATGCCTTTTTTTTCATTACTTTTGGAGCTTGGTGCTCGCGTGCACACACTCATACACACGTATACCGACATGTAACATTTTGCCACGGTCGTTTGTACGCTTCGGTTTTGCACCGATTCCGCAGGTACATACAAACGATTGGCGAAAAATCCACGACTCTATTCTCCACGCTCGTATCTTTCTTCCTCTTTTTTTTCCTCTCTCGTTTAATGAACAAACTCCCCTATTCTTTTTCTCTTTTAATGAACATACTCTTTGTTACGTTTCCTTGGTTCGTTAGATTTTTCCCCTTTGAGCTCCGCGACGGGAAGCTGAACAACCGTTTTTTCACGTTTCTTCCATTATACATATGGCGAGAGTGTCGGTGAATAATAGCTTAAATGATATATGTGTACTGGTTTTATTAGTGGAATATGGTTAAAAATTATTTTCTATATTTGAAATCGGATTACACGTGTACCGGATACTTTGATTTTTCTTTTTTACTTTGATATTTGTAATAAAAAAACTTTACCATTTTCTCATTGAAACATCGAGTTTTCGGGAAAAAGTCGACGGTTATCGGATTTTGACAGAATAAAAAATTAAAACTCTGCAGCGCAATCGCGTGTGTAATCGCGAGTACCCATCCCTAGTATATATATGTATGTATATAACTCTCGCAATGGCATTACAACGATAAAAGTATGAATAATTATTCCGAACAATGATAATTCAGAATCAAGTGAATTCACTCTACTTATTCTCGTTGTACTCTCATAGCGAAGATGACGAGTAGATGAAAATAAATCCAGGAGGATTTAATAGGTGCAATTACCGCGATCGTTATCGTGAAAAACTGAAAATGCTTGAAAATGATGAGATCCCTTTCGTCTCTTCAACCTCGCTTCAAATAGTGTGGAAAATTAAACCGTACGAGATTCCACAATTCTCATGTGTGTGCGTGAGTGTTTTTCGTCGACTAAATTGAAAAAAAAATCGTCTGGTAAACAATATCGGACACATCGAAAAAACCGTATGAATAAGTAAGTCGCTTAATATCCTGGGGGGTTTCGAGAATAAAGCCGGCGATGGTTTTAGTCGTACATGTAGTGATAGCATTTTGCGCCAACGCGAAAAGGTGGCAAAACGTGAAAACGGAAAATGGGATAGAAAGATAATTACACAGAGAAAGAGGGAGAATGAGAAAAGCGGTAGCAACAACAGGTAGCTGTAAAGGATTATGCGGAAACGAGAGAATTGAGCCTGATTAGCCGGATTCAATTAAATCGGACATTAGCTCCGGGGTAAAAGGTGCCTCTTTAACGTTCTAATAGAGGGTTGGCTGTCTGATAGTCGACATTCGTATACCTTTGAAATATCCACAGTATTTCGAAATTTTTACTCTACATATAAATCGGTATTAAACCGGAAATTGCGATTATCGCGATTATTTCAAAGAAGTTCGTAACCAAGTGCCGTTGATTTTTCAACGCAGCCTCGTAAAAAGGTAAACAACCAGTTAATTTTGTACTAGATTTCAATTTAGTCGTAAATTTATCGCTGTTTTACAAAATAAAAGATGACGCGAACATGGGATATTTGATGATCTTTCTGCGTTTGTATTGTTCTCTTATCGCAGAATTCTTATACTTTCCTGATTTTTTTTTAATTAATAAAAAAAAAAGTCGATAACTCAATGTTGGAAAAACTTTCGCAAAACTCAATGGATGATGGCCAGCGGTCATTAATAAACGCTATTGAGAAAAGCTGATTGTGAAATATTTCACGCTCCCTTGTAAATATTCCCGGCAATGTCTCAAAGTCCTCTTGGCATCTTAATAAATTTGTATCGAGGCGTCTCCGCGAATTACTCAATTTGCGAATAAAGAGAACGAAATTTATGAAAACGGTGCGAAAAATTTTGACGTAGGAAAACTCTCGAGCAAAGGCGGAAAGTGGAGACTGAAAAAATCTCGCGGAAGCGGTCGCCTCTGCCGCGTGTTCTCCGTCGTATATTTTTCCATCCCTGTTTCATATTTTCCCCAAGTTTTCAGCTACGGAAAATCGTGTTTCGCACGTGCCGCAAACAGTACAGAGATGCGAAAAGAAGAGGCGAATGAAAAAGAAAGTGCAGAGGGTGAACGAGAACGACGTTGAAATAACGATGACGTGTCGTCTCGCTCTGATGTAAAAAATGTGCTCGGTCTCCTCGTTGTTGCGCGAAAATATGCTGGAGAGCGAATGATGGACGAGTCGCGTTCTCGTAAAGGAAAAAAAATAATGAAAAATTTGCGAACTGTCGACAAAACGGTTAAACGTACATATTTCCCCAATAAAAACATTGAACAACCGGCTGAGTGAAGCAGCAATAACGAAAATTCTTCGAACAACGTCATATAGCCTTATTATCCGACGAGATATTTGAAATTCGACCCTTTTCCATTGAATCCATTCACGTTTTCGTATCACCATTACGAGAAACCTGCAAAGACGTTTCTCTCAAAGTTATCGAATGTTTGACGCGGAAAAGCTTGCTCCATTTCGACTGAAGCGTTTTTGCAAAAGCGTAGCTTGATTTTCCGCGGATTATTTTACTCTATACTTTATGATCGCATATTATCCGCACCATTGTCGCTCAGATCTGAATGCTAACGTTTGTATCGTGAATTCGTCGTTGAAATTTCTCATAAAAATCGTCTGCCGTCGCAAAGGATCGAGCGTGCTTGTAAAGTTCTCGTGGACAAACGGGGAGGAACGGAGTGAGAGTATATACATGTAAAACGGAAAGGAAACGACAGCAGGGAAGACAGCGGAATCTCAACGACAAATTGAGAATGCATCTCGTGTATGTGTGCGCTCGTACAGGCATGTGAACCAGCATAAGCTCGTGCATCTTTTCTTCGTTGTCTCGTATTCGTCGTTCCCACTTCAGCTTTACTCCGGTACTCACCTCATTTTCATCGTCGTCTTCGTCATCGTCGACGTTCGTCTCCATAAGATGCGGAAATGTGTTTACTCGCCCCATTTCCTGCCCATCCTCGCTCAACCGATCTTCTTTCCCTCTGTCTCTTCTTGCAGTTGCTCCATCGATTTTTTTCCTTTCATTTTCCGCAACGATTTCTCTCAGACTCCCTTTGAAGGGTATTGAACACGAGGGAGGAAGCGAAGGTTCAAGCGGCGAATAGTGATTAAATATTGCTTGCTATCGATTCTCGTAGATGGCAAACGAATGAAAGACGAACGAGATGAAGCGATACATTCTGATATCACTGGAGCAGATATCCCAGAGTCTGTTATTGGAATTTGGCTCTTGCGTGTCGCATTTCACGGTGGATGATCTCAGTGGATGTTTCCACTTGACATTGTTCGAGCCTGATGCATTCGAACACTTGTCCAAAATAGTTGGTGAAATAAGAACCAATCTGTTGATCCGGTTGAAAGGAATGCATGATTTCTTACATCTTGTATCAAAGGATCATTCGTTTTTTTCATGTTATTCCTCCCTTTTTTTTATTCGAGAGTAAGAAGTATAGAGATAATAAAAGCTCGTAGGAAAACTCGACAGAAAAAAAGGATGGTACCAGCTTGTCGTGATAAAAGGCATTGCTCGAAGGATAAATACGACAATCTTCATTACGAACTTGGATACGCGAGGAAGATGATAAAGTATCGTAAAATAAAAACTAGGTCGAAAAAAATCATCGGACAGCAAACTCACATTTGCGAAAACGTCGATGTTCCGTTGTCCGCCAGTTTTCTCTGGTTCAACTTCCATGAGTTGAGTGCGAGTGAAACATTGTTGCCATACTTTCAGCGATATCATTCTTCGCGTTTGTGTGTTGAGCCAATTGGCCAGGGTACCCAAAAGAACGATGATTTATCAGTGTTCCGTGCCGAGGTAAATCGCATGCGTGTGGTACGCTGCATGTCCTCCATATTGAGGGAGGGTGAACATACGTGTACACGCGTGTACGCATGTCGACTGTAACAGAGATATAAAACCATCGAATGCGGTCCGAAATTTGTTGTCTGTCATCAACTCTCGTTTATCCTCGATGAAGACAGAAACTTTTCTCGATCTCGGACCATCCTTGTTGCTTTTTTCTCTCGGGAAACTAATTTTATCTTCCGTGTCGCAGAGCGGCATTCTGACGTGGATATCGGCGAAGGAACCAACGATAACTGTGGATCGAAAGAAGCAAGGTTTATCCAGAAAGGACGAAATAGAAAATAGATGGCGCGCGATGCAATTTGTAAGCTTAAAAAGCGCCTGCTTGTTCTCCAGCCTGCGAAGGACACTCGTTCCCATCAGCGGAGAGCAAATTTGACGAATTTCATTGGATGACCTTGAACGCCGAATGTTCATGCGTAGGGAGCATATATCCTTGCTAAATTCAAACATATTCTACGATTGTTGAATGATCGGATGATTGAATGGTCCAATGATCTCGTCACTTTTGTGATGGCAGTGGGACCGTCAGACCTGTGACGCTAAATTTCGCGCGAATCAGAATTTTCGGTAAGTTTCTCGGCTTCGTGTCACCAATACGACACGGTCGTGAATCACGAAGACTCCCTATGTCATATCTCTTCCATCGCCGTAACTTTTCTTTTTATTCCAATACTTCCATCGGAGTTCGTACTGGAATGACATGGGTGGAAAAGAATTCATTGATTCCGTCTGATGGTGCATGTATGTACCACGTGTATGAACGTGTACTATTTGCTATATATGGAGAGTGAAAGAAAAAAACATATATCTCCACGATCGTAGTCACTGGTGGCCTTCGGAAAACATCGCTGACGAACTATTGTATACTCTTTTCGTACGGGCTTAGTGGAAGCTTCGAGCAGTGTGGAAAAGCTCGCATCGAAGCACGCGACTCTGCGGAGCTTTCCATCATCACGTTCTCGCAGGGTGCACAATACCTATCGGAGGAGAGGGCGGAGAATGGACCGAGTGTGAAAATCGACTGGGGGTTCTTGCGCACACACTTGCCATCGGATGAAATTTCACTTCGGTAAATTTAATTTCTTCGGTTCCCTTCTCATCGTTCCGTTTCTCGACGGTATCACATCTCCTCCATCCAGCTCCTGCTATACCCGCGCGAATTTTCTCCCATCTCATGATTATTCCTTATTCCGTGCGCATTGAGAGAACACTGAACTCTCCGGCTGCACGTAGTGGATATACCTCACTGGCCAAATAGTGTTTGTGACTATACGTGATGTGTAACATTTGGCGTAGTTGGTTCATCGTAAAAGAACCGTTAGGAACTCCTTCTCGGAGAGGAAAAAAAAGACAGAGAGAGGGAGAGCAGTGAAGAGCAAACGCCAGTAGCGGAGGGACCGTGAGGGAAAGTAAGGATGATCGGATAGAAATGGACGTGCGCTGGATTTAGGTCGGTGAAAGACGGACAAACGAGAATACCAAACAAAATAAGAACGTTTTATTGGAAGAGGTAATAAAAAAGTGCATCTGTAAAAAGAACCATCGCTTTTGAGGCAAAAGAAGTTATTAAATATGAAAAGTTTACGGGAACTAGAACTGTGGATGGAGGAGAGGAACATTTTCAAGACGTTGCCAGGGAAGTTCACTCAAAAACATAAGTTATGATCAAGTTTTCGTCGGACCATATAGGGATAAGGATGCTGGATTTGCGGAACATGTCTTGCATGGGTCGAGAGCAGCGGAGGGAAAGAGTTGAGCCGTCGTGGGTATCTAATACACGAGTGAAGACTTACTGTGTGTTCTGAATGATCCTTACGATTTTGGTAGTCTTGGACAGCGGCAAAAGCGTGTCATCCGGTTGAAGTGCAGGCGAATGAGGATGTTGAAGTTGAAAAGAGCCGAGCACGAGTGAATACAAGTAAGTAATAAAGAGAAAGAGGGAGAGAGAGAGAGAGAGAGTTACGGAGAGATTCAAGCTGGACCGAGAGTTTTTTCTCAACTATGGGAAAAAGAAAAAGCATGAGGGACAACAGGAGGGAGAAAGAGTAACCTCGCTGAAAGGTCGCTTCCAGCTGCGGAACGTTGGTCGGCTGAACTACAGGGTCAGGTCTCCCACTCATTCGTCTCTTCTTCAGACGGAAGTTAGGCCGTCAGCAACGCAGCGTATACGGAGGAGAGCAACCACCAATGGCTGGGGTTGATGCCATCGTCGACGCCATCCACCAACGTAAAGAGAACAAACTTTGGTCAGACTCCAAGACGCTAAAAGGAACGAGAATTTCGAAAAATACGCCAAGCGCATCTCGCGCGTCCCGATCCTCAACGGACAGAGTTCTCGAGGGTGGAAAAGTATATAAGAGAATAAAAAATAGTAGGTGGAGAAAAAGAGTGAAGGGAGAGATTGCCCGCTTGTTAGAGACCCCCGGTTAAAGAAATGTGGCGGTGAGTGAGGCCAAGCAGAGACTCTTCGGGGTTATTCCGTTCGCTTTTCCTCGCTCAAACTCGGTATCAGCACAGCAACAGCCAGCAATATCGCACAAAGAGTATATGGAGAAACTTTTTCGTTATTTTCTTTTGTCGCTTCGTCTTTTTCTCGTCGTCTTAGCAGTTGCACGAAAAGTGAACAGGAATGAAACCAACGGAGCGAAGAGGGAAACATACTCTCTCATCTATATTACATCTATATAACATTCGGTGAATGTCCAATGAAAAACGTCTTGGATATAGTACGCGTACTCTGAAGCGTGATGGAAAGATGGAAAGACGCGAGATTCAGTGCGTACTACATTGTGCCAGGAAAGCAAGTATAAAAAGATTCTTTTTCGTTAGTCAGTTGCTAATGCTACTCTATTTCTTTCGGTAATTCCGAATTGTAAGCAGAGAGAGAGAGGGAGATGGACAAATAGTCAGAGTGGATTCTATTTCATAAACGAGTGTTTTATGCACATTGCCAAAAACCTGCAAAGTCGACCATGCAATTGCTCGAAAACATTTCGATCAAGTCCCATGAATCCACCCATGCTGGCTGGACGAGCTGCAAACACTCGTGATGTAATTGCAGCTAAGTAAATCGCTCGCCTCATTGATTCACCGTTGAAATGTACCAGTCCATACTCACGGAACTTTTTCGGAACACATCACCATGTGCGAGCCTCGAACGAATCTGCTTTCACCTCCAGACTGTGCCATTTTCATTGACTATACTCCTCTCATTCTGAAACTTTTTCGATCTGTTCATATACCAAGGTAGTAATCACCATAGGGCAGAAGCGCAAATACTTTGCGAGAAGGAGTAGAATCAACGTTAAATATACGACACTCCGCGAAATCGTTAGATGGTCCACTGCTTGGAACTCATCGCACGCTAGCAAAAATCAGATTTCTTCTCCTTCTTGGAGATTCCGACGAATCTCCAAGACGAATTTCGAATCAATTTGCGAGAGAAAAGTGCGGTGAAAGGAATGGAGTGCCTCGAGGTGTGGAATATTTCAAAAAGAATCATTCACCTACGATATACCGTTGCGTAAATGAAGTTGGGCTACTGGTATATTCTGTAGAAATTCATCGTTACGAAAATCACACATTGAATACTAATTGGTCCATGTGCCCAAAGACCCCGCATCCTTCGTCATGGCCTCACCACTTGCCAAACCATCCTGTTGTTTATTTGGTGTGTTCAACTTTCATCGCCCCAAATACCTACACATGCATACAAATTGTGTATGAACACTGGACACACGTGCCCCATGCGGTCGATATAAATTTGCGGATAAATTCGTGGGACAGCCAGTTAATGCGACTCAGCTCAGCATACGCCGACCAACCTTTTGCGTCATCCTACTTCTGGCCATTCCCGATACGCTCACCAATTCCACTACACCACGGATACCCCCTTTTGCACTGTCCAGCCGACATTCTCGGAGCATCCGCTCTATATATCGTTCTCGACTATCGAAGCAGGACATGGAGCCTCCAAAACTCTGGACTATACCGAATTCACAACCTTTGCCATCTGAATCAATACCCACTTGCTCATTGGAGCGTTGCCAGGATGATTCCACTAAATCGAAGCCAGTACGGTGAATGGTGAGGTAGAGAGAAAAAGAGCCAACCACAGCGAGGAAATATGAGAAAAAGAGATGGCGGAACAGATGGGAAATCAAGGCACGATGGTCGTCTAATTCTAGATAATTCGGCATTTTCCGTTGGACCGGTACATTTTCAAAAGACCGGAGCTTATTGATACGCGACGTAAGATTGACGGACGGAACAAGGCTGCTGGTGGAATCGACCGTTGCCTCGTTCCCTAACGTTCGCCTTATCCAGGTCCAAGAGATTCCGATTGAGGCAATCTTTTAGTACTTCATCGACAAAATTCATCATTGGATGACGCAACAAAGTCTGTCACTGAAATACCGACACAGCGAAGTATGCACAGCCCGAATGGTGTCTCCAGCGAATGAAACCAAGGTCGTGCAAAAATGTAATTGAACATTTGTATCGCATGGCCGCTTAGGATAATTGCCAACACCAAGTTACCAATATGATAGATTATACTGTCATCACATGATTTACTCAAACACAACCCGGGACAATGAGGTTGCAAGCCGATAATCACCATAGGAGGCAGGTACCAGTGTCGGAGACTTGGTGGTGACCGTTGCTGAGCTTAATTCACTCACAAGAGCGTCAAACGTAAGCTTGTAGTGTTGATTCATCGTATCGCCTACCAATACGGCGAATGACACACAGAATCAACTTACTGCATCCAACTGGCACGACGGAAACAGAATATACTGATCGTATCTCTGAGGATATGTACATCTTGATGAAGGAATCTACATACGTTGGCACGTCAACGAACTCGACCCTAATTTGCAAATACTTCGGTGGAAAACAATCGAATTCGTTAAATTGATCGGATCCAATGATTTTAATGACAGTGAAATGAATGCAGCATCATTCACAATAAATAACGATACGCATATTGAATGTTTTTCCAAGTTCTTCACTGCGGATACAGGTTTCTCAGCGATGGTCTAATAAAAATTTTCGAATCCTCTCGAAGTGACGTTGCTCGTGGAATAAATGCTTCCGGAAGCATCAATAACGCACAGGGAGATGAAAGAGAGAAACCTTGAAGCTGCGAGGATGAAAAACCAGCAGCGCACCCTCTGTCGTTTACTGACGTCAAGCTTTCGACGACTACCAAAAGCAGCTGTAGGCTTCGTAATTATTTAGTTCTGAGTTGCTGCTCGCCGCTATGACCGAGTACTCGAATTTAGCGCACCACTAGCGAAGCAATAGTGGAGAGATATCCTGGCAGTTCGATGGAAGTTCGTAAATCTGATACTCGAGTTTGCTCTAAAGGCGAACCTAGCTGTGCGAGCACCCAGCCACACGTGCTCCGCTCAATGGCGAATGATCGTTCACTCACAGTACCGCTTAACCGAGAAGTAGTTTGAGGGGATTATTTAATGCACTTTGACCAGTTACCAGGTCGTATGTATATATTTTATTCCTTCCGTACAATTCTCCCTTGCATGACCTTGTTCTCGATTTTCCGGAAGCTCAACAACTCACGTATTTTCATCGGCCTTCTATCCGCATGCGCGTCGGAAATCCGACTATTTCAAATTTTTATTCCAATCTTTCTGTATGTTTGACTATTGCAGCGTTGAACAACATTTTTCATTCCGTATGTTCCCTCAACAACGAATACATAATACGCAAAGGACCTTCTTTAATTCGCAATTCATTAACGAGGAATTGACTGTTGCATTTTATGTCCGATTGATTTTACAGTTATTTGACGAACCTCCTATAGACATCTGTACATTGTCATGGATTTAGAGTCATCGTACAGTCGTACAGAATATTGATTTACAATCCGTCCCGGCCCTGATCACATGGAAACTTTATTACGTTCTATTCGATTACGCAAAGGAATTTTCAAAAAAGTCGAGAGTGAGCACATTAAAGAGTATAAAGGCCAAGTGAGCATGTGGAATACCTTTTATACCCTGTTTCATATACGGTAATTTCGCATTGCCTATATCGAGAATAGTTTCGAGAGGAATGAAAAAAATATTCCAGGTTCTATTGATCAGAGTCACATCGAATATCGTACATCGTACACCCGGCAATATTTGATTACATCGTCCTGCAGCTATTACATTATACGGCAACGCATCACACTGCAATTTACACCATGTAAATTCGTGATTACTGAGCCAGGATAAAGCTAGCCTGGCTTAGCATTTCCAATTCGATTCTGCACTCGTAGTATGAAGCTGGCGGAACGTTAATCCGAAACCCCAATGGCTAGAATTATATAACAGCTCTACTGTGGTAGGTCCCTCTGGTAGTTCTCATATGCATGTACGTAAATCCTGTTTTCTCTTTCTCTCTCTTCTATATTTGCCTGATTCGAACAGTTGTTGGATCGAAAAAGATCGGTACGAATGATTAAATCGTGCAGGCGAAATCCCCAAGATATCCATTGCTGTAGCAGAGGATGGAGGTAACCAAAGCATTAACAATAACCCTACCATTATTTATAAGAGCGTATGTTGTACCAGCGCACTCTGCAAAAGGGTGGATGGATTGTTTTTTTCCGACATTTCATTGGTCTGCCATATTTATTGTGCAATTGCGTACAAAGTGCTGAATTCTTGAAGGGATTGCGGGAAATTAGTCCCCAGTGGAGAGCGACGATGTTGTGACTTGCTTCTCACAGCAAGTAAGAATCGTCTGACAGCCTGGTTAGCCTATTAGTTATACAAAATTACCCATAATTCGTAATAACTTCCTGGTAAAATGTACCCTCGTTCGTTCGAGGGTCAGAAGGTTGCCAACAAACGGCAACTATCTTATGAAATCTCTGATAAAATTGGAGCTGGTTCAGTTTGCTCAGCATGAAGCCATGTACCAAAGAATATCCATCACCGTGTATATGTCGTTGGATTAATCAAGCATCAACAATTATTGATTATTGATTCCAAGTACGTAATTAGCACTTTGATGAAACTCCCTAAAACTACCTATGGGTTTTTACTCGCTACCAGCGAGGCTAATAAAGGATCGGGAGCTAACGGCTCTTGTTTCCGGTTGACCCATCTCCGTAAAAATCCTGTCCTCGTACTTCCACGTTGAGAAAAGAAAATCCAGCAACGGAGTGGAACGTATCTGCAATCTGGACGTCGATTGAACAGACGGAGAACAACGTTGAACAACTGGCATGGATTGTTTTTTGTTTCTCTTTTTTCTTCGATTCTTTCGATCGTGTTTCCGTGAGAATTAAGAATGGTTCATCGCTCATCCTTCCAGTCATCCTACCACCTGAGGAAACAGTGAATGAGAGCAATTGCTGCTTTCGCCACCCACTGTGTACTTTTCATCGCGACCATATACGTCACGATCACCATCATCGATACCGATACAACCGTGAATTGTGAGTTTTATACTGACGAGAACTCGGTGTACCGACTATTTCCGCTCGACCGACATATCCATTTCATGTTGCGGTTCGTTCCCGTGATGAAACTTCCACATGCTGAACTCTATTTTCATATTCGCAAGAACATTTAACCCATTATCTGCTATCCTCCTCATGTCTGCGCCATTATATCTCCATGCCACCACATATCAGAAAACATCAAATAATTGCACAATCAAAAATTAAGCAAAATGTCTTGAGTTCCGAGTCACGATTCATTCGTTCAATATCGATTTTTTCCGCACTTCGGTATTTTTTTATTCGCTGCATATTCCCAATTCTTCATGATCCGACCGTTAATCCAAAAACACCCTTTTCCTTTCTTTACTTGCGAAACGAAACTCGGTAAACAAAATTAAACATGTTCCACAATCCGATGATTCTTGCGACTGTAGAATCTGTAAATGTATGTCCACGTGTGCGTCCCAGTAAGACAGAGAGAGAGAGAGAGCGAAAGAAACTTGGCAAAGATTTTGCTCAGTCTCGACCTCGATCGCGGATTTATCCAAAGAGAATAGAGGAGGACATCGGAAAAGAAAGTAAGACGGGAGGCTGCTGCTACACTAATGCGGGTTCACTGGCTTTATACCCATCAACTCTTCTCCAGTCTCACTCAACTATTACATACCACACACCTTGCGCTAACGCCAACACACTCAAATGATACTTTTTTCCCCTCGTCTCTTCAGCCTTCTACCACCGTTCCTTTCCTTTCTCTTTCTCGCTTTCTGTGTTTCCTCATTCGTCCAGTCCTTAACTCAGCTATCCTCATCTTCATCGCACCGGTTACAGCACTTTTTTCTATTAGGACTCCACTTTTAAACTCGCCAGTTGCAAAACAAAAAAAACCCGACGACGGACGCTTATTGAAATTGGAAAATACAATTTAAGTTTCCTTGCCCGCCGACGCTTATGCTGGTACCTACTGGCTGCCATGCTCCATCTTCGAAGTACCCTCTTCTTCAGTTTGTATGTTGACAGCGTTCCTTTCGTAAGAGGGTATGCGATCGATGTAATGAAATCGGAAACGAGAATACCAGTGACTTTTTTGACATTCTCCAACCCCTCATTCTCCTCAGTCTCTTATGTCCTTGGGCTATTCCCCAGATCGCTCTTTGGTATCTCCTATTTACGGAGCTCCGCTATTTAACGCACACTGCACTCATGTGGGAAATGACTCCTGGTTATAATTTTTTGACCCTCGAGCACGTCGCAAAAAGCCCTTCTGCTCGTTGTATTTTACCAGCTCGCTTTCCCGCTAAATGCATCGTTTGGTAGCGTTTGAACCATGTGCAGCCGTGTGTCGGGACGATATTTGACGGTATATAAAAGCACTCCCAAGATTCCAGGGCCTCGAGCTAGCGGAATTCTTCAACCTTGTTATATACCCTTCCTCCACTATCGTTGCGTTCGATGCCTCTGTGCTTGAACTCACCGACACTCGTAGTATCACATGCGCATGTGTATACGTCTGCATGTGTCGGGACGTATGAGAAGTTACTTTGGATTTATCGGTTTCCTGAATCATAGTGACGCGGGCCTCTCGGTACCGAGCTCTAATTGACTTTTCTCTCGGTATAGTGGTTTTACAGGGGTCGTAAGGGTGGTGTATACCAAGTTCCTCGTATCCCGTGGTTCTCTCCCTCTCCCTCATCCTCTGGCACTTTCTGGGCATGGCACACATCGATGAACGAGAGCGGCTCTTCGGTATGTGCATATAGCCAAGGGCAAAATTCACGCTAAAAGCAACTACTCTCCTGTTCCACTCTACACCTATTTCTCGCTAGTTCACACTTACCTACGTTATCTACCATGGCACCGTAACGTTCGCGTGGAATAAACATTTAAATGAAATCACGGAAGTCCAATCAACCACCTCGTCAGTCTCGTTCCTATCAATTCTTTCATCTACATTGTCTGCGTTTAATCAAGCTGCGGAAGGGTGCGAGGTCCTAGGGAAAACAGATATAAACGCTCGTGAACATTGCTTCTCCAGGGTGTTTAAGTAGTCGAGGTACGTAAACGGTCAGGCATATAAAACTCGCTCGGCTTTGTAATTTTTTTATCGTGCACAGACGCCGTGTAGACCTTAAAAGTTCATCATTCCAGTGAGACCGCATGTTCTCTTGAAATGAAAAACCGAGGCGGAAGGTTATTATACGATCGTTCATTTCATCTCGTTCGCCTCAAAACATTCATCATCATACTCACAATTTGAACATTTCCCTACCTAGCGATGTTTCATTATGATACATGAAAAAGATTCGAGTGTATTTTTTAAAACAAATTTTTCAAATTTTGAAAATATAGAAATTGCAGTAGTGATGGCTCAAAAGAACGTTGTAATCAACGGAAACGTTCATTAGTCACTGAGTCTAGAGACGGGCAATCTCCGTAATAACTTGCGCGTTAATGAAGAGAAAATACGAACACAGGGAAACCCTCCAGGGAGGAGGGGGAAGGAATTTCCGTGGCGGGTTGAATCCTTTTGCGATTCAATTTTTCATAACGAAAAAATATATTTGTATGGTACCTGCGCGGTATAACCTAGTGCGCCCTTTCTCAAGGGCGATTGACGTACGTGGGATGGTTAGGAAAACCAGCGAACGTCCCTTCGCCTCCGGCGTTCGCCACCACCCGCCAAGTTCGTCCCTCCTTTTTTCGTGCATGTATGTGCATATACAGAGGGAGTCCATTCTGCCTGATACGAAGAACTGGCAACGCTTGTTCACCAGCTTTCAACGGAAACTTTGAATGCTCGCGGGTGTATGTTGCAAGAGTTCTACACTCTGCAGTGGAAATTCCCTGTCTTGATGGGTAATCGATTTTCATTAATGGTCCAGGCATTGACGAACGCCAGGCACATCGTGCCATCGACGAGTTTTAATACTATGCAGTTCCATCCAATGATAGGAGGGTTAACTCTTTGACGTATCTTCGTACAAACACGGAGCAAAGATTGAAGGAACAAAATGTTCAACAGCGCAAACAAAACCCCGCGGATCCTCCGGTGTGCATCCGTTTTGTAACGAAATGATGAGCGTTTGTGAGCTTTTAATGCAGTAATATTAGTACCTGACTTGTACTGAATTTCCCATGAAAATGAATTCGAAGAGATACGAGGCAACCTCTCAGGCTATATTCTACCGTGTAATTCAAAATAACGCTACGCAACTGCGGATACGAGACACAAAGAGCATCGAAGAATCGAATTAATTAACTATGCCAGCAGCAATGTTGAATACTGAATACTTATGCTGTATAGATTTGTCATGGGACGCCATCATTTATATATAAACGTAGAAATCTGTCGCCGCGTTACTGTATACGCTCAGCCTCTCTCTATCCGTGCGCTTCGTATACATCCTCTTTGAATATTCATTACATGCGAACTCGAGCCCGCAACATTGTGCTAAAACGAAACCGCAGCGTTTCGATCAGAATACGTTCATCAGAAATTCCGGCAAACTCCACACTCGTATTCACCATAGAAACGTGCAATAATAATTCAAAGTTCAGGGTCTTTCATTGTGGAATTGCGCCATTGACGTTTCTCCAATATTTTGTAGACCTTTTGATACCTTTGTTTTTTTTCCACCGGATACCATGAAATTGAAAATTAACATCTAGTCTTGAATGTTTATAATCAACGATATGCGATAATAGGTACAACTCAATGGTCGTGGAGTTTCTGGTTAGCTTTGGATTAGCTTTTCTGGTTAGGCTCATAAAAGATTTTCCTCTCCGACAGTTTGGACCGGAATAATCCAGTACGTGGTACTTTCTGGTCCGTCATGAACACGTAGAACCTGAAAAAAATTCAAGAGAAGCTTATTACTCGATTTTATTGCCGATTCTCCGTGGGACGAGCCCAGCAGCAAAGGGTATAAAGAAAAATCCGGCTGTGACTCAATTTCACGTACTCATACGTTCCCATTTTCCACATGGACGAAACTAAGGACGTAGTGGGGGCAGGAAGCAGCAATCTTTTACGATTAGTGGAGATAGATGACAAAGGGAAAAGCGATTATCGTGACCGTGTCATCGGCGCACGAGAGATCGTCGAGTTAATGGTCCATCGAGAAAGGAACCGATTGCACTTAGAGTCGCGGGCCAGAGGAAAGGGATGATGACCACGGAGAGCGAATGCAGTAAACGAGAAAAAGGCGGAGAAAAAAATGCCAGCGCAGAGAAAAAGAGCCTGCATCCGCGTGTGTAGCTCGCGCGCCAAGGACAGGGATGCTGCGGAGCTTAAAAAAGGATGGCACGCCGGCTAAAAAACAACGAAACGTATTAAGCCTGCCGCTTTTCAGAGAGCACTCTTTCCGATCGTCAAACGCAATTGTCACGGATTATTCCGCTGCTCTCTTCCCATTTCCCGACTTCAGGTAGGATTTCATTGTTATGTCTCCATCGTCATCACATGCTCATCTTTACTGCTCCGTTACTACCACCCCGCGTGTTCATTGAACTCATCGCTACGATCTCCATGCTGACGGAATAAATAATGTCAGCCATCGCCTCTCGCATTCGCCGATGTCGTACTCGCGGGATTGGGCCAACGTCCGGGTACATGATTTATTCTTTCCTCTCAAACGAGATTGAACACCGAAAAAGAGGAGTGAAAACTGTGAGAGAATCCGCAGCCGTTCGGTACATCGCGAATGCGAGGTCGCATTATTTCGAGAAGCTTCGCAAACGTTACTGGCAAATCGCCGAGCTCAATGGAGCGTAGCTCGTGTCACATGGATGAGATTCGGTTCGAGGGATTCACGTTTTCCCTCCTCGGCAACAGAGGGCTCTTTATTCTCTCTTATCAGACGATATTCCTTTGTTCTCTTCTTGGTCCATGACGGAATCTGTCCGTGGAACAAACGTGAGAAATACCCTGCCTAATTGAGACTATTTCCGTCGGTCCAGCCGAAAGAATCCAGGGTCTGTTTCGTGAATTTTTCACGTCATAAACTTTCAATTATATTCGCAGCCCGACGATTGAATAGATACCGGCTGGATGTCCGGCGCAATCCAGATTGAAGCTATGCTCCATGTGTATATGCAGCTGCTCGCCAATGTCCATGCTTCGGATTTTTCAAATCAGCTCTGTCGCAATGTACGTTGTTGAGCTCGCGGAAGAGACGGGCATTTTTTTTTTCATCCGTGCCCCTTTTTTTTCTGTCGCTTTCTCGCCCTCGCGACTGCACGTCAGCGTGGTTTGAAAATTTTACGTCCGTCAACTCTCTCCGGCAGTGGACCCGCTCGCTTGTTCGATCGATTCTCGGATTTCAAAGGCTTGGCAAAGATGAAAGCTTGCGGGATGCACGGAGTATGGTGAAAAAAAACCATGTATAAAAGTGCGCCATATACATGTATAAGAGGTAACGGGAAAACTCTGTCATTCATTATATCCCGTATATATCCGGTATAGTACGTATACGGTCAGATTGCGGAGATAGCGACGTTTTACATCTATATTTGTAAAAGTGACGTTTATATACGCGCACATTCCGTTCATGCATTCTGTTGAGGCAGAAAGGCAAACTTTGGCCCTCCTGGGAATTAACTGGGCTAAAAATCTTGTATCACGCGCGGACTTTCGCGCTTTTTTCCCGTCGCTGTCCCATAGGCTCTTTGACGTTCGGTCTCGTAAGCATAAAAAACATTCGAGCGAAAACTGGGTCTCGCCCAAACTGGAGCACGGTTCCAAAAGTATAGGATCACATGCCAGTGGAGTATACGTACGCTCCCGTCGTATTCATAATACAAAAACGAGCTCCGGGTTGATTTTGCCAACGAAAAATAAATATCTACGAACAATTTTTGCATTTTAAATGAAATGCAGGAAAAAACGTAATTTTTTTGAAAGCCTGAAAAGAGGATAGTTCTGTGAGAATCGCATGTCGTTTGACGCTGTCGTTTTCGAAATATAAATTATTGTCACGGAATATACAACGGTTTTTTGTTTTTCTTTTTTTTTCAAATATATTCATTCGAGAAAAGTTGAGCTGAAAGGATTGGAGTTTTAAACGAAAGTTCCAATGTTTTGATGACGTGGGTGGAAAAATAGCTGCATTTTTTTTCGGAAAATGATTAAATTCAGAGGGGAAAAGTACGTCTGTAGGAAAATGATTCGCTGATATGATCGAACTTTTATCGTTTCTCGAGACCGAAGCGAACGCTTTTATATTCTATTGACGATGAGAAAGTACCGTATATTACTCCATAACCACGACGTAAAAATGGACGCGAGCCAAAAATGTTCTTTTCTTCATGGATCGTGGCAATATATGTATTTTTCTCGACGATTCGCGATAGATTACGCCTCTTACTTCCTCGCGAATTGATGTCGCTACAGACCTGCGAATCCAAGTCCATTCGTATCCGGTTGTTCATTCTTCTTGCTGACTATTTTTCGTCGGTCATCGGCGGAAGGACATGCTTTCAAGCTGTTTCTTGCTACTTTGGTCATTATCGAGTAACGACTGCTTTTTTTTTACATCGTAAGAACGCTTACGCGTGATTGAAAATAAGAAAACTTCAAGGTGTAAAAATGATAAAAACAGCCACATCGATATGATTTTTTTTCAAAACATCAAATCATGCCATGGATGATTTGTTAAAAACTATGGTACTTTTAGGAAATATATGAGATTCTCATGTATATTTCGATCACCTTGGACCATGTACGAGTCGATTTTTTCGGATTTTTATTAGTTGCTTGGTATACATTGTGCCAAACTGCATGAGTTATCACATTAAAATTGTACGATCATTTATCAACTGAATTCTTCGCTATTTCTGTAGTGCAGGACACACCCGATGTAGTTACAGTTTTACGAGGCTCAGCTATGGCCTCTTGAACGGTCTTTTACGTGTGGTCTCGTTGAAAAGTCCGAGGAAGTTCGTGCTACGTCGTGGAAGCCCGAGTTTCCTCGTGTAGTTTAGAAACAGCAGCATCCCTATTAACTTGACGTAGATAAAGTGTCTTACGTCCTGGGGCCAACATCGACGCTGATGCCAGCTAAAGTTACTCGAACCGTCGATGATATATGCATCGATAGACTCCGGCGAGAGTGAAAGAGACGCGCGGGAACAAGAACCTACGTTGATGAGCACACCGGCTCATTAATATGAACAGACTCCTCCATGGGGATGATGTATGTTTATCAAGAATATTCGTTTATTTTTTTCTCTCGAGATTCGTGTTTAAGATCCATGTTGGAAATCATGAATATATCTCATCATGCTTCTCGTTCGTTGAAAATATTCATGGAGTAAATCGGAAACGTAATCTTTCGTTTGAGAAGAGTAGAGATTCATCCATTCCTCGGAGAGAATTTCAAAAATCTCAACGCTTCCAAATGTTAAATAGACAAAAATCACTGAACCTGTCATTACTCTCGCACATCATACATGCGATTAGCTGTACAAAGTGATAAAAGTCAATGTGTCATAATACGTATACGGTCAAGGATTATCCTCGCCTTTTCGTATTTTTAAATCCGTCATTTTGGGCAAAGCTTTCATCATTGAAGTTTGGCTGCAAAATACAGCATCCCTCGGGTCGAGAGGAAATATGCTAATGATTCATGTCTCTTCCTGTTCGAGAGGTATCCAGCAAAATTCACGACCGTCAAAAACGAAATTCCAGTAGCTTAAATATTTTATTTCGGTAAATCGTGACTCTGATATCAGTGGCGAACCGTACCGTCGATATAACCAAGGAGGATACATGCATGTTGGCTCGAAACACAACAGAGTGATAACGGTGTATAGTGATGGGTTCAGCAAGCGTGCTTTGATGTTTTCACAGTGTGTTTGCGTCTATGGGGTTCCATTCAGGAGGCTCGTATAGGCGGACCATGAATTATGCTCGAGGCATACACGCAATGTATGGCTGAATGCCCGAATCTACCATTATTCCCTTGGCTGGAAGGATAACAGAGTCCAGGGCTTGTGGCACGTATAATCCAAAAGTTTCGCAAGTATCCCGAAGAATCGCTTTTATTTTTCGCTGGCGTTTTATTAACCCCTCTGCGAACTTTTTTCCTCTTTCATCTCTCCATTCATCATACATGCTCTTTCGACTTTTCCGGATCGAGAAGAGCTCGCGTTTCTTTCTCCTTCTGTTTCTTTTTATTCCCCGATCTCGCGATTACGACCAACAATTATTCTTCGAAACGTAAACGAGCTATGTCGCAGGTTTTATCGCATAGCGGTGGTACACGAGAATCGTATAAGTTTACGCGTGGTATAGCCCGGCATTACGGTAATTCCTCGCGGTGCTAGTACCCTCGTTGCGGGTGGATAAAGGACCGTTTTCGAGACTCTGTCCAAAGATCGTCCATACGTACCACAGCAATGGCGCTGCAGAGATGAACGTGTCAGACCGAGTCCTTACGAAAGAAAGAAAAAACAAAAAAACGTTGGACTCGCAGTTTGTATTACAGTGGAATCGTGCGCTCATTGGTAGTTTCCAAGATATTTTTGCTTTTTCGCGTATTCCTCCGCGTAGCGAGGACCGACTCGTCGTAAAACCGTCTCATACGTTTTCATGCGGAATTTACAACATTTAGCGGAAAGAGTCTACTTTCCGGATGGGGTGGATGCTGGGTCGGATCGTCCGGAGTTCCATTCCCAGCGACGCAACCCTCTCGCTTCTACCCCTCTTGAACCATCTCCGTTGCTACCCTTCCGCTCCTTACCCCTGTATTATCATCTCTCTCCGTCTTTCTCCGAGTCTCTTTCTTTCGGATTCTGTCTTATTCTCATCTTGTTCTCCCATCCCCGAGACCCTCCCCGCCGTCCCCCAAACCTCCTCCTGGCCGTTCGCAGATACTTGTATGCGCGAAACGACCACTTTCGTGCTCCGGTCGCGATCTTGGAACGCTCAAGGCTCCGGACGGAAATTTAACGAGTAGGTCTTGAATCTACGAGTGGGTCAGCCAGCATCAGTAACGGCATAAGCAACGAGAAGAGTTGCAACTGCTGTACTTCCGCTCACCCCTTTATCCGGTTACTGCGGAATAAAGACTCGTGAAAATAGGTAGTTTCGTTGCAGTCCCAGGATGCTTGAACGTCTTCTCAGACTGTCTATTCTTTACCGAACGTTCGAATGCGGAATGATGATAGCGAGACTGCGGGCAGCGAAGGGGTAGTTTTTTTTACCGAAACGATATAAAACAACGTTGTTTCCACTCTTGAGCAATGCTCCATGTAAATATGTAAATATGGACGCTTCGCTGATAAATTATTCGCTCAACTGCAAGCGTGCGTATCCTGGATATCGACGAGGACCATCATTTTTCAACTGTCGGTTATAATTATCGAATATCTGACGGAGGAACTCCGTATGTCATCAAAGCATTTTCCACCCCGATGAATATGTAATTTACGAATGTTATCACTAGGTAATCGATACTGCTATTATCGATGCAATCGGTAATTGTACAGAGTTTATGTGAAATTAATGTATAAAATTAATTTCGATCATCATAATTATATTATTCTTTGTGAGAAAGAGTACATTTTGACGTAACAATAATGAAATGACGGGAAATATCGTTTGTTTTTTCATTAGTATGGATGCAGATAAGTTGAAAATTGCCAACGATTTTTTTATCCGAACTTGTCAAAAACTCGAAACAAACTGTCTTCTCGCGAAGGCAAACACAGTTGTTGCGGTTACTTTCGTGCAAAATGACGGGCGAGTACTTTCCCGAACTTTGCATGGAAAATTATGACTTATCGATCAGCTGCTGGTTTTTAAAAAGTATTTTTATTAATAACGTACCTAATTACTCGTAATATGATTTTTTATTCCAACCAACGTACCACCGTCCCGTTATCGATGCTAAAAAAAAAGAGGAGTCGGAGATCATAAGGGTATCTTGAGCGGAAAGTCCTTTAAAGTTTCGGTCTTTCATAAACTTTTGTATGGAACATGTAGATGAAAAGCTGCATACATATATACATAATACATTTTTTCACCCTTGGTAATGGACTTTGTGAGAAATTTTTATTCACACGATCCAAGTTTTTTATGACACTCGCGTATACGCAGATCGTACTAAGAGCCGAGGGAAAAAAACGGAGCGGTATAGAATCGAAGAAAGACGGAACATGGTAATGAATTTGACTTACGTTAGTTCCATTCGCGCTATAAAAAGAAAGCGCGAAGAATCGCTATTTCCAATCGAAAATTTTATGTTTCACAACGAAATCGGTAATGAACTTTTATTCGCTCGGTGATCTCCGTCGCAAAGTATGACTTTATTAACGTGAATTCATCAGACGACCTATAAAGACCGGAGGAAAACATAACGAGACGAGGAGATATGAATGGTAGAAAGTCTGGAGAATCGGAGGGTGATGAAAGAGGAACTGTAAATGATGGAAAATGAGAAGCAAGAACGCCACTTTGGCTGAAAGTTTATTCCAATTCACTAGAGTCTCCTAACTCGCTGCTTGCAACGAATATCTTCATTATCTCCGTATCGGTGCTGTGCCCCTGCTCTTTCCAGTTAATTGAAGGATCTTGCTCGGGCACTCCCGTCAACGCTCGTCTAAATACTTAAAATCTAAGGCTCGAATGCGGATCTGCTCTCAGTGTAATGCGTTCGGAAATGCCCACTTTAAACTGGATAACTGTGACGGCAATGCGGTATTCCAAATGCTTTTTTTCACCCCCTTTCTTCTCAGCATATAATTACGATCAACGGAGAGATGCGTTCAATTTCGCCGTAAACTTGGAATTAATTGTTCGCGGTTGTCAGGTAAATTGGAAAAGCTTTTGAAACAAACTTCGTTGATCGGAAGGTTTTTCTCCTGTTGTGCAAACGACGGATAGAGAAATTGTGCTTCGGACCAGTACATCGTTACGGGTATAAATGTACATTGTAGTTTGTTTTGCTAGATCCAAAGTTCTCCCTTTTTTGTTGCATTTAATTGAAAAACCCGCCGCGTTTGTTCTTGAACGAAAATAATCTTGAATAATTCCCGATAGAGCCAGGATTCAACGAAATTGTAGATTTTCATAAATTCTCTGCATTTGAAGGGCTTTCAAGCAAAAATTCCACAGAACGGTCGTGTGCTTTTCATCAATCTTTCTTCCCTTACTCGCCGACCACAGGCTGAATGAACTTGTATTTTGGCGGTATAACGGTGCGAAACTTTAGAGTTTTCTCTCAAACTTGATAATGCGGCACGATTGTTCCCGCATTTGGCCTAGGAGTCGAATCGCACGCGAACGTTTCCGTGCTTGAACGTTCAACAGCTCAATTGAAGTCGAAAGTTCAGTGTGGCCCCTGTTCGCTAAAGGCTGCTGTATAATCTTCGTACGATTGTTTCAGAGTCAAGAAAGCTCGCGGCTATTCTTTCCCACAGTCTTGTTTGGAGATGATTATACATCCACAATGAGATTTTCATAATTGTTTCGGAGGTTAAAACGCGACCGCTTGTTTCACATAACCGTTATCATGAAAAATTCAAAATCAAGTTGCTGGGGTCGCAAACCTATCGACTGTGAGTGGTACCCTCTCTACACGTATACGTGCATATCGTGTGATGGTTTCCTCTCCATTTACTCGTTCCGTTCATACACCGTTTTTCATTCCAAGTGCCAGTGAAAGCAAAAAGCTGCACCAGCAATGACGCGACGTTAATGGAGTTTTGCCGAGACCGCGCGCCAGTGCGTTTGAATCTCAACATTGTATAGGGCAAAGAAATGAGAAGAAGAAAGAATGTCAAGAAATAAATGCAATATACTATATACAGAGCTAGATGAAAATCTAAACGAGGAAGAAAAAGACGAGGAAAAGAGGGAGAGAGAGAAAGAAAGTTTGGAACTCGAGGACGGTAGGATCGTGCGTACTATCCTTGTATTGCGCAAAATATTATTCCCCGAGAAGCCTAGAGTAGCACGTATACTTTCTCGTGGCATGCGGTTTTCCGTTTCTCGTTACCTGGCTTCGTGATTTCGTTCACCCTCCACTGCTTCATCTCGGTAATATGACTTTTGCCCCTGTGCGTTTCTCTCTCGTTGTATGAAAGCCGACGACGAAGCTGTGCCCGTGCGCGCTCCAAGACCCTAACTTCATTTAAGTTGTGATCCTTTTGCAGCGTGCTCGACGGCAACTTTCCATATCGACCATTGAAGGACGGGTGAGAGTCATCAGGAAAAATGGAAAAACGGAAGACAGCGCTTGGTGGAGCGAAAGACACGCGGAACTGAAAGCCCGTTCTGCAGGTATCCATTCAACTTGCAGGGTGTAGTCGCTGTGGCTTCGTCATTGCGGCTCAACGAATTCGCGCAGACGTCAGGTAATGTTTCGATGTGCCACACAACGGTTGAAATCCACAATAAAGCTGGGAATTCATCGGCAACGAGTGAAAACAGGGACAGCTACCAGAGCCATGCCGCTATTTGCATCGTCGATTCTGGTAGCTCGTTCCCCTTGCCCGACAAAGCTGCCAAGCACTTGACAATCATTCTCGGTTCATCATCACGATTATCCTCGTGAAAGAAAACGAAAGAATCACCGATGAGCTTTGAACTGCATGTACAAACCACAGAGATTGCTCAGTGAGACTCAACTTCCACCCGGAATCACTGGAGCACCCATCAAATGTCTCCTTCGTTGCCGGATCTCCGAAACTTTTAGAGCATGCGTTTTCCCAATCAACCGCGAGCCGGACAAAGAAAGATCATTATTTTTCAACCCGGAAGTGATCATCTCTATAGAATGCGAAATATGGCGCTTAGCACTGACGACAAGATGAGAGTTTGGGAACTCGATTGTGCTTGTAAAAATTGAGAGAAAGATGTATCGAAACGTCTAGACATGGTATACCAGGCCAGAACCCGAATTATGGAAGGTTCTCGCTGATCTTTTGAACTATCACGGATATCCGTTGGTTGGTTGAATGCATCCGAATAGTCTGAGCACTTTTAAAGAGTCCACGACTCTTGCATCCTTTGTGGGTTTTACCGGATGGAACACGAAGGCGGCAAAGGAATATCCGATGAATCGCTGCAATCATGCTACCGGTAAGGACCAAAGCCACAACGTTAGCATTGAAACTTCAGAAGTTTGCACTTCCGTACGCTGTTCCCCCGCGATCGCGTTTGTCATTCGATACTAAAAATATGATCGCACGTCAAGGAAAATTTGTCAGCTCATCTCGTTCGATCATCTCGGGTATCGAGTCCCAATTGATGTCGCAATAATAGAGCCCGGTATTTATCTCTGCTCGTGGGATAATCACGGAGCACGCGAATATTCGTAGGTACGTGAATACCAACTTTGCTTCTGGTATTCGTATAAAATGCGATAAGAGAGCGGAAACGTGGAATGGAAAAAAAAACCTGAAAGAGCGAGATACATCAGAGAATCCGTGGATTGATCTGGAATGCAAGCACGACTGTCACAGCAACGTTTTATCAAAGTCAGAGACGCAACGATACATATGTACGAGTACATAAAAAGCACAACCAAGTGCATACACGGTACATACGTTTGGCATGTGTACCTTGCCTGTGAGCATTGAAAAGAGAGACCATCCATCAGCGAGATCTCTCGTCCACGATAACCATGAGTGCAGGCAAGAAAATAGAGGCTGGAACGAGAAAAGTAATGGATTGGAAAAACTTTCAACAATTTGCCAGGTTTGTCGTAAAACGCACATGCCCGACGGAGACTCGCGTATTTGCCGATGTGCATATGTACATGTATGTACCTTTGTACGTCTTTATACACATCGACGTTCGAATGTACGGAACGCGCGGTATCACATATGTGCAATAGGGTTACATACGCGGTAAGATATATGCATACCACGTAGCAGGTACGAAGATATTTTTTACCATTTCGTTCCTACCAAGATCCAATTTTTCGTCGGTCAAAAGTATCCTTACTTTTTTCCACATCTTCCTGTACAACGAGTGATTTACCACGCGATCCAAACGTGCGTGACGTGTATCCGTATTTCAAGCCACGCAGTTGAAACGAATATATTTCCCCCAGACCCTTCGCCCCTGCCAATTTCATCATGAATCTTTGTATTTATTTGGCGAAATAAACTATAAACCGTGGAGAAAGATAGAGAGAGAGAAACAGGTGCAAAATGCAATCTTCCCCGGCTGCCAAGACGATTTTTAATATCGCAGGACGCGACCGTGCCAAAAAGTAATTGTGGGAAACTTGTATTGTTTGTCGAGATGCTCAATTTCCGGGCTTTTTCACGTCCGTCGATAGTAATTTCTCGATGTCCCAATCCCAACGGGCGAATGTACCATTCGACCTCTCATTTCTCCTCTCGTCATCTGGAAGAGTTCCAAATTTACGACGATCCTCTATTGAAAATATCCCTGCGATGTTTTATTACCCTAATGCCGTATATCAAGTATCAATAATGCTGGCATTGCCAAGAGGCAAAGAGAAGAAGGAAAAATGTGCGGAAAAAAGCTTGTAAATCTTTGTTGTTTACATTGGCGATAGCATGAGCGCGAGGGAAATGATCCTAGCTGCAATGGTGCGATACGCACAAAGCTCATACAGTGTAACCCTGATATATCTTCGATATATCCGTGTACCCAATAAACCATCATTCACGGACTGAAAGAGTCGATATTTGGTGCACGCGGGTCAAGCTGAGGTCAACGAAACGCTACATGACGAACAAATGATAATAATTTTCAGACACGCGATGAGGGTTTTTTTTACATATTTAAAACTCTACCCAGCTGAGCTTGAGCTCCGAATAACATAGGAAAAGTAATTAATAAACGAAGGATAAATGAAACAGTAAAAGATGACACTCCTGCGATTGCTACTCTAGCAACAAAAAAATACGAAAGGCACTTATTTCGTATCTTTCATGCTGTCAACTACAGTCCATGATTGACACAGCGAAGGGGTGTGCACGACAGAATCTGCGGGATATTGCAGACTTCGTGATGCTGCGGGGTAGTGCGCTTTTCCAGCACGGGAGTACCAATGTGTTCCATCATGGAACGATCAATAATACCAAGTGTATCACGAGTTAAACAACATGGGGATGGTACTTTAAATCGCTGGTGGAATCGTTCGAAAAAAATCTCTAATAAGAATGTTCTATTAAAATATACGGTAAATGTTGATTAATTGGCCAAACATGGGTATTTATCCAAAAAATTCTTTTCGCATTTCGTCATATCTCCGATGTTCGATGCAACTCCTTCCAGTGGCTTTCTACATTGCCTTGTTTATTCGATGCAACGGGAACGCAGTAGCGAGGAAACCAACTTCCCATGTCGATACTCTTGAGACCATTCGAAACCGGATGTACATCGCATTACCGCAAAACAGAATTCATAGACAAGACGTGTCTTTTTTCTCCCGCGGTTGTTGTTGCCGCACCATTGACTACAAATCGTATAAATTAAACACTCGTAAAACTTATTCGGAGGATCCGGGGTAGAACACTGGCGCGGCGTACAAGTCGGCAACCTCCTTGGTGCGCATGTAGACCGGCGGTAGTAGGAGTCTTCCTCGTTAAAATTCCGGTTGTATTACGAAGGCAAATGGCATTGCCGAAACATCGATGAGCAAACATCGAACCGGGACGAAAGAAACAGCTAGATACATCAGGAAAATACCATCCTTCCGCTGTGAAGCTCAAAAAGCAAGCTAGGCAAGCGCCGGCGAAAAAATTGCCAAGTAGAGACGCTCATAGATCGTAGCGCTGTTGAAGCGGAAATGAAAAACAGAAGATTGCAAAAATATATTAAACAGGGTGAAATATTTCGTATTCCTTGCGTCCCTGCCCGATTAATTCAATCAAATTCATGCTAGTCATGGAATCAATTAATTCCAGCTATCAATTCAATAAAAACCTGAAGGTTTCACCTTTTCAGAGATCTCAACTCGCTTGCTGTAATTGAACAACGGCTGTCAAAGTATAAATCACCCAGATACTTCCAGCATCCTCTTAGATTTATTCAAAGAATCTCATAACAAAGTTCTACTTTTAAACGTTACTTATCAACATTCTATTCAAAAAACAATTCAGTTCCGGTAAATTTTATTAAAATGAAGCTGAGCAGAGTTTTGAAATTCTATTCAAACGATACCAGAGCTATACAGGGGGTTTTTCTACATATCCTCCCCACGAATTTCTCAGAATACCATTCTCGTTGCTCGGAGATGTCCGAGAGGAGGGTACATTTTCGAAAATATTTTCCGTCACAGTTCTGCCGAGGATATTAGAATTTTTCCAGACTTCGTGTCCCACGCGTTCCTATATACGATTTAGTCAAGCCCGAATGTTTAGGGTTCCATATAAATTCTTACGAACGTGTAGCAGCGTTGGAAAAACCTTCGTACAACGAACGTGAGAATTTCCAGCCGGATATAAACACCAGGGACACTATCGCGCTACAGCGGTGGTGCAGGTTCACGTTCGTACAGTTTATCGTATCGTTACCCCACAGGGTAGTTTCCATTACCGTAACATTTATCGTATAATAATTTGTGGTGAGGTGGTAGACTGACGCGGTTACAAATACGTGTCGTATTATAGCAGACTCGAAGGAAGGCGGCATCACCATTGTTGATGACACCTAAGGTGAAGGAAGAGAAAGCGAGAGAGACGGGCAATGAATGAAGGAGAGTTACATGCATATACACTCAATGAGATTCGTACCCAGTTTGGTAGAACCCTTCGACACAATGAGTCACTTGGGGGTGCGAAGATGTAACACATGCTCCATAACCAGCCCTCCTGCAAACTGGCATGTTTACAGGCAATGACAAGGTGGAGAGTAATTGTCGCAGCCAATTAATCTAGTACCATTATCAAACCACGAGAGAGCCAGACAACTGCACCAAAAGAGAAACAGAGAAGGAGAGGGAGATGTAAAGATCGAAGGGCGATCAACTGTTACCAATTTCTCTCTCTCTCTCTCTTTCTGTTATATATGTATAGTGTATCTACCAGGACTCGTATTCCGTCGCTCCAGGCTCTACGATACAACTCAACGATACACCCTTACATTCGAGGATGACTGAAAATAAAAAGTTAAAGCGTAACTTGTCCCTTAAACCGGTAATAATGATAACTGCACCCACGCAAAAGACCTCGTGGGGCTGTCAGATCGCATTGTATGATCGTTAGAACACAACTATGCCAAGCAGATAACCTCGACAAAGCTGGTGGCTTGCGCAAATAATGTTGTTGTTTGTGAGGATAACATAGAATGGGCATTTAATTGATAAGCAATACACGAAATTCGGAGGGGAATAAACATCACCCGCCGCTATTGCGTCAAACCAAAAACATCCAAAGTACCTTTAGGCTATAAAAAAATCTATACCCGATCGTCATCCGATTCCTACTTTTGTCATAGAATGGAAATATCTTCGATAAATTAGATTCTTTATTATATTCGTGAAATTCGTTCGCCACTCGTCTGACTTGAGATACCGTCAGGCTAATTATCTGCCAAACTTTGCTTGCACTGCAGTAACCCGATTACCGATCAAATATTGGAATTCGGGACTCTGACGGTGCGTCAATACTGTTTAGTCGCTACTGGCGTCACTGCAGCGAATGTACGACACATTTTGGAATTCACTTTGAGGCGATGGCCCAATAGCATATTGACAATCATTGTTTGTCCGCTGGGGAAAAGAATCATCTGTACAAAAACAATGTAAACAGTGGCTAAAAAGTTGGTCATGTTTCGCAGAGAAGATTGCTAAAAAACAAACGAATCAAGATACTAATAGGCATAACGATACAGATCGATGATGCTACAAAAAAGAGTGTTCCGATTAACAACGACGACGCTGAAAAAATAAATATCATCCTCTCATCCGGAAAACACTATCGTTTTCCGCAACGTCATTCCATCATCATAGAAATAATACTGAAGCTATCGTTCAATTTCGCATGGTTGATCCGTCGCAATAACGGTATATAGTACACGTGACAATATCAAGAAAATCGATGAGAGCAACTCGGTGCGCGTTTTACCATTCAGCTTTTGAGACCAACGCCATAGCCCACCTCGATGAATAATAATTGGCGAAAAATGAATTTTTCTTGAAATATTTCACGTTGCACACGTCCAACAATTCGATGCATATATCACACGAGTTTCATGATAATAAAACTAGCCAAAATCGAAGCATCGTTCTCTCGTTGTAATTACTAACCGGATGAGCTTGTAGCGAAGCGAGTTATTACAGCGACGGAGTGATATATTTGCATACAATTACGCCTGATCAATCGATTTTACCGAGCGCGAAAGAGACTCCCTCTTTTGTTTTTTTTTCAGCGATCAAGGTCTCTGTTTGGTCATCTGTCGCTTACGTGACCATTTTTTCTGCCATCATCATTTTCGTCAGCACTCAGCCATTGGCCAACGACCTTTACGAGGCTTAAAACATATTTAAACGCCATTTAAAAAATCGTCTCGCACCTTCCACCCTTCGCTGCAGACACACAATCAGCAGCTTGCAAGCGATTAACATCTTCCATGAGGAAATCGTAATTTATCGAAAACCATTGCTGTCCGAAGGTGTGGTCCGTTTATCAGTTTGTAGTTACTCGTTATTCGGATCATTACAAGGTATATGCAACGTATGTACAACAATATTTATGTGGAAGTAATGTCGATTTCAAGTTCACTATGCGCGCATCCCGTGCAGCATTTGATGAGGTCGAGTCAGACAAGTACTCGAGCCCAAGAGGCAAACAGATGGTGTGAGTGCAATCAGCCAGAGAGCGAGGACCGACAATTTTCGTGTCTCTGTTAGGAACTAATTGGTCCCTTTGTCAATCACCGTGAGAATCGTTACATTTGCCCCATAGATACCTAAAAGCTGGCTCACAGTGTGGTGTATCTTCCAAATATACTCGCATATTACACAATTCCTTGATCCTCCCGTGTCCCTTTGAAAACACTGATTCGCCCGCCGTCAGTTCGCAGCGCGGGCTCCGCCTTGATGGTCTTTGAAGCGAGCGCAAATACGCGACGGTTTTCATGAAATTGTTCAATGCCCGGCCTTCTATCCGGTTGTTTTTCTTGCAATATACGTTACTCTTTCCCGGCGCGAAAATTGTATTTGTCGAAACGATCTCTCGCGGACGTTCCATCGTGAACTCCGCGCGGTCGCCAAGCAAGATGCGGGGTGAACGAAGGGTAGCTGAACGAAGAATGAAAATGATTATCCGAGACCACGGGAGCGCTGGTAACGGGATATACAAAACTCCGCTAACGGCGAAGAAATGAAGGGACCGTGAAGGAATGAAACTGCAAGGGAGAAGGGAATGCAAAGAAAAACGCGCTCGCAGAAGTCCGCGAGCTGAAACGTTGAAATATTATTCAGCGCGGCTTGGTGTTGTCTCACTGGAGGGTGGAAGAGGATAAAACGGCGTGGCAAGGGCCGTAAAGAAGAGAGAAGACTCTTGCACTCTTTTTACTCGCCTTTTTCCCGTGTATCTATCCCTCTTGCGAAAGAAAATATACATTGAGCAAGGGATTAAGTGAATTACCCTCCGATGTCTTCAGACTCGAGAGAATTTCACGTGTAACAAGAACGTTCTTCGACGACCATGGTAAATCCTTCCGAGTTATTCTTTTCACGACGAGGGTAAAACGCACCGCGCTCTTCCGACAATTACACCCTATCCTCTTCCATTTCATCCTCCTTTCTTCCTACGTTTTTTGCTGGACGAAAAACAGGCTTGTATCCAGGGATAAATATCCATTCCGCGGCATGTATATCGCATGTTCTGCGGTATGGGAACTCGTTTTTTTCCCCTTTTTTTCGTTGCTCCATTTAACTCGAAGTCGAGTGCGAAAGAGACCGAGGAATGAATCGAGTCGAGCACAATCATTCGCCTCGTTTTCGCAATGTATTCCAACGACTCTGAGACAGTGCTGCGAGAATATCCAGCCAAGAGCCAGCGGATAAAGGCTGCCAACTTTTATTTGACGTACGAAGAAAAGAGGGCTTATTTTGTTTCGAATTGGAGAACGGAAGTGGTCTCGCCATTTTAAAGCTTCTCGCAGCGCGTTAAGCATTCACAGCGCTGCTCGCTGTGTTCCATAATTAGCCAGGGGGTGAACCTATCCACTTTTGAAGTTTAATATGCCTCAGTTTGCAGCAAGAGTATTACTGCACGAAGGTATGCCATTTCTGTGGCATGAAAGCTGATTTTCGATAATTAATATTTCACAATCAGTAAAATCCTGGTCGTATAAGAGCAAGTGAATCATGAAGAAACTGTCGGTTTTGTTGAAAAACAATGTATTATACGCGAGTGTTATCGCAAAGGAGCGAGCGTCGAATCCATTTAATGAAAAAGTTTCTTCACCAACTGCTTATACATTTCGATGTGTGAGCACAGTTGCGGAGATGCATAAAATACCGTTTGTGCAATCACCTTTAACCGTTCCCCGGGATTTGCTCACAAATGGAGTGTTGTACGGAATTGAGAAACGCCGTTGCTTCTGCTGGTGTTCGCCTCTTTCCAAAACCTCCCTCGAAAACGTTGTTCTTCGATATATGTGTATATAGGATTATTCATGGATGTATATCCGCATGGACATGCGCGCACACACAGGCAAAACTCTGTACAAATGTCCATTCATATGTACGTACAGTGAATATCGTTCCGAGTTCCATACTATATTCAAATCGAGTACTCTCGACTTTTCGCACCCTCTCACATCAGTGTACGAATGTGGGGAAGAGAAACATCATGCATAAAGCCAAATGTCGAAGAGAGTGTGTATAAGAGGGTATTGAAGAGGAAATGGAAAGGCTGCAAAAAGATACGTTCTCGCACGAGGCATGAGAAAAAGAGTATCGAGAGTGGCTATCGAAAAATTGTGACAATCCCACGAGTGTGGTCCACTCGCGAGCCCTCGTGAGAATAGGGAAATAAATTCTACACATTTTTTCATTCGCTCTCTCGCGCCAGTTTTTTTTCGTCAATTTTCATTTTGATATCTACAGCCTTCTTCATTTATCATTTGGTTTTGAACCGTCGAGAAAAAGCTCATCGATATTTATGGTTTTTTTTCTTACGCGGGAAAATGTAACTTTTAACATTGCTCGTCAAATTCATTACGTTTTGTTTTTTTATGTTTTGAATTGTTTTTATTTTTCAATTTATTTATAAGTCAAGCAAAACCGACGAACTTTTTTTTATTTGTACCCAAAAATACTTTTACGAATCGTCATGTACGAGGGACAAATCTTTATCGTCCGGAAAATAATCCTCAATAGACAATTCTTCCAATGTCGTATTTTTATTCATCCTCTTTTTCCCTTCCTTTCCTCGCTTATTTCGACGTTTCACCACGTATTTCCTCCGTCACCCACTGCGATCGATGAATGTATGAAAAAAAATTTCCTTTCGCTCAAGTTTCATCATCGCGTCAGGCATCGTGACGGGATGTTAAAAAAAACACTGAACCGCACGGTTTTGGCGGTCTTCGCTATCGTATACAATATCGGAGCGAAATAAAATATCGACTTTCATCTGGCGTAGTTTAACGCCTTGCTGATTTTCAAAAAAAAAAAAAAATTGAACAAAAAAGGATGGACAACGATCAAGGAGTATCGAGAGCCCGGACTGAAACGAAAACGAATTTCACCGGTTGACGTAGTATATCTTCCTAATATATATAACAATTGGCTAATATATCATGAGTGGTTCACGGTCGTACCTGATAAATTTTAAAATGGTGTAAAACCAAAGTTAAGCCCTTTTGTTTCCTAGTCGATACGCATATAAATCTACTTTCGTGTGTGTGTGGCTGAAGCACAGAACCGAAACGGAAAATCCACCGAGGGGGAATTTGTTCGAGCGCGATATCAAGTATTTCAATGTGTAGAGGACGAGATAAAAAAAAGGACGAATTTCGATGGAAATCGAAAGCTCGAGATTGGCTTATTTCACGATGGTCGATATGTTCAGATGTCAGCAATATTCAGCTCTGTGCTATTAATCCCTTCCGGCCGTCCCTCGCAAAAATACAAGATGAAATGTTCGTTAGCGCGGGCTAATGATGATCCCACAAGCAGCAGGATTGTCACGATTTTTTTTTCCCAATAGAATTTCTGTTTTACGCAAAATCGATAAAAACACGATGGACCGATCTCTCATCGTGCAATCGGTTTTTCTATGACAGATTTTAATTTATGAGCTCCTGCTGTTGAGTTTCCAGGATCCCGGGTTTTTTTATTACAACGAAATTTCGTTTTCGAAGATATCGATGCCGGTTGAACATTTTCTACAATGGGAATGCACGTCAGTGTATGCTAATTTACAATGATAATGAAACATTGTAAATCAATGTGGAAATTCCCAGCATTGTTAAACTACGTGGTACTTCAAAGGAAAACCGCTTCCATTATTTCCATACTAGAGTATGTGTGTTATAGAAAGAAACCGATCAATTCTGTGGGAAGGAAAATGCTAACGTGATGATTATTTTCGAAAAATATGCGAATCCCTGATGCGTTTATTCCGAATATTTGGAATTTCGAGCTCACGTTTCGCCCACACTGAGGCATCGATGTGAAAACGATTTTTAATTTGATATCCAACAGGGAGATTTTTATCGTGATGTCAGAACTCTTTTTTCGAATTTGATACTTTAAAGAGAAACATTTTCTGTAAAAATATACATCAATGTAACGTATACGTAGAATAAAAAGCTCGGTACGACTTGGTTTCTTTTGTCGAGTGTCTCGTTTGGCTGGATGCTGGACGTTAATGAGACCAGCGAGCACCACTTCCGCTATCCTTTTCTCATCAATTTCTCCTCTCACTCACATTTCCTCCCAATGTTTTCGTACAGTACATCTCATGCTACTGTTCCACTGTGTCTCACTTGCCCGATCATCGGAAACAACGAAAGTGCTTTAATTGGAAAAGTTCCAGTGCTTCCGGAACGACAATTTTTACTTTTTACCTCATTTTTTTTTTTCATCGTGAATGTATATGTATAAAAACAGCCAGCACGAATTCCGATGGAACTTGATTTAGCAGTACTCCCCGCTATCTTCATTCTCTTTTTCGCTCGATTTTCTCGACTCATTGAACAGCGAATCTGTTCCACGCCGTGCGAGAATATATATGCGACTTCAAGATTATTCGTTAAATCGCCCTGCCTACTTCGTGCTTGTTATGATCGTAGAGCGGAATTTTTTCGTATTGAAAAGTCTCGTTTTAATGTTTGAACGTACAAACTGGTCTTGTGAATTCAACAAATCAGGCGGACGTTATTTGATCGAATAACTCTACGCATTGAATATAAGAGAACGCGATTTCGTGCAATCAATGAAAAAAAAAAAATATTATATCGCACGTATATACCGGGTGCTCGAGAAATTCGAAAGAAAATTAATTGGGCGTTTTTTTGAACCCTCCATGGCTTTTGAACGAGAGGCAACAGAATCTCGGCATTTTTGGCAAAGCGGACAGTCGAATCTGCACGAAACGGTGACTCTGATTAGCACGGAATGCCAAAAGTCCATCAACGTTCATTTAAAAGCTGTCGAAAATTTTCAAAAATAGCCAAGTAATTTTGCACCGAGTATCGTCCGGGATATGCAGTTCCAAGATGCACGACGTATACTCATACTGAATCCATAAATATTATATGATATAAAAAATTTTTAATAATTTTTCCAATATTTAATAACATTTTCTCATCTATAATAATATTTTATCAATATATGACAATCATTTTTTATCATCAGTTTTATTTTGCAAACGCAACGATTTTTTTTTATCATCTCCACGAAATTGGAACGAACTTTGTATGGGAAGAGCGTGAGACGCACGGAGAACGTCATAAACGTTCCAACCAATCAAAATTTCGTTCTCAAATTGCCTGACAAAAATGACTCGCGTTATTCCTATCGCGATGTACTCGATGGTTTCCAACAATTATTATCATGGTCACGAAAAAAATATAAGCCAGAATGAGAAAGCGACGAAGAGATGTGCGCAAATCTCGTTACGAAAAGAAAAAAAGAAAACGCCAGCTCGATGTATACGACCATGTTCGAATGAGTTCCCCGTGCATGTCACGAATAACCGACATGACGTTTCTATATTCTCTGAAAATGTGAGGTTTTTTCGAATCACGTACGCGAGTCTGCTACTACTTCGTTTGTAAAACTCGAGAGGAGAGAGGATGAGAATGGAGTACAAAAAGGGAGATAGTGAGATTGAGGGAGAGGGAAGGGGGGGAGTGAAGTGGATACTTTGCGATTCTCCTCTTGTTTATTTTTCATCCAGCGGCAAATAGCTGTATCTACTCGCTCGTCGTATGTGCATTAAAAAAAATAGAAAAAAAAAACAAAAAATCGAGCCCCACAGCGATGTACAAAAAATGTCATCCAGCGTTACAAACAGTCGTTGTATATATTTTTTTCAACGTTGATACGTAAAAAATAAAAGCTGAAAATTGAATATATCTGTGAACTCGCGTTACCGAAGGCAGAGTATATTTTTTTATGACCTACCGAAGAGGGTGCACCGGTCATGAATATCCTGGGGAGTACACATTCGCAATTACAACTATAACTGCAGTTTTTCCTGTACGAACATTTTTTCAATTTTGTTTTTTTTTATTATCGCGATCCGTCGAACTCAATTTGATCGCACCTTCCCGATGCTGCGAGGAGTCTCTGCCCTTGCTGTATTTTATGAAATGGCACGTGTATGAAAATATCTCGCGAGTTCCACGACCGCGATGGCGAACTTTCGTTTTCTCTCTTTCTCTCTGGCGTTTCCGAGCTCGTTCGATCTTTCTTTCTCTGACCGATTTGAAAATATACGTGTATACGTTAGCGAATATCACCCGAGTCCTCGACGAAGACGGGCGAGAGTAGTCGACGGGAAAACCAACTTTTCCACTTCGTAAGAAACGTTTGCGAGGCGTGAGTAACACGGAGTAAGAGAAAGAGAGGAATTTCGGCATGTAAAAATCCTTGCAGCTGCTGCTGATGCTTGGAATCTTTACGAGCTCGATAACTCAAAATTCGTTTTACCCGAAAAACGCCGGTGAGGGTATAAAATTAGACTGGCCGACCAGAAGTACGAAGGAGACAAATATTTATCCGTCTTCAATTTCTCTTTTTCTATTTCGCAACGATTCATTTCCATTTTTGCAAAGTTCGCGAGTACCGTTTGTCTTATAAATTTTCGAAATCCTACAGAATTTGACGGTAATTTATTATCCGTAAATATATCATTGTATCGTCATTGTTTTTCAATACGCGTTGAGGATAGATTTATTGATGACATTAATAATCAGAAGAAATGATAAGGGATGAATATGAATTCGCAATACCTTACAATATTCGGTAATAATTTTAAAAAATACTTCCATCGAGTTGGAAAAAAGTATGGATTTATACGAATTCGAGTGGAGGCGAGAATCAGTGGTATGAGATTCATAATTAAGCATACCAATGTCAGGAGTATTATTTCACATAAATATATGTATATTTTCGTATTAATCATATTTAAATATAGATATGCTTATTTATGTACAGATTTTATGCAGACACGAGTGAAAATGAAAAAAAGAAGCTCACCATCGTGGACTGTAATGTCAATTTTCCATCCCCTCGTCATTCCACCATCTTGTTAAGAGGAGACAAGATTAATTGTCGCCCTCGAGTATCCTCTTCGTTTCGTCGTCTGGTTGTTTCGTAAAATAAGCATTATTATTATTCCGGTGCGTCTGGGCTAGTTGCAAAGCTCATCTGTTGTTGTCGGGATATAAACCAACCAGCTGGTGTGCAAAGCGTCTGTGGCACGTCGTCGCAATGTTATCTGGAATCCATGTAATTTATAACTGAAGTATTATGCCCAAGATGCTGAGTAAAGGATATTATTGTTACACCTATACAGCAATTACCTCTGAGATCCCCTAGATGCTTGTTTTTCAACCGTTTTATTTGTTGTGATGAGAATTTCGTCATCAACGAGCTATTTTAAGGAAAACTCTGCTTAATGAGCATTTTTGAGCGAACAAATACGAGTTCTTCGCTGATAAGAATGTTCGTAAAATTCTTAAGACTAAATGAATTCCAGACGTTTTTATAGAAGGAAGCTCCTTCTGACATTTTTTTATGCCTAAAGCACTCCATGGATTTAAATGCACTTCTCGCTCATTGTACTCTTGAAATTTGTTTAAACCGTTGTTTTGGCATTTCTGACAAACATGTATAATCATTTTTCTTTCAAACTTATGTTAACAAAAATTGTGATCACTGATATAAAAATTTGAAATCCAAAAAGTGCCACAATTCCGTGTCAGTTATTTGGGAAATGTTTCGTCATTTATGAGGAGGATAATGGAGTTTGAAATTTCTCTTTCCAACGCTGCTTCCGGGCTATAAACAATGTCTCGTTTTTAAACATGGTTCTCAGACCATAACTTGACACTCTAATGTGCATGTATCGTTCAAATGTCCATATAATGCAAATTGAGATGCACATTATCGGTGAAATGACACGTGACAACGTTGTCGACGTATTGGCTTCTTAATCGGAACGTGCATGAACAACATGGAGTATCGAAGGTACCGAAATATGTGAGAAGCGAAAAGAGCCGATGGGAACCATCGATACATGTATAAATATAACAGTGACGTGGATATCCGGAAGGGCCGTGCACGTGATCACATACACGCCTGCTCAAAGGACAGACTGTTATCGTCCCTTGGCCATCTATTGATCCCATCGGCTCGGATCGTGCAACCAGTCATTACGTCCGTTAATATTGACCCAACATTAATTCGGTCCATCAAGGTAATGCTAATTATCCCATGAGAGGGTCGTCCAAGACCCGTCCTTGCAGAGTTAACACCCCCTTTTAGAGTTTCTCATGCATCATATATATATGCGTGTGTGGGATAACATCAAAGAGGCTTGATGAAAAATTAATTCGATCATTTCATGAATTCCCCATTACAATGGAGCATCGTGCATATTTCATAAAGATATAACGACGTGGAACGACTATGATGCTTGTTCCATTAGCGGATCGAGAGTTTGCTTCGGTTTATTCCTGATGAAAATTTCCTGATTCATTGTTATATTCATTTTATTTTACGTAAGTTTACAGAAATTGCTGGTACTATATCTATATGTATAGGCGATGGAATTTTTTTCATTTGAATATTTTTATGTTCATGTCTTTCCCTCCTACTTTTATTCATTAATTCTGGTTTTATTATTTTTTGTAAGGTTGAAAAATGAATTTTTCGTTCAACCGATGTTTATCAAGACGCGATTATTGATGTGTTATGCACGTTGTAATATTTTTTTTACATACAGAGCAGCGGATTTCCGAGATTCACTGTCCTCGATAATCCGTAAACTTTCGATGATACTTCGCGAGCTTATGTGTTTATATACATTTTATCCGAAACACAATTTATGCACAAATTTCTTCGTCGATGCGCCGTTTTGTATTTATAACAGTGGAAAATCAAATGAGCTTAACTGTTATTATTTGCTCCCATATAATAATGCGGTTGTAAAAAGATTAAGAATTAATTACGTTTCGGCTTCGAAATGAACTTTTGTTCAGGATTTTGTTACCGTGGAATGAACAATTATAAAAAAATACTTTGAACTATTGTTTAAACGCCAGAACGAATCGTGAAGCGCATTAATTCTATGTCGACGAAGCGGAAAGGTTCTCCGTCGAATTAATATCGAATTTGTGTGCTGCGAAAAATATGTCGAGCAAACGTAATTTTCCGCTGTGGCAGATACGAGGGCTCGGAATTCACGTTTTTTTGTTCGTTTGATATGAAATCTATTTTTACGAATTCATCTCTCGCAGCACCAACAGTCGCAAGAGAATCAGATGCAACTGGTCAATTACGGTCTAACCGTAACGGCAATGTTGCTATCCGAAATTAACAAAGCGAAAGAGAGAGAGAGGGAGAGAGAGAGAAGGCAAGAATGGAGGGTAGGTTTTCCCTCGATGCTTGGTGTATCGTCGCGCCTTTCGCATGCATTTGCAGAGTGTCTCGTGGGGGTTGGAACGTTGAAAAGCGCAACCATATCCAATAAGACCATTCATTGTCTACCAAAATTTTATCGCAATCAAACCGTATTTTATTCACGAGTTCGATTGGAGCAAAGAAAAACGAAATTCTTCCGGTAACGCAGAAAAAAACGAATAACACCTGTTTTGTATCATTTTCATGTACCATTTTTTCGGAAATTGAATTATATTGAATATCTTTCAAACATCAATTACATGTAAACAGATAAGTTCCGTGGTACAGTTAAATTTTCAAATGATAAGATTTTTTCAAATGATTCCGAAATTTCCAAATGATAAGAGTTCAAGAGCTTACGAATACATATTTTTTACGATTCATACACTTGTGCACTTTTTCAAGACTCGGTGAAACATTTTCGGAACTTATAAAACATATTCGTACCGAAAATTCGCTCGTTTTAATAATTTTCCATGCTTTACGATCCGAGAATCCAAAAAATCCTTCACCACCATCGCACTCAGTTCCTCAACCCTTAATTTGCTCCCTGGAGTTCCAGTTCTCGCGAAAAAAAATAAGCCTACATGAATACTCGATTACTTACCTTTTTCCAGTCTCCTTTGCTTCGCGGCGTCACTTTGCTGTTTTAACATCTCCGGAGAAATAAGGAAGCTTGAAAGCGAGAGTGACAACGAGGCGAGATAAGCATGGAAATGCCGAGCAAGTCCGATATGAGGAACTCGCAGGTTGAAAGATGGAAAAGCCCAGAGTGCTCTTTCATGAAATTATATTTGAGGAAAAGGGTGTAGCTGATGAAAAAGGAGGAAGAAGGCAAAACATTGAGAAGAAAGATGATGGGGCGAAAGTATGCAAAGTCATCCTCCCTCTCATCCTTGTATCTCACTTTCCTCTTTCTTGCATCTCTGTGTCCTTGGTCCGTATCTCTGTTACCTCGCTTTTCCTCGATCCTCGTGTACGGTGTCATTTGCTTACGAAGACGTAGAAGTCGTGAGCCCAGAATTAATTGGGCTTCCGGGGTCGCCCTGGTCGAGGCGCGCATCTCTTTGCCCAGATGGAGCTTCGGAGAATGAGGGAAGATCCTGAGAGTCGAAATAGCGGAAGACAGTTTAAGCAATCTCTCGCTCGGCTGCACGTATAACTATACGAACGTCCTTGGGTGTATATATACGATGACAATGGTGACACAAACGATGCTCAGTTTCTTGCACCGAGGGCTCTATGGACCATCGCGCCCACGGTAAACTCTTTGCCCCGCATTAAATCCACCCAAGTGAACTTATCGAAATGAAGTTACCGCCGGTGCCAGTCTCTTCCTTTCGCTTTCACTTCCCTTTTCCTTCCTCTTTATCTTTATCTTTGTCCGTGTCGTTCACTTAATCTTTTCTACCTCAACATCCAGTCTATCGCAGAAGGACACTGTCGAGAAAGTAATCATGATACCGAAGACGGTGAGAACCAACCGTAAGTACATCGTGATTTCATTCGAAAATCACATTTCGAATATCGAATGACGATTTTTTTGGATCCATTTAATAGTATGTCGCGTCAATGTTTTCTGCCTTCTGGGGCGGAAATTCAACGGTTTCAAGCAGGGTGATGCGAAAAAAAATGATCACAGATTGAATTGCGGCACGTTAGAGTGATAAGAATTGTCACTCTGGTGGTTTTTTTTAGCAATTTTTTCGTATCCTTCTAATAATCCTTCTAATCCTTCTAATATCCTTCTAATAAAAAGTTGATGAGGAGATATAGATCGAAAGTATCGAAATATCGAAATATCGCATGCTTTGTTGTCGTTTTATTCGTTTCCTGATTGGTCGGTGATGAACGTAACCGCGAAATTCATGCGAGACTGTATTCGCGCTGTTTTTCATGCTCTTTTTGACAGTTGTCCACTTGTGACATTAATCGCGGTTGGCAAAGGTTATAGTTCTACGATAATACATTCTGTGAAAAAGAAATCATCCATATCGAGTAAGTAGGAGTGCTATATTTCACAGTGGAATTTATATTGTACTCTGAGAAAATGAGAGTGTCCGGAAGAATAAGAGTAAATAAACTACACTAGCTTTTCTTGCACATTTTTTCGACCGAAAATTTTTCTACCTTCTTTCTCCCTTTCTCCCTTGCACATTAATGTTTAATAAAATTTACAAGAAATGACTCTTTGATCAGTGGATCTCCCGAGAAGCGTTTTCTTTCAAAGTAGTGACAGCCGCTGTAGTGGTGAGCGCGCGTCTCTTATCCTTAGTTTTTAATATTCCAGGAGTGTTTATTAGATAGAAAATCTCCCGCTGATCACGAATCTCATGGTTTTATTCCCGAAAACTAATTATTTCAAGGAGAAACCAGGGATTTTCGATAAAAATCGTTTTTTGCGTTTTCCGGCCAAAATAATGAGTTTACGCGGAAAATACGCTGGATTTGGGATCAATTTTGATTTCCGAATAATTATTATTCCTCCTGTGGTTATTGGATAGGAAATCTCCCGCTGAGCACGAATCGCATGGTTTTATTCCCGAAAACTAATTATTTCAAGGAGAAAACAGTGATTTTCCATAAAATTGAATAATTAATATTCCTCCTGTGTTTATTGCATAGGAAATCTCCCGCTGAACACGAATCGCATGGTTTTTTACCCGAAAACTAATTATTTCAAGGAGAAACCAGGGATTTTCGATAAATATCGTTTTTTGCGTTTTCCGGCCAAAATAATGAGTTTACGCGGAAAATACGCTGATTTTGGGATCAATTTTGATTTCCGAATAATTATTATTCCTTCTGTGGTTATTGGATAGGAAATCTCCCGCTGAGCACGAATCGCATGGTTTTATTCCCGAAAACTAATTATTTCAAGGAGAAAACAGTGATTTTTCATAAAATTGAATAATTAATATTCCTCCTGTGTTTATTGCATAAATACTTAATTCAAGATAGAGCGCTGCAGCGCGAAGATGCAGCCGGTCGTCTCTTATCCCTAGTATATTAAATAGTTCATCAGTAATTTATAAGCCTCCGATTTTATGTTTGCATAACCGCCATGTCGATTTTAATTGTTTGCTTCACGATGTTCCAGGTGGCACTATTTTTTATGCACAAGAAACGTCATGAAACGTCAAAATCTCGTTCGCACACTCCGTGTGATCACTCGATCATCCAACTGATCGCTATTCCTCTTCCTACCCAAAATTCTCACTCTTTCTCTCGAAATGTTTCGTTTGCTTTCACCTCCGATTCGTTTAACCATCGAGGCAATTTCCATATCGCTTGCTGTTGCATATACGCGACAAGAACGTCATACCGCAAGAGAACGAACCTCGAGAGCCAAGTGGATATGGGGAATCGAGTTATGACGTCGCTAGCCACACGATATGGAAACGTGTCGTAGTCTCTTTGCTTCATCCACAACCACGAAACGTCGAGACGTGCTGCTACCAACACTGCTGCCACCGTGGATGACTTTGGAGTCGCGTTTGTGCACTTTTTTACACGTCTGTGTGCATTTTCCTACGAGAACTAAGAATAAGAAAAAAAACATCGAAGCTCCATTCGAAACAGAAATATAAATCTCTTCCAATCATCTTTCTAATCGATTGGAATCGATCTTGTATCGATTCTTGTAAACATTTGATTTTTAGCAAGTGTTGTGACAATTATAACACTGTTTACTTACAAATTATATTCTCTCTACTGTAAAAATGGCCCAAAGTTTGTTTGCCCTCGTTCATTCTCCGATATTTTTGCCTCAAGCGTTGATTGTTTTTTGTAACATATTTTTTTACCGCTGTTGTCCAATTTTTTAATGGAAATTCGATACCCTACGCGTTAATAAAATAAAGTCGTATACGCACATATCAGGAGGGACACTCGTTCATTATCGTTTGACGATACATCGCGTATTTGGTATCGCCATTTTATTGCACAGGGTGAGTGTGAGTTTTCGTCGAGAAATTTACGCGATATTACAGTTTAATTGTCCTGCGTAAACAGGAAAGCATTGCGTGGTGATACAAAGTATCGAAAATATCCAGCAAATTTTATATCGCAACGAAAATACCGACAATAAAGACGAGAATAACGACAAAGAAGATGATGATCATGATAACAATGATAATAAACATAAATCGATTTTTACATTTGTTACAAATGTGTCAGAGACAAACAAATGAGATTTGTTTATTCACTGGGAAAGTGCGATGATTCAAACAATGCATTTTAATTAACCAGTAAAAAAAAATGATCAAACTTGTTACTTTTCACGAATACGATCTAAAAATGATTACCTTTGCATTTCTGTTTATAAATTAATGCGAAGCTAACGCAATAATTCAAAAAGTTCTTCGGCCTCGAAGAGGATGTTTTATCACTAAAAATCCGTGCCTCGCGACCCGAAAAGTTGTGTGTTATCAAATTTTCCAATAACGGGGATTCTCTCTAAGAAAAAAGAAAATTTCGTCCACATTTCCGTGCATTATTATATAAGTGAAATACATGCGAAAATCCTTCTCCTCGCTCTTGTTTCATATTCTTTATATTTTCTCACCCACTCAATCTTTCCCTCTCATTTTTTTTCCATCTCCTTCGCGCTATTCCCAAGAAAGTCGACGAAAGTGTCGGGAAATTTCGCATTCCAGAAGCGTTAGGTTCGGCATGGAGATTTTACGAGGGTTTCCCGTTTTCGCAATTTTTCTCTCGTTCACTGGCGCTTACCATAGAGGCATTCACCGCTCGTTCTCTCACAGCGACGAGAGGGAAGTTTCAATAATCCGTGTTGCTCGTGTGTCTCACGATTCTGTACAACCAAGAGATATTCTCCTTTGCTTCAACCGTGTTTCAATTCCATCCACGGTGTATTTGCGAAGATTTGGCAAAGAGAAACTCGCCGATTTCGTCGCGAGATTTTCTCTGCACTACAAACTGTCAACAAATATAATATAGGAGAGTTGTGGACGTTCCACGTGTACCTATCCATCAACGTGAATTAGTAAACTCAAATAGACAACAGTACGAAAAAAAATGTCGTACCGTCGCAAATTTGACAGTATTCCCCTTGGAAACGATCTCGATTCGAATAAGGAGTTTTTGACGAATTTATCGAATGTGAAACGCAGCCTGATTCCGCATCGATTGCTCGAAAAATCACAATTTCCGACCATTGCTGCTTTTGCTGGAATGAGCCGAACGAGAGCAGACGGATTAGACTCAAAAAGCGTCAATTAGTATTGAATCGCATGAACGAACGGATGTCCTCTGCGTGGCTTCCGGAAGGAAGCCACGCAGAGGACACATTCGTTAAAATTGCGCGCGAGTGTGAAAATAATGGTTACTTTCAATATCCAATTGGGTTTAAGCCAGTCGCGATGGATCTGCAGCAGAAGCTGAACTCCGTCGGCAATCGGAGGCTAGCCACAATCATCGCCAACCGCGAGAACCAAACGTCAGAGTGCGTATGTGCAGAAGCTTTGATGAGACCGCATTTGTCGAATTTCACATTTCACAGCAGCCCATTGATTACGATGGTACAGGGATGGATGCTGCAGCAGCGTTGGTACGTTGCATAGCTTTTCGCGATATAAATCATCGACTGAAAGCTGAAATGTCGAAAGAGAAAGAGAGCGAGAGAAAGAGCCATTGCAAAGGATTCAGCCGGTCACGTTCTCTTCCGCATGAAGTCGTTTCCATTTGGCCGAGCGTCAATAGATTTGCGACCAAACCCATTAGGTGCATATTAGCTCTCATTCATAGTGTAACGAATTGTCGTGGACATGGCTTTCAATGGTGAGGAAAGAATTGGTTCCAAACGAACGAGACCAATAAGACGGTAAAAGGATCATACGGCACTCTCTAGAATTAAATTAAAATGAAAGTGCAGCCGAATATACGCGAGCATTGACGAGTCACGTTTTGACGAAACGTAATGGAAAAACCGTCATGTGAATATAAAGATGTCACTTGGGGTCTCGCCGAAAGTTTTCATCTCATTTTACTATTTGTGGAAAAATACGGGGAGCAGGCTCGGGACTTGATCGCCATTCAAAATTTAAACAGGATTCACTGCTTAGATTCGGAAATATATAAAAAATACCGCAATTAAACTGGGGGGAACGATAGAAAATTGAATATTTTTTTTGCACCGAGTTCAGCATCCATTCAGGACTCATGACATGACGTTGCAAGGCTGCATCCAATCGTCGTCACCCGGTCACGTGCCCGATGAAGCAGAACTGCAACAAGGGCCCGACAACTATTTATTCCATCACGTTGAGCCTCGTTGCTGTACATGAACCCTCGTACATCGAAAGAAACTCATTATTTCCGGTGGATGAGAAGAAGAAGGTCGTATACCGCAAGGAAGAAGCTTAAGACAAAACGAACATTGAATTAAAATTGAAATCGGGGGAAATATCTCGTCGCCTATTAATTGGCTCATAAGCAGGCAATTCCCATGCTATAAATTTTATACCGTTTTATCGAATCCATCTCGCGACTGCTGTATTCCACTCGACCTGTTGGTTTCGGCGGTAATGAGAAAACGCTAATTAGTCTAACACAGCCGTAATAGGAAGTTAAATTAATTCAATTTTCCGGCGATGCGGTGCGCATGCAATTGATGGGTGTCAATTGGATTTTCAGTTCACGAATTCGCTAGGCACATTCCGATAAAATAGAGAGACGAGGATATCGAACGATTTACGAGTACGTATATATCCTACCTTAACCCTGTCTCGTCATCGTTGTCTTTCGTTGACAACGATACAAATGTAGGAAAGACCAGTTTGCATCGTTCTTTTTTCACCAAAAGTAGGTCAACAGAGAGTACTTGAAGGATAACATGATTTTCACAAGTGGGTGAGAACAGAAGTCGAATATTTATTTCCAATTAACAACACGGAACAAGACCCGATGTGATTCGTGCCATTGGATCCCCCATGCATGCTCCAATTTCTCACCCTCTCGCTGCTCACCATATCAGTTTAATTACGATTTCATCATTATATTTCATCCGATCCTCCACCTCCCTTCGATACATGTACATGCACGCATGTATAAGTAACTGCTTATAGTACATTTACACACATATGTGTTCCTTGCTAATCGATAAGAGAGAAGTGATCCGTGTTCGGTGAGAGAGAGAGAGAAGTGAGACGAATCCCGGGTCAGATTTGGTGTACAACACACACGCGACGAGAGAACTTAGTGCACTGATCTGGCCTGATTAACGATTGGCGTCAATTAATTTCTCCGTTGCTTAATTAAACCGCAGCCAGGGTACAATCCGCGTTCTCATTCCCAGTTCCCATTCTCCTGATCCTTTTTCTCTCTACCCTACGACCCCTGCTCGTCACGCTCGCTCTCTTCCTCTCCTGGTTGTCTCTTCCGCGCTCCCTTTTTGCTGCAGTGCTGACGAGAGGATCCCTCAATATCACCAACGAGAAACGCTTACATCCCCATGCTCCATGCTGATTTTTCATGACTTTTGTTTCTCCGCTTATCAACTCGCGCTGTTCCCTCCTCATTGGCAGATCGATCAGTGCAGTCAACCTGATCGAGGCAATACGACTACGAATTCCGCAATTTTTTTGCCACGACCTAACGTCTGACTCGTTCGCCCGACTGCGGAAACACACTTGTGTGCGGGGTTGTTTTTTTTTTCAACGCATTATTGCCCATTAGATGTGAAAGCTCAGCGGAAAGTCTTTTTTTCTGCACTCTCATTCTCGTCGATTTGCCGGATTGGATGCTGATGAAAGTAGCTGCAATTTGTATATTTCGCGATGATCGAAATAATGCCAGCGGAGCAGGTTTCGATCATTCCAGAGAGGAAGATACCGTGTGTTCCAATCGCCGTGTGTGTACACCAGCAGTTTACGTTCGGTTCGAGTAATCTCGGCGAAGCAATTTGACGAAATTCCCCACCAGGGTGAGGAAAAACGCGTAGGTACGTGACGTCAAAACTTTCAAAGGGAGGATTTATGACTCGAGTATTCATGCATTCATATTTATGTCGTAAGTGGAATAGCATACTTGAAAGTTTTTCGCTTGCGTTCCCTCGGCATGATTTACGTACAAGGAAAATTGTTTTTAAGATTGAATAGCCCGCGGATAGACGACCGTAGCATTTCCTTTGCCGTCTCTTTTTCTCCTTCGAGCATTGATACATCATTTAATTTCTTGGAGAAATGCCCGATAGCGGAGACTTTATGCGCTACATGTAGGCCAATTTGCCAATGCCGCATGTTTATCCTATACATTTGTATCTGTGCCATTGCGGAATAGGAAATTTTATACATCTACGTAGGTATTACGTACACATTAAAGCTGCGCTATTTTGGCTTCCATTTTTCACCGCGAACATCAACTTGTAAAACCGTACAGGGCGAAGCTTATTTCTAAATGGGCAATTACGTTTACTTACGTTATCTTGCAACTTTTAAATCGTGCCTCGTCGAATTTTACAAAAAAAATATCGACTTTCGTTTTATTTTCATTCTCGTTGATGATATCTTCGCTGTCATTTTCGTGAAAGTCGTTCAAGCGCATTTTCATTTTCGGTTTCGATGAAAAATTAGTAAATCGGCGAATATCCGGTTTGAAATTTCGATAATTTCTCCGATCGTAACATCGATCTCTGGATATACATTTGCTCCAATTTTTTTTCGTCGGTTCAAAGAACGTGGACCATGTGCATGATGCTTTTTTTAACTGACACTCAGGTGTGTCTTTGACCGAAGGGAGAAGGAATAACGAGAAAACTTTGACATACGTTTAAAACCGATGTGCAGGGTTCGGAGACACTGATTTAGATATAAAGAAGGGAGGAAACAGCGTGAGAACAAAATTTGATCCAGCGGAAATGTCTGGGGTCTGGAGTGATTTCCCAAAAGATATTAGGCAAATTGAGGGAGGTTTCGGATAGATGGAGATGTATGATTAATGTTCTGGGAAATATCTTTCGTCACTCTCTCCGCTCTCTCTCTCTCTCTCTTCTCCTCACTTTGGCCGCGTTTGTACCTCTCATTTGATGATAATATTTACGAACGTCTGACGCGAATCTCAATTTATTTTCAATCGAAAAAATACGAACGGGCTCTCGAATATACGCGCAATGAGGAAGGAAACGAGAGGCGGGGAGTTTGGGGGAGAGAATAATCGAACGCGACGGTGAAGGAATCGGAAAAAGTTTTATGACTAATATGCGATAATGCGCGATCCAATACACGTCGATGTGGATATATGTATATCGAATGAAAAGAGAGGAGAGAAAGAGAGGGGCAAAAAGCCAGTGATAGAATTGGAGAACCGTCAATACCAGCCGCTACTACCGAGGATGCCAAACTCCCACACGGAAAAGTCCTCAAAAAGGACATACAGAAGAAAAAGAAAAGACGAAGCGTGGCAGAGTGGGATGACTAACAGAGCGAGAATGATAGGCATGATAAAAGTGAGAGAGAGAGAGAGAGGGAATGATAGGGCGGGTAAACTTTTCTCCTTAGTTAAAGTATCAATATTTTTAGATGGTTCTTCGGTGCTCCTTCATCCTCTTCACTCCTTTTCCGACTTTTTCTACTTTTACTCTTCCCTCCTTTCGCCTCCATCTCTCGTATATCAAGAGACCTGTACCTGAAATCTCATTTCCTCGCTCTGCGCTATTGATTTTTCTCATTTGACCTGAATATAATCTCAACCCCCCTGGTTGCACGGATGGGATACATCTAGCGCTATATGCCGTCTCTTTTTCACCCTTTTTCCGTGTAAGGCTGCTGCGACAAACGGCCTTCTCATACATGATGGCATCAGCAGTAATTTTTTAGTTCGCGTGCATAAGTAAAACGTAGATCATCTGCATGAAGGTTCGCCAAAGGTGTGCTGTGATTGCTCCAATTTGCGAAAAAGAGAATTTCGTATTAAGAATTCCGATCGATTTCTGTTCAGGCGAGCTTCCGTTGAAGTTGCACATTTCTCGAACCGCCAAGAGCTTGTAGGATCTTTGGCATAATTTTGAAAAAGTCCGAGTACGATTTTATATATCAAAAATCAAAATAATATTCAACGACAAATTGAATATCAAAGAGTGCCACGAGTCGGGTGATTTGTGCTTCGAGTGACGAGGAATCTCATCAATAACGCGGAGCACACATTTGCCGTTAATTTATAAATTTGTGTACCGCTGTAATTATTGTTGCGATTATTAATACAGCCAATTATTGCGTTTTCAGTGAATTGAAATTGCCTACAAACTGATGAGCCAAGAATTTGACCGTTTCAGCGGGGAGTCTCCGTTAACGACCCACTCTCCTTTTTCTCCATCATTCTCGTCGTCGGATATCTGTCGAAGCTCAAGGAAAAAAGGGTGGAAAATGGAGAATGAGAATGCAGAGATGGGAAAAAAGAAAAAGTTTGGAAACGTACTGGAACGTCGAAATTTCGTCCAGAAAGTTGGCTGTCTCTCGCAGCCACCTCAAAGTAAACTGCAATAGTCCGCGTCGAAAGTTTTCGCAGGGATAAAGAAAAAGCTACGATAACAGAAAAAGTAAAAGGACGAGGGAGGATGCGGAAGGGCATCTGCTAGCCAACTATACGCCGTCTGTGTCACGATATTCCTTCCTCGAAAATATTACAGTTTGTCCTTTATTTTCTCTTTCTCTATATCTCCATCATTTTCCCCGTCGGCCCTCCTCGAACAGTGCGGCGAAAGCGAAAATACTGCCTGGCGGAAAGCTCGGCGAGTAGAGAAAAAGAAACAGAGCTCGAGAGAAACGGTGAGATGAGAGTGGAAACAATAATTCGAGAACTTGCAAACAAATTACGAAGCAGAGCACAGTGGGCGAGATGGCAGGAGTGCCGGACGACAAAAACAGCGAATCCGTAATCTTGTTTCTCTGGAGAGTGTCGGAGAACACCGGCTAGACTTGGAAGCACACACCGAAGCAGCCAAGAGACCTTTATGGTCCCTCGTTATTCACCCTCCCTCACACAGACGCACTTAAACACATTTATACACACGCAAATACAATTATAACGTTATAAAGGATAAAAACATTTCGATAACGACTCTACCGTTCCTAATTAATTTCTGTTTACGCCGCGGTACTCGATCTTAATGTATCGCGTCGTCAGCATCCAACGAGCCGGATTCCGCATGCGCCATTGAGAATTACAAAACACGTGATATATCGTTGATTACGAATACATCGGGAAAAACAGAGGAGGCTTTTGTCTTAAAATACACTCTGCAAAGATGTACGTTGCGGTATCGATTGATTAGAAAGCTCGGCATCGATCGTGTAATCACCTCCGACTCTCGAACCTACGCTCTCATGATCAGTGAATGGCGGATACTGTGAAATTCCAGAGACGCTAGGCGAGAAACTCACGCAGCCAAACAGTTAAGTGATTGTCGTCAATGCCGTGGAGTTAATTGAATCCCGCTTATAATAACAATAGTCAATGCGAAAGGTGAGCGCACAAAGCGACAGAGAGAGAGAAAGGGGGGTGGAAGTGATGGTATTTCCTAGTTCGATAGGCTAACAGAAATCAAGTGGAGCCCATTCATGTACGTTTCGATCTGTATACATGCATTGTTTTCATCTACCTCTTGATCCAATGATGAGTGAAGCGATTTAACGACACTCCTCTTGATTAATCAGACACAGTTGACGTCATCAAGCCCGTCGAGATCGTTTCTCAACATCCGTTTGTTGTTCGATCATACCAAACGCTGCGGGCACTGTTTTTGTCCAAGTTCTGTTAATGTACAGCCGAGTATTTATGAACTACCCCTAATGCAAGTACGGAAAGTACGTACGAAAGTAACAGGTGAAACCCGAGTTCGAATGTTATCTTTGATTGCGAATTCGACTCTTGGAAACGTTATTATATGGCAAAGGTAATTTGTGGATGAGTTTCGCAACTGCTGAATGTTGATGCTCGTGCTGAATTTCGATGGGGACCAGCAAGTAACAGGCTAAACATGGGAACAACGGTATCGAGTAGCATTCCAGGCAAACAACTTTAACAATGTAGATAAAAGTTTCTCAGACCAACTTTGTCGACAAGTAACTCCACCTGTAATTCCGTGAGTGAATATTTTTCACGATGACAACTCTCGTTGCTACCAACTGTCTTCAAGGATACCCAATGTTCCAGTGCATGATTTGCGTTGGAGCTGTTTTGCTCCCTGACAATCCTTCAAGGGACTCTTCTTCATTTCGAAATATCGGCGAATGAGTTTACGATTCGTGGGGTTGTAAAATTGGGACACTTGAAGAAATGCCGTAGGACATTCTTGATTTTTAGTTGACTGCAGCTTGGATACGTCAAATCCCTCTTTGGATAACGCGTAGCGCTTTAATTGAGCCTTGCACATAAGGGTGGTTGTCACGAACAGGGTCAATTCCGGCTGTATCGTTCATTTGTTACCAACCTTCGATTCGAAGTTGTGCCTCTTCGATATATCTTAACCCGGCATCGATTAATCTTTCCGACCATGGAGCAGAAAAGTTGTTTCGCTCACGGGCTTCGGAGCTTTTCCGCCCTCAACGTGTTATCGTAGATTCTCAGCGCCGAAGCAAAAGAGCGCGTCAAATAGTCGCTTTCTCCATCTCTTGTTTCCCATCACCACAGCCTTTCGTGTCTTTTTTTTTTTGCTTCATCGAGGAATACGGTGATTTACCGCTGTTTGTTGAATTTCTTTTTTATCCTGCACCGATCTCGTTAACTTGCTCTCCCTGCAATTCTGCGACTGAACTTTAAGCTCCTCCAGACATAACGACTTTGGGATCGCGCAAGATTTCGACCTATTTCCATGACTTTTTTGCTCTTCCCTGGTCCTTGACTCTTTCTGCGCGTGTCATCGACAATTTTCCCTGTCGGCCTTTTTATACCCAGTGTTCAAGAATTCAATGTCAATAATGTAGGACAGATTTAGGCTCAAACTTTGATAATTAATAACGCACGAGGATTTTATCGTATGAGGAAATAAGGAAGTATGTATTTTTCGTCTCGGAATTCGTCACGCATGGAATAATCGGTCGATTTCCGTGGGCTCCAGCGAAGGGCTGTAATGTCAAAGAATATTTTCAATATTAGGACCGTACTAATGAATGTTCGTCAACTTCAGTTTAACCGGAGAAGAGAACGTTTTTATTGAATTTCAATAACGCAGTTCGAGTTCATTGGATTTGAGAAATTTACGTTACCCCCCGGAAAATATGCTTTCCCCGCGAGTAAATCACATTGTTATTGTGTCGGTGCCATGCGTGCATTCGATCGAGCTAAGAACCTAGTTTATTAATGATCTCATGACGGAAATTGAACGTGATGGCTGGTTTCGCAGATGATATAAAATATATGAGCCAGTAGAAAAACAGCGAGCCTCGTTATACTCGGTGAAAAGAGGGCGCGAGGGAGAGAAACCTTCTCGAAAAAGCGTTTGTCACTCATGCACACCACGAAATCAGAACGAAAAAAGGAAAACAAAAAATCGAAAGCTGACAGGCTGGATGCAACGAACGTTAATGGAGGCCTGATTTTTATTCGCATTTTGCTTTATTTCATCTGAATTACGCTTTTGTTTTTCCCTCTGCTCTCGCATCAAGCCGTCTTCTCACCATTTGTAGTTGTCGTTTCGTACCAAGCATACATATTATAAACATCCAATATGCATACATCCACGCGTTTATGTGAATTTTTATGTATATTAGGGTGTCGTGAAAGTTGAAACAAAATTTCGCACGTTATTCAAGTTTGAAATAAGAAATTCCAACGGAGGGACCACTCGATGCTGTAACATCATCGGCTAACGTTCGGATTGATGTTTTCTGAGGCGCCAAACAATCAATTTTCCGGTGCACCCCTAAAAAAAGTGGTCGCTTGTTTCGACCCACCTTAATGTATATTCCATGTACATATAAATGTACATACGCGTTATATATTCATCTTCACAGCATCCCACACAGCAGATGATCCTATCATCGTCGTCCACCTTTTTTCCCGTTTCAACTTTTTTTCCCTTTGGGAAACTTTCGTTCGAAATTCATATGGAAACGAACATCAATCACAGGAGCAGGCCGTTGTGGACGATTGTGTTTATTAAAACGACAGAGGTTTGAGTCGAAGTGGTTCACGAATCGATCGAGAGTGCAGACACGGTTTTTCATATTGAATGAGACGAGAATTTTTCATGCCGATCGCGGGATACCCTGGAATTTGAATCTCGGAGCAATATGGACGCAGGCTTGTTATTTGTAAACGTGTTTCGCAGCTTCGATCACACGCGTATACGAGAGCAACTTCTCTGCGCGTTAAATTCGAACGTTGTCGCGTAAAGGAGGTCACGTTGATACGAACACCACGAAACGCAACAAGTAATTCAATTTGCAAGGGCATAAAGCACTTTAGAAATTTCGGGATAATGATGAGTAATGGTCCAAGGGGCGAGGATGGAGGGTGGAAGATGGTGACGCGCTTAAAATCGAGCGCAAGGTTGATATTACGAAGAAACATCAATCTGTCAATTCTTACACAGGCGCTCGTTCATTCGTGGACTCTGATTGAATATACCGTTGTTTTAATTCTTTACGCGTTTTTGCGATATTTTCAGAGAATTGTGAGGGTGTTTTTTTTTTGTTAAAAATGAAGCAAACAGGATCTCGGGTGTGAAACACAGTTTACGGTAAATTGAGTACGCGTGTGTGGCTGGAGGAAATGTTGGTTCAATTCAGTTTTCCGTGCGGCAATATTTTCTATTGCCAAATTGTATTAAAAATTTACATTTTCTACCTCTATAATGATTGTGCAGCGCCGGGGAGGATTCGGATTAGTAAGAGGTGGTACGAGACTTTTTCAGACCCGATGGTCATTTGGCTTTATAATTAATTAGTATTTAACAATAATTAACATAAACGTACGTGCAATATTGAATTTCCAGGCTGTAACTGATGGTTATATGCTTCGCTGATCGCGATAAGAGTTCGTATATGCAGGGTTGAAAGGACGGGAAATCGAATTGAACATAGCTCTCCTCTTTCGGAGCACGTTCTGGTTCGTTTCAATGAGATTTCATTCGACGTCTCTTTCCCTCTCGCTCTCTTTTCCTCTTTCTCTCTCTCTCTCTCTACCTTTCACACTGACGACTCCAAGGTAGTCAGGTGTTTTGGAGTACATCGAAAACCGTTTACTTTCGTATCGCATCAATATAATCAAGACATTGTCTTCACGTAGCTATCAGCGATTTGCTAGCATTTTCTATTTTATTGAAAAAAAAATATCCAGATGGATCACGAACTGCATCGAAGGTTCATTAACCGAACGTGGGTTTTCCCAATCACAAACGTCATCAATATCATAGTCATTAGCAAAGGTAGTGCAAAAAATCTCGAGGTTATGTCGAAAAATGTGTCGTTGCTTTCTTAAATCCTTCTTACGTTCGTACAAAATTTAGTTCTGACGTTGCGTTTTACGAACAATTCGGATGTGTAATTTGTACCTCGAGCATTTTTCGACAGACTGCTCTGGATTCGTTTGATTAATTTTTTACACCCTCTCCCCCTAGCTTCCGTTCAATATATCATTTTATCATCACGTAATTATTTGATCCCCACTGTATGTGTGTACTGTATTGTAATAGGGAGGAAAAAAGGCAAACGTTTATTTCGTCTTTTACAACCAGCATCTCCCTTTGACGTAGGCAATATACTAGTTTTGGGGCATATATCTCTCCCCGGGCAATAAATTACACAATCGTTCGGTCGCGTCAACTCTTCAGTAGTCTACGTTTGATGAATTTCATGCTGAATGGAAAGGACGTATGCCAATAACTGTGTGATTTGAGGGGTTTGTGGATTTTATTAATAAAAATTCTCTCGCGATGAGGATATATATCAAAAAATAAATTATATTTCCGTGAGGCTTTTCATGCATTCGCAAAAGATGGACATACCGAGAAAAGAATTCAGTATAATTTTCGAAGAGTCTATTAATTTCTTCGTTTGAGAGAAATTGTTTTTCACATTAGCACGTGATAACAAGTGACGACATATTTTAATTGAAGCGATCCGTAGTCCGCCAAAAATGTTGCCCTATTATCGATTCTTACGATTGCCAATGGTTATTTTCCTATTTTCAAGCACTCGCTCAGTAACTGATGGTTTTTACGTAAAATATACGTTTTTGCAAAGGGTCCAGCAGCCGGTTATATTTATTTTATTTTTTTTCCATACGACTATAATTTTTCAGACGCCATCCAGTGATTTTTCCCGTTTCCATCGACTCTCTCGGTTCCCTTACATGTCTTATATCAATGGACCGGTCTTGCAGAGGGTGCGAGGAGTGAAATGGGAAAAAAGAGAGAAAACGGAAGTCAGAGATCGACAGTCATCCAACGTAGCCTTCGATCCCCTTTCGTCGTCGTTTCCCCAGTCAACCCCGATTAGTCCAAGCTTCGCGTATCCTGTGGAAAAATGCACCAGGCTGCTTTTGACACGCAGAAAATACGATGGCGGAAGGATATACCGACATTTTTTTTTCTTATTGCTCGAGGGAAAAGGGCGCGGAAGGTACGATCATCAAAACGCTACAGGGTGCTATATCGGCATGTAAGGAAGTGCCAATGATCTCGCGTGCGAAGGAATATATGTTTGAGATGGAAGAGAAGGAGGGAACGAGAAGGAGGCTGAAACAGGGGTTGAAAAGTGTTCGAAGACATGAGTTATGGAATTGATTTTCCTTGTTGTCGGAAAAAAAACGGCCGTTTCTTTTATTAACCCCCGAGCAGCTAATCTACCATGTGTGGTCGTTCCACGTTCCATCGGTTCAATTGGCCAGCCCCGACGATTCATACGAACGCATCTCACCCTCCCAAAAATCTCCTCCTTCTTCTGATAACGTTCCTGTCTCCATCTCGATTTATCCAACCCTTGACCCTTCCATCTCTCTCAATTTCACTCGAATTCCAATCTCATCTTGAAAAAGTACGTCGATCGCGATCCCGTCCCAAAAAAAAACCATCCCTTATCCTCCTCTCGTATCCCGCGAGTATTATTTTTCTTCGTCCGACTGTAATAATAAACGATTTCTACGCACCCTTCCCTCTGAAGCTTCCTCCTATTACGACAATATGTTCCGTATTTTTCGTGTTGATAGGGTAACGTCCGTCCATCCCGCATTCATTTTGCGTTCCCGTAAGCAACATTTTTTTATGGGACTGTTTTCCGCACGTGGAAAAAAATCGGCGATTAATAGGGTTGCATCCATGCTATTTGTGCGGAAATATTTATGAAATAAAAGAAATTATCGTATAGACACCGCCCTCGATAAAATTTAAGCAAGGATCGCAAAATAATTCGCTGAATTTAATATTTTCCGTCGTCTTTCGTGAAAGTCTGAGGAATGAGGAAGTCATGCCCGTCTGAGGAATAAAGCAGATTATATTCATTTATTTACGTTGTAATATTTATCATAGAGTAGCAACAGATTCAATTTTATAAACGCTCAATGATTTACGCTGTGATTTGTAATTAACGATTCGCTCTGCTAACTCTCGGTGAACAGTTGGGAGGCGAAATTTCAATTATTTTAATTATACGATTCCGATTTAATGGAACCCGTATCGCATTTGGATTATAATTGGTTCCCATCATTATAAATGAAACATTTTCGAGCTTCGTTTTGTACCTGAAATGATGATCAATACTATATTTGACATTTGACAATACATTTCGTCGTTGCATGTATTATACAGTAAATATTATGTAAGTCTCCTACTCGAACTGAAAATTATTCACGCGATATAATTATTGCAATCAACATTTATTCATCAAAATAAACCAAAGGATTTTTAAGCTTAAATATTTGCGTGCTTCAGGTTCCACCATATTTAATGATGAATGGTCGAACACACCGTTATCTTTTTGAAGAGAAACTCCAATAGTCGTGGTATTGAACTGAAAGGGATCTCTACCGTTTCGCTAAACCAAACAAATTTCATTATTCCCTGATCCACAATATCGAGGTACAACATTTCGACGCGGGATGAAAGTTGAATTAATTGGGAAGTTGAAACAACGTTGGATTCAGGAAACCTCATATCTGAAAGGTCCCACGTCGAATAATAAATACGCGCAAAGAGCGTGAACATGGCGCATATCATGACGAGGTGCAGTTATAATTTTTGTGAAAGAAAAAAAATACACGCAAGAAAAATACTATTGGACAAAAAGATGAGGTATCGAAAAATCGGTAAAATGATCTTCACGGTGATTTCCAACGTGCGGTTCCGTCGCAATAAAATTGCTTGAAAATTATGGGAATCGCGAATGACTTTGCAATCGATCGAAGAAAAATAGACAAAGGTTTTACGGTGGAATGAATAACGAATGAAGTAGAATTATCCGACGCGAAAGTGTCTTAGTTTCAGCTTTTTATGCACGGACGATTAATAAGATTTTCATGGATAGTTTATCGCGCTCGTGATCTCAAGATTAGATTGGATTAGTCGATCGATATTCTGGCAAGAAACGTATCTGCCCGTACGAGAAAACTCGAGTTTCTTTTCCACTTGCCCCCAAATAGTCGGTCCAAGTCGAATTTATAATCGGTGCATTGTTCGAAGGGGATGTTCCACCCCTTCTCATGCTGTTATCTCAACTGATCGAAAGTGGTAAAGTATCAGAAGAGGTTAGGATATTCCGCCGATCTCGAGGTCAGTTCTCCGTGAAGAGATGAGGTAGAATCGTGAAGCATCCTCTCAAAGTTTCGTGAGAGCGCAAAAACGCGATCTAAGATAAAGCACGCAGTTTTATATTGGATAAAAAGAAGATAAAACCGAGACTTCATCGAAAGCTTGTCTGCATTACCCCTGCCTCTCTCTCGCTTCTTCTTCGACCTCTTTTCTCCCTCGTGTCCTGTGCAAATTGTTTGCTGTTATAGAGAACAAATTTTGCGGTTTTCATTTAATTTTTTGGTGAAAAAATATTCCATGTGGAATTATTTCGATTTTCTATTAGTGGAAATAGACTTTTATTCAAAATCAAATAAATCGTCTTTTCCGGATGTTGGAATACAAAGTAGCGGAACGTGCGCTTAATTGCTTTTTAAACTCACCAAAATCCGCGATATTGATTCACGAAACGAACGTAATATAGGTAGAGTGGATAAAGAGAGGCCGCGGAAAACAGGTGGGGAAAAGCGAGAGAAAAAGTACCCTCTTTATGCAAGCTCAGAGTCAAACGACCCCGACCTCAAATCCTCAAATGGACCAGACACACACTCGACTCTCCAAATACTGTACTCTTGAAATGTATTCTTCAAAACGAAAAAAAAAAAATATCAACAACAATACTTTTTATTCGATTACTTTTATCTCAACATTTATTCAATGCACCATTGACTTTTATTTATTTCGTATTTTCATTTCCTGAATACTGCACGAGATATCACGAATATCGTATAAATCGCGAGATTTCACGAAACGATTATTTCCAAAAATAAATTATTCGCTGCAACTGGTGGTGTTTCAAATGTTTTAATTGAAAAATTAAATCAGTGAATTTGCGCTCTTCTCTTCGTTTAATTGAACATTTTTGAAAATATCATTTATAAACAAGCCAGTGTGACCGATATATACAATTTTTCTATACGAACAAATACGGATGAATAATAAAAAAAATACGATAGAAAAGTTTTTATTTCCCATCTGGTTGTTGATAAATATTTTGTATCGAGTTGGAGTGATTCGGTTCTTTTCTCATAATGACGTGATCTCACTGTATATACTTCTCCAGCTGGACCAATAAGGATTGCATTTTGGAGCATTCGCAGACTGCACAGACAACGACTGCATGAAATAATTCCTGGTCCAGTTACGCGCGATTTGAATAACGTTATGTATTGCGGTATGTGTTGCAGCGAGAGAGTATAATTCGGTTTAACCGCAATAGGACGTACATGCAACAGAATCTCCGAGAACAGATTTCCTATCGAAATATGGAATGCTCGGCATAACACTCGTGAAATTTCCTTCGGTTGACATTCTCTCTTCGCCTCTCGCTCATTCTCAATCACACTTTTTTGTCTCATTCTTCACGGTTTAAAGGGAAAAGCAAGTTTTATGCTTGACTTGTCATTAATTCGTTGCACACAAATATTTTTGTCATAATTGGAAAAAACAATAAATCAGCGCCCTGTTTAGAGGCAAGGATGATTTGAGATAAGTGAAAAGCCATGGAAAAAGAAGGAAATTATTTTCAGTATCCGCTGGACAATGAGAAAGTACTGAACCTAATGTTGTTACAGCCTCCACAAATTTACTCTTACGAGTAATTGGGTGAAGAGTGACTTTCAAAGAGTTTACTTTTTTTTTGTCGTTTTCTCGTAGAGTGCAAACCACGATTGCAAAGTGCGTATAAGTTTTTCATTAGTTTGCGACAAGTTTTGATGAAACTCGAGGATAAATGTATACGATTAGTTGAGTCAAAAATGTGAGTAATGGGAACGCGAAATTTTAGAATCGATTAGTAGAGATTGATGATTAGTTCAGCCACAAGTCGTTGATTTGCTAATTATTCAATTTGACATTGCCAGATGGATTTTTAAATACGAAAAGAATCATCGATTTTCAGAATCTGAGAAATTTTTGCGTCCTCATAATGGCAAAAATCTCTCCGATCGAATAATCCCGGATTTGCCAAAATTATTTGGGAATTTCTATAAATATTTTTGAACGATTTCACTGCCATCTCGCTGTCGACGGGTAATTAAAATAAGATAAAACGCCAAGCCGTATCCCGTTTATTCGATCCGAATGAAACGACGGATTTTCGAAGAAATTTTATTATAAAAACGTGCTATATTATTGGCAATATTGTTTCCCAAACACTGGAATAATAATTCCAAAACAAAGTGAAGTCTCGGAGCCGCGAGCAAGAGAACACGGATGTACGATCGTAAAATGTGAAATCCAGCTTGTAAAATTCGTGTCACGAAATTATTGCAACGCGAATGCCAGAGAGAAGTAGATATGGTGGGTGAAGAGTCAATGCGTTGTACAGAGAGAGGCGTTAACCAAAAGCACTGCCACAGTTTAACAACTGTGCTAATAAAATACTGCTGTACAAAAGGCAAAATATATAAATTCGGGTTATAACAAAGATAGCTTATAAAAACAGCTCAATGCAGCCATAAATATTGTGATTTATTTATTATTCCAAATTTCGAAAGTGACAGGGTTCAGTCGTTCCAACACTCATTAAACATCGCAATTTTTAATACGCTGATAAATAACATACATTTTCATATCTCACGAACGAGAAGGATACGATGAAAGATTTTGTTATTTTTCAACAAGTTCATTCCTCAGTTACGAATAAGATAAAATACGACCATGGAACTATCACGTGTAACTTGGTGAAAAAAAAAAAAAAAATGAAAAATTAATGTTTTTTTCGTGCAGAGTGACACGAGTCATTTCGAGAGAGAGAGAGGGCCGAAATTGCTTTTTTAGTGACCTCGAAGAACGGACGGTAAAATTTGACAGAAATCATAGAAAACCGGAAATACGGAAGGAAAAGATAAATGGAAGAAAAAAACCACGTAAAAATGGATCCCGTGCGAGTTTTATGGAAAAGTGATAAATGAAGAAACGAAATTGTTTTTTTCCCCGAGATCGGAAGAAACGAGGGTGTTCTCCCGCGTTGAGAAAAAAAACAACATGAACGAACAGCAACAGACACACAAAACGTGATCACGATGATTTTTATAACGTACACTCTCTCGAACACAAACGTGTTACACGCGTGGACGTACGCACACGCGAACACCCAATCACATAGTCCTGTATTTCATATATGCTCTGAAAACTTCTAGTTTCATGTATGGGGCGTTTAACATGAATATAATATTTATTCCATCCTCTTGTTCAATAAAGTCGGCAACAATTTTCTATTGCATTTATCACAATACAATAAACATGTTGGATGTCCATTCCAAACATCAAACACTTTGCACATACCATTTTGCGACATAGAATTTTCAAAGTTGCACATTTTGTCGACATACTTGTAAATCTTTGGTATTTCATTATGGTTTTTCAAAAATGCTATTAACACTGCCCACAAATGAATGTGCTCTTCGGCAGTTTCGAAAACAGGATAAACTTAATCTCAGACATTTTTATATACAATTTCTCCAGGTCGACATTTTTTCAAGCTCAATCGACGTATTTCGACATTAAAGTTGGGTGGATCGCGTACTCATTTTCACCCGGATATTGTAACAAAAATCAACAAATTTATTGAAACGAGGGAAGAAAAAGTAGATTAAAACGGTTGACGAAGAATGCCCCATACAAAGAAATAAACCGATACAAAGGACACTCACGATCTCCTCATAAAATATAAAAGCCCGAGACGTGATGCACGCTGGAGCGAGACGGAAAAAGAACGCGAAAAAAATGTTGCAGCCTGATTGCCAACCCAGGCCAAGAATGTTATTTTCCCACTCATTTTTCAAAGGACTATTTTCTTTTCGCGAACCCCGTTTCGTCCTGACGAATTTATGCTCACCTGCGGATAATTTTCTTTCTCGTTGAGTAAAAAAAAGGAAAAAGAAGGGCTGAAGAAGAAAATTTGCATGATGGAAACAGCGGGTAACTCACAGTGGATAAAGACATTATTGGTCAGACGCGAAAAAGCTGCATCTGCGAGTTTCCCAAACGGAAGTGATAAACGATTGCATATATAATGATGATTAAATTAATTATTCAGCTTTATCTTCAGCATCGATATTTTGAAAGCATTGTTATCACACGAAGCAGCAAAAACTTGTCATCATCTTAGTCGAATAAAAATTTTGAAAAAAAGTCATTTTACATATTTATAATTACATCGCTTACGTTTGATTTTTCCACTCACTTCATCTCCGTTTTTTCGAATCATTCTCGTTCTTATGTCGACTGTAGCATGGAAAAGAAAGGTTCGCCGTCAACTCTGACGTTCGAAGTACTTTCATGTTCTCGATATCAAATTTTGCTCTATGATCTCACAGCTTTTTCAATACTACTTGGGAAACATTTTTCTACGCACGTGTGAAAAACATTTTTACACACAAACGCCCACACATATTGCCGCGAGAAAACACGACAAGACACTCTCCAATCTTTCCGATTTCCGCTCCGATATGAACTCCTTTTTCCCGCCAACTCAACCTCTTGTCCTTTTCGCCGTTCTCTCGTTCAGCTTATTTCTAGGCGACTTTTTTCACTCAACGCTCAACTTGCTCGAAACTAATAACATATATACATATACATATATATCGGATCTTTCCTTTCCCCATACTTTCGTCGATACAAAAAAGATTCTACAAGTATGTACGATGATCAGGTGAAAAGAGAAATAAAAGCCGGGAAGGCAATAACATTTTTCCGGCCTGTGCCATCCGGAAGTCAAAGTCGTCGATTGAGTTTGTTCGACGATGTAATTGACAATGATTCTCGTAAAAAAGTAACACTGCATGTTATTCAGCATATTTTTTTATTATCGTCATTGTCGTCTTATTTTTATAAATATTATTATTGTAATAATGAACTTTTACACGTTGACTACTATTCCATTATTATCCTGGACTTGTTCTCGCGTATTCCATTATTTTTACGTAAAAATCGATTGGTACCTATGAAAAATGGGTCAAAGTATTTTTCACTGTATTCAACAAACAATGAGGAAAATCAATGTTTGCACTCATCGAATGCTAGGGTATGGGCTGTGTAAATGCTTATTTTACCTCGTGAAGATGATCAAATAATAAAACAAATGCCTCCGCCTGCTTAATATTACACAATGTTTAATAATTATGTATTATTCTTGTCATTATCATTATTAATATTATTAATGCAGTGAAATACAAAGCCGTGCTACGAGCTTCAAATTGTCCAGGGATTTTCATGATAAATATTCCTATATCATTGTCAAATCCACCTTTTTGCGTGTCCGATTTTGGTCATTTTTCCAATAATTTATTTACACGTTATTTGATCGATCGATACTGATTGCATCGAATGTGAATTTGCACCTGACCTAATTGGTTGATTGATCAGAGTGACGCAAAAAATAAAATTGCAATTAAAACATAAAAACGCGTCGGATATTTTCGGCCTCGTCGATTCGCTTCTGGGCTTTCGGAATAAAAGTTTACCCACGATTTTTTTTCCCAACGAGCCGGAAACATTCTGCACACTCTCTTTTATTATCTGACGCAAATGAGTCCGATAACAATGTAGCAAAAGTGAAGATTCAACGCCATGCGATACCTAATTAAATCTCTGTGCGGGCGGTTGCGTTCGAGAGCATACTTGTTATTTATATCAAACTACAATTTACACCGCGAACACGACGAGGTAACATTTTAATTGCCCAATATCAAGCTTGTCTGGGTGCTCGACGTTTTTTTTTGCAAATCAATCGGTGATGCTACAAAACAAGAACACCAACAGCAACAACGCAAAGTTACCGAACTGTTTCTTTTTCTCTTTTCATTACGGCGTGGAGGAGGGTTAAATAAATATTTTTTATAAATTATTAAACATGGATGAAGTCAGAAAAATAATCGAGTATTTTTTTCTCTTAATCAAACTCTTACACCTACTATCCTCCGAACTGTTGCTTTTATCAATCAAGTACGAGAAACGTTCCTTGTAGAGCGTCTGAAATAAACGTTACAGAATTTTTTCCAAGACGAAAGATTAGAGACTTCTAAAATTCCAAAGCCAAAAATAAAAATTCCCATGTTATTCAAATGGGAAAATAAAAATTGCCATGGGCAACTTCTCAATGCCAACGTTGAATACTTACTTTTAAAGCGGTGTTTCTTTTCAGATGCCTGTCGATAAATTTTTCTGAATATAAAAAAAAATAATCGATCATTTTTATCCATTTTATATTCTGATATATACATACATATAATAAATACGTAGTATATAATAACTTTATCTGTAAATATCAATCTGTCCCAACATTCTTTTTGCGAACAATCAATATGTACAATTTGAAGTTTTTGTTTTAATTTCGGGCCGATCGAGATTTATTTGGCAACTCTGCCAACAGCGAAAAGACAGTTGATATTCAATTCCGCTTTTCTCTTTTTATTTGTATGGTGAATCCAAGAGAAAGAGAGAAAGACTGATGTACGTTTTGGTGCTCTATTTAGCGCCAAACGTTTATAACGCAATAGAGGCAATAAAAGTGTCTTCATGTGGAACGTTTAACTCATCTCGTTAATATTGTACTGCTCTATTGACAGAGAATATACGTACATCTATGGGGCATTCATTGTAAACCAAAAATCCTCGCGATCACGAGCAAAAACGTATTTCGCCATAATCGAGCAACGATTTTTTCGTAAATTTTTTTCTTACCAATTCAACTAAAAAAAATACTTGTAAATGTACGCAAAGACATGAAAACAGCGAAATTACATCTTTAAGTGGCTGTTAACCGCGACTTTGTCCGCGTGAGAAAATTCATATCATTACGAAAAATAATTATCGTAATAAAACTTGCACAAAAATCGGTATCTATAGAAACGCGCGAAGATAAAAATCGATTTAATTAGATAAAAAGATTTTTCTTGGGATAAACTTTTGGGATCGTGCGAATAAGTGTCTTTGAGGGTACGTATAATGAATTAATTTGATATCCGTGAATTTTTGATGAAACATCCCATACACGTGATAAATGTACGATGCCAAAACGTCGATACGAGAGATCGCACAGGGAAATATTGCCTATGAGCTTGAATCATGTGTTCTATGACGAAAATCGAATGTTTCACACACGTATTACGGGGGTGGAAAGAGAGATATGATAAAGAAGGAAGGGGAGATATTTGTCTCTGTGTGTATATAGGATGAGTAGTCCCGGCTTTGCCAGCCTCAATATTTTGTGAATTCGCATTTGCTGGTACATATTTATAGATGCGCTACATATTCGCGTGTATTACGCCTGTTTTTGTCGACATAGCGGCGTAAAGCTCCTACGATTTAACGTTAAAATTTATGTGAATTGAGTCGTTTTATTTGTCACTGGTCACACGTTCTATATGCATTCGTAGCAAACAGCCCTCTATCGTCCTCATCCCTCGTGCACGTTTGTATGTATTCGTACGTGCCACTGGATAAACAATGCACGTGAAGGATGCTGCGCAAACGCGGGGGAGTGAAAGAGAGGAAAATTCGAGATAAAATACATACGTATATGCGTGCATCTGTGTATATACGTATGGGAGAAGAGATGGACGAAACATTGCGCGGAATTCTCAACGTCCGGGCGTAATTAAAACGAAGGATAAACAACTAGTCGTGGTGATAATTCATAAATAATTAAACTCTTGGTGGCGAACCTGTACCGAAGTGAAAGGACGAGGGGCGTAAGGGTTGAACGGGGAGTAAGGGGGCGGAAACGGTCCATGCAACTTTCACACGTTCATGATCAACTGTATGGATGAAACATTGAGAGATCATCGAGAGGAAAACACACACACAGGGAGAGAGAGAGGGAGAGCGATGAAAAGAAGAGAGGATGAGGGGAAAGGGCAGTGTGAAAAGCAAGAAAGAAGGGAGAAGGGTGTGCATATGCATGCATAATATGGTATATAATAAATACTATAACTGCTGGTGGATATCGCAAATCCCAGCATCAACAGCATAAATTTTCCCAAGCGCAGAATTCGCTCGACGAAAGCTCCAAATTCAATACATTGAGCGAGCGATACAACCTTTATAGATTTACGTCTACTCACCCATACACAGCTTTTAGCATATCCAATATTTCAAAACGTTTATTCGTGCGAAGAGCTTACGCACGAATTATCAAAACGAACGTGAAACATTTTAAACAATGGGAATTTCAAAAAAAAGTCTACGCTTTTTCTTATCACAGTTCGCAAAGAAGCCTGTTTCAATATTTAAAAAAAAAATGTGTTTAATCATTTGATATCGATCGAAATGATCAGAAACGTATCGATCATTAAGGCAATTTGCGATACTTCGCTTTGGGGTGAAATCGAAAATCAGCTTTCGTCGCGGAATTTCATAAAGTCATTCGATTCACGGCTGCAAAATTTTCATTGAAAAACTTCACTTTATTTCGATGAAAAGAATTTTCTTTCGATGCTTCCACGAACTGAAATTTATCGGTTGCAGAATCGCAGGGGAAAGAACCTGCTTGTTTACGGACTTTTGGCACGATTTCCCCTAAGTGGATTTTTAACTGGCTTCGATTCATAAACGAGGCAATAAATATGGATTTTTCTGCCTCGAAAGCTTTCTTCAAATTAGCGTAACGGTGGGATCAGGATTCTTGAGGGAGAGGATAAAATAAAGCTGTGCCAGAGGAGTACAAGGAAGTGGAAGACAAGGGAATAATAGCGAGAGCAGGAAGAACCTGTAATACCAGAGACATGCTGTCGGTTCCAGCACGATTTAAAATTCCGTCTCCGGAATGTACCCCGTATCGAGAGACGGGAAAACTTGTATAAAAAAATGGTTATTGTTTTTCAACGCGGTGCAACTTCGCCCTCAGCGGGTATTTGCACGATTCACGTTCATTTGAAAAATCAAGGAAGGAGGGAATTAAAATACTCTGGGGAAAAGAATGAAAACGTTTCGGGTCTATTGCAGAAACCGGCATCCGCGTCCGAAGTCTTGGAATTTATCATCCGCCTCTCCCGGATCTTTTCAGTAGAATAATTTCGTATCAATTAATATTCACAATATTTTATACAAAATGTGGAAATTTTTCCGCACTGCACTAATGCAATACGTCTGTACGTTGCACACTGTTGCAAGTGCCTGCGAAAACTTTCCACTCTCGTACGTTTTCATTTATATAGTATAGAATCTTTTTACGATCTATTCTCCATTCCGTGGAAAACCATAAAATCGTTTTCACTGTGCTTTATCAAAAGCTATGCTACACACACTAACGCGCATTGGTTAACAATTCGATGATACGTATATCGCAATGCTCCGGAGGCTGTGCTCTTTTTTTTTACTCTCGACCCAATGGAAGCACGAGTCGCACTTTCTCGTCGTTAAAAACGCTCCGGAGGTTAAGTACGCGTACGATTTTAACGACGATACGTGATATCACTGTACCGAGAAGACACGCCTTTAAATAAAATCAACCCTAGCTTCAAGATCACGGACGATTGCTATAAAGATGTCCATAAGAATTTTGAGATGAAATGAATATCGCTATTGGTTTCGTTATATTTTCTCGCGTTAGAATTTCGTTTCCTTTCTGATACTTGCCTGTGTTTTGTTTTTGCTGGAATTTGACTGATTTTTCGCGTTTTTTTGCAGAGCATTAATTTCTTAATAAAAATATGCCACAAAATTGTTCCTAAACTCAATGGCTAGCGAATCGTACAAATTAAAAAAGAAAAAACTTTCACGTCTGTCATTTAAATGGTGCAAACAATTGCAAACAAAAGGTTTCAATAAAGGCTGTCTCAATATTAATACCGAGGGTTCATATTTGAACTGGAGTTTTTTGAGGAGCCGAGCAATCAATTTTTTAGTCTGTCGAGAGAAAAAAAGTATCGCCGATTATTTTCATCCCCCCTAATCTATGCATCCAACATATCACTGTCAATGGTACCCCGATTCGATGTTCCGTATGTGTGCATCCGCGTGTGAATATTACTAATACATAACGTACCTGCATTTCCGGTTGGTTGTCGAGAGAGCAGAAAACGAAAAAGCACAAGTGTTTGATGAGGAAATAGGATTTCTGGTAGCTACGAGAGTCGACCGTGCCGACCATCCAGTGGAGCTTGGATTGTGCAGTAAAACAAAAAACAAAAATTGTATGTAATGAAAACGCGAGATTTATGCTCTTTATGCGATGATATGCGAGCATCGTCTGTGGGTTTATCGGCAGAGTAAGTAAATACATTCGAAAAATAATCGAAAACGTAATAGAATCCTGTATGAAAACACGTGCAATAATCGAAAAATTACAATTAAATGAAAGTTTCAATAGAAATGCATCATCTGTACTCTTTTTCAACGGAGACCGTGGGCGGAATCACGAAAGCTCGAATATCGAATAAAAAAACCGAAACGAGTATAACCATACAGAAATTGTTATTGGCGATAAGTCACTGGAAGCTCTCAGGCGCATGCATAAGGTTTCTCAAGCATGACAATGAGACGAGAAGGCTTATCAATGTTTCCATTTTATCTCTGATGGAAAAAAAGAGAAACCTTCATTATATTCCAACAAATTGCCTCTTGACTCTCTGTAAAATTGACTGCTTCGGAGGCTTCTCTACAGAATTTAATTGGTAAGCCATTCGACACTTGTTCTCGTTGATGGAAGCAAGAGGCACGCGTTTGAAAAAAAAAAGTCACACAAATATAAGAGCAGTTTCATTCCAGATTTTTCAGCAAGATTTTACCGACAAAAATACGCGATTATTATCGAAATTCGATAGTGCATACGAATCAGAATCTGATTATTAGGATTATTCGACGAATGCTGAACAGACAGCAATTTTTTGCGTAATTTTCACTATAAATCTTGTTTGGACTTTTTTTCACGATTTTCGAGTCACTTTTAATTTAAAAACAAAATGGAAGAATAATCGAGCAGCAATTGGAAGATCTTGAATGAATTCCTGGTGTACATGGACCCCTTTTTTCATCTGTATTTTTCGTGTGTAACTTCTAAAACACAAATCGATCTGAACGAGAGAATCAAGCATGTCGTTTCCATTCCCTAACGCATTTCCATCGTCTGCTTCAGTTTGTGGAGAACCTTTTTAATTCCATGCATATGTACGGTCTGGGTTTCCTTTTCGAATACACATGGAATATGATGGAGGGTAAAAAAGCGTTTGTAGTGGAAAGGGGCAATTTAAAAACTGCATCTCCGTCGACGAGAACCACATGGTTTTGCATGCATCGGTTTTCCCACAGCAATTTTGTTGCAGTGCAGCGTAAAAGTTCCTCTCTTTCTTCTTTCGCTCTTTTAAACGTAAAAGAAAAAGCGTTGAGTGGATGTGACCCTTTTCCTTCCTCCATATAATATTTACGTTTATACATAACTCTGCAAATGATATCTCGTTTCGTCCGAAAGATTCGTCTCAATTTCGTTCCCATTTTTATTTTATTTTTCAATTTTATGTACATATACATAGAGGTGTGTATATGATGCTTCATCACTCACACCCGCGTTGCGGTTTCGGGTTGACGATGCCACGAGTAATAACCATTTCAGAAACCGAATTACAAAATTGATTGGTTTTGTATCGAATATCGATCGGAATTCTATTGTCGGGTTGTTTTTTATACAAATTTCTCGATACTGGCTGTTTTATAATAATTCCATTCAGAATTTTGGCAATAAAACTGACGTTATATTTGAGCATCAAATTGATACACCTGGTCTCGCTTAATTATTGAGAATTTTGTTATGAATATTTATATATTTATTCATCAATTTGTTGTTTATACGAGCTGCGGTATAATATTCTGTCTGACCAAGCCTTCAAATAATTTCCATAATCAGACCGTTTTGAATGTAGCTACTGAGAACTAGCAGCAACAACCTTTTTTGACTCAGATGGTGCGGTAGAAAATCAGAAGGTTGAGCTTTAAACTTTTGCCTTTTTCTGCGGCATCAGAGCTTTCTCCACGATTAGCAATTATGGTTGTTTATTTTCCCCTATCGGGTGTACGCCTACTTGCAAATGAATCTTCACATATTGATTTTTGAATTAAATCACACGCACGATTGGTAAAATCGTGCAAAAATCCTCCCTCGTGGTTATTTGCCAACGAGTTCCTTTCTTTTCGCAAAATCAACGAGGATGTATACATTTTTCGAGAAACAAGTAATCAACGAGCTATCCCAACTTTTTAAAATATTTCCCAACCTCACTTTATCATCTTCTTGCTTTTTCGCGCTATAATGAGTAAAAACTTGAATATAAATTTTTCACTATGAAAATATTAATTCGTGTGAGCATGGAAACATTCAGTTTCCCTCCAACTAGGGAATATTCTGCCGCAGAGCTTTTATCTTGACATAAAAGAGAAAAGAGAGAAGAATAAAGGGATTCGAAGTTCACGAGGTTGATACCCGCTGAAGAATGACCATCGCGGGAAAATGGGAGGCGTGAAAAAAAGTATCAAATTTTATGGTTTACAATGTGGCTTGTCCTGGGCATGAAGAGATCCGTTTCCCCCTTAATACTGTATATCGTATATACGTATATATATATAAGTATATACTATGTATAAAACGTCATTATACGATCTAAGAAAAAGGGAGGAGACGAATAATAGTTTTTTTGTCGTCGCCAGGGCAGTGCAACGTCTCGTCCTTTTTATTGTACATATCTCGGTTTTGCTTCCCTCGTCAAATTTTACCGTCGTCCAGTTCTCGACAAGCGCTCCATACACTATTTCTTTTGACGTTGGATCATAAGCTCATGGAGAGGAACATAAAATTTTCCGTCTCTGTATATTTTCTTTTCGTCGCGAGCGTTTGCATTCGTCATGCGAGTTATCCTTTGACATTATCTCCAAAAGTGTTGCAATTTTGCGCATTCCGTCGTGTAGACCATCGTCGCATTCGGGTTTCATAAAAATCGCCATAATTGTCGTAGTTATTTTTCCATCACGTTTGATTCGCCGCAACACACGAAATATTAATAATTTCGTATAAAGTACATTAAGGTATCAAGAATGTAAGCCACATGGGTGAAAAAAATTATAATCAACATCCGTTCGGTGTGGCGCTTGATTTACAAACCGGACACGGATATTTTTCCTACGAGATTCCACAATTTGTTGCCACTTTTATTGCATAAACTGATCGTCCAATAATAAACTGTTTAACAATCAAAAGTCGAAGTAAGAATCGATGTAAAATGAAATATCCCGATTTTAATGAAGAGTAAATAATTGCTGCTAAAAATGATGAACGATTTTGTAAAAAAGTATAAAGTATCGAATCTATCTTTGCTTTCTCGACATCGTTGATTCACGAAATGTACATTTCGAAAATTATGCGTTTCGAAATGCTCTTTGTAAGATATCCCATGTATAATTACTGGAGTCCATGAATGTGCCGGATGGTTTAAAGTGACAATGTCTCCGGATCTTATACTCATCCCGTCTCGCAAATGAATGAATTTTTACTTCTTCCTTTCTCTCATTATCTCTCCCCGTTGTACGATTGTTTAACCACTGGTTGTTTTCAACGTGACAACCAGATTCCACCAGCGTCAAACTCGGTTTGCGCCAGGCGGTAAAGAAGCTTCTCTATGATGTTTTGTACATGAAAAAAATGGGAATTTTGTATAATACATGAGCTGTAATTACGTAGCTTGGAATAAATAAATTCGCAAAAATGTTTAATATTTCACAGTCGCGCGAAAGATAACGCGAATACGTGGACCGGAGAGAATATTACAAATAAATGAAGCACGTTAAATTACAACAGATTTGAATTAACAGAATTATCATAATGTTACTTTTCAAAACGAAATATAAGGAAACTTTATATGCACATTTTTAACAAAAACAACGTTGAAAATTAGATTTTCTCCGACCGAAATCTTTGTGTCATTACTGACGATACACATGAATTTGGATCTTGAATTTAAAAAAATACTGACTGATCGATGAAATATTGAAAAAAAAAACGATTTTTATTCCAATATTTCCATAAAAGAATCCGATATAAAAGAGCTCGTATGCAGTTTGATCCATTTTTTTTCAAACAGTTACGCATGAAATTCGTACGCCCGTCGGAACAATGATCGGCACGTCGGAACGAAAGCGAAAAATGCAGCAATTATTCATAATATCAGTGGAGAAAAAAAAATACATTTGTCATGTCCACTCATCAATTAATCACGCGTGCTCGATTTTTTTTCAATCAAATAATAATCAAGTGTCGAGGGGCGAAAAAATAATTGAACATTCCACGCGGAATCGTTGAAGTTTCGGGTAAATTTATCGATCCAGAACGAAAAAAAAGGAGCGAGGAACGTACCCGTTAGCGTATTGACAAAACTCCGTTAAAACGGAATAATTATCAAGAAGCAATTAGCCGAATACCGTTACGTCATGGGGAAAAAATTGCCCCGAAAACCGAACGAATAAAATTTGTAATAACGCAGAGGATTCGGAGTGTGTTCCACCCTAAATTGGTCCACGTCAGCCTTTCGTGCAAACATATAGTATACCTCCATATGTCTATACGTATATCACCTCGTGCAACTCTTCCCTATTTTCGCTCGTGCTCTGTGTACCGCGCGTCTCACCCGTTTTTCATCCAATCCCTCTCAACCCTCATCCCTCTCGCCAAAACACCCACACATTCGGAACAACTACGCTACTGGACTTTCACAATAAGGGAGACGAAAAATAACGGATGGAATATTCTTTTTGCATATATTCAAACGAGAATTTAGTTGATGGGTGTTTGTAGAGGTGAAAGATGACGCTGTAAATTATTCGAGAGTTGGAATGCGACAAATATAGTAACGATGTTACTCCACCGAAAAACCGACACACAAACGAACGCGCGCGCACACTCACCCCTGCGCCAAGCTCCTTCCCCATTTTTATTAGGCATTTTTTCCGATGGTGCCAAAATGCATTCGCGATTTAGCGAACTACACGCTGGAATCTAAACTTGCGCCTGGAAGAGTACGCGCGTCCGTCGGAAAGATTCGATTCCAGATATGGAAATCGCGTTCGACGTCAATTTTGAGCGGGAAACTTGTGCGAATTCGATCGAATCGACCATGGGCTTTTCCGCAAGTTTTTACCTTCCCGATTTTTGAAAAATCGTAAACCGGAATGAATTAAAATATCTCGCGATTTTTTTCAATCCTTTTTCTTTAATTGCAAATAAGCGAATGCACATTTTGTGAATTATCCAATGTGTAATTATAAAAGCTCGCGAGAGAGACGAGAATAATGATTTTTAAATAAAAATTCAATACATCGGAGCATATTCACGATTTATTATACTTTATCGGCAGTAATAAAAAAAAACACGTCGATAATTACAGAATCAATATTTGTTCAAGCAAACATACTGCAAATGTTTGCACTCTGAAAATAAACATGGTGTGCATTCACCGCACCCGCGACTCTCCAATTATTTTTTCATCAGCTGTTGCTGCGACTCCTTCCGTGTGGAAATCGTAAAACAGCATCGAGTAGCTAAAAAATATCAAGTAGCTAAAAATGTACAAAAATGCAGAATAATAAGGTTTTTTTTTCAAATCAAATTTATTACGTACACAAAAATCTATATAGACGTAGAGAATCGCTCGGTTCCCGTAATGTCAATCGATCTGATCGAAATTCGAATCAGTTGATGGTCAGCCGTCAGACCGTTTGTGCTGCAGGCGTTTGGCAGTACGGCCAGACCCACGAATTTCGTATATTCGTACGTGTATTTCTGCATGAACTTCCGGCAGGTAAAAGGGCGAAATCCATTCGGCATTACGTATTATATCGCATCGGATAAATCCTTTCTTTCGTTAGTTATTGATACGTGAGATATTAGAAACGAGAGGACAGGGTATGCTCGAACTCGTTATGGCAAAACAGAACGGTATCAGGGTGGCTTTTAAATCGAACAGAAAATGCCGAGCACGCTCTAGCGATTGGACTAATTCCCAGGGAAGACACAGCGTTACTGGCGACTCTCCGGCTGAATCCAAAAAAAAGCGTTCTTTTTTTTGCTTTGTCTATCTCCGTGTTTCCCTTTCTCCATCGACAGCCTTGTCGATAGTTCCCTGTGGCATGTAGATCCTGTGAATCTTTTACCAGACCGTACGTATACTAAAACGTGTGGTAACACAGAGATCGGAAGGGCCGAACGATTGTATTCTCCAAAATTTTACTTTCAAATTTGTTTCCCCCCAGCTGCAATATTGAACGAGGAAAGTTAGTACTTGATTTTTAGTCTCTATACTGTACGAGTGAACATTGATCCTTTTTGCATCGAAACAACAGATTTTCAGCTACATTAATTCGTTTTTTTAAATTTCGTTTTGTACTCCAGTTTACTGTGTTTTGTTTTTAGTTCTATGAATTCATCGATATTGTCTTTTTTTGGTAGAAAAGAGAGAATTTTTCTTTTCATTTCTCCAGCAAGAAAATAAAAGTAAATCCAGTTAAAAACTTCGATGAAAACTCGATGTATTTGCCGAATCATTCTACGTGATCTTTTGACCACGCGGTATATGATTTGTATAATTGTTGCGCTCTTGAATGAAACGGATATCCTGATTTCAGTGAACGATATTTTCAATGCGCATATTTTACGGAGGATGCATTAGCTTTCATAAACTTTCGCCCTGCTCGGCTGTAATTAAACTCTCCAAAAACCGCACATGCGGACGAAAGATTTTTCATTCGCCGTCGACTTTTTGCCCGTGATTATAACGCCGCGCCAAGTTCATCGTGTAACACCACAAAATGGCTGCTGGCGAAAACAAAATGGCCGTTCGCCGCAGCGAACTCACGATCGCGTGTATGCGCGCATCGTCGCTGTTACACGATCCCTCTTCATCGGACGCGCTGCAATCTATACACATACGCTATAAGTAGTTACTTACGTTGTTAGTCAGACCGCAAGATGGCGCTGAACCACAGCTCATGTTCACCAAAGGCACTCGGCGGTCGAGTGTGCGGAGGGAGCTCGAACAAAAGCGCGAATAACCTAGAAATTTATTCGATGGTCAGAATCAAACTGAAACTGTCACGTTTTTGCTGGTAGATTTATATAGATAACGCTCAAAATGTCACCATTTGTTTTCAATTTAAACAATTCTTCTGCAGGCGGATATGAAAATTACATACTTTCAAGGATAAAGCATGAAAATTGGTCTTCATTTTCGCCTTCATACGAAAATGGAGAACTTCGTGCTTTCCAATATGAATAATTACAACTTTTATAAGCCTCGTGAGGAATAAGACTCTTTGACGCATTATGTACATGTAATTAGTGAATCATAATTACGTATGACTTCTACTGTTTTTTTTTTGCGTTCGCACCGTCATCAAATTATTACACCTGAAAAATGATTGAAAAATAAAAACTCGCATTTATGCTCGCGCAGAATTTTAAGGTATTTGGAGGGTTGTAAAATATTTTTGACTGGTAATGCAAGCATAATATAGATATGAATACGCAACGATCCTCTCAGCAGGGAAAGCTAAATCCGGGAGCCGGAAGTAAGACCATAATTTAGCGGCTTGGCGACGCTCTCTCTCTCTCTCTCTCTCTCGCTAAAACCTCTTGCATTTTCTGCACAAGAGCGGTAATACGTATTACGTGCGGTGTGCCGCTATGGGGACTCAAAGTTTCCGGAGGATTGGTACAGCAGAGGGAGGGTCATCGGCATTACGTAGCCCAGGGTGAATAGCAAAAATCTTCTTCACCAACGCAACCCGCGTTTTCCGCTCTTCTCTTTTTCTCCCTCCCCATTCCACATTGCTTGAAAAAGATATTTTCCTTTCTTGAGATTTTTCTATGAGCTCGTATATTTCCCGAGGTCATACCCGTGACTGTATTTTGGTGAGCCAAGTGCTGGAACACAGCGGGATCTGGATGATGCTGGGGTGTCCGTGTATTTTGCTGAGGAATAATGAAAAAAAAACTCACCCCAACGAAGAAAAAAACATCACTCGCTAACAAGATCCGGGAATCTTCTCATCAACTTGGATCTCTTATTAGGCGATGATATTGTTTATTTGAAAGAGGGAAAAAAAACGTTGATACAAAAATCTCTCGATGTAAAATAGACGCGATGGTACTTCCAGCTGTGAAATATGTCCCTGGATCTATTTATTTCGGATCCTGCGCGTCTGGCTCAGCTGTTTGCATGATGATTTTTTAGTAGCAAAATAGGTCCTGAAGTAGGACATTACCAACATGAGAATTGTTTTAATTAAAAAAGATACAACCTTTCTCTGACTATTTTCCAAAACAAGACGAAGCTCGAAGCTCCAAGAAATACATTTTTGTGTATCGTCAAAATATCGTTATGAATTATCTTCATCGCTGATATGTTTCTATTTTTTAATGAAATAATAAATTACATTCAGCTTGATATTTCTCAATAAACGTATCGAATCATATTGAAAACAATTTTCGTTTCGCGTAGCGAAAAATCGAAAGGTAAAATAAGCAAACGAAAAAATTCAGTTTCTTTTTTCCTCAAAGAAATGTCCTCAGCTGAAGAATATTTAAATGTACGTTAATTGATCCAAGCATATTTATGGGAGGAAAGAAACTTGGTGCGTGAGCAAAAAAAGCACCCCTCCAATCCTCCCTTGTCGAGGATATTCTCACGATGTCCCGGGAATGGGTTCTCAAGTGTAAATTGAGGGTAAAAGTTTTTTTCTCGTACTTTGCTATTCCTCGAGGCTGCGGCGAAAATTGATTTTTTTTCTCCACAGCCGGAAGCCTGTTTTCACTTTCAGGAAAAAAAATTATCGCCGCTTTTATTGGACGTAATGAAATTCGCTGGTTAATAGCGAAATAATGAAAGTGCGAGGTAATCGAACAAGATTTTGATATTCGAGCATACATTTTTTCGTAAACTCTTGTTGGATTTTTGCATCCTTCGTGTTTCACTCGCATCGATTTCTGGAAAATTCTCGATTTTACATACCCGAACAAAGGACTTACGGCGGATACTGAAAAAAAACAAAAATTCTGCTCTATCGAAAAATAAAATTCAGGAAAGTAAACGAATTTTTCGAAGAGTAAACGATGACAACTTTTTTTCGAACGAAAAATGTTAAAAAAAAATGAAAATCACTGTGTGTTGCGTGGGGTAAATTTGAGAAATTGTTCATCCGACAGCCAATGCTTTAACTGTAACAATAGCCAATAATAATAATAACAACTACAAATCCAATAAATCGACAATAATAAATAAATCCAAAGTTCGGTTTTTATCCATACAAATTTTCTTTTTTAAGAAAAGCGTTTTTTCTACGTCTTCAAATTCGATTACAGACGTTTGAACAACGAGGAAACGATGAATTAAAATTGGCGATTGCAGCTGTATTTAAAATAAAAATTGAAATATTTAATCTCCCAATGTTGAAAATTTCTTTCTACTCTGTAATTCCGTAAACTTGCTTTTCTTCACAGCCGGATAAAGAAATCGCATAATTTCATTAAAATCAGTCTCTGAAATAAAAAAGGGAGCAGCGGAAAGATAAAGACTCGGGAGATACACACACCGAGAAATTGAAGAAGGTGGCAGCGACGCGTTGAGCTTAAATTCATTAAATAAATTATTCTTCAATTAGTTCGTGAAAGATGACGCCAGGGCGGCGACAACAATGAGAAAAGCCGAAGAGTAAAGAGGGACCAGAAAGAAACGAAAAAGCGTTCGTTGAGCTTTCTCACACCGTGAGTATCTTCGCTCTCAGCTCCTCAGCCTTCTCCAGACTCGCGATCTAATTGAATCGTAGTAGTTGGCGAGTGAAAAATATACGTAAATCGGGCTCGAGAGAGCTTTTGCAGGATTGGCTGGTTCAGCTGGGTATTAATTGTTCGGCTCGTGATTCCAGGAGTCTGCTAGGAAACCCGACTTGGCAGGCAAATAATCTCTCTATGATGACGTGAAACGATGAAAAACGATATTACGCACCTATACGTACATATTACGTACGCTTCCGTCGTCGACAGTTCGGCGTCATGTTTCGCGAGTTATTCGCGTTGAGCTGTTTAGAAATTTAACGCGCACGGTCTTGAATACGACTTCCACAAGGGAAAAGAACGATCGAGAGAAAGAGTTACAACTTGGCACAGCAATTTTCAATGTCGTTAATCACATCTGACGTGATATACATCCGTCGCGATCTTCGTCCAAAGAGAAATCGGCAAGGTAATGCGATATTGGCGAAAATTTCCTTTCCCCACCATTCTCCCGTCCAAATCCTTGTTATCACTCCGTTAAAAACATCGAAATACAGACGCTGACCTATTTATACCGCTAGCGAAGGCGCAAAAAAGAAGCACCAAGTTTCCGAGCTTTCGAAAAAAAAAAAAAACGAAAAAACAAGCCACGTTGACTCTGTCCACTGCTTCATTATTCTCAGCTTGCATGTACAAGCGTGTATATACACGGGAAAATACACGGCATGCTGCAAAAAAGATCTGGAATTTGCGAAAATTTCCATGGTCGCGTTTCGTCCTTCCTGCGTCGCGACTCACCCCCTCTTGTCAGGGAATTATTTGATTTTCTTGCTCCGCAAACTGCCGATACTACCTCGCCCACGGAGCTTCCCGCAAGCTGGGAAGAGCTTTAACATTATTTTCGACTCTGCCGAACCTATGAGTTTCCGTATAACGAGTTGGCAACCCGCACCGGGGAAGTCACTCGCTCGAGAGAAGAAAAACGAGGCTATACACGTAGGGGGTGGCCGCGAGGGGTAAAGTTTGGTGCATCGACGAAAGAAGAGAAGAGAATGAGCAAAAGCTCCGCGATAGTTTTATATGTACATATGCATGAATTCTTCATATGTATATAAGACATATGTACACGTGCGTACAGTATATAAATACAAACACATAAAACGTAAAAAAATGAAATGAATGTGGAAGAAAAACAAGTTTCTGTTTTTCCTCCCTGTCTCAGCGTAAAGAGTCGGTGGTGTAGTTATGCTTATGTACAATGGGATATACACCCTACAATGAATGCATACATATACATAACATAAATACATAACGTTCGTTTTCCATGTTTTGTTCGCCTTATTCCACCCTCACTTCATTGTAAAGTCGCTGTGCCGACTTTATACCACATCGGTACATGTATACGTAACGATGTACGTGTACACGTTAGACTGGCCGATTTTTCCTTCCACAGCCTCCTTTCTTTTTCTTTATTTATCTCAACCGAGAGGCTTAAAAAACAAAAAAAAGGCAGCAAGGCCGTTTAAATGACTAAACTTTAAACTTTCACTCGCGTATGCAAACTAATGCAAAGCGGAAGCTCGCGAGAAAGGAACTGCAAACAGCTCACTCGGGACCCTCTCCTTGCTAACCCACCCTCGACGCTATTCTCATCGCTCGTTGTTTCCTCCATTCATTTTCGTTTCCATCTGCATGTGGAGGCCGCTCCATGCGATCCCCAAAGCCGAGGAGCTCGGAATGCTCCGAAAAAATTTGTTACTTGATCAAACATTCCTCGTTGTTCGCAAAGTGCTTACGTTGGGGGCTTTTCTTTGTGGAGTTTTTCCACCAACACGTTTTTAAAATATTTCTGTCGAATGTGTATTGCGGCGGTTATTTGACACAAGAGTAAGCGTCTTTGAGGCCATTTTATGACGACGGAGAACACTTTTTTCTCAGCAAATATGTACCACGTTGACGACAAAGATTACCTGCTGTTTAATCAAATTCAAAGTCAAGAATGTTATTGATTTCAGCTAAATTCAGAAATTTTTATCACATAAATTGCAGTCTGAACGCGTGAAAATTACTCTGCTAATAATTTCCAGCGATGTCGAATTTTTTTTTATAGAAATTTTCAATTTTTGGTTGTTTAAAATTAATTCGTAATTTTTTTTTCATCTTGAACTTGAGCTGCACGTTAAATGCTGTATGTTACGCCTCTATGCTTCCAAACAATCGATGAACGCATCGAGCAGTGTATGGAACTGCACGGTGTCCTAATTTCATGCTTCCGGTTATGGCATGCATAATCCCTGAGCAAACGGGCTTTTACGGCCACTTGATCCGCCGTCGGGTTGCCCTCTTCTCCCTTTTCTACTTCACGAAAAGGGACGACAGATTAAACATACATTGTTAAGGCTGAACCATGGATGTATTAATTAATTTTCTGACACTGCTGATGTCTGAAAAACTTTGATGAAAGTTTCTTTCTCCGCTGATCATATTATATTCCGCAGGTATAATATCACAAAATTATTCAATGTAATAACGAGCTTTACGCGCATCCTTTGCAACTGAAAAATGCTAGGTACAAATTTAAAAAAATCCACGTTAAGGCGCTTTCATTGCTGACGAGCTGAAATTGATAGAAATTTTCATGCGGCATTGAAATCATAAAATATAAAATACATATCACAACATTTGCATCTCGTAATTCGGTTGTTATCATTTTCTATGAAATTAATTCAATTTATCTCACGAAAATACATATGCGAAACGATCTCTGATCGTACACGGTTAACGCATGAAATTATTACACCGAACGAATTTCATTCTCCTTTTTTGCAATGTTGATTTATAATTTTTTCAATTTATGTTTTGCAATTCCCATGCTGCTTAATTTTCTTAAATCTGAGTACCTCTGGAACATTAACGTGTAGAAAATAAACGCGACAAGAAAAATTATCGAGGGCCATTTCCTTCGAGGGGGATGGAAGATTATTTTTTAATTTCACTACTTCGGCAGGACTGTAAGGTCGAATAATTAACACTCAAGAGTTGAAAATATTCAATAATCGATAAATTCAAATTCCAAACACAACATTTTTTCCAGAATTATTTTTATATCGATGGTAATTCATTTCCAAGAAAAAAAAAACGAAATGTTTCCGTCACTTTAAGAATGACTCGAGCCTTCCAGCTCCGAGAGCGTTGGTTAAAAGCTTTTCATTTCAATGGCGATGAACGATCGTGTTTAAAAATAATTACCCCCGTGGACTTTGACAAAACTAAAGTGCATCTGGAATATTAACGTCCTCGAGTGCACTGCGCGGTGTAAGAACGTGTGCAAGATAAACGGGCGAGGAAAATTATCGAGATTTTGTCTTTCGACGTTTCTGCGGTTTTGCGGTGTATGGTTCTGGCTCTATCGGTAATTCAGTGGGGTGGCCGTAAGTAATGATCATCGAAGCGTTACAACTAGGCGCTAATAAGGGTCTGTACATCGCACAGAGTCGACGATGTATACGGTAATAGATCGGGCTGCAACGTGTTGGTTGTATGGACAATAAGAGAGACAGAGGAAGGAGCGTGAGGGTGCAATGCAGCTTTGCGCGAAGTGGATGCTGCGACTGTTGCGGTCTAACGTTTCGTGTATTATGTTTGCACGTGTGCACGATACACGACCACATAGCTCCTTCTCAACGATCATTATAACCACTGTGGTTTCTGGAAATCGGATAGAAATGCATACATTCTCCCCTGGAGACATTAATAATGCTTATATACCTGTCTTGCCCCAACGTTTTCGTTACTAGGCATCAGATCTGATGATAACACATGGGTATATCGTTTAACACGAAGCCGGCTAATGCCTCTATAATTTCGCAGTCCATTGACCCGTTTGGGCGTTATTTTTCGTGCAGCATCACGCAAAATCTCACCCTCGATGCTTTGGACCATTGAAAAAAGAAAAAATACGATATAAAAACTTTTTTCATCTCGCAAAGTCTTCTATAACGAACATTACGAAATAATTATTCAAGAGTATGACGAAAACTTTGTTGAGAATGCTTAAATAAAAGATTAAGGGCTCGGGAGAAGCGGCGAAACGCGCGGGCTCGTGTATATATGTCCGTTTTATTGATTTTGTATTTTGCACTGCAATTCCATTAAGGAAAAAGAGCAATTCGCCGGTGCAACGGAGCAACGTCGGGAAACTTTTGTAATTCTCTGTAATTAGATCCTCGGACATTTGCGAGACGCGTTTCTCGCGAGTTTACGAATACCGAGGAAATGAGAAAAATAAAATGGTATAAAAAGGTGTGAGAGCGGAAAAAAAAATTTATCGCGCGTGTGTATGTCGGTACGTTAGATATCGGTCTTGTCATCCAGGGTAAAAATTATGATTCCGCGGCATGACGGGGTGGAAAAAAAGAGGAAAATATTCGCAAAGTCATCGGGCACAATGTTACGCCTCTGTAGCACAGGATCGACCAATCTCCCGGCGTACACATTCAGTCAGCAACGAGAAACACTTTCGCGTCTACGACTCCGATGATGAATTATCGCCGAGTTGTACATTTTCTCGTTTTCTCGTACTCTCCTGCTCTATTTCCCTCTCCGTCACACCCTATCTCCTCCATTCTCGATCTTTCATTTTTTTCAGACAGCAACATGAAATATTTATCCTGGTATAACGCCAAGTTGTTATTAATTTATTTTTTCTCCCATCACACGATAAAAACTCTATTATTTAAATCAACCGAATGGAGTATCGAAATCGACGGAGAAAAACGATGTCTCCGTTGTCGTGGAAGTTGAAAATTTTCGTCGATTTTTCGATCGTAAATCTTTCGGCTATTTAAACTGTCATGCGAATCTTTTTACAATGAAGAGCTTCACGCGAACATGGAGTGAAGTTTTAAACGTTTCAACGATTTAAATGGTCGATGTTTATTCTTGCATTCAGTGGCTACGTGCTTTTTTTTGGAGGGAGGGCTTTTGTGCAGTTTTACCTAATGAATTAAAATGAAATTCCATATGTGGACGGATTTTTCATCCAATGAATTTTTTCAAGCTTTATTGCACGCTGTTTTCGGTACCGGTTTTATCGCCAATGGTATTACACTGCGCGGAACATAAAGGCTTCTGTAATATTCACGCTTGAAAAAATCTGATGGACGTTGGCTGTGCTTAAATTAAAAATATTTTGCAAAATTCGTGCGCTCACCCTTCATTGCTTGAAAATATTTATGCGGTAACAAACCGGTCGTTTATGGATGTCTCGTCTGTGTTAATCTCTCCCGCGGGCTTTCGATATCGTAGGATTACGAAGCATTCGTAATATTTTAATTTTTATTGTTTCATTATCACAATGGAACGTTATTGAATACTTTATCATCGACGGTCAATGATTCATTTTATATCGCACGGAAATACCGAAATGGAAATAACCAAGGTGGATCATGTTGTTGTGCAATAAAAAACGAATTGGAGAAAAAAAAAACCTTTTTCGTTTCCATTGTTTGTGCGCAAGTAGTAATATTTTAACGCGATGAAACGTCAATGGAGAACGAATGGTCGTACAAAAACGTACACTTTCGCAGTGACGGGAGACTCTCGGAGAACCTTTCGTCTCCGTCGCCCGTTTTGTTTTTGAAGTCTACCAAGAATTCGAATTTGAAAAAAAGTTGTACATCAACCTTCTGCCTTTATCCGCAAAAAAACGCAAAACGAGAAACCAAAAAAATAGCAAACAAGCGAAAAAATCATCTATAATTACATTCTCTCGATGACAATCCCGATTGTTAAAAATATTCCAGGAACGTTGTGCGTTGATCGGTGGATATGCGTATAATTTGATTTTTCGTTGCATTTTCACACGAAAATAGCTAAAAGTAAGAAACAATTTTGTATTAAAAAAAAAGTACAGGGTAAAAAGTTTCACGAGCATCTCCGAAATATTCCCAACTTTGAATGCACCCATTGTAAATAGTGTAAAAAGAAAATACATCCTCGAATATCAAAGAGATAAATAATCCTCGGTCCTAAAAACCGTCCAACTCCAAGGCGAACGTATACCATGTGTTTTGTCGTTTATCATTTGTGTGACGTAAACGTTTACATGCCCACATGCCCACAATACACCTGGTTGCATGTGTTATATATTATTAGCAGATAACAAAAAGACGTATATACATATATGGCCACGGAACATAGTGTACGATTGCGTTTGCTGCTAGCAAACGTAATATACGTTCGATAAATGAGTGTACCGAGTGGCATGGACCCTCGGGACCACACATTCTCTGTACAGTCAGCTTTCGATGGATATATATATGGGTCGACTTTGCCGGAGAAAACTCGATCGCCTCTAAAGTGACAAAAGGAAGAACAAGGGAAAAAAGAAATCTCCGTCAAACGAAAAATTCAGATAAATTTTCACCGTGAACTTCACACGTTTATTTTTATAGGAAAATTCGATTTAGTTTTAATCGTTGAAAATGAAATGTCTCGTAAAATATAATTAATCGAAAATCAATCGAAGCAGACACAGCAATGAGACCCAACCCACTTTGTCGCGTGTAAGCACATTACAACACAAAATGTAATCAAATTTTACGATCCAATAAATCTTTGCCTGAAACCAAATGCATTATTTTCGTACTGAGAATTGAATTTTTTACATTTTTCGAATAACGTCGATCATTTCTCCAATTACAGGTGATCCGAAACCTCAAAAAAGAGATTTCGTTTTTTATTTTCAGATGATTTTTTCATAATGAAAAGGCTTCGGAACTACATTATTGCATTTGATGCACACTCTAGTTTCTGTTCTATTTTCGGTTCCTCAAATCTTTTCGAGGCTATTTTTCTACAGCATCAAATTACAAACCGCAAAGATGGAATTTCCCGTTACCAGAATAGATAAGATATATTATCAAAAACACACACCATAAATCATTGATATGTGCACAAAAAGAGTGAATAAGCTTGGCACGGAATATTTGACATTGCAAAGTGTGCTTTTGTGCGGAATCCGGAAAATTATACGCGTTCGAGCTCGAGGATAAGAGGTTCAACGATTACTTGCAACCAAGAGGTTTGCAGCAGAGTAATCGTTAATCTCGTTCGACGCGAAGGATATAAGCGTGAAAGGTACGGGGCGTCATAGCTCCGGAGCAGTTTTGCCGCATATATATCGTCGCTATTCCCAATGTGTATAAATCGAGGTTCGAAGTAGCGAAACCCCAGTTTGCCTTCTGTGCGAGTAACTTGAACATTGAATTATGCAAATGATTTGCATTCGCGGTCGACCGTACGAGCGTGTCGACGCGTAAGAGCCCTCTAAGCCTGAATGCGAGATTGGAAGGATATGCGACGACTATATCTCCTCTGTTCTCTCATCTTTCCGGAGCCATCTAAGGTTTTAGCGGAGCAAAACCGGAGGAGCGACGTCGACGGTCCTTCGGATGAGGACCAAGAGTGGCAAAAGGTGACTAAACGAGATGCTTGGCCGCGACACCGATGGAGAGTAGTGCGGTCTTGGTCTTCCGGTTCTGGACCGTTCACCGTAACCTCATACGCTGGACCAACGTCGATATTCCTTCGCCAGAGGGACGATGAAAGCTTGTTGAAAGTTTCGCAGACGATGAGGTCAGCGCGGCGTGGGTCAGCGATGCAACCTCGAAATGCATCAGTGACAAATGGCAAGAACGTATATATGGTGTATATACATATAGATAGATATCACATACAGTGGCACAGAGTGGCAAGACGACGGTATAGGAGTTGGAAAATTCGTTCTATTACGGCAGCCGCTCTGAATAATTTTTGTCGAATCGCGCGACGTCCGGCGAGAAATGAGAGAAAAAAATTAATTTTCCTCTTACAAACCGCTTGTTCTTTGCCGTTCGTCCTTTTCGAATTCATGATGACCTTTACGTAAAATTAATGACGATGACGCGCCGCGACTGTCTCATACGTTCATACCCGCGCGAACGACAGATTTCAGTACTTTTCGACGATTGGAAACTCCGCGATAAAATGGAGAGCGAAAAAAATTTGATTTCGATGCTTTCGATCGATTTTTTTCAATATTTTCTCTGTCCCTGGCATAATTCACGTGCGCATGTATGCTTATGTATTTTCGTTATTTTTTAATCGCGTGTTATACGTATGTGTACAAGCCAAAAAGTAATTTCCTCGTGAATGTTCGCGTATCTGCGGCTCGACGTGAAACAGAGCGAGGAGAGTTTATAGAATCGATCAACATTTTCATTAACAACTTTCCCGCTGAGCTTGATCCTTGCCAAAGCATGTTTCCTCTGCTTATTTCCCTTGCTCTCGCTTTTTTCTATTGCTCTTTGACTTTCTCTCTCTCTCTCTCTCTTTCTCTTTTCTTCGCATGCCATGAAACAGCTCGGGAAAAAGAGTTGCTTGGTATACGAAAAGAGCGAATTGTTCCCCGTCCCGTCGTAAACTCGATCCGGAAATTCCCCTGTCCGAGAAAGTACAAAGTTTTCGAGACCGGTTGTACATGTATACGCGGGTCTGTGTGTTCTCCGGTCTCCACCCTCGCTTTACCAAACTCTTCGCCGTTCCAATCGAAAAAAGGATATCGAAAGCTATTTGCTAGGCTAGCGAAGACGCGTGACTTGCCTCAAATATTATATCACGATACCGAATATCGTGTATCTATACCGAAACTGAGCTTCCGAGGAACCGTTGTATCAGGGGAGACAGGGATGATAAGGCGGGATGAACAAATTGCCGGATAAAAAAGCCAGGGGATGAAAGAGGGAGAAAGAAATAATTCGACGCGATTTTCCATTTTTTCAATTTTTTCCGCTCTCTTTCGCACGATTAATTATGATTTTATTCTCGTTCGGGTTCTTCCTTGAACAAGCAGTTTTATTCCGGATGAATCGAAGCCAGGAGAGGTGGCAAGTACACGTAATGAAAACATGACTTTTCGAATGACTCCGATGTGCTTGGAAATTTCAGTTCAGCTTTTCAATGGCTCTTAACTCGAGCTCATAAAATGAGATTCAACATTGCGGTTTTACGATGCAAAAAGAGTTCCCACTTTCAATTTATAGCGATGTGGAAACGGAGCCAATGCTTCGTCGAAACAAATTGCCACTGAAACTCACGTTGGAAGTGGATATACAGGTTGAGGTATCGCGAAATAACACTAAATGTTACCTCATTTCCAAGAGCATTCGTGAGAATCATGCTCTCTTTTTTTTTTTTTAATTGAACAAAATTTCTTGAATGATGATGAATCATCATCAAAGTTCAATGTCAGGGTATGAAAATAGCTTTTATTGATAAAATTACACGTTGCGACATGAATATACACAGCACCGTCATTTTTAAGCGGAGAATAATCCTACTTTTTACACTCGTCTGCTCAGCAACGATGATGACGATGGAAGACCTTTTTTCCTCATGGTACTGGTATATTTTATCACATACATGAAGATTAAGTAATGGGAAAAAGATTCCTCGCGATACGAAAAGTATCACTGTGCACTTCGTTATTTGCATTTAATATCGGTAAAAGGTTCTTATTCGCATGAGAATTATGACAACGCGATCGCAGTCGAAATTGTGATGGAGAAGAAATTCGTATGTGAGAGTGATCCAGCTTGCTGTACAGGTTTATTGATTTGGTAAACTAGAAAGTCAATTTTTTGTCTGTTTAGTCGAAATTGTGATGTAGAAGAAATTCGTACGTGAGAGTGATCCAGCTTGCTGTACAGGCTTATTGATTTGGTAAACTAGAAAGTCAATTTTTTGTCTGTTTAGTCGAAATTGTGATGGAGAAGAAATTCGTACGTGAGAGTGATCCAGCTTGCTGTACAGGCTTATTGATTTGGTAAACTAGAAAGTCAATTTTTTGTCTGTTTAGTCGAAATTGTGATGGAGAAGAAATTCCTACGTGAGAGTGATCCAGTTTGCTGTACAGGCTTATTGATTTGGTATACTAAAAAGTCAATTTTTTGTCTGTTTAGTCGAAATTGTGATGGAGAAGAAATTCGTACGTGAGAGTGATCCAGCTTGCTGTACAGGCTTATTGATTTGGTAAACTAGAAAATCAATTTTTTGTCTGTTTAGTCGAAATTGTGATGGAGAAGAAATTCGTACGTGAGAGTGATCCAGCTTGCTGTACAGGCGTATTGATTTGGTAAACTAGAAAGTCAATTTTTTGTCTGTTTAGTCGAAATTGTGATGGAGAAGAAATTCGTACGTGAGAGTGATCCAGCTTGCTGTACAGGCTTATTGATTTGGGAAACTAGAAAGTCAATTTTTTGTCTGTTTAGTCGAAATTGTGATGGAGAAGAAATTCCTACGTGAGAGTGATCCAGTTTGCTGTACAGGCTTATTGATTTGGTAAACTAGAAAGTCAATTTTTTGTCTGTTTAGTCGAAATTGTGATGGAGAAGAAATTCGTACGTGAGAGTGATCCAGCTTGCTGTACAGGCTTGTTGATTTGGTAAACTAGAAAGTCAATTTTTTGTCTGTTTAGTCGAAATTGTGATGGAGAAGAAATTCGTACGTGAGAGTGATCCAGCTTGCTGTACAGGCGTATTGATTTGGTAAACTAGAAAGTCAATTTTTTGTCTGTTTAGTCGAAATTGTGATGGAGAAGAAATTCGTACGTGAGAGTGATCCAGCTTGCTGTACAGGCTTATTGATTTGGGAAACTAGAAAGTCAATTTTTTGTCTGTTTAGTCGAAATTGTGATGGAGAAGAAATTCCTACGTGAGAGTGATCCAGTTTGCTGTACAGGCTTATTGATTTGGTAAACTAGAAAGTCAATTTTTTGTCTGTTTAGTCGAAATTGTGATGGAGAAGAAATTCGTACGTGAGAGTGATCCAGCTTGCTGTACAGGCTTGTTGATTTGGTAAACTAGAAAGTCAATTTTTTGTCTGTTTAGTCGAAATTGTGATGGAGAAGAAATTCGTACGTGAGAGTGATCCAGCTTGCTGTACAGGCGTATTGATTTGGTAAACTAGAAAGTCAATTTTTTGTCTGTTTAGTCGAAATTGTGATGGAGAAGAAATTCGTACGTGAGAGTGACCCAGCTTGCTGTACAGGCTTATTGATTTGGGAAACTAGAAAGTCAATTTTTTGTCTGTTTAGTCGAAATTGTGATGGAGAAGAAATTCCTACGTGAGAGTGATCCAGTTTGCTGTACAGGCTTATTGATTTGGTAAACTAGAAAGTCAATTTTTTGTCTGTTTAGTCGAAATTGTGATGGAGAAGAAATACGTACGTGAGAGTGATCCACGTTACTGTACAGGCTTATTGATTCGGTATACTAGAAATTCAATTTTTTGTCTGTTTAAAACAATATTGTGTCCCACCCGTGCGAGTTTTTCCATCAAAAAAATGTTATGATCTGAAAGAGTATATGTTTCATTGTTATTGGTTGCAAAATAATGAATTATCCTCGAAACATAATTTACGTTGCTTAATAACAATGAGTTGAGATTTACGCGGTTGAAAATTACGAAAATCGACTCGTACTACCGTGGCCATCAAGTCAATTAAATAAAACTTAATCGATTGAAGTATCTCGAAGAAAAAAGAAAAATGTCTTAATTGTTATTAGAAAAATAATTACCGATTATCGACATGCGATATGGAAATCAACTTCAGGCGCTAATGGTGAATTACCGAGAGAGGTTTTTAATTTCCGTTTCAAAGTTTTATTCATTTTAGCGGTACGTGAGAGTCCAATTGCGTATTGCGGAGAGTGTAATTGTTCCTGCGATTAAAAGTCCATTAACAATTGTGCATGATCGAGGGTGTTTGCTGATTGATCATTTTTGACTACCTACGTGTATTATTGTCAAATTTATGGAGATATATGAGGACGAAAATTCTCAAAATCATTTTCATGATTGAATATATTTTCATGATTTATCACACAATCCTTTGAAAAATCATTGCAAATGGATTTTTCTTGCCATCTTTAATGACGATGCAATCCGAAATTCAATTGCACTCGGAATTTCTTCCGATAAAATAGAACTGTGCACTATAATTCCATAATCTTTTGTCGGTAAGACGGGTGTCTTACCGACAAAAGATTATGGAATTATAGTGCACAGTGCACAAATATTCTTCCGATAAAATAGAACTGTGCACTATAATTCCATAATCTTTTGTCGGTAAGACACCCGTCTTACCGACAAAAGATAAAGTCTCGAGGCGTACACGTGTGCACGCTTGTCATATTACCAATAAAATGCACCCGAATTTCAGGGAGTAAGTTGTCGACGATATTTCACGTGCGGTAACCTCCGTATTTTCCCGACTCATGATAAAAAAGACATTCTTTTTATCGTACAACGATAATGCCTGCATAAATGTTTATAATTTCACGAGCAGATAGCACTGTTAGATTTGAAAAACGAACAGCAGTCACCGCAAAATTGTCGTATTATAATCGATCAATGAATTTCTTATGGTAAAAAAAAAACAGGAAAATAACGAAAAATTTGCGCATGTGGTTTATGGGGAGGGGATTATTTTTTCAACCGTATAACATTGCGTATTCGTGTTACAACATTGATTTTACAGAAAAAAAAATCTAACGAATACGCGCACTAACATACCCATCGATGTCAGCGCTTATCTGCTGATAAAAAAACCATATTTTCTCTAATTCTTTTCTTTCTTTTTTTTTCGTTTCTATCCACTTTCGGATGGAACGAAGATGGAGAAGAGGCACTCCCTCTTGGCACGATCTTACAGATCTTAAGCGCAACATCGATTCTCCATTTGGCACCCCGTCGTGACAAAGCACAAACAGTCGTATATGTGTATTGTATTTTGTGTGTGTATATGTATGTATTCAAATAAATTAACCCTGAAAGTGTTTTTTTTTCCAAAATATATAGCAATAGGCACGTTTCTTATTGCGGGGGTTCATTTAGAACTTGCGAGAGTTCCTCAATCCTTCTCCATGTATATTTGTATGTATATATACTATTTTAAAAACAGCTCCAGTTTCGAAATATGACATACCAGGTGTGGAAAACACTTTTCGGTCCTTTGGGGGTTTTTTTTTTGTCTTTACATATTCTACACGACGAAAGCGACGTGTATCTCGATATTCGTACGTGCCTGGCCTTACGAATCGCATTTTCCAAAATCGTTGCCTATATTTACCCTCGCCCGACTTTTACGAGCCCAAACGTCACCGACTCTTACGAATTTACCCGCCAAATATTTTTCGGGTGTTCACGTCCTGAAAGAAAAATATAAATCGATATCTTCGACGAGACGTTTGGAAAGTTCCTCTTTTTGTATTATATTCTGCTTTTCGGAATTCTTTTTTTTCACAGTGGCGAATCCTTTTTATCTGAAATTGCAGATGTATGAACAAATGACATATTTACATTTATAACTTTTTTCCGAATGCTGTAAAAAATTGAACGACAGAAACATCGAGCGGAATCATTGGAAGCAACGATTCTTCGGTTCTCGTTAATATAACCGACGTAAAGAATTATTAAACGCGGTATATACAGATTTCTCTTGTACAAAAAAGTACGATTATATATACCATACAAGCCTAATGACATTCGAGACTTTTTTATTAAACGATCAATCATAATAATCGAATTTTACGTTTGTCTCCAATTACGAATTTCATGTATTTCTGATTCATAAATTGAAAAAAGCGTCAGAGAAGAGACAAGTTAACAGCATTACAGTGATCTTTCAATAAAAATAAATATCCGCTGTATTCAGAAAGAAATAAAACTTGAATGAGTTTTGGAGAAGCGAATATTTTCCCTTCTCACGATAAACGATTTTAATCGTTGTAAAATAGACAGCGAGAGATGTAATTTTTTAATCTTTCTTTTTGTACAAACTCAATTGAGGATATCGGAGAAACTTGAAGAACAAAAAGTGAGCTCGATGGTTGGCGCACCATCGAGAATTTCGCGGGGATGGTCGAGCGCAGGGCGTTCGACACAGTAGAGCAGCATCCACCTAAAACTATCTCTTTTCCTCTTTTTTCCTCCCCCGTCTCTTGAACGCCCTCTTTCCCCGTCGCGATGAAAGCGGATCGGCGTAAATCACTTGAGGACGTTCCGCCATCGTTTCTCACGTGCTCGTGTCTCTCGCTGAAAACTTTTTTTTTTATCACTGTCCTTTTTTGCTTTTTTCGCGCTGCAGCATCGAAAGAATGTGTACAGGATAACGCGAGGAGGGAGGTATATAAATGCCAAGTGGAAAGCGATTCGACACGGCATAATCGTTGAGAACGCGTATATAAGCTCGGAGTACAGTGAGAATTCGAAAAATTGCATCGCGATAGATGTGCATTATGAGAAATCGGAGGACCTGCCTGGGAAAATCGCGTGCATCCTCAGTATACAAGTCGAATTATTGGAGCCATACAAATATGCACCATTTCCCAATAAGCGAAATACTTTCAAAAATTCTGCACGAAATATTTTCGTTATTTCCGATTTCATGCGGACGAATCGCGAAAAATAAAAGCTGTTGATTTCAGGCTCGGTAAAAATTTCGGGAGCTCTTTTTCGCCATCGGCAGTGTCGAAAATAAAGATTCAAAGAGGCAGCGTCAATTTCCTTGCCCTCGCTTTAAATTCACAAAAATGATTCTGTGAGGCTGAACCGGTAATGGCTTTGTGTGTTTTTTTGTTTTGCCAAGCTGAGAGAAAGAGGGAAAAATCACTCTTAAGAAAAACCTGGAGTTATAATCGTTTTTAAAGAAAAAAAAAATTAAAATCGGAATAATAATTGTTACATCCGAAGATACATCTCATTGGCTTTTAGTTATCTCGAAATTTTGGGACTAGCGGAATTATTCCTCGTCTATAAAAAGCTCATCACGGAATATTCGAGGTGGCACGATATTCCCATCGCTTTAGTTTCATTTCATCATATATTTCTTCTCGTTTTCGTCGTTTATATATAACCAATGGGATCAAACGTAAAATCGAAGAAACGAAACTGCCCAAAAGTTCACTAAAGAGTGTCAAGATTTAAAGGCTCAAAGATGGGTATTCGTTCCTCGTTATGAATATAGAAGCAGTCTCATCGCTGTCGTATCCTTTTACTTTTTAAGTGACGTTACGTTCATTTCAACATCGCAGGAGGAAGGATTTTTCAACCCTCGAATGCTGAGGACTGGCATGACTCAATTGTTCCAATTGTTTCATGAATCGTACATCCTTTGATTCACGACTCAAAAATATGGGAAATTCTGGTTGACCCGAGGCACTCAACGTGTCTTCCGCAGCCCACGATGTACGCGAGCTTTGGCCGAACAACGTTTCGGAGGGAAGATTGAAGGATATCACAGAAAATATTCTCGTATTCCAACGTTAGAAAAATTGACATGTAGATCGGGCCTTGCGTGATATTGGGGAGTGTACGAAGATCGCGAGAAAAAGTAGATCAAAAAATGAGTAAAAATCTTCGAATCGGCGAGAAAAGAACGGAATATATGTATGGGGAGGGAAAAAGGCGTTAGAGGGATGAAGAGAGAGGGTAAGGATGCTTCCGTGCAATATTTCCGGTCTCGTGATATCTACGTGTCCCATAAGTTGGCAGGCAAGCTTCCCTTTTTTTTTTCAGCGACAGCTTGACGGAACATACGCTCCCTCCTTTCACTGCCTCCTTGTAAAAGTCCTCCCAACGTCGCACACATTTTCAGCCCTCCGCGGATTTTCACTCTTTTTTTCCCCACACTCTCACGCGAAATTTCGTTCAAAATAAAAGTTTATAAGGTGGCATGTGTGCTGCGTGGTGAGCGTGAAAGAACGATGGATAATATGGGAAAAAATTCGATGGTTAGCGCGAATAAAAGGTCTTTGGATGGAGCTCGAACTCGATGACGAATAGATCGAGTGTGATGATCTGAATGATCGTTGTATTTTTTACCAAATTATGCACTAGAATATACGATTATCTTGGCTGGAATAAAAAAATCACGATTTGCAACTTGAGACCCAATAAGACAACTGGATTTTATCCTTTTTTGATAGTCAAAAACGATATGGTAGTTAAATATTTTTAACAATAATGTTATAATCGTTCAGATTTTTTTATGGTGATCGAGAACTTGAAACAATAAATATACGTGCAAGACTAAAATAAAAAATCTTCCATTATGCACATCACCGTCTCCGATTGATCTAAAAACAGTTTTTTTCGTTCTTATATCGCGTGTAGAAAAGTATCAGAAATGGAACTTTTGCGATTTTTTTTCTCGATAACTAGACGGTGGTTCGATAAATAATCCTGAGGGTAGTTATATGGTATATTCTATATCTGTATAATGGTGCAAAATTTCGGGTCGTAAAGTTTGAATTTTCGGTTGCTGAATCTCTTTGGGAGAGAAAAAGTAAGAGCCACAAGGGGAAAAAAAACGTCGAAGATATATTCTCAATATTGTGAAGAATAAAAGTATAGATCCGATTTGTTCCGGTGATTAAGTTGCGTCCTTTTGTGTTTATAATTCGTAGCACGAATGCCGGTAACACACGTCGAATCGCATTGAAATCGGAGATTGGGGGTGGCACACGCGTTACTAAATTGGGCGGGAAAGTCCGCTAAACAGCAAAGAAGACCCTAGCCAACCAACGGCACGTTCCCCTCGGTCTGCTTGAATACGCTTTTTGTAACAGAAACAAGACGATGCGCGGCCAGGCTGATAAATTTGACGAGCCGAACGGAGGCTGCGAAAGATGGGGATATTACGATCCTCGGAAGCACACGCATCCTACGAAGGGAGAGCTATATTTGAGAGCTCGTGCGATCATCAAGGGTGTCGAAGAGGTTTGTTTTCTCAAACGACTCAGCATGCGAGTGTGAGGAAAATACGCTTTTTCAAACGAGTGAATAAAAATGTATTTTCCAATCTCCAATTGTTTCGTGACAAATAAATTCCGTGGCTTTGTAGAGCATGAAATTCTTTGGACAAAAGTTCCTCGGACCGCCGGACCCGCAACTTTTTCGGCCTGGAAATAGTTTTTATTTTCGTCCGATCAGATTTGCGTCCGGGTAACCAAAAGAAGACAAAAATAAGGTGACAGGGATAAACGCGTTCAAATATAAATGTCCAACGTAGTTATAGAAAATAAAAGAACAAATTTCATCAATACATTTTCACTCTAATGTTCAAAATGGATTATACAGTTTCGTAGTTTATGATTAACCGAATTATTAACGAAAATACAGTCTCGAATTTGAATATACACGCAAATTGGAAAATAACGATGCAAATACGAGATAACAAATTCAAATAAATTGATTACCAATAATGTAAATGGGAAATTGGATTTTCCAATGAGCTACGTCTGCAATACAGCTATAAATACGTGACCCTGTACGTAATACTTTTAAATACGTGTACGTGTCAACCCGCACGAAACAAAAACAAAAATGTTGTCCAAAAATATGAAACGCTCTAATGACTTATTATTATTAATCACGAAGCAACGACGAAGTGAAATCGATGTTCGGATAATACCGTAGTCGCTTCTGCAAGCACAATATTTTCCAGGCCTCGCAGCCCAGGGATGCTGATAAATTGTCGCGCATGAATCAAGAAGTTTTAGTAGCCTCGATGTAATCCTCACGACCTGCAACACCACCGACGACTATGGCGACCACGGTTTTCGGTCAACGCCGAGCAAAATTTGTCATGGTCTCGTGACGTCTTTCTCTCTCTTTCTCTCATCGAAAGTACAAGTTTGGCACGAACTTTGAGGTTTCACGAGAGTGTAGGTTCCATTCGATGAGATTATACACGGGGATATTAAGACCATTTAATGTTTCGACGTGTGTGTGCGTGTGCATTCACCTGCTTAAATACAGAGACGAAGAAAAATACAAATACGACTGTGGGAGGATAGACGTAATCCTCGTCCCGTAGAAAATAAGTCGACTCCGCGGTCCTGATTCAATCGAAGCTTTTCCTTCGTTGTGTCGTGAAAATGGAAAATCGGATTTCGTTCAATTGCAAACACGCGCAAACACGCAATCACGTATGGACTCGAAATTAAAAAAAAAATATAGAGACTGTATATAAATGAACACAGCTGATCTACTCAGCCATTTTCCAATTTTCGGAATTTTTTTTAAGTAGCAAGTGATAGAATTTCGAACTCATGCTCATGTGACGCGTGTCGATCATCGACTGATGCATAATTTGATTAAAAGTAACCCACAACTCATTCAACCTTGTAACTCAATTAAAAACTCTTGAGCAACCCTCAAATATTAGTATTTCGAGTCAAAATTCCTAGGCTATCTTTTCCTTTGAGCGCGAAAACAATCGTGGCTGGGAGAAAAGAAAATCGAATATCGCCAATTTTTGGGAATTTTCGAAATTCTCGAGCGACTCTGACAAATTTGTGTCCCTCGAACCTCTTCGGAGAGGTCGTTTCATATGCACTAAATTTTAGTCAATGAAGAAAAAACCAATACGATTCATCGAGAGATGAGAGAGAGAAAATGGAAGAGAGAGAGAGAAATTTAATTGGATTCGATTTCGTTAGAAAAAATTCATCTCTCGTCTCTTGTAATTTTCATTTTAAATAGACAACATTTTTCTTCTACCCATTGGTCTTTTTTCCGTATTGGAGTATTTTTTTACCACTCGGATTCGTTGATTATTTCTAGACGGTAAAACGATGTGCCGGTGGCGTAATCAATAATCCGCTGGAAGCCTATTACGAGACTTTAAGCTATGTACATATATATGCTACACGATTTCCACGATTATCCGAAGGAATTGAGTTACCCACTTACGAAGGTACGAGAACACGGATGAAATTAGCCAACATGGGACAATCCCGCAGTGCAGGTATATTAAGTCCATGTGAGATTAGGGATGTATTGGGTACCCTGAAAATTTCATCGTTCTTCCAGAAGCGTATATGGCTTTTTCTCTTTCTCTCTTTCGCTCTCTCTCTCTCTCTCTCTGTCTCCTTTTGCCAAAACACCAAACTTTGAATATTTGATAGATCGACGAGAGCGAGATTCTATAACGAAACGTACATCGCACTCTCGAGATTTTAAATTTCAAACGAAATGGAGACTCAACGTTTATCTCGAAAACATAACGACGTTGATATGTACGATAAATATTCTTCGGGATTTATATGTTTCATTCCGAACATATACACTGGCGATACATTTCATTTGCAAGATTTCGGTTTAATGAGTTTTCGTTCGAGGTTTCCTTCGCCAATTTATTAACCCGAAAGAACCTTAAGCATTCTTTGTTTTATTAATCACAGACAGAACTCTTATTTTGGAATCGTTCGAAGTATCTTCTTTATAACAAAAATTATGAAAAGCCTCAGTTTTGGAGATTATTTCGAATTTTTGACAGGGCAGGATGCCTCTCAGGATCAAATATCCGTCTTTTTTCAAACTTCTCTCAGAGTCTCGCGTATACCTTTCGCTGTACATGGTACGATTTTCAGATTCGAGCAGCCCTTAACAGCTATAACGAAAAGTGGAGAGAAAAAAAATGTAGAGACTGAGTGAAGAGAGCGAGAGTGAGAGAGAGAGGGGAGGATTGCGAAAGGGAAACTGGCGAGTTGCGCCATATTTCAAACGTCATATTAGCTAGGACCATGCGTCTTCCACAAGGAGAGGTAAGGTATAAAATGTCTATGCTGAAAGCAGAGCAAGGGCACTACATCATCCAACGTGCGGGGGCACGTTTTGGGCTGAGAATTTTTCTCTCTTGCTCCACAGACGAGCGAGAAAGAAAAAGCCTTACAATCCACCTGGTATGTCAACTTCTTCCATTATCTTACACATTCTCTCCATCGTCTTTCTCCCTCTCGCATAGTCACCAATTAGGAATTAATGTGCGAACGTATTATCCAACGACCCGCGAATGGGAACACTCATGGGCGCTCTCCTTGCATGGTCAATTAACCCAATTTCTATACATTGTGCTAGGTTAGCCATGGGATCATGATTTTGAGCACTTCCTGACACTTACCCTCGTCCTTCGATGAATTTTCTCACAGAGTCGTCAAGATCTTTTTTATCAGGGTTTTCAACGAATCGCCATTCATTTTTTCAATATTTATTCCGACTTCTGTTTATGCAGCTTTTTTGCTTTTTTAAAAATAGGAATTTACGATACATTTTTCCGGAATCGACTTTTTGTGTTGTTCAAGTTTGTCTGTGTAGTTTCAGTCAGGTAATTCGGAATAGAGTAGGTTAGACTTTTCACTACAACTGTCCTGCGAAAACGATGAAGCTTTAATGCAGGAAAAATGGAGTCGAGACTGAGTGTGTCTTGTGCATTATAAGGCAGACTTCGCGAGCCATTATGTGACTCGTTTCGTTTCGGCTGATTAAACAGTCATTGACACTCCCAATTTCAATGCAGGCGATATGAAAAGACATATTCATGGCGAATCACCAGAATCGGAGGTATATGAAACGCACGTATTTAGGGAACTTTCATGAAACTTCTATGGAGAGATTTTCTCTTTGTTTCATCTCCTTACGACGCAGTAGAACGGTTTAGACTATTTCGGAAAGATCAGGAGATCACTTTGAAAGGGCAATCACGTAGAATTATAGAGACTCGTGCAGTTAAAATCTGATAAAATCACACGGCTATGATTATATCGTCAAGATATCGAGGTGGCAAAAAGAGGAGGGGGGAAAGACAGGCAAAGGCAGAAAATACAAAAAAGTTCAAGACTGCCATAGTTGAAACAATTATATTTGAATTTCCTGCTTCTCAGTTGATTGGAAATCAAAAATAAAATCTGCCATCGATAATCCTAATCCATTGAATTTCATCACACGCGATTATTTTTTGCAGAGATATTTGTCCGCAAAATTGACCTCCGAATTTGTAAGCTCGTGCCAAATATTCGAATAATCACATCCTCCAAGTTTTTTATCAAATTTATAATGTATTATATAGTTATATATTATATAATCGCTTTACCGATTTATATAAAACTTTGGCGTTTATCCTGGTGTATTATTTCTCCTGGGTGAATTTTTCTTCGTCTGAAGGGAAAATGAAAACACGTGGGAAAATATGACCGTTGTACCGGTTATCGTTTTACTCGTGCGCAAACATTAATATTATTAAGAGACATAACTTTTCGAGGAAGCAAACAGGGATGGAAAAAAAATCGTTCACCTTTTCCATCTTCTATTATGGCATCTCAGCTTTCTGCTCTGTGCTCCCTGGCACTCACAGTTAATATTGTAACATCTGGCTGGGAGCTCATACGAGTTCGAGTCACGCCTTCGGTGAACCCCTCCATTCCCTCTACATTTCACTTGGACTCTTTGGAGATACTTTGCGAAAAATACCAGCAAGATCAGTTCTTTATTTTCTTATTTCTTCTTGCCTCTACCTTTATCCTAGAAAAATCGGCTAGAATCTGAGCCCAGGATTTCCGGACGTTTTCAAATTCACCCCCAAACTTCCACGAGACAGATCAAGACTTTTTCTCTCCTTTTATTCGCGAGAAAACATTTTTTCGTTCAACGTTTTTGCGGAAACGCAATATTTTCAATAGCCCGCGGTTTTTAGAGCTTTTGAAATTTATCGTATTAACATTTATCGGCGAAAATTTTCGATTTATCTGTAATCTCTTTTAATAATGTTTAATAAGTCAATCACCGCTGATACTCGGAAATAAAATGCCTCCCCCGGGCGATATGAAAATGTTTATCAAATTTAATGCTTCGAATAATTTTGCTTGTGTCAATGGGAGTTCGCAATGGAGACTAATTTGAAATTAGCGTTGCTGCACTTAACGAATGTTCGACAAAAAAATGATCACAGTTTTCACAAAAAAAAAAAATGCGTGCAATACGCCTGTAATAATTGTTACTGCTTTTATTAATTCCTGATGCAGAATCACGATGTATATCAGGCGAAAAAAATACGTTTATCAAAGTTGTACAACCTCAAGCAGGCCCGTCCATCTTCCAACTGTCTCGAACGCGAATTACGTGCGAGTTTTCTTGTGCAGCCTTCTCTGCACTGATTATCGCCATATCTATTCCCAATCTGCCGTTCTTCTCTCGCTGAATATGCTAGTGCGGCTCATCACGTTATTATTTCATGTGGATGAATGATTAAGGGATACATATTGAATTCAATATCGATTTTCCTGCATGAACAGCACACTGATGTGGTATCGCAAGATTGCTTTTTTCTATTGCTGATGGACCAACCGGAAATGGCATGGCGACGAATCAAAGACGAAACACACCACATGGATATATTTACCCACATGATTTTTTTGAATTTCATCAAAGCGAGTCCTCAGGGATTAAGCATTTACTTGATTAATTTCCGGTTTTGCGCTAGCACTCAATCGTCCTATTTTACAGAGTTCTTTCGTTACTTTTCGTCGCTCTGATGTATCCGATCTAGGCCCCGGCGAAAAATGGGAACGGAAAGAGGGAAATGTTGAAGCTGCGAGGGATGTTTCGCACCCTCTGTGGAAACAAGCGTGAGGTTGCACAAAAATCTCGTCGATTGCTCTCGACAGCTATCAGTCGAGAATAATTTATCATTTTTTTTCCAACGTGTGTATTTTTTTCCTCTCTCTCTCTCGTTAATTTTTCGCATTCGTTTATCGCTCGAGAGTTCGTCGTTTAAAAAGCATTCTCAGGCTTTTTGTTATACCATCGCTCTTTCACTCGGGTCTCTAGTTTTTCCGTGAATTTTTTTCCTGCCCCTCTTTCTCTTCGCACGCACGAACCGACGTACTGGTGTGACGATACGTCATCACGGACGTGCAGATAGATATGCATTTTTTTTTTCAATGCATACAACGTCCATTCTTGTTTTTTTTCATATCTCGTATTTGAAAAAAGAAATTTTTCAACACGTATACAGGTGAGAAAAAAAGACAAAAATAGTCCGTCGAGAGGAGCGTGACAAAGGTATTTACCATGTTTCTTGGGACAAGACCCAAAACATGAAAAGATACAACGGTATATTTATTGACGTAAATAAATTTTAACTCGCAATTTCGAGAGATAAATCTCTCCATATCGTCTCCGTTTGCCCATTTTTCGTTCAATTTTAAATCGCTAATCTAAATTGCTAATCAAATCATCCCCTTTCACTTCGATCTAATAAAAAGTATTTCCAGAATGGTAATTTTCACACAACTTCCTCTGCTTTAATAACATTTTTTATTGATTTATTCCAATGAAAATAAAGCGAGGCATAATTCGATACTTTTTCATAATACTATAATAAACATCGTCCATGCACAGTGAGTCTGGCGTTGTACATAAAATCTCACGTAATAATCTCGAATGACTGTGACAGCAAATTTCCCTGTTCAGATTTTTTCTTGCAAAAAAAAAGGAGATCTCTATTTCTTCTCATCTTTCCCTTATATTTCTTATCGAGAAACAATATGACGTTGCCCGCTGTGCTTCTCGTATTTCCGTCGTTATAAATTCCGAGATAAATTTGACGCAATATCAGTCTCTCGTTATTATTGCACGAAGTTTATTTTCATTTTATAACGCAATATTATTGTGAATAAATATACATATTCTTCGGTTCCGCGAACTTTGAATAATCCTCACAGTCTTCTCCATTGAAACGCATATGGAAAAAGTCGCGTGGCCAGACTGGACCGACAAAAATATGGGTATGGATATTGAATGTCCCTGGCACAATTAAACACCTTCTTTCGATCGTTCGTTACAGAAATAAATCAATCCAAACATTTTCAGAGTGGATCCTTGACCCAAAAAGCACGAAAATTCATCGATCCACCGACAAATTGTATACGATTATTTTCCCTAGGTCTGTCATCATCATCAGAGCCGTTTTAACGAATAAAATTGAGGATACAAAAAACACAATCCTGTCGAGTCTCCAATAAGTATGAGGAACATAAAAAAGTAACATTTCGGTGTTCCGAGTGGTGAAAGCCCTCGCTGTAAATGCAAACGCGACAAAACAGGCGACAGCGAGAGTTAGTGAAAATTGTGTGTACGTAGTCAGCCACATAACAAGCGAATACACGTCTAGGGGAGACTCATCGCGCGGCAAGTCATGTTGAAAGGCCCTCCTCGGCGGTCCTTGGCACACTCGTCTCTTCTGGCTCTTCTCTCTCTTGTCTCCCTTGTATACCGTGGTTTCCTGCATCAAGACGACGACGACGAGCAAGCTCTCCCGCACTTGAAATGTTTCAGACTATGTACCGTAATCATGGCGGAAGAGCTGCGAGGATTTTGGTTAGATAGCGAAGCCGAGGAACACATTTATGTGAGCTCGTACGTCTGTTTGGATGTAGGCGAGATCGGAATTTCGGCGAGACTTCGCGCCGCGACGTATTACCTCTTTCTCGTCGCGGGCGCTCTTATATATCCTCCGCGCGACTTTCTCGAGCATCGGAAATGTGTGTAGCCGAATGTGCTTGCTCGCATAATACACGCGGGTATAAGAGATTCTCCCCCTTCATCTTTCACCCTCTCTCTCTCTCTCTCTCTCTCTCTCTCTCTCTCTGGTGCTGGTATTCAGGAGATAATTTCATCCCTTCACTAGGTTCGCTCGAAATCATGCGAAGGAGGTTGTGCCTGCTCCACTGTACCACACGCCACCAGCAAGAAAGGAAAAAATGAGCCAGGGCTGATGGAGAGCGAGAGAGAGAGGAGAAAAAACTCTTTTGCGGAAATTGAAAATGTACGCCATGTGCACTACGATCGGGAAGCGTTGGAAAATAGAAATATTGTCTTTTTTTTGGACTAGGGCTAACGATGGTGTTGCCAGCATCCCGTTGTAAGAATCTGTCTTATGATATTTCATTGTTATAAATGTATCTGCATATCAGCATATATTTGAGGATTTCGAGGGAAAAAGAAATCTTAAATTTGAAAATATCGGATAAAATTTTCGAAAAATCTCAAATATACCGGAAAAAAATGAACGTGTTTTATTAATATTCAGAAAATATTAATTTTAAAATTTAATATAATTTTAAAAATTATAATGTGTATTTTTTATTGTTTGAGGTATAATTGTGTCGAAAAATATTTTTCTGAAATTAACGTTCCAGCAATTATCGAACAGGCAAGTACATAGACGTCTTCTTCGTTTTATATTTCGGCTGCTCGGTGATTCACACTTTATACCGTTGAAAATATATCAGAATTAGAAATTTCGTACATCCAGATCCCAATAAAAGGAGCAGCCCTAATGTCCGAGCCGTATTTCGCTATTAACCATCCGTACTGGTTATACAGAGGAGCCCATCCAGCTATTCGAGTACAGCCCAGGCTCTTCGTTCTTCTATGAGAGCTAATTACGAAGAATGAGAGGAAGAGAGAGGCAGACCGAGTGAGGCTTAAATACCAAGCGAAATATGAGGTCATTATACACCGAGGATTCGTCGGTCGAGTCATTCGAAAGATGCCTCAGTGCAATTCAAAAATACCAAGTTTAAAACATTGTGAAACTCGCTAGAAATGTTTAAAAAAAACGATTTTCTTATCCGTTAATGAAGATACATGAATTAATCAAAATTAATATGTAAAAAAATGAAGAAGTTGAATAAATAAAAAAGAACAGATATCTTGCTGTCTGTTGAACAATCCTTTTTCTCATTCACGATAGAGTTCGTTCCAGTAATTTTCGTATTGTCAAAACTATATGAAAAATCCACTGAAAAAAAATAGTTTTGTGAAGAATATCGTTGGGGCAACAAATGGAGAAGAATTTTAGAAGTAATTTAAGACTCATAAGCATGCTCGGAGCGATAAGGACACCGAAAACGGCGAATGCTCCTTACAACTATATTTCTCACGAAAGAATTTAATCCTGGCTCCGCAAAAGAGAGATATTGTACCTTATGAAAGTGCAGAGAGGAAAAGTGGAGGCAAAGAAGCAACGAAAAGCTCCGATGGGCGAGCAACCGGTTGCAGCTTCAAGCTCGAAATGTGTTCTACTTGAGTTTCGCACGCGCGAACGGAATCAGCAGAAGCACCACTCTCACGAGATGAGATACGAGTCGCGTTGAATGGATATTAAAATTAACGTCGTCATTAAAACTGAGGGAACCAAAAGTTTCTGATGAATTCTCCAAGATAATCGTCTTTACGTACTTTTGCGAGGAATATTTTGATTCGGCTAAATTTCAATCTATTACAGAGTGCGAATAATGGATTGCCATCTCTCGCAGCCTCCTTAGTGCAACGCATATAAAAGAAATAGCATAGAGCTAAATATATAATTGAATCGTTTTTTTTTCTACGACGTTATCCAATAAATGAGACAGTTTTTAATCAACCGGAGTAACTTTAGAACCGAATAAAAAGATTCCGAGAGGATTTAAATGTAATAATTGAGATGCTTGTATCGTAACAAATCACAATTCAAATATTTCGGAAATATTGCTACTCGCTTAGTTGATGGACCAGCTTTGGAGTAAAATTGCACGAGTACATAAGCTTTGGAAAATTTATTCAGAAATAAAGTCGATATCGACATCACTGATGTAATTATATTTCAAAGTCAATTTGCATCCCTAGATATTGACGTGATGTTTTACAACAATCAGCTGCGCATGCAGTATATTCCGATGTAATAAACTTTTGAATGCATCTATTCAATTTTGACATAATTGTGAAAAAAAAATGTTTGTTACATTTCAGAGATTCTTGTCGTTTCCTCAACTCTGAGATTGAAACGACATCTTCCCTTCCTGCTTTCGAAAAAAAACGAAAATTCTCCAAAGATATAAATTACCCAACTGAACCAGCAGTCTACGGTAAACCAAATTAAATTCGGATCGTCTGTTAAAAATATTTCTATAATTAAAGATTCACAATGAAAATTCAGTGTCTCAGTAATTTAGGAAACGGTTATCGTCAAAAATAGAGATACACTCGGAAACGTCTGTGTTACATAAAAGCAGCAGACAGAAAGCTCGAAAGGAGTATATCGAGGCACGTGGGGGACCTGGACGCATGCGTAAGTCCTGTGTTGCTCCTGCGGAAAATCATGCTCCACAGCGTCAGTCAGCATCCGAACTTTCCGCCGGGAGCTCGCGTGTATTTTCCTACAAAACGACGGTGCTTCTTTTTATCCACGAAGATAACCTTATAGGCTGTTCAAACTAGTGTGATTCATCGTGGAAAACTTGCGTCTTGGGGGGTTTAGATGGGAGTAGATTGACAAGATAGGCAGTGAAGGATGAAAGTGTGGAAAGAAATCTTTTATTGATAAGAGAAAAAAAAAACGTTACAAGCGTTTTTCCGTCTGTGCACCTACAGTGATCATTGATTAAATAAAATTCCTATACTCTAAATGATAAATATTCGTAAATCATGAAAATACTAGCGAGGTTTCTAATTGCTGGGACTGCTTTGTTCGTCATCGAAATTTTCAACGTCGAGGGTACGTATCGATCAACGTATTTTTCAAATCTCTGTCACGTGTGTCCATGTACCTTGTTCTACAAAACCTTCATGAATTCCGAAAATTTTAACACCTTAATGCATCACGAGAACTCATTGAAATATCAACGATTTATTATTGAATTCTCTTGGAGGGAAAATTGATGAAAAAATATGAGAACGTGACGGTATGTGGTCGAGATATTCTGTTGATAAGAATTTTTTTTTTAATTGTAGAAAAAAAACAATAAAAGTTTCGTGGGACGTTGAAAATTTATTTTTCATTCCATGGCATGGGAACCCTTTGTCATCTTTGGATAAACGCGTTATTAATGACTGAATTTTTTTTTTTAATGCAACATCGATTAGTGAAGTGAAAAATAATATCGGTAAATCAAATTAAATTACTTTAAGGAGCAGATGACGATGATATTCGACAGAAAAGAGAGGAATCTCCAGTCTATCTTTGAGCACGATGTTGAAAAAGCATTTTTATTCAGTCAGAATTCGCTTGCAGCATGAATAAATCATTACTGCGGAACTTAACAATTTAAAATGAAGATGAAACAGGTCGTCACTGTTATATTTTGCACAAAAATATTTATACAAAGAGATTCATCGGTATTCGGGGAGAAGCTGACCCAGATTATTATCGCAGGCGAACGAACCTCCGCTTTTTTCACCCTGTAGCATCATAGACGAAGCTTTTATAAAATCTGAAAAAACCGAATCAGCTTTCGAACTCCTCGACTCGACGTATAAATATTCAATAAAAAAAATTGACCTAAAATGACTATAGTGCGATAAATATGCATGAAATCACAGTCGATGGCGGTGACGATAAGAAATCATTAAAAGAGTTTAATTATTAGAGACAATTCGATGACCCGACGAGTAGATAAACATGTATCTTGCGAAATTCACTGGAACCAGCTGAAATGGAGACAAATAATACGAGAGTCGAGAGTTGGACCAGTGCCGGAAGTTGTTGGGTGTACGAGGGGGTAAAGAACGAGGAGAATTGCTATAGTTGTGATATCAGAAAAGCGAGCCGGAAATACAAAGTCGAAGTGAGAGGGTTGTATGTGTAACGTGTTCGCAAAGTCTTGCATCTACAATGGAGAACAGTTGGCTCTATGACATTAGGTACGACATCGAAAACGAACGTGATACACGTGTTGAAAACGAACAACTCGTAGATCCAATTAGGATCGATTTATTGCATTGGTTATATATTTATCAATGTAATTTTATTATTGACACGATTATTATAAGAAAATTCGGGCTAAAAATGAATCACAAAACAACCACATGACAAGGCCTTTGTTCGAGGGATTTTGAAACCACTTGTTGTCATTATTATCGTATTTATCGAATCCTCCAAATTTTTTCATCATTCTTTACGAGGCCACGTGAAAATTGACAAATCGATTTTTCCGCATCCTTCACCTCCGAGCACAATCTCGCGCGTTTCCGCGTAAACTTTACAAACGATGATATCTGCATGCTTCAAATTTCTCCTCCTTAAGGTAGTTGTCTCCGCGACAATCGCGCTTGGAACCTTATTTCTTTACAATCTAACCTGCGAAAATGTGTTCAACTTGCAGGATATTTGAAAAATATTAGGTGCGAATATAATACATTTACGATATTGTATCATCCTTCACAAAATTTTGTATTATATGAACATTCGACTCCAGAGAAATTCCAGAACTCCAGAGGGTGTAAGAAACCTCTATAGAATGGGACAATACTCGATAAAACGTATTTGTGGACCTAATCGGTGGCTCGTATTGAAATAAACTTTAGAAATTTTACAAGGAAACTTTTTAGTCGAGACAACCCTCTTTGGTGATTGTGACGTCGGTCTGACGAGTTCACAATGAAATGTGACGTCAAGACGCACTTAAGGTTAAGAAACCTTGAAAAAATGTCGTTCCCTTTTTGCCCTAGCCTCTCGGCCAATAGACTGGATGGGAGTCTTTAATTGAGGAGTGCAAACAAATGTGGAAACGTCGTGTTGGATTTTTATCTGACTCAAAGAGTCTGTATTTTAGAAAACAAATTATAGATATTACAAATAAAACAAATAATGGACTTACAGTTTGATAACGATGAAGACGGCAGAACGAAATCGGTCAGTCGAAAGGGTGTAAATCTTCGTTGACCTCACAGTTCCTCGAAATAACTTCAATAATTCTTAATTCTTCTTTGACTTACTACTTTTCAGTTTCAACTTTAAACTTTGAATACTTTCTCTATTAATTTCAATTTTTCTGTTATTTAAATATTTTCTTATTTCTTTGAATTTATTTATTTTCGGTCTCTTCTTTATTATTTGGACTCTGTACTTTTCTTTTGACTCTGATTCTTCTTCACTCTGACTCTCTTCTGGCTCTTCTGCCACTCTGACTTCTCTTACTCTTATTCTGCCACTCTGACTTCTCTTACTTTTATTCTTATTCTGCTCTGACTTGATTTTCCTTCTGCGCGTCTTTTTATCATTTCGGTTTATAGGCGTTCCGAAATTTTAAGTCGTAGAAGGGTTCAACCAATGATGGTCCATTTTCATCTTGATTTTCCCTTTTCTTAAACTACAGGGCCTAATGCTTCGGGAGCGCACACTCCCCTCCACATAGGTTATCCTATTTTTGTCGCGTAGGTGGGTTTCGCCTCTCCCTGACGGACAAAGATGTTGCTTTGGGAAGGCCCATCTTCCCTCCACAACTTACGTCTTATGCGTATTATCGAATACAATATTTTATTTATAATGTTATTCAATGTTTGTTAAATCGCATATTGTTATTTTAAACATATTAGCATTTGCTTTGTGATTTACGTCATGTCTCGTAATGACAACTTATTTAATAGCGTTACATATCTTTTCTTTTCGTGTCGTCCGTTTCAATTGTTATAATTATTCCAAATGAATTATCTATTATTTTCATTGTTATTTTGTTTCCTCGTTATTATAAATCAATTATTAATTTATTTACTTTAACATTGAGATTTCATTTGTCTGTTTAAAATGTTTTACTGTTAAAAGAAAAATATTTCAATGTTGAGAGTATTTGAAAAGTGTTACGTTTGTTTGAAGAGCAGCTGCATAAAGTTTTTATGATCGTGGAAATATTTAAGATTTTGTTTTTCTTGGAATTTTGGTACTTAAAAATATTCATGTTCTCTATCTACTTATGGCGTCTACTAGTCGCGAGATAAGCGGTTCTCGAAAGGTTGCGGCATCTCGTATCACTCCCTTTCGTGGGAATGCATTTTCTAGTCCCCATGCGTTTCCCCTTTCGGTCCGTTGGTATTTTTTTTGGACACGTGTGTTTATTTTTAAGACTCGTGGGAAGTTATATATAGAAAATGTTTATTAGAGTCTAGATGTTCTGTGTGCTCTTGTAACGTTATCTAAAGAATTTCTCGAAGAGAGAAAAAAAAGAACTACGGAGTTTCGACGGACGTCACAGTGATTAATTGGTCCTTTGACGTTCATTCAAAGATGTTTCTCATATCGAAAAAAAGCAAAGTTTCGACATTTTTTAAGGGTGAAATGAAAAATGAAAAATGACACATCATTGGGCAATTAAGAAAACTTACATTTTTTCGCGAAAAATGTCCTCACTTGACGTGAAAAAGACCACGTATATATAAACATTGTGCATTAAAACGTATGAGGAGGAGGGAGGGATGCGCGTGAACGGCGTACGAAGAGTAACGAAGCAGCATCCTCTTGTAGCCAATCTCGTTGGCCGTCGCACTAAATCCTGACGGATGACTCCGAGCTTTTGACTCTCCGTCTCTTTCTCCGTTGCTCTCTTTCGTGGTCCGCCGCATGGAACACTTAACTCGCGTTACTCTCAACGGTAACGTGTGCGTTGGCATGAAACACGCTTTTCCTCGCTCTTTTAGAGCACGGCGAAGAGAGAAAGGTAGATCGAGAGACGGAGACAGCAAGGCTGCAAAAAAAAGCTCCGAAACGAGCTTCGCTTCGTTCCCTCCCGGCCAAAAGCTGTCTGCGATATTGCCAATTTATTTTTGATAAACCATGAGAAAGAGTGAAAAACTTTGTTACGTTTATACCCACTATTATTATCATGCTGGATTACCAAAAGTACGGGTAATACGCGACTGTTTCATGTATGGAATCGCGACCAAAAGGAAATGAAATTACTGTGGAAAAGCGCGAGAATTCATGACATTCGGTGAAAGATAATTTAATTGAAAATGCTCAAAGTCAAAGCATAATGAATTTGTTCGTTTCGAGAAAAACTTTTAGTTTAGTCTTTCGATCGACTTTATTTCACGGTTTATTCCACGCTTAATTCACCCTTTAACGATGCTCTAACGTGTCAGAAAGGCCTCTTGATCATTTGTTGATCGGATGATTGCAAAAAGCCTCTTTTGTTCGGTGAATTTTAAATCTAAATTTTGGACCTCGTACACTGTCCGATGTTCTCCAATCCGCAATCTGTTTCCACTTATACCTACGGATATTCGGTCAGTCGAGGTGACCCAGGCAAGAAAACTGACCTTATGCGATGGGAGAATTACGTTTCGGTTTTCGCGAGAAATACGATATCAAGCTAGAATGGTAGCACCCTTGACACAGCAGTTTAGTCTCGAATTACAGCCCGAGCGAGGCACGAGTCTTCGCAAATTTTTACATGAACGACCACCGATATAAAAGCGTATAACGAATTATTATTATTGTCTGATTTATTCGTGCTTGTTTATTTCTCGTCGGGTAGCATAAAAGAGGTTTCACGAGGAGCTGAGAAACCTCTCGAATCGAATTGCACAAAGACTGGTACAACGGGGCGCCGATGGAACGAGCGGGAACGAGAATGAAAAAGAAAAAGCGAGATCGGCGAAATCAACAGGCGATCAGAAAATCAACTCGGAAAACTTTAGCGGCATAACGTTACGTACCAGAGAGAAGTGAAGTGAGAGTTTCTGAGAAAACAAACATACAGACAGATAACCAAATAGAAAGAAGAAGAAAGATAAAGATACAGAGGGTGAAAATTTGGTATGGGGTTGAGTTTGCGCATCCCCCGAAGCGGGATGGTTTGCGGACATCCTCCGAAATTATTATCAATGAACACAACCCCCTCCGAATCGTACGAGCTTTTCAATGTACATATATACGTATTTAAATGCAAACTGCAGAAGCCGCAACACCGGTAGATATATAGCGGAATAACCGAGTCCGGCGCGGTGGCAGGAACGTAAAATCGAACGATCGTTAAAGTTAAATTGGCTCGCTAATTAATTTCCACCTGGATAGTCGTTGCGAACGAGAGAGGAGGGTAGATCTCGGTACGGACTCGTGCGGAGTGTGAAAAAAAGGGACGGAGGGGAGTTAAACATGAAAAAGCTTGTGGATTCTCTCATATCGGTTTACCCTCGAGGCTACCAGCAGTCGGTACACGCATCTGTCAACTTCCTCTCTCTCTCTCTCTTTGCTATCTTCCTTCAACGGTTCGCACAGCGATTTTTTTTTTCGTTCAACATTGGTAATTATATTATTCGAATTTGGCGTTGGGTATATTCTATTTAGATGGTTTTTGGTTTTGTTACATAGGAAAATATAGGATATATTCTCTGGAGAGAGTTTGTTCACCTGTTTGCAATACCCATCGGAAAAAAAGTGACAAATGTGACGAGTAATGGCTCAGGATCGGAGTATTTTTTAACTCGTGGAAAAGGGGATGTTGAATGCATTACGAGTGTTCGTTAATGGATTCAAATGATCGACAAAGGTTTTTTAAGAGGAGAGAAGGTTTAAAAACTCTTAAATCCGTTAGCCATATCGCTGAAATACTGAAAAAAATGAATGACTTATTTATAACTGAATAGGATGTAATTTAGAATCTTCCATTTACACGTCGTATGAAGAGTAATACGAATTTGAGTAGTCGCTCGTCAAAGACCAATAATTGTCAGAATTTGCACGCTTATTTCGCGTGCCTGTATTTCCACACCCTACGAACTATCAGTATTCGATATAATCCTCAAACGAACAGTCGATATATATATTATTGGATTTTCCCTATAATCGGTGGACATACGCGAGCTCAGCTCATATTTTATAAAATCCATATGCGATCTTTCTCCTTTGGTCCAAGTGTATTATTGCTGGACGATATTTGAGGGAACGAGGGAGGAATAAAGAAGAGCGAGAGAGAGAGAGAGAGAGAGAGAGAGAGAGTGATGGAAATACAGAAGCGAAACGTTGGTGAAAATTTCACTTATCGTTAATCCGATTATAGAACCGTCGAGAGGAGGGACTCGTGTGGTTCTAGCGCAGTGATACTTTGCGCAAGCCGGTTTTATGGGCAGCAAGGAAATTTTGCGGTAAGCAACACGATAGCACTGCCATTATAAAATAAAGATGGAAATCAAGGCGAGCGAGAGAGAGAGAGAGGAAAAAAATAATGAGCAAATTAGGTCCGGAAAAGAGAATGGTAGGAAGAGCGAATAAAATCACGCAGGAAAATTTCCCCATCGCAAAGTGTGTATATAATGTCAGATGCACACGGTATTTTGTTGTCCCTCTTCTCTTCAATTCTCTCGGCGTTTCCCGTAGTCCGTTCAGATTGTGAACACAACCGCAACTACTTCTCTTTTCAGCAGGATTTCCTGCCCCCTGTGTATATACGCCGATAGTTTCATACAACTCCTATTTCGCGAACCGCAAAAGTTCTCCCGTACAGCACTCGAAATGATTATATATGTATACACGCTTTTATAAATGTATGTACGCGTATACGTATAAGGATGCATGACACAGTTGGAAAACTGAAGAAAACTTAACCTCGGCGATTTACGCGTGATAAAATGTGAATTATGGCGGTTTGTTTCCTCTCAGTCTACTCGCGCAATTATTTATACAGGCTTGTTCGATGTCCCAAGGATCAAGCTCCCCAACACCTTGATGCAAAAGCTTGGGAGTGGAAAAACGTATGGACCGCCGAAACTGGAGAATGTAACATCGAAAGAACACGAGAAATGCATCATTTGTTTCGCATCATTGAATCAACAATACGAGAATACACTTTTCCAATTCGAAACCAGCAATCAAGCAAATTGAACTGTAAATTTTGCAAAGATCAATGTTTTACCGCCGTTAATTTGCCACTATGATGATCACTACTATTTCGTCAAATGCTCTCAGAATTAGTGATGAGTGACACAGTTTCGTCGCTGCGGCGAGCAGATGGATGCACGAAAGTTGGTTTGGAAGGATTTCAAACAACGAGATAAATTCTTTGAGTCACGAAAAATTCATCAACTCGTCGACAGTTTACATAATTCACGCTCGCTCGGTTCTCCCGCAGATGGAAAATTAACGATTAATCTTCTTCTTCGGGCAATCCGTTGCATCGGTTTTGGTGAATATTATTCACTGTGCGCGATGAGCTTTCAACTTTCAATATTCTTGAACTTTCGGGTGCTTTTTCCTCCAATCGGTTGGAAGGTAGCTTGGTGCTTTTGGGACTGTGGTGCTACTTGTTTGTAAGAGGGTGAGTTTTCTCCGGAAGTCACGAGGCAAAGCTTTTTCAAAACAGCTTCTCATTAGTAGCTAGGTAGAGGGAGGAAGGAGGAGAAGAGCCAGAAAGACTGACAGATGCGAGTATTACATATAGCGTTGGAGAAAACACATCATTTACGCACCACGTTGAATGACGAGTTTTCAAACTATTCACGGCTGACACCCTGCGGGTCATAAACGCGTATAACCGTCTAATGCAACCTTTCGAGCTCCACAATCATCCCTCTCTCTCTCTCTCTCTCCCTCTCTCCGTGTTCTTCTTCTTTGCGTGCTTTTATCATTAATCCTCCTGCTCGGTACACCTGTAGACCTTTGCGGAGTATTCATTATGGCCTGTGAGATGTACAAAGAGCGACAGAAACGGGATGATGAGAACAAGGGGTGGAAATAACGCCTTCGCGCCTAGTTTTGCCTTCTCTCGCCTACGAGGTTCCATCTCCGTTTTCCTGTCAGCCTCTGCTCGTACGTTGACGCTCCAATAACAAGAGAAAGGCTTGTTGCATAATCACGTAACGTGTGCGAGTGTCTGACGAATGGCTATTACTGGCTCAGCTTATACGACTTGACGTTATTCTTTGTCGGCGAATATTAAACAGAGAGGGAGAGAGACAGAGGGATGAAAAGGTGAGAAATGGCTTCCCCTTTTGGGCAAAACGCTGATCATCTTCTGAGGATTTCAATGCAGAATTGGAATGAAAATATATCGATCAAAATCTTCGTCATTAGCTTTGCCAATGTGCATTGCTCCCATTATCGCTCAATAATCTACGGACTCTCGTTATGAGGTACAATCAAGAGAGCCTTTGATACTTCAGAATTTGCAATCCACCCCATTCTTGTCGATCTTAAGGAGACTCTGCACGAATAATTACGACTTCCGGTATATTCTCGGTTGGGTCGCGAGAAATTTGTGAAAATCCTTGTGGTAAGGTGTGCAGTCTACTACGATGAACGTACAGAGTGTACAGATAAAACTTGAGCATGAGTGCTTGCTGGTTAAACAGGCCGTCAAGGATGGGAATCCATATTTCTCACTGTAACAAACTTTGCATCTCCGACTGGAGAAAGTACCTCGACGTACCTCATTTCTCATTCATCTTTTCCAACCCTCCGTGCTTTAAAACCATCAGCGCACCGATCGTACGAGAAAAGTGGTAAAATTCATCTTAGTAACGAAGCGAAACGCGTCATTTCTCGTCAAACGTTTTTGAAACATGATGACGATTGCTTTTGTGTTTTATTAGTTTTTCCTCGTTTTCTCATCGTTTTCAATTGAAGATACAGAATCAAAAATGCAAAAATCGAAAGATCGTTTAAGCCAAAATAGGTGAATTCGTCGATTGATGCATTTACCATGAAAATATCGGGCAAAAGTTTCTATTTCTCGTGAAACGTTTTTGAAACACGATGACGATTGCTTTTGTGTTTTATTTGTTTTTTCTCGTTTTCTCATCGTTTTCAATTGAAGATACAGAATCAAAAATGCAAAAATCGAAAGATCGTTTTAGCCGAAATAGGTGAATTCGTCGATTGATGCATTTACCATGAAAATATCGGGCAAAAGTTTCTATTTCTCGTGAAACGTTTTTGAAACATGATGACGATTGCTTTTGTGTTTTATTTGTTTTTCCTCGTTTTCTCATCGTTTTCAATTGAAGATACAGAATCAAAAATGCAAAAATCGAAAGATCGTTTTAGCCGAAATAGGTGAATTCGTCGATTGATGCATTTACCATGAAAATATCGGGCAAAAGTTTCTATTTCTCGTGAACCGTTTTTGAAACATGATGACGATTGCTTTTGTGTTTTATTTGTTTTTTCTCGTTTTCTCATCGTTTTCAATTGAAGATACAGAATCAAAAATGCAAAAATCGAAAGATCGTTTTAGCCGAAATAGGTGAATTCGTCGATTGATGCATTTACCATGAAAATATCGGGCAAAAGTTTCTATTTCTCGTGAAACGTTTTTGAAACATGATGACGATTGCTTTTGTGTTTTATTTGTTTTTCCTCGTTTTCTCATCGTTTTCAATTGAAGATACAGAATCAAAAATGCAAAAATCGAAAGATCGTTTTAGCCGAAATAGGTGAATTCGTCGATTGATGCATTTACCATGAAAATATCGGGCAAAAGTTTCTATTTCTCGTGAACCGTTTTTGAAACATGATGACGATTGCTTTTGTGTTTTATTTGTTTTTTCTCGTTTTCTCATCGTTTTCAATTGAAGATACAGAATCAAAAATGCAAAAATCGAAAGATCGTTTTAGCCGAAATAGGTGAATTCGTCGATTGATGCATTTACCATGAAAATATCGGGCAAAAGTTTCTATTTCTCGTGAAACGTTTTTGAAACATGATGACGATTGCTTTTGTGTTTTATTTGTTTTTCCTCGTTTTCTCATCGTTTTCAATTGAAGATACAGAATCAAAAATGCAAAAATCGAAAGATCGTTTTAGCCGAAATAGGTGAATTCGTCGATTGATGCATTTACCATGAAAATATCGGGCAAAAGTTTCTATTTCTCGTGAAACGTTTTTGAAACATGATGACGATTGCTTTTGTGTTTTATTTGTTTTTCCTCGTTTTCTCATCGTTTTCAATTGAAGATACAGAATCAAAAATGCAAAAATCGAAAGATCGTTTTAGCCGAAATGATGACGATTGCTTTTGTGTTTTATTTGTTTTTTCTCGTTTTCAATTGAAGATACAGAATCAAAAATGCAAAAATCGAAAGATCGTTTTAGCCGAAATAGGTGAATTCGTCGATTGATGCATTTACCATGAAAATATCGGGCAAAAGTTTCTATTTCTCGTGAACCGTTTTTGAAACATGATGACGATTGCTTTTGTGTTTTATTTGTTTTTTCTCGTTTTCTCATCGTTTTCAATTGAAGATACAGAATCAAAAATGCAAAAATCGAAAGATCGTTTTAGCCGAAATAGGTGAATTCGTCGATTGATGCATTTACCATGAAAATATCGGGCAAAAGTTTCTATTTCTCGTGAAACGTTTTTGAAACATGATGACGATTGCTTTTGTGTTTTATTTGTTTTTCCTCGTTTTCTCATCGTTTTCAATTGAAGATACAGAATCAAAAATGCAAAAATCGAAAGATCGTTTTAGCCGAAATAGGTGAATTCGTCGATTGATGCATTTACCATGAAAATATCGGGCAAAAGTTTCTATTTCTCGTGAACCGTTTTTGAAACATGATGACGATTGCTTTTGTGTTTTATTTGTTTTTTCTCGTTTTCTCATCGTTTTCAATTGAAGATACAGAATCAAAAATGCAAAAATCGAAAGATCGTTTTAGCCGAAATAGGTGAATTCGTCGATTGATGCATTTACCATGAAAATATCGGGCAAAAGTTTCTATTTCTCGTGAAACGTTTTTGAAACATGATGACGATTGCTTTTGTGTTTTATTTGTTTTTCCTCGTTTTCTCATCGTTTTCAATTGAAGATACAGAATCAAAAATGCAAAAATCGAAAGATCGTTTTAGCCGAAATAGGTGAATTCGTCGATTGATGCATTTACCATGAAAATATCGGGCAAAAGTTTCTATTTCTCGTGAAACGTTTTTGAAACATGATGACGATTGCTTTTGTGTTTTATTTGTTTTTCCTCGTTTTCTCATCGTTTTCAATTGAAGATACAGAATCAAAAATGCAAAAATCGAAAGATCGTTTTAGCCGAAATGATGACGATTGCTTTTGTGTTTTATTTGTTTTTTCTCGTTTTCAATTGAAGATACAGAATCAAAAATGCAAAAATCGAAAGATCGTTTTAGCCGAAATAGGTGAATTCGTCGATTGATGCATTTACCATGAAAAAATATAGAGCCAAAGTTTCGAATGGGTAGATAGAATATCGACTTTGGTTAAACCGCGGCCATTGATAAGCGTCAGTTGGATAACAAGATACACAAATGTACTTAAACTATCTTTTGCCTCAATATTTTGATCGCTGGTCCGTGAGATACCGAATATCTCAAAGGCTCATCCGTCGATAGAAATGTGAGGAATTTTCTCTCGACAGAGAGCCAAAAGAAGATAACATGAATAAAGAAGGTATTGTGACCGAGGGAAAATCTCAAAGGCAACCGCGGAAGATTTTGTTTGGCGAAGGCGTTTGTGCCGTGTCGACGTCTGAAAAATCCTTTGGCCACGATTCGCGTCTCGTCGTCGGCGTCGTAATCCTGGATGTCGATACATATACATCCATCTTCCTCTCTAGTCTTTGTCTCCGTCTCTATCCTTCTCTCTCCATTTCCGTTTCTCAATTCTTTTAAGCTGAAAAAAAAACCTGGTTCCTCCAAACGTTGATGCACACAACACGCTTGTATCGCCTTTTCCACCCCCTTCTCCGTGGGTGGCGAATGCAGCACCCTTTTTCCACCCGTTTCAATTCTTACATCCTCCCTTCAACCTCGTACAAAGACGTACAAATCTATTACAGCGTACACAGCAACATGAACTCAACATCGAAGCCCAGTGGTTTCGTTGAACGCTCACTTGGCTCGCTCAACGCAAAGTCGGCCAAGAGAGTTACAAAACCTTTGGTTGAAGTGTGCATGGCGAGAATAGACGCTAGACGGAAACCCTGCAAATGGTCGTGTGCATGTGTGCAAAAATGGGATGAAAAAAAGAGCGTCGACCGAGACTGGATGAGGCATTGGTGAAGAGAGAGAGAGAGCGAGAGAGAGAGATAAAGCAGAGGGTGGATGGATCCTGCTGTGCTTGAATTCGCCATGTTGGCTGTTGTTCAAATGGTCCATCCGACAATAAAAAGCCATGCACGTCTCGTAGAAATCCTCCGCTTCCGCGAGATTCAAACGCGCGCGGCCAGAACTCTCAACATTTTGCAGGACAGAGACGGGCGATAGACGCGGAAATGGGGTTAGAGCGTGTGTGGCATTGCGTTAGCCGCTCGCGTAAGAGAGAAACCTCCCGAGAAGAGAGTCTGCAGCGAGTGCTTCGTTCTGCCTCGGGATTCCACGGTTATGTACAGCGTGTACAGCGTGTACACTGGCTAAAGTTGCAGACGAGACGGAGACGACGGCGAAATGAAGAAAAAAGAAGAGTGGATACGAAGATATATCCGCAGCCGGCGTTGTGGATCCAGCATCCTTTTGCGTATCCATCTATTCATCTCCGTGTACATCAGCTTTCGAGAAACACAAAGGCATTGCCCGCGGTACCAGTACGAAGCTAGTTGCGCCTTCATCACGGCCAATGAGCAACGTATCTGAATGGTCATGCATGTGCGTTGAACGTCGTACAATTTTACACGCACTTTTGTCATTGTCCTCCCCAAACAGCCGATTCTTGATCATCTCTTTCCGCAGCATCTCTTCTCCGACGATTCGGTGTTGCAGCTTTGATCCGACTCTTGGAGATGGTCCACTGAGTATACGTTAAAAAACGTGGAACATATACATCTTAAATGTAAATGCAGAATCATTAAAGGCAGAGTCAACCGAGGCTTGATGGGTTTTCATGGTGCCAGTTACGACCTTGCGTTTTTCCCATCCACAGAAAGACGAATGTCTATACGGCATGTACTTTTCGACTAATACTCGTAGAACGGCGAAAAGGTCGAACTGCGGCCGTACGTTAGGGTATAGGAAGAAATGTGTTTGTGTTCTGGACCGAGGCCAGATAATCTATGGCAATAAATTGTCGTGTGCACCAGCGTGCCGTGTGATTGGTTTTATCTCTTCGCGTGGTGTATACGTAACCCCTTGACTCGGCATTTGCGACGTTGTATATTTATATGTATGTGTATACGCATTTGTGCCTGTGTGCGTGTGTGTGTGTGTGTGTGTGTGTCGATAGATAGATATACCTAAACACATTGAGCAAAGGTTGTACGACGAGAAAGGGCCAAGGAGATGATGGTGGAGAGGAGAACGAGAATGAAGTATCGAAAAAGCAACGATATGTTTGCGTGTATCACCGTATTTCTATGTTGGTTATGCCAGCGATCCTCTCCGTGTATGAAACAATTCATGAGAAAAAAAGCGCCTACGAGATAAGCGTCGTGCGAGGTAGAGCAGGAACGATAAGGAATAAAAACTGCAAATGTGGCTGATAGGATTTTTATTTTAATCGCTTTCGCTTTTGCAGTTTGTCCGAACGTTCGGTCGCACCATTTCGCGTGGCGAACCGAACGACTCGCTGATCACCGAAAAGTTTGCCCTTATTCCGATCCGCAAGCCGAAAAAAGAACCGAGGATTAAAAGCAAAATTCAGACTGTATAGACGCGATTGACTGTCGGGTGGTTCATGAACGAAGGTAGCTTTTTCCCCGTGGGTGTTTTTGCTGAGGGTTTAATTTCTAGAGCGACAAAACTGGGTTGTTTTCATCGTCGCGAGAGGGAGCTTCGCGATGTTCGCCAGCATTGGATGCTGTATGGACGACAACGCCAGAGATGTCGATAGTGAAGGAAATGCACGAGATGGAAGGTGGATACATTGTTCGTTTTTTGCAGGAACGACAATTGGCTGAAATATACAAAAAAATATCCAAAAATTATCTCGTTTTTTCTCTTGATTTTTCTTCTGACAACCTCTCGTGGTATCATCTGTCAAATCGGGGTGTAAAATCGGGAGAAGGTAAGTTTATCGATACAAGCAATCGATATCGGTATCGATAAAAGAAAAAATCACAAAAACCGACTGTCCGGCTCAAAAAGGTCCGAAAGAGATGTTGCATTACCGCGTGGGAGTATGAACGAAAGAGTACCCGCGTGCAATTGTTCGCGCAATGTTGAAATCAAGTTTGAACTCGTAACAATAGTAAAAAAATAGTTGTCATAACCTCTCTGCCGAGGATTTCGTTTTTTTTCTTTGATTTTGATAATCGTGTGGCATTTTGTGTTTTCTTTTAATGCTTCTTATTCTCTCGTACGTTGGTTCACACTAAAGTGGAGCCGGTAACCAAGGATTTACTTGAAACAACAGAGGGCGCTAAGCCCACCCGGATGTACGAAGCTTAAGAGGTGGCGGAGACAAGAACATTCACACACGTACTCGCACATACTATAAGAACACGCTCATGGATACCTACATGAAAAGTCTAGAATGTAACTGACCACTGGTGAGTTAAGCTCGGCTAGCCGCAAGAGCTGTGTATTTTCCCTCATCTTTGAAATTCCCCATCCCTGTGAATACTCTCATGCGAAACCCTCGCCCATCGTTATCTGAAAATCCCCGCATACCCCAGTGGATACAACACAAACTCCAAAGCTAGCAACACACAGGAGCCGTCTTTCATGCTCTTGCAATACCGTAATTTCGACAACCTGCCGAAATTCATTGTTTTCCGAAAAACTTGCGATAATTAGATTCACAAGGAGGACTCGATCCTCCATAAACATTGTGTGATTTGATGGATTTTTTGGCATCGAATTTCCATCTAGGGGAACGAATGTAATCTTTTAATGTACACTTTTGATGTAAAGAATACTTTTAATGCAAAAAAAAAAGCTTAACGTAAGATATTATTATTAGTATTACAATTTATTATCGCTTGTAATGCTATGATTGAGCCGTCATTTTATTGATGGATAGAGTTTAAGGTTCAATGCTTCATTTTCATCTTAAATTTACACTCTCCTTATCGTCGTACCGAAAAAAAACGCTCCGCAGCATCCATCCCCGGTGCATCCGGCCTTTCCACTCGAGTGTTTCCAGCACAGTGCTTACGACCTCGTCCGACGCCAGTGTTATAGTCACACTATGCCAATTCCTCAAATAAGGAAGAGAAAGAGTGTTTTCTCTTTTTATCTTTTCTTTTCTTCTTCGAGAAATCGCGGAGAAAGAAGAGAGACATTCCCAAGCTGAACAAGTTGGGTTTCGACATCGTTGAATCGAGCGTAGATGTATATTTATACGGCGAACGTCTTGGACCAGGATCGGGTTATATAGCGGTGGTTGCCCGGGCACGGACACCCGAATTCGTTGGCCACCATCCAGTCCTACCCTGGTCGGTCTCTCTTGGCTCTTGCCTGGGGGTTTTAACGTTTCCATCGTGGTCATTCGCTCGCACCAGCCCAAACTTTCGTCAGGGTACACCGGGTAAGGTTAAGAACGGAGAGAATAAAATAATAAAAAGAGAAAAGGCCAATAACAAAGCGGCTGATGGACGAAATGGTGCAACAGATTTCTGAAAGTTCGCACCTTGGACTACCATATGACCCTTCCGAAAGATGTGATATCACCCTCTAACGAGGCAATTTTTTGAATGACGAACCCACGATTTTTTCCATCAATAAAAGACAGAATTATAACGGAAGCCTTATAGTTTATATTTATCGACGATTATATCTCAATTGTTCGCGAGCTTTTTGTCAATTTCCCTCGTGATATATGAGATGCATTTAAACCGTATTCGATCTTTTTATACCGAATACAAATTCGCGCCAATTATTCCTCGCCGGAATTCCAAGGTCTATTCAACTTGTCCGGCATCAAGGGTATCGCTTATACGCGATAAGACAAACGAGTCTCCTCCGTTCGAGACAACCACGATCCCCTTGCCAAGATTCATTTGCCTCCTGATTATACAGCAACGATATGCGCCATAGCAGTTGCCGTGTGCTACAGAAAAGAAAGAGGACGCCATCAAGGGATGCTGCGAAGAGGTGCTCGGAACTAAACGAGTGGTTTAATCGACACCCTAATTTAGAACCCCAAGACCTTGGGATGCTCCGATACTCTCTGGCGCTTTTTTTCAACGATAAAACATCTACACTCACACGTGCGTATTCAGGGGCTTATGCCGTCGTTTACAAAAAGTAGTACAGAGGAAATGGCTCACGGGCTGGGTTGATCTTTATTTATCCTCGCATACCTTTTGCTTTTATTTCACCAACCTCTTGTCCACCCAATCCTGGAGGATCACACTCTGGCAGCATCCACGTCGATTCTCAGAGGAGCTCTGAAAAGAGTTGTTACAGGTACGAGATCTTATTCTCGTCCTGCTGGTGAAGATAGCTCCGATATTCTACCACTATTAGACTCTTATATAGCACATGCAGAGCACAGTAGAGGTTCCCTGTAGAAACGTATATAAACACAGACACACGTGATTATTCTTCGTGCATTTACTCTTGCAACCTTCTCTTTTTGACTGGTTCTCCATTATTATTTTACCGATCGTGTCTTTCAGCATCGTCCACCCGGATGCTGGAAATACAACACAAAGGTCTGCCGCTCTCTTTTTTTCTCCAGCACCAACGTCTGTACACGTACCCGTCGTCGACTACGTGCCAGAGAAACCCTTTTACCGACACTATTGTCCGTCTCGTTCTTTCTTCGTCTTACCAGGTCCATCTCTGCCTCATGCGTGCCTCTTTTATTTCCGACCCTTATATACACACCTGATCGGACGGGGACACGCCGGGTGTGCTTTTACTCAATTTAACTCTCGCCTGACAGTAATGGCCGAGGGCAAATCATTACTCACCCAACTCGATGGGTTCCTTCATCTCGATGCAGCTGCATCGGCTATTTCTGTTTTTATCTCCCTCGCTTTTTCAGCATTGTCTCTTCAGTTCCTCTACTGTGCAGCTACTTATTTCTCTAATATCTTTGAAAATATAATTCGCCGAGAATAGGATCTCAAGGCTGAAGAAATGAATACGTGCAATTGTGAGATTTTCCTCAAACTAAAAAAAAAAAACATTGACAAATTGGTTTGATTATGAGAAATTCCTTTGGTCAAACTCTCCGGGTACCAACGATGGATTACCCACGAGCGTCTCTTGCATCGACCTTAAAAAAGTAATTGAGTATCTAAACGAAATGTCGTGATGAATTTTTTGAGTATCGCAATAATTTAACGTAGTTTATTTAATAAACTTTTGGTAAAGACGAAAATCGAAGGAAATTAACGATAAATTCGAAATATTCACGACGCGATAAACGAAACAATTTACCCAATCTAGGATTGGTCCAGTGAGAGTAAGGAGCGTTGGAAGCATGAAAACAGTACACCGGCAGCAAACATCGAATATTTAACAATAAAAGTGGAGAAAAGACATCCGGATTGTTCTACAACGAGGCAAAGAGTGTTCTCGCTCGATTAATTTCGCAATCTCGATGGAGTGGCTATGATAGACTCCATGAATAACTCATGAGATTCTCATAGTGTTCCATTTGTCTCGCTTGCTCCTTCTCGTCGTGTCTCAGGTCGACCTCGCCGCGGAATGGAGTTCCCGCAGGGACATTCACGTATAATTCAGCCACTTCATTTGTCCTCATTACTATGCCCGATCGTTGCACTCTCTCGCATACTCACATTAGACACACATACATCTACATATATAACCATACATAATATACATATATACAGCAGGATATATTGCTATATCCAACTGACATTATATTATGTATATTAAACATTCAGGAATAGCCGATTCACTGCACAAGATCTATGGTATCGTACAACCTTTTTAGGAGAAATCCCGGAAAAGCAGGGTAGGAAAAAGGTAAAACGAAGAAAAAATCGAGACCGAGTTCGAGAAATTCGAACCGGGCGTACCGAAATGGAAGCCATAAAGTTTGATTAGGAACGTTAGAAATTAATCGGAGAATCAATCATTGATGAGCAACGGACGGAGCAGGTTCTCTCGGTTCGATTTCATGCTGTTTACCGTCACCCTGCTAGATATACGTCGATACAAGTACTGTAGAAAATGATGTATATTTATAAGTACCGAGTCTAGGCAACTACGATATATTTGCGCAGACAAAGCTGCCATCTAGGATTGTCACAATCATGAAGATCTTGACATAGTTTCCGCGCAGCAAAAGTGGAGATACCTCCTACAGGTACTTTCTGTTACTAGCTGTACCAAAGCTACCTCTCCCTGATCTTCCTTTTCAGCGCCTCTGTCCCAGCTTCACTTTTCTTCCCCTTTACCTCTCTCTCTCTCTCTCCCTTTCTCGGTCTCTCGTAAATACGAGAAGACATAAATATTCCATGTGTGTTTGCATACGTACCAAGATCCCTTTTGAAATTCTCAAGGGTTTATCTTCGTGAATCGTACACTTACACAAGCATGAGAAAAGAAGAGAGAGGAGGAAAGAATGGAACGTGCCGCTTATACGATATCGATTTATCGACAAAGGCTTTGCCTAAGCTGTTTTTTTCTTTTTATATAAATTACACGCCCACCCACACACACACACATGCACATACTCTGTTTTTCTGTGCGTCGACAACGCGATGGAGGAAGTGCATGAAATACCCGATCGGACATGCCAATTTATTCAGCGAGTAATCATAATTTTGTCATGAGACTCAAGACCTTCCGGATAAAGTTCATTAATGAATATTCGAAGGGGATCATTATTTTATAGACACTCGGAATTGATTGCTCAGACATTGAGCACAGGTAATTTCCAGTTTTACTTTTCCACGTCATTTCCTTAATCTTTCGACTCGCGTTCCATTTGGAACGGTAATTTTTGCAGTTAATCTACCGTCATATCTAGCGTTTTTCTTTTCAGTGTATGATAAAGGAGTTATTTTGGTGCACGTGTGTGATTAATTAACGCTGTAGAATGATCCGGATAATGACGCTTTCGCTCAGCAAAAAAAATCGTGAGATCGCTGAAAGTGGAAAGAAATAAAGTGAGAAAACAAACGGAAGTAAGAAATCCGCTGCTGGGACCTCTTAATCTCTTTTCAAAGAGATCGCCGCTTTCTTCGTTTTATTTCCCTTCATTAACTCGCTTCTTAGACAGTTCCGGAGTATCATTTGCTCCTTCATGAAAACCATGCCGGATGAAATCAAACTCTCCGAATTTTCCATTGTACGATCTTAACAATCGCCCACTTTATATTCTATAAACTCAAAAGAAACCGAAACCTGCATCCATTATTTTTTTTAAACACGACAATCGCAGGGCCATTTAAAAATAACGTGAGGCCCTATTTGGCTATCGTCAAAGTACCTACAAGAAAAATGAATTGCAAAAAAAAGCGACGCAGAGGGTTCGATATTTTACTCGGAATCAAAAACGGGTGTTTCGGAATCAGTGGAAAATGTCGGATCCAATAGGCTCTTGAGATATCGTCGATCGGAAGAGAAAAAGAATTGATAATTTCCAGCGACTTTTCCGTTTGAATATTTATTCAAATCGTAAAGCTAAAAAGAGGAAACGTTGATTCACGCACATTTCGTCCTTTTTGCAAGGAATCTCGTTCATTTCCTTATGATTTTTCCGTGCTCCATTCTGACTCGGAAATCACAAATTCATTGTGCTCGGCAGGCTAGATGCCTGGTACACCCTTGTCAATATCGAGACGAATGAACGTCACATTTATTATTCTCGTAAAGCCAAATCGATAGGGATATCTAGCTCCTTTTTCCTTCATTTGACATCGGTCTCGCACGACCTTCCTTTTGCCGTATTTGCCGTCTTTTTCATTTACACAACGCTCGAAGGACGCACACATGGACCGAAAGAAAAGGGACTGCATCTTCCGGAGCTTAACTCACACATACCATCGCGGAAAATTCCGTTTGACTGCCGTTGATCGATTGCAAAATGGTATTCGTTTGCCCGAGGTTTTCGTCATCATCGCCATTCTCTCTCTCTCTCCTCTCGCACATCTATCTTTTACAGATGTAATGCTGAAACTCCATTAGTAAGGGGCTTTCGTGTCACCGAACTAATCGCTCTCTGCTTTATGTATTTTCGCATCCCTTTTTTGTTTCAATTCTTTGGATTCAAGATTACACGAATTTTCAAAGAAAAAAAAGGACGTTGAATCAACGAATGCAAAATTTACGAGCAAATGGGGCTTACATAATCGCATCAGTATTTACAACTCGAGTTTTTCTTTTTGCAAATGTATGTTTCATGCGTTGAAATAATGCAACAATGAGGAAATTGCGGTTTAATGAGAAAAAGATGCGTAAAAATCGTGATTAGATACCCCTTTTTTTCAGGATAATTTGAATGATTCAATAAATTGCTGAATATCGATTGTCAATCGTACCTCGATTTCCTGTACGAATCACAGCTACTTCTAAGAAATATCGACCGAAAGACCGTGGATAAACTAGAGTTTTATTATAAATAAGTGTCTCTGAACATTGCACCAATACCCCAGGCTGATGTTAAGACGTTTCGTTAATTTGTCTCTTTTTCTCTGTGTGGACGTGTGTGCGGATTATGCAAAGATTTATTCACGATGCTCTTATTGCAGGACCACAAAATGAACGTTTCCTCGTCCTTTTCGTATTTTCTTCCCTCAAAAGATGACCTCGGTGATGTGCATTCACGGTTAGAGGAGGAGCACCCTCGTAACACAGTACGAGGGAAGGGTTGAAGGAGTAAGAAGGGTGGTAGGAATTAGCAAACAAGAAACGCCAGTCCAAGTCGGGTGCCACCACTTATATCACCGCGTGGGTGCACATGGCCCGCTGTGTGCCTCTTTAGATGCTGATGTATACCCACACAACATACATTTATGTGTGCAGATACACGTACTTCATATGTACTCTCAAAAGAAGATTTTCATCACCTTTTTTTCTCTCGAGCTTCCTCCATTTCCATCTTTTTCTTTCATTCGCGCAGCCACCACGATATTAATCGCATCACACGGTGTGTTAAACATAAAGTCTCGTTTTTGCTGGGCGTTTCGTGTTCCCGCGGAAAAAGAAATCTGCCGGAAATAAAATGAACTGAAGCTTACGAAAGGTGACTCGAAAGCTTGCTGCAGCTTTCGTGTGCGTGGGACAAGATCGGGGCCAAACGAAAACGCGAAAAGTCATACGTTCCTTGATTGAAAAATGCTTTTTCGCACCTTTGTATCGACGTGTAATTACGAATTTGACAATTTTCAAAATATCACGTGGAATACGATAAAAAAAACTGTCATCAGCAACGAACAAACGTAACGAGAAAATATCGAAAGAAGATCATTATTTTTTTTTCTTTCAATTTACATTTTTTCACTCGGGATCCTTGTTAATTTCGTAGCATTGATGTGAATCGAGGTCGACGACGAAATGAATGTTAATACGAATAAACGAACGAAGGGTGTTTCTATGTACGAAAATTGCTGAATCTTGTCATGCACAGCGTCGTGTATAATGCTCACGTATTCATTCGATTAATGTTTATTAAATGTGTACATTCGATGGAACTTTCTCTTGATTTCAATGGGCTTATAATTACAACCGAATCGTTTCGTTGACGCATCAATTCAATAATAACCATCAATACAATAATCATACTCTATAGAAGGGATTTCACGTCAAATGAATTATTTCACCGAGCATTAGTTCGGAATTGAACGCGCGATTGAATATGGAACACATGAAAATGCTGATAGCATGGGGATAAATAAGCTACTGTTTATCACGGAAATACCCTCTGATTGGTGACGTTTTTCAAGTAAAATTGGCATTTACGTTGCAGTGAAAGATAAATTATCATTAAGCAGCTCAACGAAACGATGAGGCGACATGTACGTACGTAGATAATTATAAACTTGCACTCGTGAACGTATGCAAACTTCAAAGGGTGTGTTCTATTAGTGGGATTTGTCTCGATCCACGTTTTTCTCTAACGTTGTGGCGCACTCGAAGGAATTAGAATATAATCCTCTTATCGTCGAGCAGTGAGAACTTGGGCAAAGATGACGTCTCTCGCAATTCAGAAGGAGGGTTAAAGAGGCATCAGGGTTAATAATCATCCCCTCATAGACGGGAACACGGAAGTGAAGTTATACGCTCTGTGGGAACTGATTTTGCTAATATGAAATTTCGTTCATCGAGATCCAACGGAAGAGAAGAGGGTGAAAGGTGAAACCTTTGGTGAAAGGTGACCTTTATTATTTTCATGTTTACATATTAATAATAATAAAAAATCAAAAATATTCCAAATAACCCGTAATTCACATTCAGAAAAAAAACCCGATGTTTCTGTCTCAATTTTGTTTGCCTGGAGGCGCAATCATACTTCGTTTTTCAAAGATAATTTGTATAAATCAATTTTCCCTTTTTGTACTCCCTTTGTAGTAATAATTAGCAGAAATTAACTTTCAATGTCGATGAAAATTTCTCTTGTCATCCCATTGTAAATAAAAAAATGGGATTCGAGCGATTGAAAATGAAAATGCATTTATTGAATGAAGCCGAATGAAAGAAAAGCGAGGATCGTCGCGGAATCAATACTCATTATAAGCCAAAAATGATGTAATCTGTCGATAAAAGGACCTCAAAAATGTGATTAAAAAGTTGCTTTTTTCAGATATTCATATTCCCTCATCTATCGCATTTCTTTTCATTAGAAACAGATATTACGATTTTTTTTTCATCTGTGTATAAGCCGATAAATCTCCACCTCGCGAGAACATCAAAATAACAAACAGAATAAACCGTGCAGATTTCAATCAGCCTCTCGATCCAGAAGAAAATCCTCCGCTCTTCGTCGTCCCTCCCAACCGTGCAAGCAGGACGAGAGAAATAAGATTTGATACGATTCTCATCATTTAATAAGATTAATTTTTCATCAAGGAAAATTGAACGGGAATGGGACCCTCCGCTTCTCTTATAGGTAGCCACGTCGTTAATTGCGGTTTTCTCGAGAACGTGAAGCGAAAAATGAGAAAGAAATACAGAGTGCGGGAAGGAAGATCAGAAATGACTCTCGGGCTGATACAGAAAACACAAGAGTGTACGAGGCACGGAAAGAGCATTGAAATAAAAAAAATAAGGGTTGAGGGTGTAGGTAAGGGAATAGAAAACATCTTATATATATATATGTATGTGTGTGTATATATATACATATATATATAAACATATAATAATATTGGTGCGAAATAAGAAGGAAAGTAAAGGTTTATCCACGAAGCAACTTAATACGGGATGCAGCAAAGTTCCCGTAACCGCGCCGTTCCCCGGTTGAGTCCGAGGCGGCGGGTCGGCCGGGGCAATTGGCCACGCCACGCGGATGGAATAGAGTTTCAAGGGAATTTCACGACAGGGTCTTGGGATGATTGGATCACTTCACTAGCCACCCAGCAGAATAACCCCTGCACATGTGGATTATCGCAGCGTATAGGTGTGGAAAATTACGTGTATATACTCATTTATATATACATATTATGTATACGCACGTATATACAACCGCATTCTCACACGAATCTGCAAGAGCTGTTGTTTCTCCTTCCTCCTCAATCGGAGCTTATCAATATAACTCCATTATCGTTTGGATCATCCCAGAGTCCAATTACTCCGCATATCACGAAGGTAATAACTTTTGTTGAACTCCAAGGCAAAACTGTCGCTTCACCAGCGTATATTCGACATATTTTTCCGCGATGAACCGCGGCGTCCCTTTTTCTTCATACGCTATTTGTATGCTCTCTGCACATGGTGGAATTGACAATCCTCTGTGGAAATTCATTTCTCGGAACATTGGAAAATAGTACAGAGAAAATAATTCACCTGTGAGATGAACAGATTAAATACCAATCTATATCGGTCGGATTTTCATAGACAGTTTGGAAATAGGGTATACTTCGCGGTCAACGAATCTCTGTGGAAGATCGCCTAGTTTTGTTTTGTCAGGGCAATTTTTTTTTTACAGGAAAATTTGATTTTTCAGAGTCAAAGTGTGTATTTGCGTTTTCCGGACAATTTCGGGAATTTTTATTATTTATGAATAATAAAGGAGACTCGCACGCTCTCTTATGGCTCACTGGAGACTGGTATGAATCCTTTTAACGAATTTCAACAAGAGTTTTTAATGTTAAATAATTTCAACGAACATCAAGAAGAATCCGTCGAATGACAATTTTTCTTTCACACAATTTTCTAAATGCCAGTTTTTTCTTTCGTTTTTTTTTTGAAAAATTCGATACTCCAAAAAAGTTCCGAGTGATTCGAACGATTATGAATATTTTTTTTATTAAAAAAAAATAAGTCATCGCTGGACGGAGATGACATTATTACAGACTTATGAAATTATGAATTATAAATGGAAGAATGGATAAAACATGAGACGATTGCTCCTGAAGCAACATAAAAAGCTTCGAACTGGGTCATATTCCGGAAGCTGCGTCTATAGTATTCTTGAGATGAGTGGACTCTGACGTTGGGTTGCAGGGTGAGGCCAAAAAACTCGTAGAATCATGTGTGTCACAGCAGTTATTGTTTTCTCAAGTTTACGAGCCAGTTAATCTCGTTTCGCCAACGGCATTTATCGGTCTTGTATGTCATCGTTAAACAGACCCTCTGCTCCCCTCCCTGCCCCTCGTGTCTCGCCTTTTTCTCTCCCCGAAATCATATGTGCTATGGAACATGTCGGGTTGCACAGTAATACGACATCTCTACGACTTGCGCCGTACAACAGTGAAAAGTACTTTTTTCGCATCGTGTTTGGCGACGAACGTACACTTTACGATTCAAGAGGGTTCTATGCGCGCCAGACTAAAATGTCACATGAAATTTATAGTTCCTTCGCCACGTCTGCGAAGCTACAAAAGATCATGGTTCTGGTGAGATTCTATAGTAAAAAAAATCATTATGGTATCATATAATCTAATTTTTTTTTTCGATTCAATAGCGAGTACGAGGATTAATTTATCGAATTATGAGTTACTCGTCGTGTCTGACTTGTGAAAAATTCGCCACTAACTTCGTCTATTTTTATCAATTATAAAAATTAAAATGGAGCGAATATGGTTCGAATTCCATCCGCCAGAAATATACGTTTAAAATTAACAAAGTTCGACGATATGCTATTCTCATGACATACATCTTCGACATTTTTTTTCGCGATCGTATTCGATGATTTTTCTCAAATACAATTATTTCTTCAATCTTTCTCTTTGTTCAAGATTCATGGAAGACTCATTCTACATTTATCATATACCGAATCGACTCGACCCATATTTCATATTTTCCCTTTCCACTTTCTTCATTCGCCTCGACAGTGTATGCATATATCGAACAAAGATGAATAATCAACGTTTAAATGAAATTTCGTATTGGAAAAAGCAATTGGATCACGATTTTCAATCGCGAGCTCACGATCGGAGTCGATAATTGCCGCGTATACTTAGTAACATCATGACAATAAAAATGATTTAAAAAAAGTAAAAAGCGAATTTCTATATTTACACTTTTGTTACACTGTAATTATTTTATGCAGCTGCAACAAGGCACCTCGAAGAAAAAGAAAGATACGCGAGGTATAAAAAAGAATAGCTTAAAATTCGAGCTCGATAACTTCCGGTAAAAAAAAAGATCATGACAATAAACTCCCACATTCTTGAAATTTCGTCAGTATGTTTATATATATATATATAAAATACAAAATTATGCATGCATAACGCAAGGATATTGGTTAGCCGATAAATCTCAAAATTCACGTATGTGCTAAGCACCGTCATCGCGGTGGGTTGATCTTCTGGAATTACCAGGAGACCCACGAGCGGTGATGGACGGATACCATATGACCGTACATGACCGTATATGTAGGATTGCGAGCGATGTGTGGCTTTAACGGTTTGTGAGCCTAGTTGTCCGACAACTACCAGGCATATCCACTGTCGGATGCGACCACTTAGCTCGTCATACGTACATACAACTCTAATGCGAATCTCTCACGTGTGTCTATTCCCGTGTCTACTATATATATGCTTATGTACATGTATATATATATATCAAAGTTCACCCGTTATCCTTTATGTCGTGTACACCTTACGATAGATCGGAGGCCGTCCGGTAGGCTAGTGTGCGATCGGCATGGGTCGTTACTCGATGCTTCTCGGTAACCTGCCATGGCTGACCAGTGCAAGGCACTACTACTTATCGGCAAGTGGACGCTACCACTTTCGCCCTGTACCTGCTCGTAAAGCTGTAATAATCAACCGTGACAAATGGAAATGCATACCTCGATCGTCACCAATATTAATGAGATCATAAAAAAACTTGATGACCTTGAAAGCTTAATTACTTTGGAAACTCGAAAAGGTACATCTTTTACACGATTTATCAGTTCATTCAAGTTTTCTGCTGAACTTTTCCAAGTTGCGAGGTATTTGAAAAGCGTTAAGCTTCTTTTTCGATGATTCTTTCATTTTACAAAGCGAACGTAGGCATTTTATGTTTCTGTATTTTTTTTTACTATTCAGAGGGGCGATATTCTTTGCTAAGAGGAATGCATCGTTGCAAATATCAAACGCAGTTTAAGTTCCGTTATTCCTCTTTGAAGCTCAACTTCCGTAGCTTACTCAGTTGTTCCTGGATTCCGACAGGGGCAAATTGCAGCTGCAGAATTTTGAGATATCCGATAAATGTCGTCACCATTGTGATCACGAACGTTAAACGTATCACGGAATCTTTTATTAAAAAATTCGTTGTATTACGAAGGGCGAGATATTGAAGGGTTTAATTGTCTTGCTGAAGACATTTGAACATCACGTTCTGATGAACGGTCCATTAGACGACGTACATTCTTTATTTTCAATATCGATGTCGTTGTTTAAGTGTGTATTATGTAATCGATCCAACATAAATTTTACTACCCACCTATTGAGGGTTGAACAGATAAGGGTTCGAGTGTAGGCAGCATGTGAATTTAACGAGCGATAAAAAGACGGGACTGCTCTATTGACAATATTGCAAATAATGGCAGTGATCATAACTTTCGCTCTCTGACATAATTGAAAACACTGGCATACAGAAAATTGACTACATTTTCGATACGATTGTTTTTCAGTCACACTTTTCCACATATTCATTGTTTTATTCTCACTGATTTGATGCATCGTACATCAAATCAGGATCATGTTCTACGAAAATAAAAAAAGTTGCATAAATTTCAATAGTCGTTGACTCGCAACGAGAAAAATATACGAATTTTTTGGAAAGTCATTTTCAAAATTTCGAGAATTTTACGTATCAAAGCAAGAATGAAAAATTGCCCACGCACTTGATGAAAAATCGAACGGCTCTCGAATTTTTCTTGTACAATAACAAGCTGTAATTAAAATTTGATGTTGAACCAACAAGAAATGGCCAAAATAATTTATACAATTTCTTCTGAGTACAATTTCACAATAAGGCTCGATCAACTTCCAGTGCTGTGAAGGATGAAAAAAGGATACCCTGATGAAAAATTGCTAATGTATTCGCGTTTTGGATGTTATAACGTGTTGAAAAAAAGGGAGAAAACAGAAAATATTATTTCGGTGATCTCAGAATGCGCAGAGAACACGGAGTGTCTGACGATTTTTTTCAACGCGGTTCTCCGTGAAGATGACGAGGGCACTTAAAAAATCCCGCACGTCTCCGAAAGAAAAGAAAAGCAATACGAAATGATTGACTCAACTTTTGCCATTATACGAGAACAATGCTAAATTGTATAATTGACTTAAACATGCAATCCAGCCACTCGTGCAAATACACGTATATATTTATATACATTTATTTCTTTTTTTTATTTATAACTGCTGCTCTCTTTGCACTGTTTCAACTACCATTTTTGCTGCGGGACAGAAGCATTACTTTTTCACTTTACTTTCATAACTGAACCGTTGAATATTAATGACAGAAAGACCTCGCTTTACTCCTCCCTCCTCCACATAAACTCTTTTCTCTTTTCCTCTTTAGCTCGTCGTCTCTTTATCGTGGAGAAGTTCTTTTCCCATATACGAACCAGTGCTCGGGCACACGGTGCTAGCGCCCGTGTTACATAGAAATTTCTTTTCTATCCACAAAGCGGAAAAACCGCAATGAAATGGAAATGGGAAAATTATAAGTGAGTAACTGTGTAAACTATGTGAATAAAGAGCCGTTATTGATATCCGAACTGAGGAAATGGTGGTGAACGAAGCTCGCGTGATTTTCTCCAGGGTACGAGACGATCCGTGTGCTTCTTGGATCGTTGATGAAATTAGAATTACTTGATAAATTTTCCTTTCGGAATAAAAAAAAGAATGAGGCAGGGAGAACAAAAAATTCTCTCTTTCCACCGATCGCGGTCACGCGCAATTCCTCCTCGACCTCCATTGATCATGGAGAAAAAAAACTTGATGGCAAAGTTTTCTCGAATCGTGATCTTAAACGCCCTCTGGAAAAGGGTCCATCGTGTGTCTATAGAAACTTTTTAAATTATACGCAAAGTTCGATATCGTTTAAATTTCTCCACAAATGTTGAAAATTGAAGTGAAACACGAAGCCCTTGTCGCGTTTCTCGCTTTTATCTCCCCACAGTGTAAAAATCACTTCGTACATCTTTTTTCTGTGATCTTTTTTTTTATTCTCCATCATTCGCAATTTGCGTATCTACTTGACACGTTGGTAAACGAATTAAGACGATCGAAAAGCGCCTGTGGAATTATTAACGGACACCAAAAATTTAAGAGATAAAATCGCATTTTGTCAATCTTTCTGGCTAAAACTTTATCCGCATATTCCTGAATGATGCGAATGTGATAAAACTCGAGACAAGGGTCAAATTGATCCCGTCAAGGGTTAGGGGAGGACGGGAATTAAACGTCAAACCTCGGACAGTTTATCGAGATGCAAAGTCACAAAGTATGGCGAGATTCGAGGTTCGAGAAACCCATGAGCAAGTTGGAGAGATAGGGTAGAAGCGCATTTTCACTTTATGTTCGTCGTCGGCCGAGCAAATCTCGATACACGTATAACCTCCTGGCACTCTAAGGAACATAACTTTACGTGTTAAGTTGTATGCAAAGTTAAAGTTATCAACAATTTATATTGTTTTACATAAAACTGTAGATATGACGAAAGAAAAAAAGTCAACGACACCCAAGGATTTCTGTCAAATGGAGGATGAATAAAAAGTACCGCGTCGGTAATGGTACAGCGGTGGAGATGGAGATGAGGATGAGGGAAAAAGCAGCCGAGTTTGAAAAACGTCCTGTCGTCTTTTCCACCGCTAAAATTTCGTTTTATTACAAGCGCTGGTAAAATCCGATCTAAAGCCCAACGAACGCTCCATTCTCGTTCTCTCGTTATTTCCCTCCTCTTTTTTTTTGCTCGGAGCTGGTTAATGTCCGGAGTCGGGATTTATCTAACGGTAATCAATCGTGCACGGATAGAATGCAGAGGAATCCGAGGGAAGCCACCGCGAAGTCTCGCTTACCAAAGCAATGGGGCAATATTTATCACGTCAAACGGTTTATTTGCATGATTTATGTGAAGTAAGACGAGCAAAGCGATATATACATAGTCCCAAAAGAACAGCGGAGACAAGGAGAGCGAAAGAGAGAAATACCGAAAGACAAAAGAAAGCTAAAGTGCACGAATCCTATTTACGAAGGAAAGTGCGAAAATATATTTTTATTCGTAATAATAAATATTTCACGTGACATTTTTCCGCTCGTTCTCTTTTTGCGGAACGAACTTTCTATCTAAAATTCATCGTTGACGATCAGCAAAGATAAAAAGATGGCGATATGGGGGATAAGAGGAGGGGGGGCGTAATGAGGAGCAAAAAAGCGTTTACTCAAAGTACAAACGGTGCAATTTTAATTTGTCTGTTTTTCATCGTCGTTTCTTGCCAGTGTGCATGGATAAAATTTTACAAATTGAAAAATTATTTCGTGTAATAAACTGTGTTCGATTTTAAACGATCTTTGTTATCATTTTTCATCCTCAGGATTCTAATTTCGTATACCTGCGATACTGAATACTTTAATTTGTTTATAAAACCCATCACAAGCTGGTATAATGATTCATCCTGAGAGAACGAGGATTACGACAGGATCCACATGTTGGCACTGACGAAAATGACGTTTCTCACTCGAAAAATCAACGTTAAAGTGATTACTCGGATTTTGCTAAATGAAACGTGAATATTCGAAGAAACAACTTTTTTCAGTCATTACGATTATTCCGACAAACTTTGATTTTCGATTATTATTCGCGGTGGCTTGGAATTACACCATACCAATATCGCCGAGGAACATCAATCTTTTTGTCTTTCGTCAAAATGAATTAGACGTTGATGTGGAATCATTGGTATGACGATGAATGTTTCTCTCTTCGATAATGTACAGAACAGAGTTTATACTCCCATTATAATGAAGACTCACGATAGCTCGTGCCTGGGGTCGATCTTTAGCCATAAAAGAAGAGGACAAAAGCTACGAAGGAGGCCAAGAGGGTTGCTCATCCTTACGCTTAGCTTCAGAAGAATATATACACCATGTGGTATCGACAAACACACGATCGAAATAGATCTTCTTCGAGGCTCACCAGTGAAAGGGAGAATAACGTTTATAGGCAGGTTAGTCAATTCATCAAGGTGTAGGATCGATCGTTATACTATTGTCCGTTCGCGTAACTAACCGAAAATACCTACTTTTTTTCCTACTCTTTCTCGGAGTTCTAATCAGGATATACTATAGTATAAACCCTTTTCATTGCTTCTGTTAGGCTCGAAGATACGATGTTCTCCATTGTGTTGGCCTGAAAAAGGAACTCGCCGTTGTACTGATCGGATATCTTATCCCGGGCTTTTACGTTCCTGATACATAACTCACGCTTGAATTTATCCCTAAAATGCCTTTTAGTAATCTTTGCTGATGTTGGAATTGCCTGGACTTACGTTTTCCTCTCGAATGACGGCATAAATCGGCGCTAAACGGATGATTCTCATTGTCTATCGTATATGCCACGAAACTTTATGCACATCGTCATCATTCAGTCGTTTACCCATAATCCGTCAAGCCCTATTGACCATTTTACTACAACGTACCTTGAGCATTTCCTGCCTTCGACGGTATCAGACCTCAAAAAGCCTCTGCACGTCCTACTTGTCCTAATTGTTCCACGTCAATTGATATAACTCAGCAGAGAATCACCCAATTTGGCAAAACAGATTTCAGAATCCAAAAGTCCTGAACCCGCGCTCCAAATGTCATAGACTTTCTACAAAAAGACCTTTCTCCAGACAATTAGAAATTGCTTTCTAATTTGACTGTCAATTCATATGATCCTATCCAACCGACTTCACAACGCCGTCAGCGTGTTGCTCATTGCACTCGTTGTCTCTGCTAATTTTTTTTTGAACGCCGATATCGTCGTCTCTGCAATCTTCGACGTTGTTTCAAGACACACACTTTGCCCTTGGAAAGATCCACCGCGTAAGTGGCAATTGACCGGCGTAAAAATGTCGGGAAAATAAATAGGCTCGATATATATAGACGTACGTGGATGCACACCGTGAAAAAAGCTGATGTTACAATCGAGATGGGGTCTGAGAGCGACATGGATCCCAGTGTCTATGCGATTCGGAGTGGTTGAAGGTATTTCGTCGTCGTCTCCGCGGTGATTCAACAGCGTGGGGGATTGCCATCAGAGACCTTCATTAAACCGCCTCCATCGACCATCACGATAAAGTTCCTCCTCCTACCAGATAACTTATCGAGCTTGTGTCGTTCAACGCTATAGTATTAAGATCCGCAAGGATTCACCCTCTCCTTACATCGTCACGGAGAATACTTTCTGACCACCGGTTCCTGGCTATCGCGATCTCCGTCCCGCTTTCCGACCCTCCCAGTGCGAAATCTGCGCCTCAATTTTCCTTCTTACTGTCTCCTTACTTCGTGTCATTCTTTTTTTTTCCACCATCGGATTTATACGCACATGGGTGAAGAGAAAAGACGACCGAGCAACGAGCCACTCCGGAAAGAACACTCGAACTATATATATGACTCTCCGACCCCCACTTGGAGCTTTCCCACCTAAAAACGTGGATGTTGGTGGTCGAGATAACAAGGGGTCGGAAGGGCCACAAACATTTTTCGAGGGTTTCATGGTCGTTATAACCATAACGACATAAACTCTGTTATATATTGAGTGTATATGTTTATATATATATTTACGAGTGGACACATAAATATGTCTATATATGTATATAATTTTATTATATCGCCAATGTGTGCGGTTGATTCGGAGCACGAGTCAAGCAGTTGTCAATTGAGCTGACTTTTTTTACGTGTCTTCAATTTGCAACAGGATTCACAATAGTTATTTGTTACGAGAAAGAACCATACACAGAAAAAAAAGGATACTCGTACTCGGAGTACCAATGAATGATCACAATTTTCCACCACCTTACGACAATCGAATGGCGGAAGTTTAGAAACGGTTTTTTTTCTCGTTTTTCGAAAAATACGATGGTGTAAATATATTCTGAAAAAAATCATGCGATAACGGTGAAACAAAGGCGTGGGAAAAAGATCGAAGATCGCGTAGATCGCGTATTATTTCGTAGATAATCCAAGAAAATTTGCCAATCGGACAAATACCATTTGACGAAAGAAAGAAAAAATTTACCACCACGATTCCCATGATTTGAATTCAGGAATTGATGATAGCTGTTGGGGTGAAATGACTGGACCCATTGTGACTATAAACGGACTGAATACTGCCGGAAAATTCAAATGTATTCCACGTCCGTCGATGAAAAAAAGAAAAAAGAACCGGAAAAATGGTCGAAATATACGAACCCAATGTGCCGATAGATAAGAGTATAGCCGGAATTGTGGCTTTCGAGTCACATTATTCGGAAAATGGTAATGGATATTGCCAGCGAGAGAGAGAGTTTTCGGGGCAAACTTCGAGAATCTTACCTCGCAGGTACCTTCCAGACGCGAGAGAGGATGCGTGGATTACCACATGTTGAATGATGCATTTATGAAAAAAAATAAAAATCGCTCAACATAACCCTCATACTTTCAAACTTTCTGGAATAATTCCAAAGTTTTCTCCACGCGAAATTTAACATTGTTGCGCATATCTCGCTGTATTTTTCGTGAGTAAGTATAATCTGTTTTTATGCGTCTCTCACGCTACATCTAGGATTAATTTTTAATTCGGTTGAGGAAATAATTTCAACGATACGACTCATGACAGATTTTGGCAAAATCGATGTTTTTCATACTCAACGAATATCATGTATAAAAATAACTACTCATTTTTCCAGCATATATTTTCGTAACAAATTTCATTGCAATTTCAACCCTTTTTTTTTAAATCAGCAATTTCACGAGATAACGAAATATTTTTCGATATTCATTTGGAACTACGTTCAGACCAGCTCTGGAAATCATGCATTTAGCTACTTTCCACGTCGTCGTTAATAAAATATTTTTAAATACTTCGAGAGTTCAATTTTTTAACCCTACAATACGACGCATAGCCTCTATCGGGATACGGATCGTTGTTTCCATGACGAAGCGTTGTTTTTATCGTGATTGCCCCTCCAGCTAGTGATAAAAGATATACATATATAGATACAGATCGATCGATAATAATCGCTCGTGCCATACGAGATATTCCAATGGACGAGAACGTTACGAAAGCTCATCCTCGTTCGATATGTGCTCGAAATTCGAATCGGCTGAAGGCCTCTTGAAAAGAAAGAGAAAACGCGAAGAGGACCCTGTCTGGAGCACCAGAACGAGATGGACCAGCGTAAGGGAAACGAGATGTAAGATACCGAGAGAGGAAGACACAGCGTGTGAATATGAGATCACCAGACCGAGAGCAGAGTCAGCGTGGTCTCATTTTCAGGACATTCACGTATCCTGCAAATTTCATATACATCGCATTAATACGTGAGGATTATACGTACGTTGAAGTTATACCGGTGCGATTCTCGCGCGACTAAACGAAATGTCGGAAAAGGATGCGCGGCGAGAGAAAATCCATATAAACGGAGGAGCAAACGCAAATGCAACGTTCGTTTCTCCTCGGCATAACGTTTGGAAAATGAACGTGACTCTCTCGACGTTTTACATGCATATAGAATATATATATATATTGATATTTAATACATATATATTTTGACCGATGTGTGAATCGTATTATCCGAGAAATATAAATCTGCTCTTACACATGCTTCTGCGATTATCCCTTCGAAGCTCGGAGCTTTATAAATTCGGTGGAAAAATGATTAGCCCCCGTTAGGATTCTTCGAGTCGACTAGGCATGTCTTTTATATCGCCAGGCTTTTGCTACGTAAAATTGAAAAATTATTTCAATTTAGACGCATAAAATAAGACATTTTAACGCAATAACGTACATCTTGTAAAGAGATCTTAAATAATTATTCGAGTTTTCATGGAGTGTATTCCTTATTCAATGAGAGATAAATGATAAATAAAGTAGTATTTGTGTAACGTTATTTCACAGATCCATAGAGTGTACTAAAAATATAATCGACGTCGAGTTTCAATTATGCCCACGTACACATACTTGGAAAATGGATACTGAATAAATTCTCAGTGAGGCGTCCAAGAATTTGTAATAATCTTCAAACACCCATGATGGAAGGTGGCGCAGTTTCAGTTTGCGGGCTTTTATGGAGCAAACGATATTTCAGCGAGATCATGAACAAGACGAATTTTTCCCTAGGCAAATCCTAGAAAGTTTATGAGCACTCCATAAAAGTTGCTTCGAAAAAGCTCGAGTTTTAACTCGTGCCTGTTTATGTATGTGTGTTTTAATTTTTCACTTCTTCTCCGGGGAAATTTGTGGGAAAAGAACGTAGTTTACGTACTAGTGCGATTCGAAGATTGCGCGAATACAACGAGCAATCACTTTGCTTGATGGATACATCAGCACACGTTACATGCTCGGTATAATAAAGGATGTTGTACGTGTACGGTGAGGGAAAGAAAAGCTAGTCTCGAAAAATGTTAAGGTGATCGTGAAACGTCTGACCTACGTCAAATTGATAGTACCACTGAGCCAAACCATTAACCTAATTGACGAGTATGACGAATATGCTCCAAAATATCGATTTTCTTCACGTACATATATACTGAAATGTGCGAATGTCAAGTTTTTCTCATTGGGTTCAACGATTGGACAAGAAAAAAACGTAAAGTGTGCTACTTTCGTATGTGACACAATTTTCAAATAATACACGTACCGTCTTCGATTTTCATATGATTTTATATTTTACATCATATATAGTGAGGAAAATCGTGGAGTCGTGAAAATTTTCATTTTTTTTTAAACTTTTTTCTCCCATGAGCATTTTCTTTTACGAATTGACTGTATACTTATCTGATCCGCGAAAGTTTTCATTTCAAATGCAAATCGGCGATTAACTTGGCCCCTTAGGGTTTTTCACTTCAGGCACCGGTGCCAAATGGCCACGCGCCGATCGATCGATTTGAAACATTAAAAGTGTCGGATTATTTTTTCCCAGGTTTTATTTCAGAACATGAAACTTGGCTGCTGCGTTATTTCAATGCTATTTTGAAAACCAATGTAGATATATAATTTTTTACGATCTCTTCCATCGTATGCATTACGAGAATCCGAAACTCCATAACAATGAATGTTAAAATCCAACGAGCTCGAAAACAGAGCATGCTTCGAGCCTTATTTTAAAAAATAAAAATTACGGCATATCCGACGAGTCGTTTTTTTTTTGAGAATCGATACGAGCATACCGTCGTTTTTCAACAATTTTTTTTCTGGAACACGAAAAAATGGTGAAATGCTTCAAATTGACATTAGAAACATTTTTGAAAACCGAAAAATCTTAATCTTTATAAATTTTACTTGAATGTTTTTCGTTTCTGTTATCGCCAAATATTCCACGATCACATCGAAAGTATTCTCTTTTTTGTCCGCATTTCGCACACTTTGATCTATTTTTTTTACCGCTCACGTAAATCGGACAAATTTGAGCAAAGTTTTATTTCGATTCCGGGGAAATGGTTTGTAAATTGAGTAAAAGTAGAGTGAGCGAGAATTTATTGAAAATATTCAATTGAACCTGTATACAAATCTGTACATCGTGACGAAATGCACAGCTCGTGTAAAAGTACCACGTATGCATAGAAATATTTTTACGAGTGTAATTCCGTCCTCTGGGAAAATTTCTCGCTCATTTTACGATCCGTTTTTGTTTTTTTAACAACGCGAATTTATTTCGATCTTCCTTTGACGAATTGTATTCTCGTTTTTCAATTCGTGTTGCCATGAAAATTTAAGAAAAATGAAATTTGCGACCGTAGGAAACGTCATTCATTGTGATAAATTTATGGAAAATAACCATCGTTGGAGTACAAAAGAAAGGAACAGTGAAATTGTCAGAGGTTTGCCAAATATGGGCCAACTTCCGTTGCACGTGTATTAAACAACGTCAAATCGAACAACGGTGAACTTTGCCTCGAAAAGCAAAAGGTGACCCAACGAGAGAATCGCTCAAAGCAGCACGATGAGACAAATTGTCGCCTGATAGTACCAACGTCGGAGTTTCCAGTTCAACCCCTTTACTCTCAGCGAGCATCCCCTAACCACATTTTACTTTTCGATTTTTCATCCCCCTCTCCCACGCTGCTTATCTGTCCTACTCTCGTATTCTTACCTCTAAACCTCAACCTTCGCTCTTCGCTCGCCTGAAAATCTTCTTCCTTCCGTCTTTTTCAAAGAGATTTTCTCGCGTCGTGCTTGACATGCCGCTGACGTAACATCGTGAATGATAATATAGACAAAAACGCGTTACGAGGAACATCCGAGTATGTGATCATATATATTATATAATACGTATATGTACATCTATAAAGGATATTCCAAGCCGAGCAGACAAAATCGTTTTTATCATCGGTGGTTCATTCATTTTCGTATACACTGCGGTACGTGCGAAAAAATGTTTAAACCCAACGTTATAACGAATAAGAAACGGTGAAATATCGTCAGATCTCAATGATAAAAATCACGGGAATTCACACGATTTGCAGAATCAAGGGGAAAAAGAACGTTGGCATTTTTGTGCGTGATATTCGTTCGTATTTCACGAAAAGAAAAGCATCAATATGAAAATAATGAAAAATTGCGAAAACGCGAGGTTAATGTGGTTAATCTGGAATGCCTCATGTAAATACAAATTACGTCATGGAACATCAGCAGCAGCAGGGACACTGGGTAAATTAAAGTGCGTGGGTATGTAACCTCACTGTAAAAGAACTTTTTAAACCTCTCAGCCTCTCTATCGTAGTCTTCCCTGTTTATCTTTGAATATTTATGCTCTCAGGGGTATTGCTCTTTTTCCCTTGAAGCTTTGCCATACGCTCTTCCCCCTGCTCTTTCGACCTGCCTTCAGCTTAATTTCTTCCAAGTGTCTCTATACAAGCTCGGATTTTTTTACAGTGGCAGAATTTTCTACTTTTTTATAAATTACTTTTAAGGGCGGTAAATTCTGAAGAAAAAAGATTGCGCGAGGGGCAAGGGTCTGGATAATTAATTAAAGGATATTCAAATTTTTGTTTTGGCACTGCATACTTATATAATCTGCATGCACATAAAAAAAAGAGTTTTTATTTCGGACATGTAATTTCCTGGATTTTTTTTCATTCGATCCATCGAATCAAAAATGACTTGAAGATTATTTCAGAGAAGTCCTGTCGAAATGATTTGCTGGGGCTTTTTGGAACTCTGCGATTCGAGGGTGCGGTTCTCTTACTGCACGATCCTGTGTATTCACGTGCAATTAAAAAAAGTGACGTGGGAGAGCTATTGTTAGGGTTAGACCAAGGGTTACACTGTTTGAGAAGTCAGAAGTAATAAGGCTATTGTGAGGATGAAACGAACGGGCAAAGGGTGTACAAGGAGTGTCCCGACGTCTCCATCCATACGACGGTACACGTGCATTTCATTTCCTGTTTCTCGTATCTCTCTCGATTGCTCAAGAAACATCAACGATAGCAACTAATTGACCCGATAGAGACTTCAAACTTTGACTCGTAAGAGCAGGCCTTTCTTAGATTTACTTTGCTTCAGCAGTCGTCAGCTACCTGCGAATGAAAATCTATTCCACATAACTTCGTTTAAAAAAGCACTCGGATAACTTTTCATAGAAATAACAACATTTTTCTCTCACTTTCCTGTCTCCCCTCGTTGATGAGTTTTTTAACCAAAAGATTTCCCTCGTTTTTATAGAATATTCGGCAGTTTGGTCGAAAAAAATTGAAAAAAAAAACGACCACGAACTCAATGCAAGAGTGAACTGATATTTTGTTAAATTGATCAAACGCGGAGCGAACTGAATGTATTAAAAAAATGAAAAAAAAATACGAAAAAACGCCCGTGTATTGACCCGCCAGTGAATACTACGAGAATTTGCAACAGAGTCAGCTATCGCTGCTTTTTTTCGATTCCTCCCGGTCGCTAGACCGTATTATGGTCCGAGTATTCGCGTAAAAGTCGTTGGTTTCCACGCTCATTCGTTTTCATCATTTCAATGAATAACCGGACGAAATTTCATTCGTGCGGTTCGAATATGATAAAATAACGCCAAAACATAGCTTATTCCTACTGCTGCACCGTTCGACTAATCGAAATTCAGCACCACCGAGAGTGCAAAAAAAATTTTCGGCCATGTTTCGACGTGACGTACTCGAAAAATATCGGCATACAAATATTCCACGATAATTGTGATATTTAGTAAAATTTTGTCATCTATCCAGTCGTGTGCCCACATTTTTCAATATTATCAAATACTAGATAAAGAATTGTCGCAGAGGGCCTTAAAACGCCCATTTTTAGTCACTTGTCGTAGTGCAACCCCTTAATGCTCTTGAAAATCGTACTGGACACTGACGGTTTTGCACGACTGCTGGACTTGCAAGTATGGGCGTGTTTTTCGTGTGGAATATCGACGGCGCGAGAACATTGATGCGTGCACCATGAGTGTTCACAATGACTGCTGTATGTTGCACGATAAAACTCATCGAGTGCATGCTAACGTCTATCTTTATACGCAACACTGCAGCGGCACAATTTTCCGTCCATTCTTTCCGTAAAAGCGCGCTACGCACCTCTAAAATCCTCTTTTCGCCTCCTTCGTACTGCGATGAAAGCTCGCATCGGTATTTCGCCGCTAGATGGCGAAAAAACACATTTTTCTCCCAAGCCATTCCATTCATCGTCAGGTATATATATATTAGACCGCTCCGAAAAAAAAATTGATATTTTTTCCTCGGCTATTGTGAAACAATGAAAAATCCGTGGGCTTAACAACGAACGTTTGATGTATTTATTATTGATGTCGATTTATTCATCGACATCAAACAAAAAATTGGATATTTCAAATTATCCTTCGGAATTTGAGTAACATTGAGCTTATACATTTTGGCTCCACCGTTTGATCGATCTTTGGTCAAGTATAACTATTAATGCGATCAATCCGAGTATTGGAATCACATGAAGGAAAAACCATTATACTTTTGCCTGCATTAGGAACGTAAAATAGATAATAATTGTTCGTGAAAATTTTGTTGGAATTTTTGTGCCTGATGCATTTCTCACAATTGCAAACATTTTTTTTAATTCACAAAAATTCTTCGTACGAGCAAAGTATAAAAGGATAACGAGTGAATTTGCAGAACAGAGAGTCACATTCAAAGTTCCAACTATAGGATGAGCGATATGTGAAATCAACTCGTCCAGTCGTCGAGGCAGATGCGTATAGTGCGAGACTAGTCAAATGAATAAAACATTTCAAACGATGAATCCCTGCTGGATGCGCACCGGAGAAGCTTTTTCACCCATTTTACTCGACTCCTCGTGTGTACCAACAGCTATGCCACGTCGAATGCTCTGAAAAAAAAATATAAAAAAATCGAGTGAGGAATAAATGTGGCAACGATTGGTTCATGGTTGGAAGAAGATGAATCGAATGTTCTATAAATTCGATTAAAACCATCGGATGGTCGATGAAAAAGTACAAAATCGATAATCGAATTATACTCCATTTGTACGAAAAAGAAATTATCTTACGGCCAATTTTGAGGCTTTTCCAATCGCGTAGTTTTTCGCGTACAAAACGGCAGAATTAACCGCGAATAAGTGCTGTTAACGATTTCAGCTATAAATTCAGGCTAACAACAGAAAAAATACATGTCGAACCATGATCGATTAATTTCGAGCCTCACTCGATACACTCTGCATGAATAATTTATCAGCGGTAAAAAGTTTTCGCCCAATTCACCAGGTACTTTGCGGAACATCGTGGAACTTCTGTGGTTAATGAAACTATGGTGAAGTGCATTAGAGTGAGGATAAATTGAACGTGACGAGAGCTTATTAGAAGAGGCTTTCCTCCTTTCCACCCCCGATGTGTGCGAGATGAAGTAATTTCTGGAACAACAGAACGTAAGAGAGGGAAGCGTGAATGAATAGAATGTGAATATCTGTAGGTGAACTCTTGCGATGGAACAGCTTCTCATCTGTCTGAGAAATTCATGAAATATTAGTTTTGCAGACCGGTAGATTATAAACGCCAGACGGTGTATATGCTCTGTGTATGTGCATGGAAAGATGAGAAAAATGTTCTCAGTTTACATAGGAAGCTGTTGTGTGCACTCATATACTTAATATTCTCGATGATTCGCAACCGAGTAATCGAATTTTAATCACACGAAATTATCATTCTGATTTCTGGAATTATCAGTCTCTGCTTTAAGGAGGTTCACGCGTAGCTCATGACTCGATAAAACAGCAGAATTTTATGCTACTTAATGTCGAAAATAAACATGGATTTGATTATACTTGTCATTGAAATCATGGGCATCATATTTGTCTAGATTGCTTTATGATTATCGAACATTTCAAATATCCAAATGTGATCAAAATATTTACGTAGTACGAGCGAAAAATATGAAAATCTTTCGTCTTGTACGTCATCATTGCCAGTTAACGCCAAAAAAAGATTCTCAACTTTTATCTCCGAGTTATTTTTGACGCTGGCAGGGCTTTATAAATACATCGTTGTACTTTCCTTTTACTCATTTTTGAGTATCCAAAGTTGGAAAAATGTATGTGAAAAAAAAATACGCATCATCGCCACGAGAGTGTTTCACCAGCATAAGGTCGTGGGTGTGAGACTTTCGGAACGTAAACTTTTATGACTTTTATTTCTAAACAACTCGTCGGGTGGATCTATGAATAATTTCTGTGATAGTTCTATCTTACATTTTTCTAAAATGCCAAGACACAAAGCTGAAATTTTCCTTTATTATTAGATTCGCGTGAGGATTTTTTTAATAAAAAAAAAACAATAAACGAAATCTCCGATTGACCTCAATTTTCCCTTGGCACGAATTTATTTTTATTTTTCTTTGCGAAATAGTGTGGAAATGCCACGTGACGTTATATTCACAAAGGTGCTTTGAATGCAAGCAACAGGACATAACTGACACGTTTCAACACTCGTGAAAGCGATAGTCGGATCGTTTTTGTCAATTAGTCGATGCGAATAAGCCGGTACAAAGGTCAAGTGTAAATTGGCAAGAGACACGAGAAGATCTCCCTTTGCAGCGCGTTTATAGTGATACCCGGTTGGAATACGAAAGTCGTGATGTTCCACGTTCCTTGGACGACATCGTAAATTAAAAGTTTATTCATTTATTTTCACAAGGAGCTCGACGGAGTCTGCAGCGATCCTATTACACTCAGCATGGCCATTATTTTTCGTACTTGCAGCTAGACATAAACCTGATTAATTGATTTTCTATTTACGCACGTCTTAAAAAATCCTGGATAATTGCGATTGGGTCTGACACCGAAATTGAACAAACGACTATTTAGGCACGAGAAAGTACAGTGGCAACCTCCGTACGTTACTGACGAATTTTGCCCAGAAATAACCGATATTCCTCGATTTTTCGATCAAGAAGTGCATATGATAATTGTGGAGAAATTTCCGTCAATTTAAAAGGGCATCCTCACCCTTCTGAAACGTTTCGTTTTTCTCTGTTCGAGCTTCGATGCCTCCACGATTATACCTCGGCAATTTCCGGGCTATATGACGAAAACGAGTGTCATTCTTCGCTGTGGCATATTGGAGAAGTGACAAAAAATTAAACAAGAGGAAAACAAGGGTTTTTTCGAAGAGAATGAAACGTGGTTATTCGAGTCTCGGCGAGCGAATGGAAGAGTCCAACCGGAGTCTCTGTGTTGTTCGCCAATTTCGGCAGAGGATCGAGTGATCGAGCTATGTGAGAGGGGCAAGGCAGCATGGAGGATGCAATAAAATCAAACGCAGCTAATTCGTTTAATGGCCATGACCGTCGTTATTTATTTAGAGGGTATCGACGAGGTTATATAACCCCCTTGGTGTGTTGGTTACCTCTGTATGCCATGCCTTTACGAAGCGAGTATGTGCCGGAGGGGGTTAACTAATGATTCGGAGTCACGTGCGCGCAAACACGATCAGCCTCGCAATCGAATCAGCCACGGAAATCTTTCGCGTTCATTGTGACTACATGCACGAGCCTGTAAATTTATATATCCAACATACGTATCCTGTGCGATGGATAATCATTCCCAAAATGCATTAAAAGGAGAAATTGTTGACCAATTATCGGTTTTTGAGAGTTTCTATTATTTTTTATTATTTTTTGTTTTTAATTATTGTGCGAAACTACATATTCGGCATGAACGTAGCTGTGTGGCTCTACAAACTATCACGAGTAGAAACCGCAATTTTGATTACGTGAAAAAGATGAAGCGGAAAAAAAAAATACGACAGCGGTACGACGAGACGACAATTCTTTCACGAAATGTTTCATAATCAAATGCACCGAAACTCATGGGACGAAAACGCAAATAAGGGATGGCAATGCCGGAGAAATTGATGGCAGCTGCTTGAAAATTTTTTTTCTATGAAAATCATGTATATTTGAGTAATTAATATACTCAATTATGCATCCATAAAACTAACCGACTACATTTTTGTTTTGCATAAAATCGATTAATGAAAAAACGTAATTTCGACGATCCGAAAAAAAAAGAAACGCAAGAAAAATTACCAAAATTGTTCGTCCTGCTTTTGCTGAATAAGAAAAGAATAAAAATGCTGTAAAGTATCGTATCGAATATTAAATCATGTATTTCGGTCTGATTTCGTTCAGAGAATTTGAAAAAAAATGTTCGAGTTGCAACGGAACTCGACCGAGAGAGAGTCTCGTTTAATACGCTTCGATAATGCGGAAATAAAAAGAAACAGCCATGCGCGCTGGTTTATATTTTGAAAACAGTTATTATGCAGATTTATTCGCTGCCGGAAGCTGCACGGTGTATCTGGAAAAGCTGAAATTATTGCCGCGCATAAAGCTTCCAACTGTTCTTCTCGCGGATTGAGTCCGTCGAGTGACGCAACTCTGTGGTCTCCGTATCTGCCCTTTACCGCGATATGGAAAAGTTACGTGTATGTGTGTACACCGCCAGGATTTTAGGCATACTCTGGAGGCATTTTAATTGTCACGGTAGCGCGTTATACGAGCAAGCTCATCTACCCGGAAAAAGCTCTCGGTGTACGGTATTACAACCTTTATCCCTTAATATTCTTGTGTATTTTCATTCGTGTAAATTTCAGCAGGAATTCTGTTTCCCGACTACAGCGACGTTCAAAAAGCTTAATTCATCGAGAGAACAGTGCTAATAAACGAAGAGGAGGTTGCAACGACGGAACGAAAAACAAAAAAGTCCGAAAAATTCGAGCCTCCATTTCAGGCGCATTTTCGTGACGACATCGAGAAACAATTTTCCTCGCACACTTTTGAATCGAGAATCAACAACGTGAATTCAAAAAACGATCGATCTAGTTTCATAATGTCGAATCAGCTGGATTTTTAATCGAGTTTTATTATCCAGAGAGCGATAGATCATGCCGATTCTCGAGGAGACGAGACTGATGAGAGAAAATTGGAATTTCACCGATAAAGAATTTTAATATAAAATGCAATTCCAAATTCAATAAACCTGGACTATCGGAATCGAATATCAGCGTATTAATTGTTCATACGTCGCAAATGACGAAAAAGTGCGATTCGAATCGCGCTCTCGCGTGCTCTTTTCAATTTTTATTCCAGCGTTAGCGTTGAAACATTGAAGTATGCATTTTTTTAATTGTACTCACCCTTTGGTAACTCCGCGAGACCCACGAATATTTATCATTTCATACATTTATTATATACATCAATGTATGTATGTGTATACGAGTATATTTCGGTTGCATAATGTTGCGGCTCGGTTTTCTCGGACCTTTTGCCGTCGAAAAGTGTAATAAAATGCCCACAACGAGAAATTCACTCTTGCACAGCATAAGCGTACACATTTTGGTATTGTGTAGCATCCCTTTCAACATATATGTATGTACTTTTCAATGTATCCAGCATACACCAGTACCGTGGAGTACCCAAAGGGAGAACTCGGGCGGAAGCGGTATTATAATAATTGTCGAGTGCTCACCGATGTAAACCGGGTCGCGCGATGCTGTATGCGGTTGGGAGCAGTACAGAAGTGACTTTTCAGGCAGCACAGTATCACGGAATACTAATACTCAGCAGGGAAAACGTAATAATCCTCGGAGCTTGCCGCGCACTTTCCCTCTCTTTATTCACCCTTCCCGTTCCTCCCTTATTCTCGTAGATTTTGCAAAGACGTGTGTAAACATATCCTTACAAACACGAGAGGCTTAAAGCGCACATGAGTCTCCGGTGGTTAAAAGGTAAACGTCGTTTAAGTATGTTACACTACGCGGCCTGTCGCACCAGGCTCCAGTGGATCCTCGCGAGGACTCGTCCGACGCCCTCGCCAACGTGACGAAATTCTTCATCCTTATTGTCGCTATTATCGTCGTCGTTGTTGTTATTGTTATTAATTTCGTCATTTTCCGCTCGAGATTAAACTTTTGCCGCGGGGATGGATGAGGGAGGATAAGTTATGCGGAAAACCGCAGATCATAAATAACGTATAGTTGTGTGTGGACTTATTGCGGCAGAGAGGCAAATGGCGAGCCTTCTGCGGTCCTCGCGTTGACCACATTTTGTTCATGCACGTCCAAGTAAATATATGTTGCAAAGTTTGTGTGTTATATTGCCGCATACTCTGGACAATAATTGTATGAATCGTCGTATATTTTTCATTCACACACGGGGCAATCCTTGCGAAAAGGACCAACGGGGATTTTCATTCCTGGGGGAAAAAATGGTGAACAACATCGCCACCGAGAACTACTCTCCTTTTTTTTGCATATTTCGTGAATTTTCCATCGATCCTCGCGCTTTTACGTTGACTTTTTTTTTCTCAAACTTGTGTGTTTTCATGACCGTCGAAATGTGGATTGACGAAAAACCAGTTGGAAACGCCAGCCATGTGCTTCGTTTCTTTTTTCTTCCAAAGATACGCGCGCGGTCTTTTGCCGCATTAGCGAAAGAGTTACGTGAAAGTCTTTCGAAGGGTTGGCGGTCTCTTTCTTAAGCCGGTTTAATGTTCTTACTCGGCTTAACGTTCGTTAACGAAGAGGTCATAGGAAGATATAGATGGAGGTAGAAAGCGGGGTAAAGCTCCGGTAAATACAGTGAGATGGACTGGTACAAAGGAGCCGATGGATGGAACGCGAAAAGACGAAAGATCCATATACGAGAGAGAAAAGGACTCGCGAGCACACAGGAGGAAATGCCCGACGTCACGTGCGACCTGTGTGTGAGTGTGTGTATATTTATCGCTCTCTTTTTTTCCCATCTCTATAGCCATTGCTCTCTGCTCTGTCCTTAAGCATTTTGGTAGTCTACCCGGTAACATGGTAGCATGAAAAGTACAGAGCAAATGAGAAAGATCCAAAGGACTGATGAAGCTTTGGCTCAAAGTGATTTCCCGTCTGCGCGAACGGTTTCCACCTCTCCTCATTGATTACGAAGTGAACTAATATCGTTTTGCGTAAGCCATAAGTTCCAGACGGTCCATAGATTCCACCAACGTGGTTCTCGCAAGATTCAAAAGACCTAGTCTCGCCTCATTGGTGCCTAGATCTATCTCCGAGTTCTCCACGGTTTGAATGAAAGCGATTCGAAAATTCGGGAGGCGTTGATTTCTCACCGCTGCTCTTTTGCAACGTGCATATACATTCATACACATTCACGTACATTGTTTCCTGGCGATTGAAGAAGCAAAAACTGCATGACTTTTCACGTAGACGTGTATATCCTATCGTTCGTAACAGGAGGAAGATTTCTGCTCCTACCGGTCGGACGGCTTCGACCTGGTAATTTAGCCGAAAGTCTCCAACGGGTGAATTTTATAGGACGGAGGGGGGTAGTGGATGATGTCATCCAGAAAAGTTCGGGGGACGTCGAGGAGCCTGAGAGGTATTCAAACCTACGTAAACTGGGAGGTAGGAGACCAGCAGAGAGAGAAGAGATGGTGGAGTCTCGTGCTCTTACGTCGAAATCGAAAATAAGACACAAGACGAGGGAAACTGAGAGAAAAGTCTATGCATTATAGATGGATCCACTCAGGAGCTCGAAGTGCCAGTAGGCCCGGGTGTGATGGAAGAAAAGTATATGTGATCAACCCTGCGATCTTGTGTGAGCGAATTCGTTGTGTGTATATGCAGTTCGATGGCACTGAGGAAAGAGTCAGGGGTTGAAAGAGAGAGTGGAAGAAAAGAGAGAGAGAGAGAGAGGGTGGAGCATAGACAATAGAGCGATATACGTAACTGTAAGTAGAAATGGACATTTTTCTTACCTAGAGAGGCGGACCGCATAGAAGTGAATGACAAGTGAGGGTGAGAAGAAAAAAACCAGAGGATATCGATAGTAAATAGGAATGATAGAGACTGATGGCGATGAGAGTGCAGATATATAGTTTAAACCGCAAGAAGAGCCGGAAATACTTGGAATGAGCATTCGGAAGTAGCGGTTGAGGGGCTGCGGGGGTGGATAAGAAAATGAGGGAAATACTTAGAACGAGAGAAGAAACCCGTTCCAACTATTTTCCCGTCCTTCAAACGAGAAGAAGAGAGAGAATAAATGGCCAAAACAGTCGAGGAATGATCGAGAAATGTTGGATGAGAGATTCGGACCGCTGAGAGGAACCCCGCATTTGAGGTTCTCTCTTAAACCGGTGCTTTTGCGCCTGCCATGCTTGAAGGAAGAGCTACCCTTCCGTAAGAGCGAATGAATATATACTGGCAAACAGGCGGACTCAGAGACAGATATATAGGTCGTTAGATGGATATGGAGGAATAAGAGACAGACCCAGAGTGAGAGGATGATTGCGGGACAGAGAGAGAGAGAGAGAGAGAGAGAGAGAGAGAGATGGAAAGAAAGATGGAACAAGTGAGAGCTCCGGCCGAGCGTAGGAAAGGTTGATGGTAGAGGAATCGGCGAAGGGCGACGGAGCTAGAAAGGGATATGCTTCAGCTTCGTTGCGAAGGGGTTTTCGAATGATTTAGCTCCGCCGTGGGGTTAGATCTGCAATTTCGTTTGGAACATTCATGAGAAATATTCCTTTAGACTCTCCCCTTCCATCCCCATCTCTCCAAAGACCACCATGCTGTATATATATGTACGACCACCAGGATACCTGGCACACAGCTGCCAAGGCGTTTAAAGAATTTTCGCAGTGCATTTACTCTCCCTCTGTGTTCGCTTCATACGAGATGGCACCCAGTAACGCGCGACCCACTATGGGTCATCCTTTTCTTTGCTCATCATATTGCCCGGAGGCTTGCCCTTTATGGCTTTTTCTCCCAGTAGAAGATGCCATCGGTCACTTCCACCAGACCGAAGTTATTTCACGTTTTTGTGACTCAATCGATGCTGTAAAGTTTGCCTTTGACAAGAAAGAAAAGATATGACGCCAAACGGAGAAAAAATATCGCGAATCAACGCAAAATTATGTCACGATGGTTTTGAAATTAACGGTAATAAATTGACGCTCCTCTCAGAGGGATCCGATATCTCTGCAAACTGCGGAAAAGAATGTATCCCATACCTCAATGCTTCCGTCAACATTTTGCGAGATTTGACACTGAACACACTGGAAAATCAATTAATTCATTTTTATCTAGGAAAAATATTCCAAGGTAAATGTGAATATGAATATTACGGAGTACGCGAAAATGTCCGAGAAAAATGAATGAAAATATCGCGAAATAATGAAACGTCCGACAAATGAGAAATGAGAGCAAGTGGAGCTTGCGCACGTTTGCTCGTTACGCTCTCCCAGTTTTTGTATTTTTTATTCGAATTACTATTGTCATTGTTATAGCCATTACAATCTATTTCTTTTTGTTTCGTATTCCCTTTTTTTCACTTTTACACGAAAAGCTTCGCTGAATTTTTATGACGAAGACACGTGTTGCCTCATAGTTGCGAGAGAATCGCGAAAATCCGCGGTTCATCCGTACGCGCTACCTCGAACTCCAGTCCAACCAATGAAAAACCTTTTAACCGGAACAATGAAGTTACGAGTGGTGAGATGTAATTATTGTGTAAATTAAAAGTCGTATCGCCATTATGTCCTCGCTGGACCACACGGAAGCACTCGCGTTTTATCACTGTTGGAATGTCCGAAAGAGATAGCGCCAGAGTCGTGCATGGATGGACAGGAAAAGAAAAAACGTGGATGAGGGTGAGGCAGAAGACGGTGGTGAGGATAAAAAGTGTCGAGAGAGGAACAACATCAGGATACTATTGGACATCTCAGGACTACAAAATGTCGCTCCAAAACGATAGCGAAAGTTCATTTTATCTCACCAGCCAGATAGTCAAAAATATGAAGAAGATCGTACATTGGAACCCACTGAAATATCGAAATAGATATACCTTCAACAACCGAGAATATAAATGTTCACTGAGTTGAAAGTGATTTAAAATTTGCCAAACTTACACCAGTCAATTTATCAAAATGACAATCTACTAACCTCGTGTTATCGTACCTATCTCATTCTAAATTGAATTTATTCTAATTGAATAGCCGAATTTGTTGTATTATTGATGAATGAAATAATCTCACGAGATCCGGTATGTCTACAGAGCGATTGATGCTGCGTTACTCCACATATATTTCGACGCTTCGAATGAATCTTTCCAGCATGTTGACCGACTGCGCCACCAAACTATCGGTAAAAAAAATCAAATATAATATTTGCAAGTTCACTTGCACTCTCTGTTTTCATTTGAAAACAACTGATCGTCGTGCTTGGGGTTTGCAGCGATTATGAATTTTGGAATATTTTGAATATTCAAGAATATTCGGCAGTTCGCCAGTTGGTTTCGAGTACAACTTGACTCTCGAGGTTTTTCGAGGAGTTAATAAAAGTGCCGGGACTATACGCTGGTACTAACGCCCGCAGGCAATTTTTGTATGCAGAAATAAAACATTCTCGAGCGTGTCAGTCAAAAGTTTGATGAATCAAAAATTCATGACGTCGCTGGAATCATCCAGGAGGATTAAAAGTGCTGCAAGCAGCCTCAATCTTTCCCACGTTCTGCCACTCGTCCGAGACGGAAAAGAAGTGTCAGAAACGAACTAAATTTAATACAGAGTATACCCGATGTAGGATCGCGTCAATCATAATTTATTCTCGGAATTATTGTACAAAATATTGTAGAAAATAATATACCCATGTATCTACGATCGTAACGAAATGGCGGAGAAACGAAAGGCACGAGGAGTAGAAATCCACTTCCGTTTTCTCGTGTTTGCATTTGATAAAATTCCGAAACCAGCGAACTGGCCTGTTGTTCGCTCCACAGAGAGCTTTTATTTGCCTTCGTGTGTATTTGCAGCGACGAGGCTTCGTTACAAAGTCCGGCGAGTTATGCTATGCTAAAAAATAACCCGATTTTGCCGACTTATAAGTTTCGACGTTGCATTTGAACCTTCAACCATGATGATGAAATTTGATTGTCCAAAAGCCAGGAAAATTCAGACGAATCTGATCTTTGGGGAAAAATTGACAGCCAGCCGAGTTAACACCAATTATGCAATCAGTCGAAGTATTTTCGTGGTTCATTGAGAAATTCAATTGTGCTTTCTATGCCCATGGACCAATTCCTAACTGTCGATCGATTTACGATCCTACAATAAACAGTGTTGCTTGGAGAAGGTTGCCAAGCTACCGCTTTGCTGCAAAGCAAATAGGAATATCTTAATTGAAACATACACGTTCTCACTCCGACTTAATGAAATTCTGCGCCTATTAAGTAATTGAATTTCGCTCGATTCACCACAGGGAAGCATACAAAAGATTTATCCATTTACTAACCTTCCCGCCAACATTTATCGCAACACAGTTGTACGTGAAAGACAGTTTCAAATAACAAAAAATACATTGCAGATGTACATGAAGAACGACCTATCTTTACGTCATTCAACGGTACTTTTTTCCTCCCTGATGTTGCATCGGTACTACACGGTGTTTAGGTGACTTCCTTTATCGATTCTGGCAAGAAAAAAAAATTTGAACTTGAAGAAGAACATCATTACGAAAATGCAAAAATGTTTGGTGGCTGTTTATCTTCCTCGTCTTTGTCTTTGCCGGCATTTGTCATTGATCACTTTTCATTCCGGTTGTTCACTTCAGCAGCGGCAACTAGCAATTGGCGACGGTGTTGCAGGTACGAGGGAGGAACCTTTGATGTCGCCAGACGTCGCAGCGACTTTACAGACATCGCGGGAATCCATGCATAAACGGCTTTTCTTTACTTTCCCTTCTGACTGAGTTTGTCATCATTAAACTCACTCCGAGTGAACTTTTGTATCGTGATACTCTTAGATGAATCCCGAAACCGACTGAGCATCATTCTTGCCTCGGCTCTGTAATATTTGTATATGCGTTTCTCTGTCATCTTTGGTCTTTATGAATCCTGAGATTATTCGATCAAAACAACCAGATTTGTAAGGCTATTTATTTGTCGATGGCTAGGACCGGCGAGATCTTTCCCAGCGTTGAAACAGAAAGATAACACCGCGTAAACTCAATATTTCGGCGGGAAAACGCAAAGAACGATTTTTGTCGAAAATCCCTGTTTTCTCCTTGAAATAATTACCCTAAAATAAAAATTGATCCGAAAATCAGCGTATTTTCCGCGTAAACTCAATATTTCGGCGGGAAAACGCAAAAAACGGATTTTATCGTAAATCACTGTTTTCTCCTTGAAATAATTAGTTTTCGGGAATAAAACTGTGAGATTCGTGATCAGCGGGAGATTTTCTAGCCAATAAGGCCAGGAGGAATATTAATTACTCAAATATAAAAATTGATCCGAAAATCAGCGTATTTTCCGCGCAAAGTCAATATTTCGCCCGGAAAACGCAAAAAACGATTTTTATCGAAATTTAGGGGACACCCTCTGATATAATCCAATCGAAAAATCAATGATCAAGATTTTTTGCTTCGCCAAAATCTAAAAATCTTGGACTACACGGGATTTGTAAAATATCCTATACGGAGTACCATAAATAAAGGTCGCTGCGTTGGCTGGAAAGCTTTGTAACGGATGATCGCACATCTTTGATGGGAGAACATCAATCTAGTCGGTCAGAATTGATGTGGATACCTCTGTGATGGATCGGAAATTACGTGAATAAATCGTCAAACAAAGATATTCAAAGGAACGCATGAAATAGCGATCCGGTAGGGCACTGAATCGTCTCCTGGGATGTAAATAAAAAGTGACATTAATTTGAAACTTTCCAGCGGAATACCGTAAAGTGTCTCATCGATCTTGAAGCAGCGATTAATTTTAAAACCGATAGGCATCTTGGCGCGAATTGATAAAGCTGCGGTACAAACTTTCCACAAACAGAGGCGAGATGCGTCGTCAAAAGAGAGCGAACGTGGAAAAAGTAGAAGCGTCAAAGGCAAATTCCACGTATCGAAACAACAACGTCTTGTTGTAAAACGTCTGTGCGGTCGGGCATGTCCCCACACAATCTTTTTCACCCAGAGGAATTCCAAGTTCCGCTAAAACGTTTTCGCGAATAAATCTTGTTTATAGATAAGCATGCTCGCAGGTAACGCCGGGAACCACAGAGGATGTATTCCCACAGGTGAATCCGGCTGTAGGACAACAGCCATGAAAAAGTGACTTCTGGATCTCGTGAGTTGGACGGAATGCCATACGTACGATCCCCGGAGTGAAGCAAAGGGGAATACAGCTGCGAATGGCCGAATGGATCGAGAAAAGGTGGAAAGGAGAAGAAAACCAGGCGGAGAGAAAGAGGACTCGTCAAAACTCGAAACTCGATGGAAACTTTCAACTCGACAAGCATATGTTATACAGAAGAGAACGCCAGCATCCACAGGGACTCGTTCGTGCCTACTCCAGCATGACAGGTGGTGGAAATAAAGCAAACCGTGGAAGTGTACAGTTCCTCTTTTTCTGTGACAAGCACAAGAGCAACGTCGGTAACAATAATAATAGTCGTAATAACAATGACGTTAGTTATCTTCGATCTTATGACGTCATGACTCCTCCTTGCCTCATGATGTTCTATGAATTTGCGGGTCCTCAGCAATAATGATACCAGCAAGATTTTCGAGGACATCTTGCTTCCCGCAAATGGCTGTCAAAATCGTCCGTTTCCCCAAGATGTCCGTGTCATCTTTGCACCTAGAACGCAAGGGCATGACTCCAAATGGCATTGCAAATTCATCTCCACTGTATGGGCGAATTGAAATTCGTTTTATCTACGAACGAGAGAAATGCTGTTGGAAAAATGTTGACAAAGCGTGGGGCTTCGTTGTGGTATACATGTGCTACTAAATATGTCCTCGTAACGATCGAGATCGTCCGCTGCGAAACAGATGGCTGGATCAGGGTACTCGATATTTCAGTATAGCACAGGGTTCATATGCCTGTAGGATGTTTCACAGATATTATGCGTACTTGACGAATGATTGACGGGCGAAAAAAGATCGGCGGATTGACGGCATGCTTACTTCAGCCGTCACTCACGCATTTGAAATGCAATATTCGAGCCAATACAAAGAGCCTTCGGTTGAAGTGGTTACATCGATTATCTCGCGAGCAATGAAAAAGTATCACGATAAAATAATCCTCGAGAAATTTCGCTGTCCAAATGAGCCATGCTGCGGGAATTATTCCCGAGAGTAACGAAACGAACGGGAAATAAAACTCGCGTAATTGACATTTTTTTTACTAAAATATTGCTCATTATGGAAAGTCGACGAGAGAGGGAGAGAAAAAAAAAGTTTAACCTGTCGGCGCGCAGCGAAAACGAGCTTGTATTAAACGGGAAACCCGTCTCCTTTTTCGCAATTTCAGCATTTTCCGTCTCATTTCATTTTGCTGATGTAACGACTCCATTAAGGAGGCTCATCAGATGAAAATAACGCAGTCGATTCTACTGCACTCGGGAATGGTGAAGTGACGTTTCAGTTTTTCTCGTCATCAGCAGCTGCGCTTTCTTGTGCTATTCAAGCATTTTCTAAGGATAATTTCTGTATATTCCCCCGTCAAATCTGACATTGGAGAATGACGCATCTGAGCTTCTTGAAACATTCATATATTTCTCTAGCATTTCGGCGTTCCGGGGAAGTTTTACCGTCTCGCTTAATTCCATTCTCGCTGAATCTTTCCCGTCACGGTTCTTATACCTCGCGACTATAAATATTCGCATTCTTTAATCAAGAAAAGGCGAAGGAAGCACTCAAAACATTTGCCTATTCAACGAAAGAAAGTGCCGTTCCGCTTCGCTTCTTCATCAGGAAGATGTCGTCAATGACAAAGAATGACAGGGGAGGTTGAGTTAAAACATTGTCCAGTTTTACGAAACAAAGGATCCAACTCCCCTTTGATAATCTCTCCTCCGGTCCATAATGCTACAGATTTATTCTCAAACTAATCATTATCCTCACCCGTAAGATCGCGCTGCTTCAACCTTTTTTCATCGATTCTCCATCCTCGTAATCATCAGCAATCGATGTACACTTGTTCGAAGGTGTGCAACGCCAACAAAAAATGTAATAATGTAAATTGGTCGCCGACTCTCATTTCCGGCACTCATCCACGCGCAATATTATCCCTGCTCGCCGGGATTTGCTTCCCCATCTCTGCACCCTTCCATCGCCCTACCATTTCCAGGATATCATTGGCCGTCTCTCGTTTCCGTACCCTCTAACTCGATCCGATCGATTTAGCACGATGCGCGCTGCCACGCCATGCCACACAGTACCAACGCCGCATAGCTTCTCTGCTCGATCCGCAATTTTACGGATACGATTCTCAGCCGATGCCACCATCACTACTGCAGCTGCTGCTGCTACCACTGCTGGCACCACTACCGATTCATTTTCCGGAGATATTCACTTTTCCCGGTTCCGGTAGCGTGACGCACCTCTTTGAGCTTCCATCATTTTCTGACGGCCTTCCTCCACGGAGGATTTCATTCTCCGTGCTTGCCACATTCACCATCATGTCGATGCTAATAATGTACCGATAACCCCCGGCATTGGTCGTACTTACACCGTTACTTCCTGGCTCTTCCGCTCTCTCCTCGATTGTTTGCGGTCTCCCACAAAAAATCCCTTATTCGTCCACCATCAGCCCAGTTCGTGTTATCATCACGGACGCGTGTACCGCATACCCCGGAAGCGAATGTCAATGCTGTAAATCGTAAACTTTTGCAGGCAAACTCTCGTCTCGTCTGGCACGACGTACCTCTAACGACCGGCAAACTTTCGCATAAATCTTCCTTTCATTTATACACAAACTTTGTGTCACTGGTATAAAAAGTTACAAAGTCGATGAACGGAATAAGCTTGTCGATTTTGACGTTCAGTAGCTCGGGTATAGTTTTAATTGGTGCGCAAGAGCAGACTGTAGGGTTCAAACTGCGATATAACTTGCAAGTTCAATCAGTGTACGAGAAAAATCGTTGTAATAATTCAATTGAATTTCTATGATTGCTCTCTCGAATGGAATGCTAAGTTCGTCTTTTTATATCGTTGCGAAATTTCATAAGAATACAAGTGAGAAATCCTCACTGCGAGAAACTTTTCCTAACGATGTCAAGAAAATTTATATCCGGAATACGCTTTAATGCTTCGGAATCAGGCGTAGTGATCTCGATGGATTTGCAATTCTAGGCGAGGAATAATTATGTCCATTGATTTTTCGTTTTACTTCGTTATATTCGAGCCAAGCTGATAATGATGAATGATACTATATACACATATTCGTGATACTTTGTTAACAATAGAATTCCCAATTAAAATCTCACGAGAAAACGTATTGTTGTGGACGAATCGTTTTGTTTCTCCATCTGCGAATTTGCAGAGAAAAGAAATACAAGAAAGGAATATTATTAAGGGGGAAGGAATACATCACTTTACAAGTTTTCCATTGTGAAATCATAGCATTGTACGTCGTACCAAGGAGATCAATCATTTTTCTTATCCTCTTCCCCAGTGTAAGCCAAGCGAATGAGAGATATTCCGCTCCCTAATGAGAAATTATGACTCCAATTTTAAGCTCGATGTCGAAAATTTTCTTGGCAGAAAAGTTTAACCGTGCTCCGAGCGTTGGCCGTCGAGTCAATTTTTCAGAGCGATTGAAAATATGATTACGAAGAACGTGTTATATATATACGTTAGAGGGTGAAGATGGTTCTGGTTTGCAGAGAAAAACCTTGGAAAAAAAGCGAAAAAGAGGAAAAGATCGCGTGTCGGATGAAATGGGCAAAGCGACGGAAGTTTGGACCCTTGTTTCGCACATCAATATCTGAATCTGAATAACGGTATAACGAGCCAGAAAATAGAGTGAGGAAAGTCTCTTAATCGACGACGAGGACTGAAAGTCCTTCGAAATATCGTTGGGGGTATCATCGCAGATGTAGGGGAACACTATGTTCCTAGTAATGGCTTGCGGCTCTCCAACTATTTTTCACCATCGTATCGGGATCAAGAAGCTCTTACACAAGTGTGCTTCTCGAGAGCCATGGGGATAAAGGGAGCTGCCGAAAGACGCGGCATCCCTCCCTGCGCTAAAAAGATATAAAGGTTTCGTGTTTCCGCTGGGTTTTCGTCTCCAAGGGATTCGCTGATTTCCCGTGGCTCGGCAAAGAGATCGGACGACCAAATGACACCGATGTATCTGCAGATATGAATTTGAGCTTTTGAAGGATTTATCGATGATACAGCTCGATCGAAAAATGATATTTTCCACGAACGTTCTCCTATTGCGATAAATTTTCTGCTGGAAAATTATCGGTCGAGGTGATATTCGAGAGGGAGTCTAGAATTCTCCTCGTTCTCGAATTGACTCGCTTGATTGCACGAGGAAATCAAACTATATTCTTCTTATTTCTGTGACGCAATAAAAGAAGAAACAGCATCACGGGATGACGCAATAAAATGATGATTTATCATAGTCGAATTGCCATGTTTAAGTGCAATGAATTTCAAATGTCAGTCGGACACTTTTTCGTTTCTTCCACCAAAACAGATTTCACGATTGAAAATCATTCCGTCATCATATCCAGCCTCCGGCATTCTCGTACTTCGTGAATAACACGGCCATAGAATTCCTGCAGGTTCATTCTCATTTTTTTTTTTTTTCACGACCATTGTGAGCTCACCACAACATTTTGGTGAGCAGCAGTGCTCGCTAGGACTCGGAGTTCCCATATTCCGGCCGATGCCACACCACAGATCGAGCGTACTAACTGACACCAGCGATCGTTCGAGTTCCGCCGGACGCGCGGGAATCCTGTGACGGTCGACCCCAAAAACCACGCTCCCGGTCCCCGGTGGCGCGTCCTCGGGTTTTTTTTTCATTTTCTATGCCTTTTATTTTCATTTTTTCTTCATGGATCCTCTGTGTGTCGTCGGCCGATTTGACGTAGCAGGCATCACCAGGTTCCATGGCAATGTTGGCTAGTGATGCACACGCGCGGTATTGTTTTTATCCATTTTTCCTATTTCAGTCGCTAATCCCCACTGTCCATCATATCGGCTCAGCACAGACCAATTGAAACGTGCATTGTGCGTGTTCGTTCGTGAATTTGTTGATAAAAAGGAAAGGAGTGAGAGAAAAAGACAAGCGAGAGAGAGAGAGAGAGACAGAGAAATGGAAAGAAAGTTAACAGTATTGGAAATCGATTGTATCGAGGAAACACGGCGTGTGCAACAGTGGCGAATTTGCGCTCTCACTTTTTGGTCCAGACGAGTACAACTGTACGGAATAAAACGTGGACAATTGTGGTCTGATACGTGTCAAACCCGTAGAATTCTGCTGCGAGAGGCACAGCGGAAAAAAATTCATGTTCCTGGCCATACGGAGAAGAAAAATCAACGTACGTTATGACGAATATTGTGAATGGATAATTTTCCAAATCACGGTCGTACGACGAGTTGCAGCAAATTTTGCTGAAAGTTGCGTCGATTTATATCGGTTATTGTTTTAATTGCCACTCTTTCAAACTGCCACCATTTTGTTGTTGATGTGTCAGAGAATGGAATGAATAAATGGCCAACGATTGCAAACGTAGTGGCAGCAGGGAGGAAAAAATGTAAGCCAGAAAACGATTTTCTTCCTCTTGTCGTTTGAGATATACATCTTTGAGATCCGATAAGACAGGATAGATATGTTTCACGAAAGCTTTATCTCTTTACCCATATTAAATCGAACGCCAGGATATTCTCATGCATGGCAATTCTCCCGTGGCGGAAGCGTACGAATCGAAGCTAGATCGTAAGGGGTGAGATCCGAGATCGGGTGGGCGATGAGATTTATGCGTCCGTTTCGGAAATTCTCCGACTCACGCGACCATGCTCGCCTTCCTATTCTTCCGTACATGTCCTTGTTTCTTGCTCATACATTTCGCGTATACAGATCTCAAACGTGAAATTTTCATGCAAAATCATTCTCGTAAATAACGTCATCCGTCCTCTTTTCTCTTTTGAGTCATGTATCTTTCTTAAACACGAAGAAGATATAAATATGTCGAACGTGAATGTTCATCTCGAACCGAAAATGTTTTTGAAAATTCGAGGTGCTCGAAAAACCACCCAGATTGAATGCTGTGGAGAAAGAAAAATAGAAAATGGTGTGAAAAATAACTATCGTCATTTTTTTTCTCTCTATTCCCGTTGAGAACATCATTGGCCACGCCGGTACCATTAAGAAAAGTCCCATTGTACCGCACAATCGTTTTATCGGCATTTCGTACGTAGCTAGCAATTTTCCCTTAAATGCGCGTTGCATTTTATAGCGATGCAAAGTAGAATCAATCGGGGGAAAGGTGGGGTCCGCGTAACAGCATCGGTACAGAGATGCGAGAGAGTTGGAAAGAGCAGGAGAGAGAGATGGCGAGATTCGGATGGGGCCCCGGGGCTCAAACGATTTCCAACTCTCGCGCGCTCTTCGACCGATAAATTTAAGTCACGTAGAAAAACTATTTCGTCGCACGGCGTGAACTGGGATTACGGACGTGCGACGACCAACTTCCCTCCCTGTCGTGTGCCCTCACTTTTTTTTTCACCCCCGCCGTGTTCCCGTCTCTCATTGTTTTTCCAATTTTTTTCATTTTTATTTCGCTCGCGCTCTTTTACCTCTCGGGAGCATAGACAATAGACGAATCGTCCGTCGAAGCTTTTTGCCCAAGCACGAGCATGTACAGACTGAACGCCCCGGTAAATAATATCTGCAGTCTCGTTGCTACACGTAGAGACTTCGATTGCCGTAGTACACACGGAATGTTTTTTTTTTTCGCAACACCCGAGCAAATCAATTATTTATACGAGGTGAGGGATAAAACGTGATTTTTCTTCGTGTCGTCGAGCCGCGAAGCTTCAATATGCATAGATTCTACACGCGGTAGTTTTTCGATTAATTCCCCCGCGTAGAGCGGTGCCAATAAAAAGTTTCAAAAAATTCCGAATGTTCGCTCCGGCAAAGGATTTTTTTGTCTTTTTCATTACTGAAAAATAAAAAAGCGTCAATATTTCAATACAAATCGCGTGAATGCTCAAGTGCGTCGAATATTTTCGGAATTTTGTCGGTTATTTCGCATTTTTCATCATTCGGAATCACGAAAAATGATGAATCTTGTATCATCATAGTTGTGAGTCTTGAAAATGCCTGTACCAATCTGGTATAGCCAAATGACGAAAAAAGATTAATTATAAACAAATTACAACAGACGTTCTTCAAAAAATGAGCGTTCTATGAGCGTGAACAGACTATTTTGTGTTTATTAATGCCTACAATCATTTTTAAGGAAATCGCTTTTCGAATAATAAAACGACTGCGAAATTCGCCACATTATTTTTCAAATCGAATAATTTTTTATCCTCAAACGTGCATAATCAATTGCTCCAAAATGAAATATTCCGCTGCGGTTGTGCAAAAGAAGAAAAAAAAACAGCTTCGGGGACAAGAATAAAAAAAAAAAGATTGGAATTGAATCCGGCATTCGCCGATAGAGAATAATTTGAATCTGTAGATGTTCGTCCGTATAAATATGCGGCTCAAGGTATCACCGTTCCTGTAAGCAATATTGGAATTCCGCATACGTCTACATACACGTATGCATATTATATATATATATATATATTTTTATTTTTACATATTGGTGGGCGTATTATAGGAATATGCTACGTCCTATCGATAATGATAACGAGAAACGAGAAAACACGCGAAAAGAAAAAGCAGACGTATCCGTAGAGAGTGTGCGAGAGAGCAAGGCTTATTCGGTGGATTGGAAACGTGGAAAATAGCGTCGATTTCGAAGCAACGATGCGGAGAAAGTTCGTGGGCTGTGCTAGGATGGTAGCACATTTCGTTCCTCAATTCTGTCCTTTCGTATAGTCACACAACTTTTCTCGAGAGTCAGTGATTATAGGCAAGCGCTGGTTATACATGTATATACTTTATATGAGTATGTGTGTGTGCAGAAAGGGAAGAACGCGTCCAATCTAAGCATCTCGTCCTTCGATGGCCAATATCAGTAACTTATATCATCTCGATCAGTATGGTCGGGGAATAAATGAAAGAGAAGATGAAGAAGCGAGAAAAAGGGTGGAAAAGGAGAGGAAAAATGTGAAGAAGTAGGAGAACGAGATGGCGGAGTAAAATGGCAGGGGGAGCACCGGCAGATGGTTAGAAGATGATAATAAAACGCGTTTGTTATCATCGACGATGTTTCATGTGGCATAAATTCACCGCATTCTTATTATTCGCATCTTTCTCATCATCCCTCTCGATAATACACTCGGACGAGCAGCACGCGTGATACTCGATTCGCCTATTTTGGAATCTCAATATACGCAGTTTCTCTCCATCCCGAAGTGGATGGACCAACGTTTTCCGATAGGATCAAGAGCAGAGTCTAGCGAGGCACGATCATCCTCGAAGGTTATAAAAGCCGAAGAGGGGCATTCCGTCAGACTGGAGGGAGACGAAATTTTACGAACTCCATCGTCTCGAACCCTCCGCGAAATGTCCCGCTGAAATATTCACGGGAAGCTCCGTTGCCGCCATAGCGGAAGACTAGTGGCGCGGTATGAGTTTATTGTTCGCACGGATTATACACCCGGAGTCTGCGATGGACCAGCAGGATAGATACTTCGTTCGTGAAGCATCGTTGACGAGGCGAGTCGCTTCGAACACTTTTGTATTCAATTTTTCAGAGTCTCCAGTACCGACGATGACGTCGATATTCATGGGGTCTAGTAGGCAGAAATCCTGTCGAAAATGTCCAGAGTTTGTATTTAGGAAGAAACTTGGTTGGAGCAATTCTGATGACAGAACCAACGATGAATAATATGCGCACGGATAGAGTCCGCCATGTAGTTAATAACAACCTCGAAAGTTTGTCCTTCTGTATGATATTACGAGGGGTAAACTTGTTGATGATCAGCGCGGATTAGCACGGAAAATCCACGGAAAGCTACCATTTTCTTGTAACTTTAATCAAATGTGAGACACTTGTCTTACACAGGATCTCTCAGGACTCGATGTCGGTAGCTTAAAATTACACTCTGAGGAAATTCCGAGATGAAACGTATTTCATTATTTTTTCGTACAACGAAATCCCAAAGAGTCGTTAGTTGTCAAAGTTCGACCCGATCCAATCGCGGGATGAAAAAGTGCTCACAGACTTTTCGACTTGGAACGTCATCCCTTATTTCGGTCCACATTATTGACAGTCAATTCTGGGTCATCCTGTAGATTGCTCCAGCGATGGATTACAAGCAAAGGGAAGCATAAAACCAACGAATCTAGTAATCCGATTGTAGCTGGTAAAGGATAACTACAAACGGCAACAACGATCATAATAGCAACAACGAAAACAATGGTTCATTAATTTTTGGCAAGTATATCTCGATTACGGAATATGTAAACTGACTTTGAAGCCGCAACAGTGCGCAACTAGAAACGGGTAGGTTCATTGCCGAAGCATTAATAACGACTGTAAATCAATCCGTGAAAACAGGATGAACAAGGTTCGATTTCTGGTTCGACATCACATTGGTAGATCGCGCAAGGGACACATGGTAACTAGGTGAACCTATAGCGTTTGTGAACACACTTGGAGAGTGGGAAAACATTGCCGGTATGGTATACGCAAATCGTGGGAGCTAGGACACTGGAAAAGCTGACCCAAACCAACAGTTACGGCACCCTGGTGAAACACACTCTCGTGAGTAAAGCAAAATTACAGCTGCAACGGGCGCGTGCATAATGAAATATTTCCCGGCAGCTAGTATATCGTGGGGCTTCCCTGTGGCTGTAAGATTTAAGGGGGTAAATGTGGGAGCTCGCGAATTGCTGTATACATATATTTATGGCACGATGAAGCTTCGGGACGATAGCTGACGGTCGGCTCCCAGATATTAGTTAATCTCCGCGCCAAAAATCTGAGAACTCAACAACCCTGGAAACTACCGCGGAAACGAATGAGTGCAGGGGTTGTTGGAAGTTGACAATCGCGAGTCCCTTCATTCTTCGAGTATAAGACAACGTCGTGGCGTCATAAAGAAACAACTTGGCACTTTGTCGATCGATTCATTTGATTGTGCGACGACGAAACTCGTCGTCACGAATCTTTCATCGAATACGAGTTGATCCTCGGAGACTTTGTGTCTTGTGGTGAAGTTACTTTTGGGCGATCGATAACGTCTGACGTGATATTCGAATTCACAGACTGGTTGACGTTTGGTAGTCTAAATCAGGACTTAATCAATGTTCTTTGCAGACAGGATCGAAATGGATTTGTATCTAATATTCAAACTGCCTAGTTATTAATCCAACTCCCAATCTCTGTCTCTCCCTTTCTCTCTCGCTGGCTTCTTCAACATTCTTGACGCTCTATCGTCTGCGTTGATAAATCGAATTAGGCTGAGAGTCTCGGCTGTCATGTCTAGAGCTCATTGACTCTCGTTACGCGGTGAAACATTAAATCCGAAGTTTCCTACATCGACGGCACAAGCCCGTCATTATTAGCCGACGGAGAATTTTTAACCTGCTTTAAGCGAATATCTTTTCCCGCAGGAGCGAACGAAACGACCTATAAGTTGTATGGGACACAGACAATACGCAGGATTATGTCTGGGACGATGTATATCATGTGGGCATCTGGTACACGAGAAGATTGAATTGTTGTATTTGAGGACGAACCTTTTTCGAGAAACTGCAAGAGCAGCAGCAGCGGGAGTAACATGAGCTTAAATTACGAAGGAAACCACGATTCTTCCGCCGTCTCTGCTCAGCCGCCAAATTGAAATCTCAAACGTGAATCATGCCTAAAATAATGACCTCACAAGTACAAGAGGTCATAACGTTGCGGTTTTTGGGCCGGTGGTTACTCGGCCGCATTGCGGGAATTTCTCATTCTTTATCCAACTTTCTCTCGTACAGGCTCCGCTATAAACGCGTAGTATAATATGTTAGGGGATCTATATGGCCCATTAGTTACAGTAACTAACGAGCAAACACTGAAAACCTTTGTATCGGAAGCTCATTTATTCCTGCCTATTCTGTCGCGTTTTGGAAAGCTCTTGATTAAAAGATTCGATACTTCGTGCTTCATTATGAGCCTTCATGGAATATGCAACAATGCAGTCATCAAAGGATGCGACTGGACCGTTCGAAAATGATTTTTTCAATCTTCATTGCAGCTGAAAAGCTCTTGCTGCAAATACATGAGGTTTTTGGTACAATGGAACGAACGTCCCTTTGTTTGGCTACTCTAGCAGAATATTCGATATTCTCTTTCATGTAAACGTCGACGAGAAAGATATCTCGAAATAAATCATGGTAATAATCTAACTATGCAGACTTGGTTTCGTCATTTTTGGCTTCTTTTCCAGAATCGCCAAATAGCCGAAATTTCAAAAGACCATAAATATGTTTTGAATCACGCTGCAAGGATTTATCGGGGGTGTTTTGAAAAGCCCTCGAGGAGACTCAAAAAATGGTGAAAATCAAATGTCGATAGCTAAATTCCTTCACGCTCAAAATTGATGGTGAAAATTTGCGGAAAAAACGCAATGGGAAGATTGGCAAAAATCGATGGTCCTACTTTGAAAATCTGCCAAAAATCGAAAAATCGAGATATCCACATGAACCCAACGGCGCTTCGAAGCCTCAACAATTGCGAAGAGAATGAGTTTAAGTTGGGTTGTCTATCTTGATCCGTCAAAAAGTGGCGAAAAATTTTGAATTTCTAAAACTGTTTCCAATGGTTTTATATCGATGTATTTTTTCCCGCTGATGACGAAACACACCGGTATTTCATCAAAAACCCAATATTTCGGTCCGAAAATGCAGTAACACGAATTTTATCAATGAATTACTATTTTCTCACTGAAATATCGAGTTTTCGGGAAAAAGTCGACTAATTTCTCGTCACTTTTCCAGGCACTTCAAAAAGTCGAAATTTCGAAGGCTCGTAATTCGACAGTTACTGGATTTTGACAGATTGAATTACGTAAAAAATTGAGGCACTGCGGCGCGATTGTGCGATCGCGAGTATAGTTACTATCCCTAGTTTCCTAATTATAAAACTGACGAATAAGACGGCACTATTATAAACACATAAACTGGAGAAGTGAGACATTTTTATAACCAGCTGACAAGAGGGCAAACCGGGAGTCACCGAAATACGATTCCAGAGAGAGTGTGCACGATGGCTCTTTACGCGGGCGATATATACCAACGCTTGGAAAATGTAATTCACTTTAGTACACCGTTTGCTGGTCGCATAAATTCCGGTGGAACGAGAATTAGCGCTCCAACCAAGCCTGGATCTCGCCAACGCTACCATTCCCCAGTCTCTTCCTTTGTCGCCATTTTAGTGGCGCCTTCTTGCTTCTGTTTTATTTCTTTTTTTTTCTCTCGCCCAAAGGCATTTTTTACCTTGCTCACGAAGCGTGGTTAATACGCTTGGTCAGCCAACAACCGGCCCATCATGTTCCATGTCGATTCATTGGCCCACCGTGACGCTTTTTGTCGTTTAATCACGGTAGTCGTTTCAGAAGGAAAATGAATAAACAAGTGGATGAAAAGTGAATCAAAATCAATCACTGCAGGTCCATGCGCGTTTATTAATTCTCAAACAATAGAACTCACACCCCCGTGCGCCCTTTTTGCGCTTCGTATCTCGTTACATCGCAGACCGGAAGCGGTCTCTGTCATTCTGTATCATAAACGCCAGATCGTCAATTGGACGTAGGACGTCCAATTAATTGAGATGGCGCGAGTGTGCTCCATACAGCGTTAGATTCCAGAGAGACAGAGAAAGGAAAAAACAGCTGTGTATGCGTGGCCGAATTTCAATTAATCGAAGAATGGAATTTCAACGCTCATCTCGCATTTCCAATGATGTCTGCTGGTGGTTACCTTTAGCAGAGGGAGGAAAGGGCGTTGACGTCAATTTGGTATGTATGCATGTCCGTTGTACTACAAGAACTAATTGCCCATCCGAGTTATCTCCACTGACCAATCACCCACGTGCAAACCTGCCTATCACATTTCATTCGGTCACCCTCTCTCTTTCTCTCTCTCTCTCTCTGAAGGTTGCATTTGCTCATTTGCCCTTCTACACATTTACTATCAGGTACCATGCATGTCGTAATTTGCAAACCAATGTACCCTTCCTTCATCCTTCTCCTCTCTCTCTCTCTCTCTCTCTCTCTCTCTCTCTCTCTCTCTCTCTCTCTCTCTCTCTCTCTCTCTCTCTCTCTCTCTCTCTCTCTCTCTCTCTCTCTCTCTCTCTCTCTCTCTCTGTCCTAACGTTACATCTGTCAGGCTAATGGACTGGGTTCCGGGCTATCGCGAACCGGCCAACTGCGTACCATGATGCCGTCTTTCCAACGTAACCGTACCTTGGTCAGAGGAGCCAAATATCCACATACTGCTTCTACTCCCAACAGTCTAATATAATCAGGAATAACCACGGCGGAATATATCCGCGATCCTCGGACTACCTCGTAAATGCAACCCTCGGATCTCGAAGATGGAGTTTTTTTTTTTTCAGTTATTATGCAATATGCCAGGCCAATAATATACGGATTTCCAGGCATTAGAAGGACGATTATTACCTTGAAATGTAACAATTATTTAATATTATTGTTAGATGAATAAATGTGCAGCTGGATTTTGAATATTGCACGATTGATGTTTTCAGGACTCTCGAAACCCACGTACAATTCTTATTCCACTTTTTTACACGATGACCCAGAAATATTCGAATCGCACACATCATTAAAAGTAATTCCCTCCGTTCGAAGCGTGTTTTTCTTCAACCTCAATAAATATTTCCAGTTGGTATATTCGCCTTGATGGCATTCGGCGTCGTAACTACGACTTTTCGACGAAAGTCTTGTTTCTTCTTTTTTTTTTCTCTCGAGAATAAACGACAGAAACGTTGTACAAGAAAAATCTCATTCGTGGCTCCCTTATGGCGAGTCGTCTCACGTTCTTCAAGAGACATTTGGCAAGAGCCCGAAAAGTGCTACTAGACGGCGACAGTCTCGTTCTCAAACCACATCTACACCTTTGTATACGTTGTTATATCGGAGGTCCTCTTGTAACTTGAGAGTCTTCTCGAAGAACCAACGTACTCCGGGGTCTTGCATATTATGAGTGTGCACATGAAATGGTGTGCAACGTGCACATATTTTATCGGAAACTGCGCGATCAGTTCGTCAGTATGTGCTGCATGCCGTATATACAAATAATACTGGGTGCAAACTCAAAGTGCCAGGACAGGTTCTCATCACATAAGTGAAAATTATAATTAAACTTTGTCGCATTAAACTCCATTGCAGAGGAATTATGGCAAAGCAAACATAGATTTAAATAACCTGCTGTGTCACGCACATAATGTTCCTTGCAAAAACAAACCTGATTATGGACCAATAATGACAATTGTGAGGTAAGAAAAAGTTTACAAGGCTCTGGTTGACTTTTACCAATCATTTTTTAGTCACTTATGCCCGTCGGTATAATTTTTCCAATTACAAGCTACGACGATATTGATTATTGGGGTATAAAAGATTAAAACACTGCTGAATTTCATGAAATCGATCATTGAGTGTTTTTCCAAAAAAAAATGATGTTTTCCACAAAGGAACTCGTGTGCAGAAGAATTCCATCTCGAACAATAAACTGTTTTATCAATTCGATAATTGTCATAGCGATAATTTTGAAAAATAAAAATATAGCGGGCTTTGCAGGCGCAAAAATCTGAGGGAGCATCGAGATCATCGAGTTCATAAATGGAATTGATATCGGTCTCGTTTAATTCGTCTCGGCGTATTCGCGCGCTGTTATTGGTCGTCTTCATCCCCGGAGTGGATTTCCGCCCCGCGCGTAATGGTTATATCGATGTACGTCACGTGATATCGTGTATTCAGAAAAGCTCCGCTACCTCCGCAATCTCGTAAAATGTATTGACCGTGACTCGAAGAATCTTGCGTTTATAGCAAACGTTGAAATTGTACCGACACCGATGGTCGTATGAAAGCCATAAAACTGTGCGATATCGTCCTCGTGGCCTTATTATACGGCTCCATATTACCAAAGGATTTTCATGTGGCGCCAGCCAGGTCGTACTTTGCTTCGTCCACGTCTTTCCTCTGCACGGTACTTTTTCCAGAATCTTTTTTTCGATTGTCTTCCGAAGTTTATTCATTCACGCACTGGAGATACCTTACGCGCGTGACAAAATTCTACGAAACGAATTATGTGAAAAAAAACGCATCTATCGAAAGAATATTATCACTGATGGACTTAAAAATCGAAAGGGCTTGAAAATTGCCTTGAAAATTAAAAAAAAACGACTTTCTCTATTTGAAATATGTAATATCAAACTTTTCATTGTACTTTAAACGTGAAGAAATGAAATTTGTAAAAAATCTATTCGATGAATGAGAGAAATCTTTCGAAAACCGAAAATAAATTTTACAGTTCTGTTTTTATAGTCGAACGAATGTTTAACGCCTAGCGGGGAATATTCTCCTTTTAGAGTTATCTGCCATCGAAGAAAGAAGTTCAAGACGAGAAACAAAAAACCGATCATCGTATCGTACAGAATTATTCACTGGATTTCCCGAACTTTAGTTCAAAGCTCTCGGTAGCTTTGTTGCAAAGCTGGCTTCGACATTCAAGATTATCACCGTTGGTTTCCGGTACGATGGTGTATTAATCTCCCTTCTTGTTATTTAAATACACACAGAAAAAAACACACGCATTTGCGTACAACATTCATCTACATTTATTGAGAATAAAATGGACGGATATTCCCCCAATACTTATACATTTGATCCCTTTAAATCCTCCTCACACATGCAGTTCACTAAACGCCAACTGTTGTCCAAAAGCACGTTCACCGTCAATTCACGAGCAAAATTTGCTGTAAAAGTTGCCAATGAAGCACGAAGAAAATCAACGAAACGACTCTGCATGTTTGATCTTTCAACGGCACCACGAAAAATTCTCATTTATTTCCCGATAACAGAAGTGCGAAAATAAAACGAGAAAAAACTCGATATACGAAAAAAAAAACGTGTTATTTTTCGTCAAAGGTATTATCGAGCTTCAGAGTCAAAGGACTCTGGGGAGTTTCTCGCATTTCCGTAATTTTACGATTTCCACAGACTCGGTGTGGAACGTTCGGCCGTTTATTTCCGCAAATAAAGTTGCTAGTTTAGTAGAATTTGTGTGTGTTTTATGAACTCAACGGTTTGTTTGCACATACATATTTCGATTTCAGGCTGCTGGCTTCTCATCCTCGTATATTGAAAAGCTTCTGGCGTCCTCCGTTGAATGCTCATTGAATCAGGCCATCCTCGTTGCGTCTGGTAAACTCTCCTTTTGCCGACGCTTATGGAACAACTTTGGTTCGCCGCTGCTCTTATATGTACCGAAGTGCGCTGTACTCTTCTTCTCGCGACGAATGACATCAGCTATCTCCGTAATTCGAGCGTCGCACCTAGCTTCACAATAGGCACCCTTCGAGTCACTTGGGAAAAGACGATTATAAACTAGAGCAATTAATTTCGAGCGAACTAGGCCCAAGCGGTTTGGTAGTCGCACACATACAACGAGTGACATGCGCACTATATATGGAAATTCCGTTGTGGTCCTGGAACTACACTCTTGGTCTACGTGGTTGTGGCGCATGCTAGGAATACCTGGGTTCCCCGTGAAATCCTCAAGACCGGCCGCAACGTCTTTCGGAATGTGCTGCGGAGGGATCGTTGATAGCGCGAGGGGACGTCGGATTTATACCGGCGGTTCGTTCAAGATGTACACCGTGGACTCTTCCTAAATCAGCTCTCTTCAAGATCGAATTTCTTCGCGATTATCTCGTCGAGTTCATCACTCGAAGATTCGGGTGTATGTGAAACTGACGCATAGTTCAAAAAACCACAAAAGGCGAAGGTTTTTCTGTGGGATGTAAAAACCCGTGATCAGTTTCTTCAACTATTTCGTCAGATCTTTAGAATTTTTTCGTAGCATGATCGTCGACATTTGTTGACTTTTTTTTTGCTAAAATGAAGGATTGGGTAAAGGAAGTTATTGGGTAAAAATCATTTTGTTGATGAATTTTACGCCAGAGGGAGTAAAAAGTTTCGTTTGCGAAGACAATGTGGCCATACTGTGGAAAAGCATTGAGACGATGGTAAAAACCACGAGTAGGAATCGATCTGGATTCTCGTAATATAGAACAATAAATATAATTTTACATTGGCAGCCGCAGAGATATAGGAAACGGCCATCCCTTTCTCTCTATCTCCATGCAGCAAGACCATTCAGGTGGATCGGACTCTGTGCGGAGGCAACGAAGTAACGTATGTTCGCTTTTCCTAATCGGATGTTCGACCGGCTTTCCACGGATAATAGCTGGTAGAACGAGCGGATTGGAAAAGCGCGGAAGGGTTCCAAACAGCAAAAAAAAAAATAGGAAATGAAACGAGAGAGGAAGCTAAAGCTTCAAGAGAGGGCGAGAGGTAGAGGAATCGTTTTATCCCATTCGGTCGATAACTTCGTTCGATCCTCGTCGAAAGAAACGTACATAGAACTCGCAGCCCGTACGACTATATCCCGAGCAACAAACTGCCGGTAATACTAGATCACTCCCTTCGTCTCTCAAGTGCGACAAAGATACTCGTCCTCGCAGATTAGGCTGACGATGTGAGAGACAGACGCCAAAGGATTATCAAACAATCGAAAAAGCGTTCCCTAAGAACTTATTTTATCATTCGAAGCCTCTTTTTCCATCGTACTTATTTCAGCCCGACGTTGGGAAAAGCGGATTTGAACTGCTTGAAAACGTCTTTCTGGTCAACGGATTTTCTCTTTATTGTCTACATAATCTTTCTGCTTTTCACCACGTATGTATTTTACGGCTTCGTGGGAAATAAATCTCTGCGTTTTATGTCGTTACAAAAATTGTACAAATATGACATAGTTCCATTTTGGTTTTTCGCATTTTGTCTTACTGAGACCGGAGGAGTTTTTCAAATGCCTATAGCCGGGTCGTCATCGTCGAGAGAATTGCGGATTTTCCTTGGAAAAGTACCGTGTTCCAAAATAAAAGGGACACCGAAAATGAGTGGGAAGAGAAAAACAAAGGCTGGAATGAGCCGAGACCGAGCAAATAGAGACCCAGTTCTCTTGCTTCGCGATAGTTGAAGGACCTTTGTCTCCTCGTTAAAACTAAATGGAGAGTGAGGCTGGTTCAGTTTCTGTGGGTGAGTAGCTGTGCACCATCGGTCGCTGTACCAGCAAACGGCTCAGAGAGTGGTTGCATCAAGCACCCGGCCAACCCCGAATCAGGGAGTGCTTTTGTTGGTCCATCCATCGGTGACCTCACTACCCATACTCTAGCACTAGCTTTTGCATTCGTTACCATTCTAGAGTTCTCATTGCCTTTCAGTTTCAGCGCTTCAAGGGTACAGTGAGAAACTCTAGAGAGGTTTACGCAGATCAGGTGATTTATCTCTTTGACCTACATACAAAAATTAGCCTTGACCAAGATGAAAGTAGATGAGTAAGGACGACAGATTGACAGAAAGAGGCGAGGAAGGAAACAGAAATAGAGAGCACCGGGTTTGCAGATATTCTATACAGAATTACTTTCTGAAGACACTGTGTCTGACGATCCTTCATCTGGGTCTCTTGGAGTTTCAAACGCCACATACTTCTCGATCCAATTTCGCTTTGATCATTCCTGTACACAAGCTTGACAATCAGCCTAAGTTCGTTTGTCTCAATGATGAAATTGACTCACTGCTTGAAGCCAAAGGCACGAATTCATAACGATGATGCGTAAAGCAAATGAAACATTATATCCAAATTTGGTACATGGCTCCAACCTTGCAGCATCCAATAACGGTACAGCGCTTTTGCCTGTGACAGAAGAAACATCGCCGGGAAGAAAGACCATGTGCTTTCCTTTCCAGAGAGGATGAATACACCGTAGGTCGGACAAAGATTCAAGACAAAGCAGTCACAGTCCTCAATTCAGTTGCCGGAGCAACGTAGATCGCACTGTAAGTCGAAAACAGAGATTGCGACAGCAGTAACCGTACAGACGAAGATGAGAATAAGAACGGTGAGGACGACAGGAGGTACGAAAACGGTGCATTGTTTCAGGCGTCGACGACCACGAGATCCGCCCACATCGGTGGACCCTCGGACTCGAAATGGTCTTCCAAATAAAGAGGAGAACGAACCGAGTAAGAAATAGCGAAGAAAACTATAGAGCAGAAGCAGACTGAATTCCAGCCAACACCCTTGAGGCGATAGCCTGACTCCTTCGTTTTCGCCTCGAAGCTCGTTCCGGCGAGTCGAGGGACGAGCTGTACTCGAGGAAAAGCTCTCGCTTCTTCATAGACCATCCGCCAACAATCTTGAGCTGTTCGAATGCTTCTATCCTTGTTTTCTCAAGAGAGAGAGAGAGAGAGAGAGAGAGAGAGAGAGAGAGAGAAAGTGAAGAAAATCGACGGTCGGTTGTTTCCCACAAGACTTCAGCCGGGAGGCGAGTCAAGAAATACAGAAGAAAGGAGATGAAAAGATGGACAGGAAAAGGACGATAGAGGGAGAGAGAGACGGCGAGGAAGAGAGGAAGTGACAATGAGGTTTCCACCGTCTTTACCCTCCGAAGAAACGCACCGATAACATTAAGGATGCAGAGTGGACTTATATCGAGGGGTGAGGCGGCTATATCGTCCGGAATGATCGCAGAGTCTTTGCCGTTTATTCGAAAGAGCGGAAAAGAGCTTTTGCTCTCTCGCTTCTTCGACCTCCCGCATGGAAAACGAGTTTGCGACTCGTTTTCAGCTTCTTGCATGCCTGAGACACAGGACGGTAATTTAGATGGCTGCCTCGTTCGGAAAAATCGGTTGAACGGTCGTTGAATGCAGCACCGACCACGCGGTGGATCCGGGTTTTGTATTGCGTATCGGATTAAATTTACAAACGCGAATTCTTCAAAATCTTTCGTCAAACACGACGTACAATGAGTCTCGCATAGGGTATAAACATGCGTATTATATGCAATCATTTTTTTAAAGTACTTGGCGTCGGGACGCTACCGCCAGTCTCTGGATCCTCAATCAGGGGTCAAATAAGTTGAAATGATACATGGAAACAGATCCAAAGTGTATTTCACAATGTATATATTCGGAAACTCCTTTTCCAGGTGATTTAAGCTAACTGTCAAACTACGGTGGATCAACGAAATTTCGTCCTTGTTTGGGTATATTTGCTAGGTTCAAAGAGTCGGAAGCATTGCTCTCTCGATCGATGAAGTTTCGCTACAGCCAGTGGGACGGACTCGATTTTTGTTCAGAATCGAGTATGCAAACGCTCACGTGTACGAGTAACGATAACAAAAGAATGGGATAAAATAACTGTATCACAGTAGTGCGCGTATGCTCTGGAAACGTAGGACTGATTTGTTTTTTCTTGATTTTTTGAATTTCCGGCAGCGAATGTTATCATGTCACTTTGGTTGCGTAACATACACACGACAATTGTATATTTATAGAGATTCAGAAAACCCCAAAGTACAGATGAATATAAGATGGGATGCATTCGAGATATAATAAAATAATACGTTTCGACAGTATTGCATTTTTTATTGAATCACTTTTACCCTACCTATTGGCCTCTGTCACATAGAAAAAAAGGTTAAACTCGCCTAGAATAGTCTTTTCCGGTCTTACAGTTGATCTCGTTGAAGTAGCTAGAGCCTGATACAGGATTGGGTAGTTTGGACAACCTGCATCGTTTAGCCCTTTCTGGCATTAGGCTGTACAGATTCTTAGCTCTGCACTGGAGTGATTAGTCGTGTATTTCAGCAACGTTGTACAAACCTGTACAAATTCAGTCTACGGGGCAAGCTATTCAACCGTCAGGTCTGCCAAAGCTTCATTGATACCTCTATGGAATGCTGTTCGACATACGAGAGGGGCTTTTGATACAAAGAGGTGCTTCTGCAACAGCTCAATGGTCCAGTACATAGAGGGGGCAATTAAGATCTGACTTTGAGGAAGGGAAATTGATGAATACAAAGTCGAACACGTGTACAGATCTTCTATTCGTAAGAAAGCTTTATTTGCATCTGATTAACGCACCAATCGATGGCTGCCTGATTTTAATATTGTTCTACACTCTGCAATTCCATCCTGGTGTTTTTCCTGTAAAAAGAGTGAAGCCAAGGATGTAACCAAAGTGTCTGAAAACTCAATTGCACAACCTACGCAAAAAGTTGTGTCAAAAAGAAAGAAATAGAAAGCAAGACCTGTCGTCTTAGGCCTGTATCTGCTAGCTCAGCTTCTGGCGAACGAACGTGAGCATGAATTTGCAGATTCGCGAAGGTAAAAATACATCCCGTTTTTCCAAGGACCGATACTTTCCATTCCCGTTCTTAGTTTTCCATGCAAATTCTGCGGCAAATAAGGGCCATCCCTTCGGAAAGGAATTGCGAACCTCGTGCGACAGGGTGAGACCACTGAAAGAATCTTCCAGACAGAGAAGGCGGAAGAGGAGGCAGAGAAACGGGGTGCCGTATACACCGAAGTCGAAACTTCAAGGACCCAAGGAGACAAAACAGGGCTAGCTCTTTCATGCAATTTCACGCTTTCAGAGTACTTATTCGCTTCATTGGACTGTTCGGCAGGAGTTACGAGAGTAGAAGAAAAAGAGAGGAACAAGCAACCGACATTGTGCTTGTTTTTAATTCACTCCGTTCTTAATGTCGCCTGTAGATCCGTGTAGTTCGACATTTCCGCAAAAGCTGTTTCGAAACTTTTTCGAATTCAATGTACACGGGCTACCGAGCAAGCGAGTGACTTCCACACGGATTGTGGTTCGAACAAAAAAAAGCTTTCAATCTCACTATGGACCGCGGTGTGAATATTAATTAGCTAATGATAACCAGAACCGCGAGTGGCATATTTGACGTCATGAGTCACACTCCCGTTTGTCTTCGATGCTTTGGATGGTGACATTTTTAAATAAATTCTAACTCATATCCGACCTTTCTCTCGATTATGTTTGTCTTTTCACTCTGACTCAAAAGTCCACTGGTAGAGTTATCTGCATGGCTGATGCTGGAGGACATTTTGAGCGCTGAGAGTGCGGAGCACTCGAGTTGGACTTGGTTCGAGAGTATTTGCAATCGGCTTATGCAAACTTAATCGCTGCCATTGCCAGGGCGACCGCCGTACACTCTGTACCGAAGCACTAGCCTGACTATACGTACTTCTCGATGTATGAATACACATACGCATATCTAAACGTACAGTCGTACGAGGGTTCAACCGAATGGCATCAACAACAAGTTTGAGATTCGTAAAATAATAAAAAACTATTTCTATGTTTTATTGCAACACAGATCGATTAATCTCTCTTTAAAAGTTTCATTCACACAGAGATTACTTCAATGTTGTCGTTGAAAATTTCGCGATTGGCTCCTGCCGAAGGAACCCGAACCTGTAATGTGGCATACCACGTTTCGCATTATCTTTATATCTGTAATGATTTATTAAATATTTGGCATAAAAAGCCGCTCTGGATTCGTTGGAATCGTGTGATTCGGTTTGTTCAATCAAAGATTCATCAAAATACCATTAAAATGAAATATTGAACAAGGAACAAACGCTTGGAATTTGTTCTTAACGCATATGGCTTTACGCAAAACTCGGAATCTCTGCTCTTCCATGGGAACGTCATTCTGACGTCGACGTATCTTCCGCCCTCGGAGACCTGGCAATTTCAAAGTGCCAGTAGCACAATAGACGCTGCAAACGGGTGCCGGGGAAAGAGGGGTCTTAGTGTCGGTCGCCAAAAGTTTTCCGCATGGTGGAAATCTCTTTGCTCTTTCCCTCCTGTAGATGGCGTACCTCGATTCCACAAGACATGTATATATCAAGTACATGCTGGCCTTTATATCATTCTCTTGTTGGTACAGTTATATCCGCCGCTAAACAGCCAGAGAGAGAGAGAGAGATAAAGAGACGGAGGGAAGCAAAAGGTGGTGAAAACGACAAAGAATGGTTTGCGGTGGTACAGCATAACGGGACGCGCCTGACCGAGAAATAGACGTGGTAAGCGCGTTTCACTCGTCCTTCATGGTCACACAGGAAGGAAGCAGCCGAGAGCAATGCCGTTGTCGAGCACGCCACCATCTCCGCTTTCTCCATTTCTTCTTTTGCAACTCGCTCTCTCTCTCGGTCTCTCTTTTTCTCTGACTTCATCTTCTTCCTGCTCTCTCTCGTTTCGCATCCACCGAACACCCCCCGACAAAGTTGAGGAAACACGTTTTTCACCCTTCACTCTCCGCATATAAACGTCACACTACGTTGCAGCCTAGCATACTCTACAAATGTAGCAGCTCCAGGTCCCTGCAATACGCATTCCATTCGCGGCTTATGCGAGTCAAGATCCTTCCATTTTAAATATATACAAAAATGTATACATGTATATAACCCTCTTTTTTGGCGAGAATAAATGAAAAGGGCGTACTTTGAATCTTTTCGACTCGGTAAGAGATGCCAGTTGCATCCATCCGCCTCTCAGCAATCGATGTCTGCACCAGTGTTCTTGTTCGCTAAACTTTCGTTTTAGCTCCCGTGAGAATTGCGACGTCTGGTCTGTTTCCTGGGCATTACGTTTGAAGAGCCAAGAATATATATATATGTATATATATATATCTACGTGTGTAATTCTTTTTTCGTTCTTTGAAACGAAACATCGTTCCTCATTCATGATCTATGTACATCAGTCATCAGTTTTGAGAGACAAGGCCTACATGGGTGGAAAATTGTGAGAGAGCAAAGCGAAATTGATGAAAAATGAAAATTAACCCTAGAAATCATGACCCTCCCTTGTCAAAAGCTATCAAATCGATATGATATGACCGCGGGAGATTGGTGGCGAATTCTCGCCCGTCGATGCACGTAAATATGTGTGTAAACGTGTAAATACAACCACGAGATCTTGTGACTCGAGGAAAATTAATGTAGACACTTGCGAAGGTGCTATTTACGAATAATATGCTTTCATGCTCTCTGGATTTACAGAATAAATCGTAGTTGGATGACACTACATCCTGTAAAAGCCTGATGAGTGCGTTTATCCGTGCACCTATGTTGGCAGAACGAGTGCAGAGCGGGATAACGACAAGTGTGTGTTTCCCGCGAGTTATACCCTCGCCTGCTGTAAAACACTCGTAGCGTGCAACAAGTTTGGACAAACATTCGAATGCGTCGAGAGAATCACGAACATCCAAAACAAATGAAAAAACACACGTATATATAGACTTTTTTCCATTTTTTTTTACGAAAACTGCATTTCCCAAAAAGTGTTCAAGACATTTCCAGCGTCTGTTTAAAATCAGACGAGACATTCAACGTTCCGATGAAATTTCGATTGATAATTCAGTTATCCTGCCTGATGAGTGATACATGGGTGGTTTCATTAAAAATTCACAAAATTGATGTAATGCATGATAATTTTCCAATACGATATTAACATCTCAAATGGAACAGTTTCTGTTGGAGCGAACCACTTAATCTTAATCTATCCAATTCGGGCTAATTTGGGATGTTCATGTAAATCGATGACTCGCGAGGAACTATGTCACAGTTTTGCTAAAATTGAACACGACATTTTGGCAGCGCAAATGCGAGCTGATATCGACGATATCAAACTTGAATTAGCGCTGTATATGAAAAAAAAGGAAAAAAAAATCATACAAAAAACATTAATCGCTAGAAACCCTACTCGGTTGAGAATACTTGACTCGTTGATTCTCATTTCATCAAACTTCGTCGTGATTTATTCGCGAAACATCCGCTGTTTTGCTTAAAAAACAAAAGCAGCATCGATTTGATTCCGAAGCAAGTTCGATCTTAGCCCAAAAAAGCTCTGACGAATCTACATTTAGACGCCTCAATTGCACGATTCTTCGTCGCGAATTTTCCAACAATAAACCACCTTAATTGACCGACTCCTCTTCGTCTCGTGCTTTTCTTAGCATGGATTTTTCAGCATTTAACGGCAAGCGAAGGTTACCTTATAGAACCAAAATTGGATTGGTTCTCGTGATATCACACGGTATGTAGTCAACGTGCACCAAAGGTTGTGTACACTTTTGTGAATATAAGACCCGACCTCGTTTCCCTCGTGTCGAACCGCCTTCATCGTAACATCGATTTTTCTCGTGAACGGCAGAGGAGGGAAGAGGGTCGGAGAAGAAGGCACGATGATTAAGGATATCAACTGACAGCGGGCGATTGACGATAGCGTACCTTACGGTTAAGGTATTCGTTACACGTGTGCACTCTTTCCTCAACATACCAACCAACGACTGATGGATACTCGCTCCCTGTAACGTACATCATGGAATACGTAGACAAACACTTGCACGCGATCATGTGTACGTATGTGCACATGGACACAAACGGTACAACTGTAGCCGAGTAGGGTATACACGCAGCTTTTCCTCGATCTCGCCACGAATCACGAACCTAATCTAGCAAACCGACACGAAAAAGTGAGAACGAATCGAGGCTATTTGAGGCACCGGCAGACGGCGTAAAACATCAGTAGCCATGCAGTATCGCCGTTCATACCGTGTGTGTACCAGCTCGATCAGACATCTAAAACTCCCTGCTATCTTCGTCACTACGTGATCGGAGTGTCAGTGTGGGCGCTGAAGTAAAGAGACAGGGAAGAAAATAACCTCTAATCAGAGGGATGAGAGAGCACAACGAGGCGAAGGGAAAGGCAATATAGTCGAAGCAGAAAAAATAGCCTTGGCTCGTTCAATGTCAACCCTCCTTGAGTCCTGCTGCCGATGGATGGATAAATCGTGGTCCATATTGACTTCTTTCGTCATCGATAATCTCAATGCGTCCGAAAGGTAAATCTACGTAGCGCGGGGTCGAACTTGACGGCTCAAATCTGATGGTGCTTGTAGGTTGGACAGCGATAGGACTGCGCAAGATCTTCGATATCTCTGTGATTTTTTTGACGTGATAATAGATGAAAAGATTCGAGCCCGAAGCCAAAACTCGTCCTTCTCGCACCGTTTCTCCACTTTGCTCGTTCCTGCCGCTTCTGTATGTTTCCCCCTTGGACTTCCAACACGCGGACATTGAACGCTCTTTGATGGCGTTTTTTTCTTCCAAGGAAGCAAACGAGGATGCTCGCCAGTGTGCGTGTAATCCGTCTTTCCACTTTCTGTCACCCTCCTACAGCAAAATCACGCAGGTTCTAACTAGGAGCCCTCTTAACATATTTTTCTTGTTCACTTCAATCTCAAGACAGGGGTGATACGAGGACTAAGCACATCAATTACGGGAGCGAGGAATCTTGAGAGAAAACACATTGAGCAGCGGAAGCGTCTAGCTGTACATCTACGAGATCTGCCGAATCTTCATGACGTCATAGTATTTTCTCGTCCTCCGTCCTTGTCGCTCTTTTTCTTTTCCCCAATTTGTCCTTCTCGATTTCGGCCGCTCCGACGAGGAACCGTACGATGATGACGCAAACGACGACGGGCGAACTTTTCTGCTTAGCCAAGCGCGGGAAAGTAAGTATAAGAAAATGTGGATGATAGTACGGGGATCCTCTCTTCTTACCCCAGGAAAGAAAAATTAAGGTCCGCGATCGTCAGTAGGGAGGTTTTTTGTGGCGCACATACCCGAAGATAAAATCAAATGTTTCGATAGCGTGATCGATAAGGAAACGAGGGAAATGTACCGGAGATAAAAGTTCATACCACCGGTGCTTGGAGGGTTGAAAAGATTTTCCACTCTTCACCCCGACCTTGCTCCGTGTCATCACCAGTGTCATCACGGAATTTAGAAAGTTCCTTCGCGCATCTTACGCCTTACGAAGCACCACTGGTCTTATTCGTTTATGAGATATGGCAGAGATCTTGAAGACTCCGTACACGCCGTTACCCTTCTTTTCAACGAGAATAAATCTCCAGACTTTCACTCGACGGATGCTGATGCTTGGAGAAAATACGAACATTTTTTGTGTCATTATTACTCGATATTGCGTGGATGCTGATGACACTTGTACATGGGAGATAAGGATAGGCGATTGCGTTTGTCTTTATGTGCGAACATTACGATTCGATTTCGAGATGTGGCTGTTCTTTTCAGCGCCCATCGTCAGTTTTATCTTGTATGATTTAAGAATGATGATGCTGGGACATAAATTCTTTTTATGGACATTGGCATAACTGGATCCAGCCTACGTAAGAATCCATTTCATTCGAGATAACGGATTTTTTTTTTTTCCTCCAATCGTGTATCTCTGTGATGCAGATGTACAGGACATGCTTCGCTGTACCAAGATCCATAACGTTTTCTCCTGGTACTGTTGTAAAGCCAAGTACATCACCTGCATTCGCGAGACGACTAATGTGCTCGCAATATATTTTTGAAAAGTATTCCGGAGGCAATTTTGCACGAGAGGTTGGCTGTGGATATTTCTGCTAGGCGCTCCAGCGGTGCTCGTTCCTTCCTTCTCCGCGGAGAGCCATTATTATTTCTACCAAGCATTATTCAAGATGCGCGCATCTGCAACGGACCTCTCTTTCCATATCAGCCTCTCTTTTATCTCTCTTTATCTTTCTCTATTTTCGTATCCACCTTGCTGTACGCCATTACGTGTACCGCTGACTTCCTTTTTCACGAGCGATCGATTATCGAATTCCATCGAGAAACATGACGTTAAGACCGTGGACCACAATCTTTACTCTCTTTTCTACATTCTTCGAATTCATAACGTGTAAGATATGCAAGGAGACATGTGTATCCATCGAAAGTGTAACGACCTGATTTTTATTCCGCTTGCTGCGAGAAACAAAATGGTCGTCAGAAACGTGAAATTTGTTATTTTATGAATAGGATATTGTAGCTTTTCTGCAGTTTACATCAATTGAAAATGAGTTTATAATCGAAACCACGGATTGTTTATCTGAAAAGCTGCAAAATGGCGGAATAGTCCGATTATACCATCAAAATTCACAACACCCTAGATATTCATAGGGATGAGTCTTTTTTTCCGTCACAACCCTTCGCTACACAAGCTTGTAACTCGAGATCATTTTGAACCTATCCAAGATAGCAATGACGAACTTGATGCAGTTGATCCGCGGATATATCCTGATCCAGACTTGTCAGCCGTTTCTAATGAAACAGAATAAAATAAAAAACGAGTCCATCCACTTCGAAGTTGGCAATTTCGCTTCCGCGGTGGGAATAGTTTTACTCGACGGAGGAGCATCACTGGAATGATCTTCCGAGTCTGATAATACGGGTGTATGTGCGTTACGAGGAAGGCGGGATCTACGGGGTTCTACGTTCGGTCGTGATGGCGGAGGACACGTGAAACAGCCTTGGCGCATGCGAATCAACCCCGAGTTAAAGGGTGAGCTTGAGAGAGATGGCCAGTAGAGCCGCTGACATTCGCTGCATGAGGAAGAAAGAGGGAGAGATCGGAGGAAAGGGAAAGACGAAGTGTTGAATCGGCGTGGTGGTTGTGCTTGCAACCCTCGCGCGAAGCGGTTGTAAAGCTAACCAGTCCGCACCAAGATTCCGGCGCGAAGTGTCGTTTGTCGTCGCGGTGTGACAAGTTCGCTAGATGGATGTCGCTGATTCGGACTATCGTTCAAGCGCTCTACGTCGTTGCGCTCGTCTCTACCCTCGTGGAAGGTCAGTTCGACGTATGGCAAAGCCAAAAAAAAATAAAAAAATCGACGCATACATTATGTTCCTTCATGGTTTCTCATTGATTCATCTCGGCGTTAATGTGTGTGCTCGTTTATTGGGAATTTTTCGTTTCTTACCTTCCGATGGTGAGCGAAGATGCGTTACATGCGATGACATGGCAAGATCAAATGCGAACCTAAAGAATTACCGGTGGGTGAATCCTTTCAGGCATTGAATATTGCGAGAGTGCAATATCGTGCAGTGATACGAGAAGAAAAAGAAACGTTGATCGTTCATTATCCACATTGCACCAATCGTGCGGGTATCTTTGCTTTGGGAACGGATGCTGTTCGCCTGACGTCTTCAAACTTTTCTCAATTCGCTCGTGGGTTGAATGGAAAATAGGACTTTTTCAACAGAACCCTCAACTGTGCATGCACACACGTTGCAGCTATGTTCGTTATCGTGGTGTTATCAACCATTCTCATGTTTGTCTTTCTGGACCCATTGTTCGCTGGGTCGTATATTTTCCAGTGTTTGCTTGTATCCAACAACACTGCACACACATTCACGTGCTTGGGTCAATAATGAAATGAGAGATATTACACGCAGGCCGAGAGATTATCTCGCCATGTGCGGCAGTGCTGGTAAATTCGTTCGAAACCGAATTTCGATCAGGCGTTCTACTCAGCATTCCCAGTTGCAAAAGAAAAATGACAGCAGAGATGATAAATGTTGTACTCGTAAATGGGACGAGGGGATGAACGGGCAGTTTAACGTGCAATGGTTGGTCTGGTTCCTTGAAAAAACATCGTAAACGATAATCGGCAAGCGACCCGACCTTACCCATCTTCTCCAACGCGATAAAGTCATTGATGACATCTTGGCCGTACAAGAAGAGTAGGGACTTCTTGGCCCCACCCGTAGAGAGAAAAAAGCGGATGCAAGGAGTGGCAGGAAAAAAACGTGGCTCAGGATGAAAGAGTCTCGTCGGGTGCGGGGTTTTTAAAGAGAGCCAAGAGAGTTATCTTCGATTGGGCTACGAGCTCGTCGATTTCTATCTTCTCCTCTCTTCGTTTTTTTCAACCGACGTGCGATTATCCCTCGGCATCCCAATACATTATTTATCGACGCTGCTACCCAACACACGAGTCTCCACGTTCGGACTTGAAATCCAGAGTAGCGTTTGGATTTAAGGGGAGGCCAAGAAGGATTTAACCGTGGAGTTCTTTCTCCCACGTAGGAGAGAGACGTTTATCTCCAAAATCCCCAAGATCCTTCTGACTCGCGTTTCTCACTTACATACACACGGAAATGTGAAAGTATTCGTATACCATTCCGTAAATTGAAGGAATTCATGTAACACCGCCATGATAGATCGATTGATCCTTTTTGGAGATCGTTGTTCACTGGGAAAGTAGAGATCAAAACTCTGTATTTGCGGTTCCATTGGTACTTTGATCTTGGGCCTTGCCCACTGTTTCTTTTGTTTCTTTTCATCCGAGAAACTTTTCCGAGGTTTCCTCTGCTCGGATCTTGGGTAATCTTGTTATTGATCATGGAGAAGGTTTCCATCATCGCAGTCATTTCTCCCTTATTTTCATAATGATAGTGATAAAAGTAGTCGGCCTAGTAGTAATATGGCAAAAGCGTGGCTGGTAGCAATGATAGTTCCGGAAGTACGTTCGCTGCAGCAGCAGCCGCAAGCCAGTGGCGGCAGTATAGCCGCAGTAGAAACTCTGCTGCACAAGTGACTGAGAAAGGGTTTGTAAAAGTGCTTACGTAATGCTATCCTCGCGAGAAAATACGAAGCTTCCTCTCTTTCTCCTGCGTCTCCAGTTCTCTATTCCTCGATACTCGCTTTTTTCTTCTTTTTTCGTCGTCTTATAGTCATTTCCGAAATATGTCGGGTACGGCTTTCACCAGAGTCCAGGCTCCAGAGAAATCGCAGGAATCCTTGTATCGGAGAATCCTCGATAAAATCCTCGAGATATTTGACTCAATAAGGATTTTTATCCCTACACAGAGTGTCTACGTGCTCGATCTTTTCATCTCTCGCACACGGTTGCAGCTAGCATATAGGGGAATACAAATGGAGTGTTCGACACAGATGTGCATTGTCGAGGGATATGGAAATTCGCCGGGAGGTATACATCGCAAAGTCCTTCGTGCTTATGGCTTTTGTGATTTTGACGTAGCATTTTTAAAACCCAAAATCCACCAACTGGTAATTGCAATGCAATCATTGCGTTCGTGAGAATCGAACAGGTCGGAGTTTTTCGCGGAGTGACATAAATCGATTGACCTTTGCGTTAGTTTTTAAGCAACTAAAATGATTTCTCGGGCGTGATGCCCGTGAGTAAGGTGTCAAATGTTGTATGGGATGTTCGCATGAAATTAGCCGACAGCGTGATCGACTCATGCGAATTGATGCGAAGCATTGTTCGCCCAAATTTCCATTCAACTAGGAAGCTTATGGACTTGGGTATGTTGTACATGCCTCTTTTGTCTCTCTCTCTCTCTCTCTTGTCTCTCTCTCTCTCTCACACACACACACACACATATACACGAGTTTCAGTGATTTGGTGGATGGGTCGTTGATATACAGTACGCCCCGGGACAACGGTGGCATTCGATACGGAAATCAGATTGGTGATCGGGCTGAGCTTCCATTCAACGAGAGCCCCTATTCCTGGCGCATCCTTGTTCCCAGACCGTCCGAAAGCTCATGTTCCACGTCCGCGGGATCGTCATCATCGTGCCAACTGTATTCGAATATACCAAACTACCCAGCAGGTCCATCGAACTAATCCTACACCACCACACAGTTATTCTCTGTTATATTGAATTCGAGCAGACACACATGCACTGTTCCGTACGCTACTACCCTACTATCATCGACATATTTGTCATTCTCTAACGGAAGAAATCTATGCTTTTAAAAGCATGCATATCGCGTCCGATGAATCAAGTAACGGTTGAATCATGGCGGCATTTTGAGATTTATTTTAAACTGCACTGGGTAGGCTGATACTGAAAAAGAATGTGCGCATTGCCATTGATCCATCGATTGGCGCCATGATGAAATTACAAGTCACTGCTCGTATTGTGGCGGCAGACAGCTGATGCCATCAGAATTAATTTCACCAAGATCCGTAATCGAATTATGGATGATTCCTTATCTTTAACATCGGCGATGGTTTCAGCTGAGGACACGACAGCAGACATAAGCATACAAATTATGGGTCCAAAATGCGCGAGTCTGAGATTAGAGAGATCGAAAAACGAGCCAGGAAAGAGAATGAATGGGAAAAGGCGTAGGAAAAGAGCACCCGGAAAACGGCAATTTTGCAGTGCCTGCCGGGAGAAAGGGTGAGAAAAGGTTGTAACTATGTTGGATCGTTTGGGTTGACTCTCAGAACTCGCGCATCAACCGATTCAATTCCGTCGTGAGCTCTTACTGAAGCAGAAAGCTGTTCAAGAGGCAAAGCTTCTCGCTTTATCTATACTTTTTTTCCATTGTCCTTTCTCTCTTTTTCTATTTCTCGTTCTATTTTCTTTCGTTTCAACGTTTCAACCACTTTCTCTCTGTTTCTCGATGCCTTGAGTTCTCTTTTGTCATTCGCCATTGCTCGCAATCTCCACTCCTTCGTTTTCTCCATTCTACTATTTTCTCCAGGACTCCCCCGCGGTGACCCACGAAATTGCCACCGTAAAATATCACGACCGCGAGAAAGAAACGGTCAAGCTCAGGCAGTCTGGCAGGAAAGTGTGTATAAAGAGCCCCTTGTCACTGTGTCTTTTCTCCAGCAAGCCTGGTTTTACTTCCCATATCCTGCGATATTCGTAATTCTCACAGCCATGGCCGGCTCGTACTTGCTGGCATTCATGGCGTACAGGATTCGTATGAGATAAACTTTGAGCTTTGTATACGAGCTTGCACCTTTCATTGAGTAGATAAACGCCGCAGGTGATGATACCATCAACTTTGAAGTAGCTCAGAATGGGTTTATTTCTCAATCGGACATCGTTTATCATATCTGGCATCAAATTTAACCCCAAGGCCGAATTTTGTCGCCCATTTATCTATATCCAGTTTTGATTTTTCAATTCCAATTCCCGCCAAAGTTCCCATGGATTAATTGTGTAATATGAAAACAGGCAAGTCATTATTTCGAAACAATTACACGAGACGAATCACATATAATTTTACGTGCAATTTTGAAAAAGGGTTTCGACACAGAACGTCATATTCCACGATAAAAATAGAAAAAAGTAACGAAACACGAGACTCGATATAATGCTGAGATTATTAGCAGGAATTAAACAAGTATCAGAGATTCATTTGTTATAAATTTCGTCTGACACGAGACTGCCTTTAACGACGTCGAATTTACGAACCTGCGGGCATCCCCTATTGTCCGGACCTTTATTCTATTTATCCCTTAGCATGGTGAAGGGTAGCTGCACTGCTTTCGAATTATCGCTTCTACGCTTTGGCGTCCTCGCACATTCGTGGAGCAAAAGGGAATGAGAAATAGAGGGGCGGAGGGTGCGAGGGAGAGAGAGAGGAAGCATGCCATTATCACGAAGTCGACTATCGGCGTTGGTCTATGTAAAGCCTCCGGCACTTTCACTGACTATATAAGACACCTCGCATTCTGAAATTCGCTCCTTTTACTCACGTGTGCTCCGTTCATTCTGTTCGGTATACGTGTACGAAAACATACGCTATGAGAAAATAGATGGTGCCTCTCTCCCATCTCCTCTCCCACTCTCGCTTTTTTTTTTTTTCAAGAGAATAGTCGCTTCGGTAAAGCTCGAAAATTCGAGCATCACAATGTCGATATATGCGACCTGATCAGATTTATGGTAATGCCTCTTTGAAACGAGGGAGGAAAAGTGAGTGCAAAATCATAATTCCTGTGCACGAAAATATGACGATGCTGCGATAGGCTGGTCGGTTTAAAAACGGAAAAATGTGCTTTGCTTTTTGCAGGAAACACATTGTTTCCCAGATTGCGAATGTAACGCTATTGCATGTCTTTTGTGGTTGCGAAAAAAGATCCTGTCAGCATATAAAAAATTGAATCGGGTTAATGAAAATTCTGCGTATTCACCGGGCTTGAAAACAGACGCAGATCATTTTCCGCCGTTTTTTAATTTAAACCTGGGCTTTTTTTCATTCACGCCAGAGCCGGAGCTTTCACGCTTGAGACGCTTTTTTCAAACATACATGTTTGCCTCGATGTATACAACTGGAGTTTAATTTTCATGCGTGCCAGTGGAGGTCCATGTTGTTTCGTCCATATTTCTAAAAAAAAAATGTTTCACGAGTGGACATATGAATGGGACTTTATACAGTTAATCTAATGTATTAGTTTAGAAAGAAGATTAGATGGCCTTTGGCAGTTTTTAAATTTAAATGCGTAGATTTTTTTTTCAGTGTACGCCAGAATAGGCAAGGATTTAAATGCCTGAGCCTTTTTCAATAACCGAACCAGCACGCAGATTTTTCAAATCGACATTAACAGCGTTTATGTTTTATTATATTTTATTCGCGAGAAAATGTTTTATCGCGCATCGAGTTTCCTAAAAATGAAAATTGAAAATAATTCATAAAGTTGTAATTCGAGTGATTTTGAGACTCTTGTGATTCTGAGATTACGATTCGATAAATAGCAGTTTTCAATCAGACACCGAAATGCAGTTTTATGTTTGTCAACCCTTGAGAGGCCTCTCGAAAAAAATGCAATTTTACAAATTTTTTTCGGGCTATTGGACACACGAAACAAGCTTTAATATTAATCTACGACAGGATATATTCATCCTATGAAATGTGTACGTTCGACTCGCTGTATACACTCAAAAAAAACCGCATAATGCATATCGATGTTTGTATACATTGATTTTTTTCCAGCAGCAAGTAAAGAATGTTAATAATTCTTTTTTCGAGCCACCGACATGCTGATACGTTTTTTTTTATGAAAATATAACACAAAGTCGTAACATAGCGTTGAAAGCTTTTCAAGTCTCATAACGTTCGTGAAAGTACGAGTAACACATGGACGAGCGACGATACTCTTTTTTTTTATCACTGAAACGCACGTTTCAGCAGCTGGAACATGGAATATATTTAGTACGGCAAGATACATTCACGAAATATGCACCGTGTGGACCTGTGACCATACTCGCTCTGCCAGATTGCGCTAATTAATGCTAATTGCTCCGACTAATAAATAATAGCATGAATAAACATATTTGTCCCCCAGCGGGGATGTTGAGAGGTACACAGAGGGGACGCGAGTGAAAGATGAGTGAAAATGGTCCATCTAGAGATGGTAGCTAGCTGCAGGTGTTTGTATAATCATTTCCGGCTAAATTTTCAACTTTGATCATCCGCGACATTTTTAATGTTTCAAAATTTTCACACGCTACTCTGTGGACGACAGGGCCGTTTGTTCGCGAAACTTCAATATACATATATGACGAACTTGCAATGATGAGGCCTCCCGTGTATTTACAACCGAATCGACGCCAAAACATTCATTGGTTCTCGATGCAATTAGTGCATCCAGGGAAAACGAGGCTCTCGATTTTCTGCCAGCTAAAACTGCATGCTACAAATGTTGCTAGCGTCCTCCAGTGACAGTGGTCGAGCACATGCAAAATCGAATCCAACATTCACAAATATGTAGGACACGATCAAGCGTATACGATATGTATCACGAGAATTTCTGCGCAAACTGGATAATAAATTGTTCAACGGCATAATTAATGGAGAACGAATTAACCGTGCGAAAACGAAGAGATAATATTGTTTCGATTTTCGAGTAACGCGCTCGCATCGGGGCTGGTAAATAAAGAAAATTATAGCCAGAGAGAGAGAGGGAGAGAGACGGGGAATTCAGGAGAATGAGGGAAAGAGCGCGGTAGACAAAATCGAATGAGAAAGAGAGAGGAAGAAACAAAGGTGGTAAATCGAAATTCCGTATCTCGTCGTTACGATCATTACGAACATTTGTTCCATTTCGATGTATATGTATGTTCGGTATTTGTATATAGATACGAGAATCGGCGAGGATTCATCATTTATTAATGCATTTTGCATGCGAGCCTATGTTTACGAGCACTCGTAAAATTTGATTCGATATACGAGAAAAAAATCGAAAGATAATTTTATCAGCGAAAAGTCTTCATTACCCAGTTTTCCATTCAGCTGTTCTTTATCTGCTTTATGGAAAAAAAATACAATCGTGTAACGGATGCATTTATTATTTTATCGATTTTATACATATACGTATATTAAAAATGGGGACCGTTCGACTCTCGCTTCTCTCTGCCTTCGGGGTTCCACTCATTGCGGCATAATAAGCACTTGAAGTGAAAATAAATTTTTATTTCGAAAAATCGTTTCATCATCTTGCGCGCAAGCGATTGTATGACGCTCTCGAAAATTGGTGGTAAATCGTAAAATGCCTTTTGTTGCAAGCTAGGACATTATGAGTTTTTGAAAATCCACGAGTTTCCCTCTTTTTCTCTTGTGTCATTAGCTATCGTTGATGATTATCATTATACAATAAAGTTTGGATGAAAATGCAGTATGTATACCCATGTTTGCCTGGGTTGCGATTATATGAACGCGTACGAATCTACTTGTGTATTTAATACTACTTTTGGCTACCAGAGAGAGTTTCGTAATTTCGTAATTTAATTTCGATTCATTTTTAAAAATAACTGAACAACTGAACCGCTGCTTCCTCAATGAATCCATGTACGACAGATCCATTTGATTAATCTAAAAAAATTCCGCTCGTCAATTAAATCTGATGCTGCACATTGATCATCGAGTCGTTTCAATAATAATTAAAGTACCATCGAATTATGTGGAGATTGACACGACTCGCAAAAGCGAAATGGTCCAGTAGGTTGAATTCTGAATAAGCAGAAAGATGTGCATATTTTTGTTTGAATTATAGTAATTGATGAATTGTTATAATAATTAAAACATTGAGTAATAATTATGGATCGAAATATATTTAATATTTTGGACAGCTCAAAACTGTCTTATTTCTCGTCAGCGAATGGATAACGTTATTGCAAAATATAGAGTGCATTGAATAAAGTAAACAAATTATAAAATAAACACTTGGTTAAAATGTTGCAAACTTTTGAAACGCTCATTAACACACCACACAGTGTCTTTTTAAATCCTCCAACGGTATATTTGAGATGAGTCTCGTTTATTGAAAGTCTAAATATTAACTCACCAGGAAAAATATTTGTCAAAGAAAAAAGGCATTGGGATATAATTCACATGCGTTCATTTTACGCGGGTGTTTGTTGCAAAAAAAGTACGTTGAAAAAAGGATTAGGCTTGTTTTCTCTACATTTATCTACGCTCGAAATGCGCGCTGAATATTAAATAAAAATGATTTCCATTCACGTACCGCTTTTATACGTAATACACCTGGCATATACCAGAGCTCCTTTCACTCGCTCGAAAACGAGCTTGCAAACGAGAACAATTATTTGCTTTTTGCGTACTCTTTTTTCCTCGGCTGGATTTCATATACTACATTTTCTAACATCTCTCGCCGCTCGCAGTTATGAAAAAAGTTTGCTCTAATTATATTGTTCGTTGATTCCATGTCTGAAACATGGTAACCCATCGCCGAGAGCCTCTCGGCGAATACACGGGCGTTGCGGATAAAAGATGTGTATTAATCCGAGGAAAGTTGAGCATTTGCATTTTCAGTTTATATTGAGGAGCACCGAGGCGCGAAAGTCGACAGTAAAATACGCTAAAAATAAAACTTCGTTTGATTTCTCTAACGAATAAACTGCTACCTGTGGCATAATGGGAGAAAGGCATTTCGAGCACCATTTTTTCGTTCACCAATCTGCTTGAAGTGTAATTTATTAACAAGATTAAAGAGATTAATATTTTTCGAAAAACCGCATAAAAACATGCATTGAATTTTTTCGTTCGTCATTTTCGTACTTCAACTCATCAATAATGACACGATACCGGCAAATTGTGGGAAATATCATGAAAAGCAAAAAAAACAATCCTGCACAGAGTGTCTTCCATGGACCTTTTTTCACTCGTTCAGATTCCTCTCGTGAACGAAGAGGATCTATCAAACTGTTTCAATTCAATTTTTCTCTCTTCTCCCACATATCATCATAGAGCATCGTAGAGACTCAATGAAATCTCAGACAATTCACTTTGAAAATTTCTTTAGTCGCAGTTGAAATAAAGCAAGCCGAACTACATTGCGTTTGTTTCACGTAGGAAAACAATTGAAGAGATAGAAGAATGGATGAAAAACCCACGAGGAAAAACATAATAACAAAGGGGGTGAAAAATTCAATGCGCTAAAGTCCATATGTGCATTCACGAAGATGGCTGATGAATAAAAGGGCAAAAGCCACGTGATCCAAAGCTACATGTGCACGGGCCATGACCTTTTGTATGCTAGAAGGCGATGTGCAAAGAGACACCAATGGGAGAATACAAGAATGCTGGATTTTCGTACAGGGTTGTGCGTTCAGCGAAACTTTAGTCGGAGATAAATCGACATGGACCTCGTATCAGCCTCCAGGCTCATTCCACCGCTGGTGTGGTCAATGTACACACGATTTTCGTTCTCTTCATCTTCCATCCCTTAATTCCGTCTATACACCGAGATTCTGTCTGCCTGTCGACTCTCTCTCTCGCGCTCGCTCTTCCGCCGAACTTCATTCATTCACTTTCCCGCTCCGGCTCATTCTCAACAGACGAAAACTCGTACGCAAACAGCGACGGATATAGTTCGGATATGTGAGAACATATAGAAATGGGGATGATAGTCAAAAGTGTCTATAGAGATGCGGAGGGAGATAGAAAGCACGTGTGTATGAATGTGCATGGACCCGCTCGCACGTAGAACGGCGTAACCCACAGGTTTTGATTCGCCGAATTATTCGAGTTGCGTCGTTTTCCCTTCTTCTGGTTCATTAACATGCAGGATATGTAGAAGCAGCCGCCCGTGGTTATATCCTTGCGTCCAGACTCCCAACAGCTTCGCTTAAATCGAGCACGACGAGAGTATCCGTGCTCCTTTTTCGGCGCATCTCATCTCTCTTTCGTTCTCTCAGTCTGGGCGATTATAGATGTGCTTTACACACAAAATGTCGATCTGGTACTGTATACTGGAGCTTGAAGCAAATCTGCTCTATAATTCTTCGACGCTATGCCGCTCTAGCAGGCTCCAAGCGGATGATGCACGAGTGAAGAGGGAAAACAGGACTACCAAGTGTGCTGTGGAAGTGGGAGTGAAGAGTTTTGCATCCATAACGCTTGAGAGAACCTTGGAAACCGGAAAATGGTGTTTCAGCTCTCGCATGGAGACGCGGCGTGGTGGGTAAGGGGTGACACGGGAATCAAGGGTTCGTACCAGTGGTTTGGGATAGAGAAACATCGCGGTATTCCACTGGGCCCACTTTATGAATGTATATCGGTTGTGTAGCGCCGAAGATGGGCAGAATAGTGGGATTTCAATGTCGATTCGGATGAAGCACTCCTTCTCGATTGACCAAATTCAAGTTTCGGAAAAGTTCTTCTGAAAAAGCAACTGCCAAGGTGTATCAAGCCATAAACCGGACAATCACGTAACCTTGTCTAGGTTGATCCGTGATGTGACATTCCTAAAAAAGACTCATTGAACCTGATGGTCATGGTGATTTCCATTTTGTTCCTGTTTCTAGAATGAATCGACGAAGGTCGGTCCATTCCGAATAAATGATGGAGAAAAAGACTACGCAAAGAGGAACAGTGGCCGAAGATACATTATTTACGCTGGAGAACGTCCAAGTACCAGGACGACTAATACCGCTTTTACGTCCGTTGTTGCATTCGCTTTAGTTTATTCATCTGTGTATAGAACCGTAACCCAGTCCCCAGCCTTGCTCCTCAGCGAGGCAGGACGGAAAGATGAGTATTTTGGAGGTATCCGCGGACGGAGCGGAAAAGCACGAGAGCAAACGAAGGATTATACGTCCACGATAAAACTAATCCAGCTAACACCTGAATTAAAAGGAATTCTCCGTCTCCCGCTGTCTTCCGATCGTTTTTTCTTCGCTTTTCTTTTTGCCCGTGGATGCACGGCAGCGCCGACAAATTGCTCGAATATTTTGCATCCGGGCTCAGGGTTGACACGAACCCAACAGCGAACCGCGAGCGGCATGGTTGAAAATTCAGAGGGTTGCAGCAATGGTGCCTGCATGCATAGTATAAATGGCGGACGAAGCTTGAAGCCGTATCAGGCCACCGGACCGCAGCGGAACCTCCACTCTGCCCGAGGGGTCATGGAACCCGTGATAAAGTTCCGGTTTAAGGATACCGTGTCCATTTAACTCGCCGCGGAGCGAGAGGAACCTTTGCGGAAAAGAACTATACACGTTGCTGTGCTATATTCCATTAATACACATACAAGCACCACCTGCAATCGCTTTTCCGGCGAACTTTGCGCTAGAAATCACCGCCATTCTCGGCGCGAAGATCTCTAATCCTTTGCCACTCATTGATTCCAATTGCTCCGCGGGAAACGAGAAGTAAAACACGAATTTGGACAATTTTTTTCGGTTTCGTTGGAAACCCTGAGTTGTTCTCTATTTATCCTTCAACGTGGACGTGTCTTCGATGGAAAAGATCAGATATCATATGCATATGTATGTACATGCTGATGTACGTTCTCGCGAGCTTAATTGCTAAACTTCTAATGGTCAACTCCGGTTATTGCACCAAAAGACGTGCACTGTATGTATAGATTATTTAATCTGCTCTGTTTGGTCATAAGTTAGAGCTAATATTACTTTGGTGATGGGATACAGTGTGTTCGTGAAATCGTCTCCAACACACGCGCTTTTTGCCAGCAGCGGAATCTCGTATCTATATTCACATGTGGAAACTCCTGAGCATCGTTATAAAATCGTCATGGTTGCATGAATAAGGAAACCGGGGAGTTAATTACACGCTATGCCGCGTACGACGAAGCGCCCCGAGCGAGCGAGAGTTGAACTTTGGACATCATTGATTTGTGACGGGGTCTACCGGCGCTAGGAGAGAACGATCCAGCTCTCGAGCGAAGCACCCCGCTTAGTGATAACGTAATGTGCATGCATATACTATATATACGTATATACAAACTCGCAACTGCGATGAGATTTATTGTTTGATGGCGTAATGATAGTGAATGAAGGATAATTCGTAGATCAGTCAAAGCCCAACGTTTCTCGATAATCCGAAGGACTCTGGCTAATCCACGCTGAAAGTAGCTCGAAACGTATCGTTATTCCTAATATATTTAATAATCCCAAGGTTACCATATTCCACTGCTTCGAATATACCCATACCGAACATGAGAGTTGTAACTGGATTAACGTGATCGTTCATACGTATATTAAAGGGCAAAATCATTCGAAACCAGAGCTGCAGTAAACCGTAAAGTTTCGTGCATAAACGTTTGGCGATGAATGTCGATGGCTTTTCGTTACAAATAGTGGTCCATCGGAGTACGAGGCACGGGAATTCGAAAAGTATATCAATTTTTATTTTCGTGTAGTCTTTATTAGCCATTAGGTATCCGGTCGGTAATTCGGACGGTTGAGGCAAACGTGTGTACCGTACGAAAGAGAAATTTGAACAGCAATGCTAGCTCAATCTGCCACATCGATGACGTTAAAAAACGAGGGTCACCTGTTACAAAGGCATTATGATGTTCTCGGTTGTCAGGCCAGAGTATCATTTTATTTCACATGTCGAAACAGCGACGTCCATTTTGAGGATGCGCGGTTGAAAGTCTCCATGGAAACTTCATTGGTCCATTTCGAGGATGTTGCTTTAGAGACGGAGAGACAGGAAAAAATAGAAACGCTCCATTTCTCCTGCACCGCAAATGGGTAGTTCGTCGGCGGTGCATACGGACTTGCTGTAAATTCTGAATCTCCCGTGCTCTGGGATACGTATCTCGAGGAGCTCCTATTTCAACGCCCTAGGGCGAAACTTGGTATTATACGGTCATTTTGCGGAAAGCTCACCTCAAACGGCAAGATACGCAGGGAGTAAGACATCAAATCCGCACGCAAATGAAAAATCCTAGAAGTCTCAGAGAGGTCTGCTGTAAGAGTCTCCAGTGAGTCGGTGGTGTGAATTTTTTTATTCGTAACCTTATTAACGTCACATTTAATATACTTTTTCTCACGGTAGCTCAGTTTTTCTCGAATTCAACTCGAAACTCGAAAGAGAGCGAATTCGGATGTATTTATTCAGAATTATCATGAATTATAACGATTTTTAAGGAAAAATCATGTAACTGGACCCAATATTTGGAAAATCCCTATTTTTCATACCGTGTGCCAAAGATTTTTTTTACCGTCAGGGTAATAGTACGTTTTGGATAAAGGCAACCTAGAGAAGATCAGTCAACGTCAAAGGAGAATAACGTTACTTTGAATTGTTTTGCAACAGAATTTATTCGCTCGTTCATTCAGCCATTGCGAATCGCTCTGAAAATTAATAACTTTGAAATCCGATATCGCTCGACTGCCCTGCCCACGATACGCTGTCGCGCGTCAAAGACGCCAAGCACAGAGAACCTACGATGGGCAGGGCATATTTGCCAACCGTGTGTATTGGCACAAATTACTTTACGAATAAGTGCGTCAAGATACGGGCCATTCCCATTGAGTTGATAAATACAACAATACAAACACTCCTAATGAAAATAAATACATGCCTGTATGAGAGGGGTATAACAAGGCCGTTATGAAAAAAGGGTACCCCTTTTTCTTTCCGAAGGGTCGAAAACGACGAAGGCAAATTACGCTCCTCCAGTCTCAAGTGCCACTCGTCCGATGACTCTTGGAACACCAGCAAACTAGAGTTCTCCTAGAGTTCTCATCACCTGTCACGTAAGGGCGTACCAAGACGTCCTTACGACCCTCGATAGTAATTTAGAGCACGGCTCGGTGCCGAAAAAAATGGCCCCATAAGAAACTAATTGAAGTAAAAAACAAAACTAAGCAGCCTCCGCCGGAAGACGAGACCCGAAGGATGAAATCATCCTCAAAAGCGGTTGAAGCGTGCGAGGGATTCACGCGGGGGATGAAACTGGTGGATTCAAAATATGTATATACATGCCACGTAAAAAGCAAGAAAAAAGAAACATCGTGTCTAGCAACGGTACACCGAGGGCGAAACAGATTTGTATATATCAGAGCCAAAGGGGTGGAAGAGGCCGGAGAAACAAGTGGGTGCCCGATAGTGCAATTTTCCTCGGGTGGTGTCGCGTTTTCCGGCTCAGCGATTCCGCCCATCCACGAAAGCTTATAGCTCTTTCCACTCGCTCGATCGGTTCTCTGCTACGATGCTCTCCTACTTCCAGCCCAGAGGAAATCTTCGCTCGTTAGTACAGTGGACACGCAGGCGTACAAGAACAGTCCAACGTCATACTTGACATACCGAATTTTACTTTTTTTCTAGTGTATACTATAATTTTACATACTTTCACGAATTTTAAAACTACCCCAAAACTCTGCGACACTCTTGTCAATAGTCATCCACGTAACCACAAGGTTGATGTCCTTGAAGTCCACGACAATTACACCGTTGTTACATACACGTCATCCCTTGGTCCCGAAGGCGTCCATGACGTAGACAGTGACATATACCTACAAACGTGGATACCCACATGAGCAATCGAATCATCATCCCTTTCGCATTCGAGGTGTGTTTTACTCGTTCTCCTTTTGTTCTGTTCGACCAAGCGAAGTTTTCACAGCCAACTCTGCCTTGTCAGCCTCGTATAAACGGTATTATATATACGTCTGTTATACGGTGGTTGCTCCTGAAAGATTCTACCCGGACCACAGCATGATGCTCCAGTGGAGAACACCCTTCTTCGGAACCCTTCGTCGTTTTTCCATCGTGACAGTGAATATCCGTCTCGGACACTCGACCACGCGCGCGGAGATCCACAAATGGCCCACGCCGTTTTCCATGTGTAACTCGCTCGGGGTCGTCGTTAACCTCGACCGAGCGTGAGATTCTACAAAGCGGAAACCATTAATATCCATGTTTGACTCCCCATCATCGTGTCTCTTGCCTACTCGGAGAATTGCTTTGATGATTTTTTTCCTACTTCACACCACGACGACTCGGAATCTTATTCCGAATTTCACGAGTCACATTCGTCATACGCGAGATTGGAAAAGCTGGTGCTATCAGGTCGACATTTTCAAGCGTCGAGGTGTGTAGAAATGATGTTTTACTTCCGAGCGTTTGGCTACTTTGTCAAATGAAAAAAGATACGAAATTTTCGGCAGTGTTCGGTTGGTGAAGATGGGAATGACGAGATAATTTAAAAACAGGGTTTCGATGCGGACGAAGAATAATGGGCGGACTTTCTACTTCACGTCGATTAGTTTTTTCGTTCGCCCAGAGGACAACAAATTTTCGGTACACTTTTGATTGTCGCTTCTTCCGTCTCCGATCGCGTCTGTCACGTGGAAGACAATGGGCGAAAGAAAAGCTGCAGACGCAGCGATAGGATGGATTTCTTTGAGGAACAAGTCGGTTTTCCTCTCCGTCTCATTTCGTCTTTCAATTCTTTTCATTTGTTCCCTCATTTCTTCGGCTTTTGTTCAGACTCGTCCTCTCGCGTTTCACATCTCATGGCACTCGCCACAATGATATTTTTATACGACAAGACTGATCCTCCTCTTGTTCTCGTGCAGCGATAGCTCTTTAAAGGTTCACGAGTTCGAAGACTCTAGCGGATAATTGAAACGTAGCCAGATGAGAGGAATTACAAGGTACATGGTTAAGCAACCTTTTGGCTCCAGTCTCTCCTTTTTCGGACTAATAGCGAAATGAGTGGATATGAGAGCTTTTTTTTTATTCTGTTCTGTTGTAGCACCGCTAATTAGGGACGAAACATAATAGAAGTTGGATTGACATCGCTCCGTCGATAATTAACAATGTTAATTATGATTTCTTTTAATGAAAAGTTGATGGGCTCCAGAAGTTGATACTCTGTCGAAAAAATATCGCGTGATTGTTGTCGTTTTATTTGTCCCCTGGTTGGTCGGTGATGAAAAGAAATGATTTTCCTGGCAAAATTCAGAATTTTGACGGATTAAATTACAAAAAAAATTAAGACGCAGCATCGCAATCGTGCCATCGCGCGTGTGACCGCAAGGGTCCATTCTCAGTTTGAAATATGAAGCTGAAGTGGTCCAAGAAAGCAAAAAGACAAACAACTGCTGCCTACTTTTTTTGTCGAGTCACTCGAAATAATTCTGCTCATTTTTGTCCTGTATTTTGAGTCTTTCAAACCGAACAATCTCATTGGTGGATAAACGTAATCCGGAAGAGTGGTTATTATATATTATAAGAGTGATTATTATATATTACAAGATCCTCGAGAGCAACATAAAATTTTCCACGATTTTATACTCTAGCACGTGTTTGAAGATTAAGAGCATTTTCGCTGAACTGGATTTATTCATATTTTTTTTCAATTTCTTTAATTTACTAAATGTCCGATCAAAAAATATACGACATTTGAAGTAAATTGTTCCGTAAAAGGAATAAGATAATAATACGGAGTTGGAGGTTGGAGAAGAGAATCAAAATTAATGTACCAGAACTTTCTTCGTGTGCCTCGACTTGTTTTTACAAGCAGTTTCGAGGGAATGGGTGAATTTTGATTCGTACGCGAGGCTGATTTCCAAATTGGTAATAGAACACACCGGGATGGCTCACGGGGGAGCTTCAGCAGCAGAGCAAAACTATCAAGAGAGTTTGGAACTGTCTGCGTTCCTGGTTTTATTTGACCCCTGATGGTCGTGAAACATTCCCATCAGTTGACATCATAGGACGGATGATACGAGAAAAAAGTTGATAGCTCTCCGGTCTTGTATTTATCCGTGTTTGTATTTTAATCGTAAAAAGTGAATCAGTGTGAAATTTCTTCATCGAGAAGACGAACAAAATCGCTTTGGTCTAAAGTTTCAATGAAGGAATCGCTTGAAAAGTTGGAAAGTTGGGAAGTGTTGCTGGGCAACATGAGGAGCAAGGGAGACAATTTAAGAAGAAAGTTAGAACATTCAGAGAGGGTTTACTTGCAATTATGAGGGTGGTCTCGGTGAAAAAAAGTACATATAGTCAATGTTTACATGAAAATACATGTACATACATTTGCATGTATCCTTTTAATAAAAAGTTGATCGTTAATCGAAAAAATATCGCGCGATCGTTGTCGTTCTATTCGTCCCCTGATCAGTCGGTGAAAAAAGAATGAATTTCTCAGCAAAATTTTCCGTTTGCTCTCTGATGCGCGCTTATGTTTAGTTTTTGTTTGAATTTTACTGTTTTTTTTTGCGTTTTATTACCGAAATTTCGTTTGCGTATGTTTGTTTGTGTTTGTATTCGACAGTTACCGGATTTTGACGGATTAAATTACGTAAAAAATTAAGAAAGAAACCGCACAGCAGAGAGCAAGAGGAGGGCACAGAAAAAGAGGACAGGCTTAATGGCACGTCATTCGGGATAAATTGCGCGCCATCGTGGTAACGGTAGAGAGGGTGCGCGAATCCATCCCGAACCCCTTTTGCAGCCCTCCTCCAACGACCGAAGAAGTACGTGAGTGGAATTTGGTTAAGACGAGAGTAACAACCACGCTTTTACCTGTCTTACCTGCTTCTCTCTCTACACTTTTGGAATATACTGAGACTTTTGTAGAAAAGGGCGTAACTTAGGATCTCATCTCGATGGAATCGCATAGATCATGTTAGCCCTGTTAACCTTTTGTTAGCCAGCATTTGATAGGCAGCAGGGATGATGGCGATACTCGTTGAGAGCTTGGCGTGCAAATCCTCGCGAATCTCGTTACATCGCCAAAGATAGAACGAGAGAGAAAGGGAAAACGTCTAGCGTGTATTGCTCGCGTATCTTCGACCCTTCCTTTTTTTTCGTCGATAACAAGTTGTCCCTTTCTCCGCAAAGGAACCAGAAAACCCTGCACCAAAGAAAAGAGAAGAGTACAAGAGTGGATACGAAAAAAAAAATAGCCAAACTTAAACCTCGGACGAGGTAACAAGGTCTGCATGCGCTCTTTGTACATATATGCAAGTCTCGCTCGGAGGCTAAAGAGCCCAAAACTCTTGTTGTGTTCTCTTATCAGAATTAGAGGATATTCGAGAGAAACTACCCTCCCCACCCTTACGAAATCCAGGCACGAACTGCTGTTGATTTTTTCTGTATCGCTCGCATCTTCTCTTCTTTACTTCGCTCTCCCTCTCTTCTTCTGTCTTTTTCTACATTTTGCAGAGTCAACTGTTAAAAAATTCGACAGCTTCTGGAAAATATTGTATTTCCATATTGTCAAACTGATTGGTATTAATTTTTTTTTAAAATTATTTCAAGGTAAATATGTACTTTTGGGTTGGTCGTAACTTGTCGAGATTCTGTAATTTTTTTTTTTCTGTACTCCGGTATATATACTAGATACTAGATTTATGGAATCGAAGTTTCTTTATCCATTTGACGTACATAAAGAACTTGGGTTTCTGCCGCATCCAGCTGCAGCTGTATAAAGCTGTACCTTGGTGTATCTTAAATGTATTGACTCATCTTTCACGCTGCGAGCTTATTCGATATATCGTAAGGACGGTTTTCTGCTGTCATATATCTACATGGGACGTTCCGACCATTTGTTTTTATATATACCTTATATTGGAATTTATATTCGCTCGAAAATTCCAGTTTTCGCTACAAACAATATCGAGTCTCTGTGTGTGTGTACGTGTCATACATAAATGTATCATTTCCATCGCACAGTGAAACTATACCTCGTACTTCTCATTCATGAATTCGTTAACGATATTTGCACAAATATATAAGAGTGTTTCGGTCCGAGTTCAAGCAAAAACCAAAATTGAGTCGAGATGTTGAGAAATCTACAAGCGTATAGATAAACGTATGAAAGGCAACTCGCAGCATCCATCGAAAGCAGAAATTGCAGATCATGGGCGATGTTTCGAGCCAAACTACTTAGCCCATTGTTTTTTTTTTTTTTCAAGTATATTTGAAACGAAAAGCAATGGAATTTCAACATTCCAGACCTATCGGAGGCCCTGATTCAGCCGTATTGGAAGACGCTTTGGATCCGTAGAATCAAGATTCGAAAAAAAATACCAAGCATATATATAACGCGGTTGCGAAGCATCATCCTCTCGGGCAGAGAGAAGATTTTTCGCTTCGACCGATATCTGATTATTTTCTCTGCAGAGTCATTTACCAATCGGCGATCGGCTTTTGCCGCTTGTGCGATAAATCGAATTTTCGTTGAGAAGTCTCTAGTACATTAAAAAAATATCGGAAAACAATAAACCAATGAGAAACGATAAGAAAAAAGCTCGTCTATCGTACAGCCGCGACGAAACCAATGATAATTTCCCCTCGAAATAATCGCACGAGGGTTTGACTCGATATTTTCGTATTTCAAATTTTCCGATTTTCATTCCAAAGGTCTGAGGCCTCTACCACGATGGCTAAATTCGAGAAAATTCACGCAGCTCTTTATTACCCCGTCTGTCCAAAGCTACCGCGGTAAAACATGGTTTCAATCGTATGCGGATAATAGAGCTCTCCAATCAGCGATCGAATATTGAAATATCGCCGCCTGATTCGCCTTGCTGCGTGCGACTTACAAAGCCGTTGAATCCTCGATAATACCGATCATTAAAAAAATGATATGAATGTAATATTCATAAGCGCGAGATCGTAAATTTTCGATGGGATATTTGGATGAAAGGGGCGGAACTATATACATAGTTCTCGATAGCGATAAATTTTATAGCAAGAACAATGAGGCTGCCTTTTTTCCCCGTTGTTTCGCGAGAAGAAAAGCCAGCGAATCATCGATCGCGCGTACATTTGTGGATGAGATGGGAAATTTCACATGCGCACAGTACGTACAGCAGTTTTGGAATATGCACTCTGGTACATTGTCGTCTCTGTGTGGGCCAATGAAAACGCGACAATTTCACATCGTTATACATACCAGTGTGTTTGTGTGTGTATGTGTGTGTGTGTGTGTCTATATATTACGTAAGCGCACATACCCACAGATGCACATAAATGCATATATATATATGTATACATACATGTAAATGTATATATGTATACGTATATGCAGACTCAAAGCTCTTTTTAAAAGAGACGAATGGCCAGTTTATATCGCTTCCGGTTTTTCACCTTTTTCCTCCTCTTTTTTCCTCGTTTTCCCGTTCTCTCGAACTCTTCGCAACTTCCCTCGATCCGCTTTTCATCCTCCACCCTGCTTTCCTCATTCATTCAACGGCAGCCTGGTACGCTGTGTACTTCATCCCGAAAATGGTTGTATATAGATATAGAAAGGAGTCGCGTTCGTTCGCTCATATTTGTCCGCATGCGACATGTGTATTATAGCTATGGGTCAAACCTAGACTCTGGCGTTCATCCATTCTCATGTTCGAACGGTGCACGAGCATGCTGGCCATAGAGCGGCCTTTATTGATCCTCGAATATATTTCTATGCGCACATTCGTACGGCGAAAATGTTGCAAAGTCTGTCAAAAAAACGTCCGCGCGAATAAAGCTCAACCGACGTAATATGGAACAAGAAACAAATGCCCAGAGAGTTTTTACGAAAAGTGAGCCCCAAAGAGCTTTTCCTCGTTCGTTTTTGTATACCTGTTGAAGCACGTGTGTAACGCACGATCATCGTCGTTCGATACAACGATTTTTATTCGACTCGATAAATCATTCTTATTGTCATTTACACTATTTCTCGTGAGAATTTTGAGACGATTAATCACACTCGGCATTTTTTTCCACAATCGTTCATTGGACGACGTTGAATTTCAACGAGATCGGATGGTCTCTCACTTCCAAGACCGTGCGAATCTCGTTCTCCGGGGAATTCAGAAAAATTCGCACAAATGACTCCAATGAAATCGCACCCTGACGACGTGTTACAGAGGACAAAAATCTCGGCACAACATATGGTCAAACGATATGTCGGATTTGGTGAAAAAAAAAGTATACCGAAAATGTTTTATAAACTACCGTCGAAGAAACGTTTCTTCGACGTCGGTAACGAGGACAGCAGCGGTTTTCCTGCCAGTGGCGCTACGCAAAGAGTAAGGGAGGAAACGAATACAGGTATAGAGGGAGGAAAAAGCGCATGGTAAAGCACCGTGGTCGCGAAAATAAATTCTCGAGGAACGTGAATTCCAGCAGCAAAGTGGCCAGTGACAAACCAACGTGTGTATACGTACACGAAAGACGTGAACCGGCACAGCGTGTGTGCGTTCGGGCGTACGTACGGTGTTGGAACCTGAAAAACCATGAAAACCCCCAGTTGGTTTTCTTTTCACAGTAAGTGGCACACGGTGTGTGCGTGTGTGTCTCACCAGGTTGAAAATTAAGGGGCTGTACAGCGGAGACTTTTCCTCTAGCCACATTTTGGTCACACACACGTCGAGACATCCCGGGGAGGTCTCTCGGGTCAGTTCAAACCACGATTGCGAGGAAGAACGACCCTTTTCGAGCTGGTTAACGAAGACGTATAATGCAGCGAAGAGAGAAGAGAGAGAGACTCGGATCTTTCGTCTCTCACTGAGAAAAATGGAGAAACGTGGAACGATACCGAAGACGAAGAATTTCCCGAGGAGTTACCCGGAAGAGGTTGAAGAAAAAAGAACGAAAAGCGTGGAGAAAAAATATATGAAAGAAGTGGAATAAAATTAGACGGGAGGGAAGAAACGGAGGAAAGACGATGACGAGAGCTTTCCGTATTTTCCACGAGGATTATTCAAATCTCCGAGAATGCAGAGTCGACGCGCCGGTGAACTGGTTACAGGACCAAAAGAGTCCTTTTCTCTGGTTCTTTCGGTCCTCCTTCTTCTCTCCCCTTTCCTTGTTCCTCCAGAAACTCCTTCACCCACATAGCAGGGTCATCTTCTACAGCAATATCAGCAGAAAGAATTGAACCTCTTTTTTTCCCTCAGATTCTCGGCTGTTCGCTTCGATCTCTCTTCTCTCATTTCTCGCGTTCGTTCTTTTTTTTCGCCACGACATTTCAAAATCCCAAACAGGGGAAAAAATAGCAGAAAAAATAACGCGAGACCGGGATAAGCGAGAGGTACGAAGAGCATGGGAAAACTTGCGATTTTCTCGTACCCCCGTATAACCGCGTCGCGAGTAACCAACACCCAAGCTTCTTTGACAATCTCAGAGTCCATTTTCTGAGCGAGAGAGCGAGAGCGCAAAAAAAAGGCCGAACCCTATTTAATTTAAAAACTTAGAGCCTCCGGTGTACATATGAAAACTGCGGGGGTATGCTCCGGGAACGCACGCCCAATAGCGGCATTCGTGTTAAGTTTTCATTTGAGGAAAACGAAAGCTCGAAATGGCTTCCAGAAGTGGATGGTTTGTGAAAATTTTCAAGGAAAAGCCAAGATTGAGAGAAAGACAGAGGATGAGGAGGGAATTGGGGGAAAAAAGAAGAAAAAAAAAACCAACTAGCGAAGAAGGCGGATAGTGATGTAGAAATAGTTTGAGAGGACGAGCAAGGAAACGGCGGGGGGATAAGAGGTCCTGAATCTCCTCGCTTCGGGCTGTGCGAGAACTTACATGTGCGAAGTCTATCTCACGTTCCTTTTCTCCACACGGTTTCCTCTCTTCTTCCTTATGTACATTCTTAATATATATATATCAAATATATGTGTATTATATGTACATATATCTGTATATAAGCTTACACATATTTTATTCGGTTAAAATCAAAACGGCGTATTTGCTTTGTGCACGATCACGTGGCGAGTTCTTTTTCAAATTCAAGATCTAGCCGCACACGAGTCTCTCATCTTCCTGTACTCACGTTTCCCCCTTACAGTACACATTACCCATACTCGCGTTTGCGATTCTCGGATACCAAGTTTCCAGCCTCCTTATACTCTCTTCTTCATCTCTACCCCAAGTTTCGAACTTATCCCCCTCGTGTATGCCTCATACTCGAAAGTCTCCTTTACTCTCTGGTCTCTCAGTCATGCCTACTATATAGCACCGAGGTGCATGTACGAAATTCTGGTACTTTTCGTAATCTCTCTCCCTCTCCCTCTCTCTCGTCTCACACTGTTTCTCTTGCTTGTACACTGTGTTTTTCTATCCATCCATCTTTCTTCATAGACATCTCTTATTTAGTCGAAAGAAAATGCAACCGTAGGGGAGGAAATATTATGAGATGCGCAGGAGAATCTCGAGGGGAGCGAGAGAGGGGTGGGACGGACGAAAACTTTGCAAACAAAATTGCGATCGGAAGAGTATTTTTTGAAAAACCTTCCGGCCTAATTTGTGTTTCACTCTGCGGCGGACACACGGTTTATTTGCAGCTCATCGCTTGTCGACTCATTTGCCATAAAATGTGTTACAGCAGGTTGTTTTTTTTCTCGGAGCGGAGTTACAAGCCCCTGCTTGGATGACACTAAAATATGTCACTAGTTACCCGAATAGAAGAGTCCAGACTCATTACCGTGGCACACCTTCCCGTCATTCTTATTTTATTTCCATAGCGTTTTCAAAATAATCATTTAATCTGATCGTAATTATCATCAAATTCGGAGTCTTGATTATTTTTATCAATAAACTTCGTTACACTGTGGGTCTTCTCAAACGACATGCAATTCTGACCAGTCCACGATTAACCGTGGTATGACATATTTTAAAAAATAATTTTCATTCTATTCCAATCGTCAAATTCGGTCGGAATATTTAATTCCGCAAATTTTAAATAACTCTTCATCTCAAGAATAATTTAATGCACAATCAACGCTATGTCTGTCTATTCTCGAATGAAATTCAAAATCGATCTTTTCTCGCTATTTCAGAGACCAATTTATGAAATTACGTTTTGAAGACGAATACAAATTCTGGGTGCATTTTCTAGTTCGATAAAGTTCCGATTGATTTTTATTCCAGGCTTATTTCCGATAAAGTTCACTTCGTATATAATGAGGGACATTGAATTTTTATTTACACGGGACACGAGATGCTGCGGGCTCTTTGCTCTGGGAAATTTTCCTGGTCAGCGTCAAGGGGCTCTCGTACCAATTTGAAAATGAAAATTTTACTTTGCTCCCCCCCCCCCTCTCTTCTTCCCTCACCTCGTGATATTCTCTCGTCGTCTCTTATCGAGGAGGGGGCAACTGGTGGTCGTGCAGGGATGAAGAGAACTGTGGGTTGAGGCATCCAAGCAAATTAACTCGCTTGAATGTGAAATTGAATTTATACCCGCTTATAAGTTTCCTTATTCATTTTCATGACCTTTACACCAGAGTAAAAGAGAGACATGGAGAAAGAGCGAAATTTCTTTTTTTTTTTTCGTTTTATAAAATTCTCTCAGCATACGATTCTTCAAGCACGAAGTTATTAATTAGATTCATATGTGCTTTTTTTAATACCAGTTCTCAAAAGCGCGGGAGCACGAAGAGGAGCAAAGGTGAGAGAACACGAGGAAAAAAATACGATTTGCATTCGCGAAGAGTCACGCAATTCTTTAGTCAGCCCTATGTTTTTTTTCTATTTCGAAAGGAAAATAAATATTAGATTCCCTTTTTTCAGCCTCGATCTGACATCGTTGACAGTCGCTTGTCAAAGAAGGAAGGAAAACAAGAATTGGTCTCTCCTCGGTAGGAGATGTAATGAAATAAGTCGAAATTGGGTAGATCGAGCTGACTTTTCTCATATTTTTTTCAAATATTTCAGAGTCGGAAGAAATAATTAAATTTTTCATTGTTCAATCTTGCTTATACATGCAGTAATACCGAAGAATGCACGACAACTTTCTCAACGCGATAACATTGAATTACCGAAAATGAAAAAAAAAACACTGAATATTCATTTCAAAATAGTTTTCGCTTTAGGCTTCTGAAAATGTTTATTTTATTCTTCCAATTGCGAACTCCATCGTTATTTCATATCGCTTGAAATGCCCTATAGACATGTACATACCGTATATACTATGTACTGTGGCTGAAAGGTACACAATTTGCAGCCTGAGGACTCTCGAACCCAAGGGATTCCCTCTGCTCTCGTCTGTTCAGCCTCTCTTTTATGCTGGCAGTTCCGTTTCTACTTTGGCATTAAACGGAACGGGGGCAAATATAATCAAAATGAGCGTTGTTAACAGTTGAGCAGAGGAACGCCTGGGATATGGACGGTTTTGGGATTACACGCACAAAGGCGAGATGAATAAAGTTAAATAAGCCGGAGAGCACAATCGTCCAACCCGAGAAATTGTGTTTTATTGAGAAAACTGGGTCGCTATAATATATTTGTGTAAATATATTGTATACACAAAGTATATGAACTTTCTTGCCATTCTCTCTCTCTCTCTCTCGCCCTCCCTCTCTTTATCTTTCTACGTTTCCATTCTTCGCCCTCGTTTTCTAGATTAAAATATTACATCGAGGAGAATCTCCAGTGTACAATGGCTAATATTAAAAATAATACATATAATTCACGACGCAGCTCCAATCATTCATCAAAACGTCTAGACACACTTATATATCTTCCTCCATGAACGATTTAATCGTTTAAAGCTATACCCCGAAGCTAAGCCCCTGTCGTTTGGAAAAAATCGGCAAGACAGTTTCGCATTTTTTTTCTCCTTTCCTCTTCATGTCGGATATTGTATATCGATGTTCACGAGCATTCTAAGACTCCCTCTCGATTGGGGAAAACTTCGATATCCCGCTGATAATAAATTGTTCCTTCTGGAGCAGCGTACCATCTTTGAGCTTTTTCTCCCTCGCACACGCAGCATCTTTATTTCTCTACTCCTCCTTGGTACTTTCGAATAACGTCGACATCGTCATTGGTATGCAGAAAAAAACGAGAGATGAATCGATACCAGTCACGCGTGTTTTATCATCCGTCAAAAATTGTCGATGAGACGTTAGCCACCGTGTATAATGTCATTCGTATTGGTGTTGAGGTAATTTTTTCGTGTGTGTTTTTTTTTATAAAAGAAGATCTCAGTCGACGACGATAATGTTGCTGGACCATTTTTCGTTTACTGAAATAGACACTGTTTTGCACGAACAACCTGATGATCTCGATCTCAGCGATTATTTCTCACTTCTATTAAACGTCGATAGCAGATCATCATAATCTCCGATCTGTTTGTCACGTCTATTTTTCGGAATCTTGAGGAAAAATCAGTGCTAGGTAGAAAAATAAAGCCTAGAGGATTTTCCGGCATGAAAAGAGGTTAAAAGGAGCTCGCAAGAGACGTGAATGGTGTACAAACTCGTCCGAGATACAATATACGTTACTGGTCGATCGTAAAACGCGAAAGTAGATGTAAAAAAGGGAAAATGTTTTAAAAAAAAGGGACGAGAGAGGATTCGAGATAAAGTGTTCGACTAGAGAGCTCGTGATTCGAGCTCACATCGTGTAAACTTTCTCGTAGGCTTCCCAATAGACATTTTACCCTCCTGTGTATTCGCGCTTTATCTTTTAGTTTGTAATATTAGAAGCATAATATACTCCTCCATTTATATATGCACTTTCCCGTAGAATATGTGCATCGCATGAATAAATTAAACGAAGTGTCCAGGCACTAGGGTACTGCTTTTATGTTTTACGACGAAAAACGAAAAAGTCGTCTGTCTGGACTTGAACATTAATAATGATGTGCAATGAGCAAAGAAGTCAAAAAATATAAATACAATTCTTTTAGAAATAGAATTTTTTCAATCCCTCGAACCATTTTGACGCTTTCGAGGTATGCAACGGACGAAACCACCAAGTTCCGGAGCCGTAAAATCGATGCAGTTTTTTTATTTTGCGCAGAAAGACGTCATAATTTATATATCGAAATAAAAATGGCGTTTTTTTTCGTTCGCGAGATAGAATCATCTTTAGCCCGAAAAACCCCAATTTTGACGTTTTCGAGGTGCAATGCAATGGTCCAAAGCACCAAGTTCCGGGGCTTTAAAATCGTTGGTGTTTTTTTTTTACATTTTTCACAAAAAGACGACACAATGAACATATTTCAATATAAAATTGGCACTGTCTAAAGTTCGCGAGATAGAATTGTTTCAGATGCAAATAGCGAACGTGAATGAAGAGACGAGCACGAAATTAATCACAGACGAAACTTGCAACAGTTGCCCTCAATTCTGATTATTACAAGGCATCGATTATGAAAAGAGGCAAGGGAGGTTCGTGTGTAAGTTATCACCGAGTGGAACAATCGACTTTTTAGCTCTTTTAATTGTTCAAAATCAAGTCGAAACAAACTCGGATATAGTTATCGTGTAATTCGATCATTTACATGTAATACACCTGTATATAATGTCACAAAGTGCAAAAAGAAGTACGGAAAGGAAGTGCTTCACATCGACGGAATGAAATCCACTTAACGAAGTTTCGTGGAGCCCGGAAAAAAGATGTTGAACGTATAGTTGGAAAAAAAAAGAATGTTCAGCCTACAGGGATGAAATGCGAGAAGTTTGGACTTGTTTTTTGTTTATTTTTTTATGTATACACTATTTCTCTTGCTCATTTTTTTGTGCTGCATTATTCGCTAGTTCGTCGTGAGGAATTTTCCAGAGTACCTCCGGAGATCCCCCCCCCCCCCCTAACCCCTTACCAGTTGCACGAACTTCAACCCCCTGCTTATCGTCTTATATCCGTGTACGTTAGAGTCACGCTTTTTTTCGTTCGTATTTCTGTGAATTTGTATCTTCCCTGCTAAAGTTGTCAGATGGAGTGGAATCATAAAAGGTGCACTGTAATTATATGAATTTCCTAATCCGCATCAATTTAACACAAAAATCGTGGTATATCCGAGTCGAAACTTGAGTCATATTATGCGAAAACGTCAAAAAACATATTGTCACAAAATCGTCAGTGTTCGTTTGAAACGAAAAATGAAATTCGCGAGATTGATGTTGTTTTTCAGAATTTTCAGGGTTATTTGTTCAAGGTAATGGAAATTGCTAGGGGAAAAAAAATCGCGGCGTAGCGTGTATCCGAGAGGATTCTATGTTTATTGTGTGCAAAAAAAGATCTCGTATAATTCGTTTTTTTCCAGAGTTTATATTTTAGAACGGTTTATTCCACCAGAAAATGAAATTAGAGACATTTCGGTCCGTGAAAAAAGAAAATCGAGATTTTATTGAAAAGTTTAGCGAATTAACAACGCGATTATATTTTAACACAATTAAGTGTTGCAATTTACGACATAAATAAGCAACTGACTAATATACATATCGGTATGAAATCGTAAGCGAATAAAAGAGACAATGGGAGGTGATTTTTGATGAAGCTCAGTAGGAATAAAGAATGGGGAACAAAAATGATGGGGAAGGAAAAAAAAGATGAATCACATCACATAGACATGTACAGGTATTTCCGTCGCTCCCTTGGGTGGATCGAATTCTGCCCACGATAGAAAATTCTCGAATTTCGCAAAACGCGCGGCTCACTATTTCCAGTATGTACGATAATTAAATTCCCTTGGCGCGACCAAAGAGAAAGCCGAAATTCAATTGTGGCGAAACAAGGAGGAAAAGAAAGAATTACGAAATACGTGTGGAACCGTGCGTAGATCAAATTACTTTTTCGATGGTGTTTGTGTACGTGAAAAAATAACAACGAAAAAAAAACAAAAAAAAAAGTTCATAGCTTCACCGAGAACCCAGTCTCCACGGTTTGTTAGATTTTTCGTACGTTTGCTCTTCACGTGTGCCCTGGAAATCAATACAATAAATTTGCGTGATAAACAGTAGTTTCACGAGCATAGATTGGAATCCCGAGTTATTCGATTTTTTTTTAAAGATTTTTCAACGTCCGCCGAAATAATTCGTACCTACGTATTTTCATGCGAATGAAAAACATCGATAGTTCGTCAGTGAATGAACAGAGGTGCAAAAAAAAATGGAGTGAAGCTGGATACTTTGAAATGCGATAATCCCCATGCAGATTCAATACGCAAAGCTGACGAATCGATTGCCTTACACGTTTTTAATTTCTCAAATCGTGCCTCACGTTACTACACGGTGTTCGATTGTTCAAGGATTATTGACAGCACACAGATCGCAATTCGACACGATTCTCACCCTGGAAAAATTGACGGTTGCAACGGGTATTTCATTTTCAGGCAACATTTTTTTTCCAACTTGAGAAACCAAGAGTACATGTGAGAACATAGATTTTCACGCGTACGAAAAAATTCTACCTCAATTACAACGTGGGAAAACATTAATTTTTTTTCATTCAACATTATTTTTCTGCACAAATTTTTCTTTTCAAAAATGAACTTCACGGCCTCGCAGAATATAAAATTCTGTGCAACCAAGTTTCCCAGAGACAATGCACATTCAATATTTTAGGGGTTGCAATTTACGTGGTATTGAATGAAAATTTGCCGAAAATATCTCGTTGGTAAAAGTTATGAAAAATCATCAAATTATTATCAAAAGCATCGAAAAATCTTGATTCGAAAACGTAATGGATCTCACATCTCATCAGACTCGTCTGTCTCATGGAATTACAACGACAAAATGTGACAATCGAATGCACTTTCGTTCGATAATATTTAAATGGTGAAATTGAAACTAAACGAAATTAGACGAAAAAGGAAACCTTGTCCTCATCGGAATTCAGCGAATATCTATACTACGATCGTGGGATCGTGGGATCTGCTAAAAAATGCAATCAATCCGAAGTGCTTCAGCATCGGGGTAGTCTTTTTTTGAACACTGAGAAATCACGTTTCCCTACTCTCCTTTTCAGCTTGAAATTTCGATTAGCCGTCATTCAAGAAGAAGCTGTATAAATAAGCTTCCTGCAAACGAAATTGAAATATTGATTCGATGCTTGTAAGCTGAAGAAGCGATTAATTCGCTTAACGATTCGTTCGCGAATATAATAAAAATCTACTCGATCGATTACGAGAAAATTTATCCTGCGATTATGAAAATTCAACGAGCCTGAATTTTCCTCGTCAAGCTCGCAGGATAATTGATGAGGTCAGGTTTATATTTCACTTTGCCAAAAAGCATTCGCGAATTTTCCTCGAATCCACCAATCAACCTACAATGAATGATCACAAATTGATTCGTTATTTTTTTCATCCTCTTGTTCTCAGGACGGCGAACGAGAAACTTGGACATTCTCGGGGGTGCATCGAGTCATCATATCCTCCCGTTGGATGCAGCCGAGGATTACGAGAATCGTAAGTATCCTCCTCCATTTAGATGAATTGCATTTTATCTGGTTTATCACATGATATATAGGATACTCCGATTGCAATAATTCATCGTCCTCGGCGTTATTATCCCTCGCCCATGTACACACATATGCTATACACATCGTGTTATAAATATATTGACGTAATATACGAGGGACCGATCCCTTTATTTGCTTTTGTCTTCGATCGATAATAACGAAAGAGCGATGGAGAAGGAAGCGAATGATGAGAGAAAATCGAGAGCCAACCCGCACTTGGCAGCGATTTTCCATCCAAGTATGCAATACGAGGCTCCACGAGAGCCCTCCAACCCCGGTAATCTCATCTGTGTTGTTACATTATTGCTCTCAATTCCACAATCTTTCCCAAGTGTGGAAGAAAATCTCTTCGAAAAAAACCTTTTCCTTGTTTGTGTCATCATCATTTTCCCGATTAAAAAATAAAATTCGGAGTCATCGATTTTCGCTGCAACTTTTCGCGTTCAAAATCTTCACACCATTATTGCCAAGCGATAAAAAAGAAATTGCACGAAAAATTGAATAAATTAGGGGATGAAAAACGGACTCTGAGTATTTATCGTTGCGTATGTGTTTTTTTTTCTTTTCTCGTGATATCGAGTATCCCGTACCCCGTCTATTCGCAGCGAAATTCATCCCGACCTGGAATCGCGTGAGACACGTTAGGGCCATGCGAGTTCCGGAAGTTGATTATCACGCAGCCATTGTCCAACAAAAAAGTAACATGATTTCCGTGCTGCGAGTCCTCGTTCGACGTAGACAGCGCGAATCCTCAAAACGAAGGCCAATCACTGTCTCGCACGACTCGTCCACGACTTTACCCTGAAAAAGAAAAAACGATGGAAGATTCCCCATGATTTTTTTTCTGTTCTCGTGTAACCATCGCACCCTCCGCTTCAACCACCAAGTTTTTTTTTTCGCAGCAGACAGCCTTCTCGTTAAACCGGAGGAGATACATCTTGTCCTCTCTCGCTTTTTTTTTTTCATTTCTCTCTTCTCTGTCGAATATACGTACTGATTGTAATTCGATCCACGTGCGCATGATGACACGATATTGCACGATCGCCTTGGGAATTTCTGTTCAAGGCTAGATACACAAATTACGCGAAGAGAGGCGAAAAATCGAAATCCACATGTACCGTACATCTATATATTGTACATTTACTACATACATATTATATATATACACGAATATATATATATATATATACATGCAATGAAACTAGCAAAGGAATGAGAAAGGTATCAGCCTGGAAAGGAGACTGAGTGAGGTCTTGGCGATTGAGTTTGCCAACGTGCTCTATGGTCGACCCCGATGGCGCCGATGTCTCGTAACAAAATCGAATCACGAGAAAGAAACGAAAAGTATGTATACGAGAAAAAAAAATCAAGAGAGAAAATATTAATGGAAAAAAAATAAATGAATTGTGTAGCTGAAAACGTAACTCGATTGCACGAAACGACTTTGAACGAAGGACCAAAAACAACCCCGTATTTAGGGGTGATGAGAAAACACGCAATTAGAAGAGAAACAAAATAGATTAGGGATGATTTTTTTTTATTACAATCTTTGAAACTTTTGACAATATCCGACGATGAACAATCATCCGCGAGGATCTATTTTTCTTCATGCACAGAAAAATTGTGCATTCGGTAGACGAAAAATTGAAAATTTCTACCTGCGATTACGAGAAATTAATGTTGACTGGATACATTTTTTTTTTTTCATTGGAAAAATATGTCAGTCTTTGAGTACAAGAAAAATAAGTACATCGAAATTTCTCAAAAGTTTGTTTTTTTTTTGACGAAAAATTAAGCGTTCGTGCGTTTACACGGTGAATATTATGGAACGTTAGACATGCAAAGTTCTTTTTTGCCTCTTCTCCCACAAAATTGATTCTCGATTCGTAAAATCATAAATCTGAGGAAAAGATCGTGGGCACGGCTGTGGCGGACGGATAATATTATCAGGGGCGATGTAAAAGAACGAGAGAGGAAATAGGAGTGAATATTTCGTGGATCGTGCAACGGCAGAAGGGAGAAAGAGAATAAGTTTCGACATTCCTTGCAAAGAGGTTTGAGAATCCAACGGTACTTGAGAAAAAAAAGAAGATAGAAACGAGAGAAAGAGTCGTACTTCAGTTTGAACGAAGACAAAGTGCTGAAACACCAGCATGAATATGAATAAGTGGATAGAAACGTGAAATAAAATAATCTCGAATAAAATAGCCAAGAGAATGCAAGATTTTGCTTCCTTTTGTCTTCGTTTAAATCGTAAGATGGGGAGTCGCGAGGAGTGGAAATTGAGACGGCATCGGTGTTTCGTTAATTAATGAAAACGGTATAAAAACTTACAAACTCATGCATGTACATCTTCCCCCAGTAAGAATTAATCCAGGAAAAAAATCGTGATGGAAGGAGATCCGGAATAATGAATGAAATCATGGGAAAAGAAAGATTTTAAATACGACTAATTGCGTGTGACAGTCCAGGCAGAATTGTGACAGAAGAGACAAAAAATAGGCAGAAAAATGGATGAAGAAAGATGGTCTTTGCGTTTTTGAGTTATTTCTGAAGAATATCTACTCCAAAATAGTAGAATTTTACGTGTGTGCTCTATTTTCACATTGTACCTCGCGAGGAAATGTTTAATGACAAGCAGGTGATATTTCCTTTACTTCCTTCATTAAATTATTTTATATGGATGAAGAAAAGTGGTCAATATTATCCATGAGCAAATATGTAGTGTACAATACGATTATATTAAAGACCTTAAGCGTTTGCGGATCTCGAGATCCGCTAAATTCGCTAATTTACTGCAGAAGCGAATGTACAGCGAAGTGTGAAATAATATGGATTTCCAATGTATCCACGCTTTACATTCGCACAAATAAATACATATACACTCATAAACTGCACACTCGAAAATTCTGTGTTCAGAGAGTATTTACCCACACGGATGCTGTTTCATCCCGGATCTAGTTTCAGTTTATTGCACCACAAACATTTGTGCATATCGCATTAAATCCCTCCCCAACCCCCACGTATAGTTACAGTGTCTTCCCATATAAACGGCTGACGAAAAGTGAATGTCCAACGGATTCGTTATAATTTTCGTAGCACCTGCTGGAAAGTCAATTTTTACGTGCAATTTAAGCAGTTTTTACTAGAAAATATTTAATGACGACTGTAATTACCTGCATCGCGTCACGATCTGAAAAAGCGTCACGATCGTTCAAATTTTTGAATAATTTTTATTTCCCACAATATCAGGATTGCAAAGATGCTTCTTTTTTCTGTGTGTCGAGGATTAAAGACTACCCAAGAATAAAAAAAAATTGAATAAAACCTACCGAAAGGAGCCGGGGTTACGACTGCTTAATGTTCTGAGTGATTTCTATGTTTCAAAATATCGGTACTAAAAAATAATCCGATTATTCCGTTAATAAAAAATAAACGAAAGATCTCATACCATAGCGAATTTCATTGCATGTCGTGGGATTTATAAGCGTTCTTCTTTGAGCAGTCCGATATGTGGATAAACTTTTCTTCCTACCTCGCAAAACTGCATGAGAATTTTGCAAGGTGTTCGAGAGTTTCAAAACCACCTGTGTATATCCGCAACGTTTCTCTCCCTGCAGGCTTATACCTCCGCAAATCCAGATGGGCGAAATTGAATTAGTCACAGGTACACTCATAATTACACGATATACAGTTATACGAAGATGGAAATATAGTTAGAAAAGGAAGAACCACGGTTTGTGCATATGTATGCGGTAGACTGCGGTGTTATAACCAGAAAGCGGAAGAAACGAACCTGAAAATCGTCTGGGACCATTTCCACCCCTCACACAGGGCGAAACGACTACACCTATTACGTTAATACACGCATGTATATTTATATTATAAGAATACATGTATAGTCCTTTTCAGTATTTCCCATCACTTCGAAACTGCAGCCCCCGCCCCCCTTCTCCCCGCCTACCCCCCTAAACGAGTTTCGGTAATGGCAGTAATTTTTCCCACGTTAATTTCATGCGAAACTTTCCAGCTTCCCCTGAGCACCAGGGCGATCTTTTTAGACTCGTTGATCATTTTCTTTCGGTTCTTTCTTCTTCTTCTTCTTCTTCTATGGTTTTGCTTCCTTCCATTTTTTCATCTGTATGTGTGAATGTGTGTCAAGCTTTTTTGTTACGTTGAAATCAAAGATAAATTGCACCCGCACGAAATTTCGAACGATGTATTCAAGCGTGATGGAGGATAATGCCTTTTTCGATCAATCAATTGGACATGTTTTGAAAAATCGGAAATTATTTTGGTTTATATACATTTCATTATAAATAACTGCAAATTTTTCGTACATCAAAATAATGAATATATCAAATACTTACGTCGTTGTAGACTTTTAAAAAAAGCATGAATTTCGTTCAGACTTGCATCTTACTTGTAATATATTTATAAAGTGTTTCAGGGTTGAATGTCGGCACTTTCTGCTCCGATAGACGTAGTTGCGAACGAAATTAAGCCAGTTCCAATTCCTTCGATCAAAACTGCCTTATTAATAAATTAGTATAGCTCACTGCGATTCCATCGGAAGAAAAACTATCCAATCACGTCTCAATTCGTAATTTCGTCCTCAATCGATTTTTACATTATCGATATTGTGTCGTAGTACTACAGGACATACGCTCGAATAATTGCATAATAACGTCAGACCTTGCTGTCGCCAATTATCGCAATTTCACGCGCGACAGAGATGTATCCATACGTGTCATCGCCGCAACTCAAACGTCCGTTCACGTTTTCCACCTGACTCGCGGAGGAGGGTGGTTTATCCGAGATTTTGTGTCACGGAGAATATAAAGAGAAACAGACTGAAGGAGGGAGAGACTGAGGAAGATGGGAAGAAGCGAGATACGAGAAAGCTCAATTTTCAGAGTGACACCCGCGGTGTGTGAAGAGTGAGGGATGAAAATCACTTTGGACAGGCCTTCTGTCACACACGAACAGATTTCGAGGGAAACATCAGGATTGAGAACTCGTTGACAAAAGATAATACATATCTGTATCTCCGACGATACAAATTATCGTGCACCGAGCGTAAATAATCCTGGCTTTTGAATCAAGGCTAATTCGAAAATGTACAGCGTTAGAATAATGTATATCCCACCTGACAGCGAAATCCACCATTCTCCGGATCATCTTCGTTTAATATACTGTTGTAGCTAGGAAACATGCCTCTCATGTTCGATCATCATCACAAAATCTATACTCTACTTTTCATAAATCCAACTTTGCCAACATTTTCATAGAATTTTCTCTCAAGAAAAATCGTAGATGCAATAGATAAATATTATTATTATTATCATAGTGTACTCACTATTAACATAGTGCATTCACTATTCGCTGTTTATTATATCGTCAAGATAAACGCAGCATCGATATTAACGCTCCGAAAGTTGGTGTTTTCGACCGTTTTGTAGCCTTTGAAATTATTTCCGCGAAATACGTGTTTTACGATAAGCAACAATGACAGTGATGTCGAATGACGTTGCGACGTCATTTGGTATAACGTTTTTTGTCCTGATTGATGTAATCAGGGACAATAAAGTCCCGTTTGTAGGAAGGAAGCGGCGTACCACTTGCGGAAATAACTACTCTTCGTGCATGTCAAGTAGATACAGTCAACGTTGAGTCAGACCGTGCAAAGTTCGAAACATATTTCGAATTCATCGCTTCACGAAAGACTCGTGAATATCGTGAGCGTTTAGCATTTGTCAAAATCGAATTCTCATGGTATGTTTCATGTTGTATACAGTGTAAAATACACCCATAAGTGACGTAACAGCTCTGACCGTGCTCGTGTCGGGTGGAAAGGGTCGTGGAATGTACGGTACGTTTCGACGATCCAACGTATCTAAAGCTTGAATAAATTATTTCCATCACATTACTGTATAGAACGTATAGCTGATAAATAAAATAATTCCAACAAAATCGCTGGCGGTGAAAAGAAACACATAAAGAAGTCTTCAAGAAGCTCTCGTGAACACTATTGTTTATTGTTGATGTTACTGTACCGACGATTTAAAAAGTTTCAATTAATTTAAGACAGCTAAAGTCAATACAGTGGCATCTTTTGTCAATTTGAAGCAACAGGACGTTCGTCGCAATTTTATATTTTCGATTTCAATAACATTTCAGGATTTTTTAAATACTTGTCACCATCAAGATTTTTGGTATACCGAGAAGAATAAAAATTGCCTTTTAATACAGAGAATTTTGAAATAAAATGAAGCTTTTATTGTCATTGAAAAAATATGGGCAGGACAATGTAACTGCTTAATATTCTCAGGGGCCTTCTTGAGGTATTAAACCGAAGCTCAAGAAATTTGAAAGCGTCTCAGACGATGGTGCATGGTAGATAAACGTCATATCATCTAGAGAAGCGTGTACCTTAGTTCCCGAAGATAGTTTTGCGATAATTCTCATCGTGTTAGCTTTTCCATACTTTGCAACAAAGTTTACTTGGCGGGAAACTTATGATTCTTATTCCCTTCGCTAAATATATACTTGGATAGTGTCCGTGTGCAGTTATAACTGTACCTACGTACTTCCCGTCTTCACAAAGCTCTAATAGCACACACATACGTGGGGCATTACTTTATTTGAAATTTATGATTATCCAAAATCACTTATACATAATTTCCTCGTAAGAAAAACTTTTGTTTTCAACATTGTTGAAAAGTTTCTTATGAATCTCGTCTATTTTTTCCACCCTTCGGATTGTTCATTTTTGCGCCCACGTTATATTAAAACCGACGTAAATGAAACGTTGAAATCACAGATCGCGTTGGAGCGAAAGAATTATTCTTTTTTTTGCGACGACTGTTCCATTTGTATACATTCTTTTTTTCGCGACTTTCGAAATACGATTTAAGCGCCGAGAGCTTACTCTATACTGTCACACTTTGGTTCGTTCTCTCTCCAGCCTCCCTCGCCGAAGGCTTCTTCAGAAACTATAAATAATTCAAATTTCTTTGCTAACTTTCGAGACCTCAAGAAAGAGAACAAAAACGATAATTATACGCAGACATATATATATTTGGTAAAGTCTTCATCCAGCGATATACGGGACGGAATAAGCTCTTAACGATAAAACGTGGAAATCCTTTATACTCCTCGATGGGCAAAGCTAAGAGATTTGGCTGATGATGTTAATCATGCAGCTGAAACTGTAACGGCGAATTCACGGGCGAATTACCTATTCAACGAGGATAGTTAATAATTGTTGCAATTTATACGCCTCAAATGACACGATCGTTTATTTTCTTCTCACATTTCTTACGTATTTTTATATTCAAGGAATAATATATATTTCGTCACTGGAATTACATTTCAGAGGTGATGAGGTTGAACAAGTTCATTTTTGTCTTTAAAAATCATTCGATTATGAAATCAACAAAAAATTATTACAAATAAATTTCCGTACCGTGCAAGACGTTCCTTCGAACTCTATATTGAAGCTAATAATCCACGATTTTCAGCGTTCTTACCCTCGAAACTCAACATTCTCGGTATAACGAATGGACTTTATTAATTTGAAATTTTGTATTCTATTGTATGACTTTCCCGATTGTACTCTAATGGGAACTCGGTATTCTGAGACATAACAAAATTACAATACGAATAGTAACACCGCTTTTAACGTGTCTGTACATTAACATATTTTGATGAAAATTTCTTCATTCGTTTGTGTTCAACCAAATAAACCGCGATTTTACTGTTCTTTGTGTAATTTCATAACAATTTTTCTTCCTTCAATTCAATATTCCGTTCCGAATCGGGCGTTCATGCTCAACAGTTTCTTCGAGAATGAAATTCCGGATGAAAAAGTTTATAAACTTTTTTTCATCCGACAAAGTCATCAGTCGATCAATATATTTTGGCCAATCGGAAACGTGCGGCTGTGCGACGCACGCCAGAGAGGGGAGAGCGCTCGTTCGATTGGCCCAAACTTTGACAGTCAACGCCTCATTGGCATTTCGTCGCATCGAAAGGTGCTAAAATACTTTTTGACTCGTAATTTCATTACGAATCCGAGTAGAAGTTATTGACATCGAGTTGTGGAACACCCTGTATATTTACCACACACGGTTATTCGGTTGTGGTCGATTTCATTGTCCAACGATTAAACGCTTCATCGATAAATGAGCACTTTGAGTAACACTGCGAATGTCAATCAGTCGATGAATGCACATGGAGAGAGAAAATGGGCGATTAATTAATATCAATTGATATAAAGTTAACGGCCGAAACTGCTTTCCAGTACAGTCGAGAAATTTTGACGTTTAATCGATAAATTCGAGAAGTCAAGAGAATGTCCATGGATGATAGACGAATACATGTAATAGGACGCCTGTTCATAAAATATTTCGAGAGGAATTGATATTAATTCGACGAAATCGTGTACATACATTTATCTGTGTACACTGGCTTTGCTTACAGATGGATCGATGCCAAAATTCGCCGAGCCCATATCGAACGTGACAGTGAGCATAGGACGAGATGCCCTACTCGCTTGCGTCGTTGACAATCTCAAAAGATATCAGGTACAATTTTCAATCCAATCATCGAATCGAATTCGCGACAAAAGACTTTTTTTCGGGCTAAATCATTTTTTTCCCGACAAATTCGTTTTTCATCCGTTAAAAACGCCGATCCTTTTTGCACTACAATAATACAAATTCACACTTTTCTCAAAGTTACTCGAGAAATCGCTCGAAAATCCGTAGAGCAGTGTTAAATTTATAGTTTTTTTTCGGATTCACGTTTTATCGTCACTAAGAAGAGTGGAACGGAGTGCAAATTTCTTCGAGCGATTGAAAATGCGTGTATTTCGAAATTCACGTTTTTCGCTTGTTGTGCTCACGTATGAGTACAAAGTCGGGAAAATTGATTTTTTTCTTTTCATTCGTTCGTGTACGTGGAGCCTGCGATTGTAGACGGTATTAAGAAGAGTGAAACTGGAAAGTCTCGTATGTATATACGTTCGAAAATAAATATATATATCTATACGTGAAAGAGATATCAAGTATCGAGAATATCCGGATTAGACACACATACTATTGCCAAGTACACGATTGCAGTCAAACGAGTTTGTCGAAGGTATTTCGCTTACCGTGGGATTGCAATCTGTGGGGCTATTCTATCAAAAGCTCTTCACGCTGCGGTTCCTTTCCTATCCGGTAAAATCCACACGAGATTTATACATGAATACAGTTGATGATAGCTGCGATAGGAATACTCAATATGTTCGTCTCTACCTCCATCTTTCTTTTCTCCCCGTCATAGTGGATTAAGGAAACTGAGAGAGTGTTGAGAATGACGAGAAGCTTCGATAGCCGAGTTGTACAAGCCGCGAGAAAATCAATCGTAGAAAAAGGCAGGAGAATATCGATAATTATTTTGGGTCAATGTAAATATGGCGAATCGAACGATATATTCGTTCGATTCGCAAATACATTATTCACCAATTAAAACGAGCTCGACAACGGAAATATTTAACACTGTTGTGTATTAAACGTTTGGACAAATATTTATTGTACGTAAAATCGCGGAGGCAAATTTGTATTCGAATACATATTCTATAGAATAATTGCTGTCGTATTATTTTCGCATTTCATGATCAATCTCGATCGTCATTATGAGGGTAAAAGATATTTATCGCGAATAGAGCAATTTTAAGCTACGCGCAATTACGGGTCAAAAAAATTACGCGTATTTTGGGTATTTTCTACTTTCGAAATTCCAAATTCAACTCTAATTCTCTCTACTAATACTTTCGAAATTCCAAATTCAACTCTAATTGATATGCTTGCAGGTAGCCTGGGTCCGGGTTGACACGCAGACGATACTGTCGATTCATGACAACGTCATAACGCAGAATCCTCGTATTTCGTTGACTTACAATGATCATCGATCCTGGTATCTTCATATAAAAGAAGTGCAGGAAGTCGATCGTGGATGGTACATGTGTCAGATAAACACGGATCCCATGCGTAGTATACAGGGATACCTTCAGGTGGTTGGTGAGTGTGGACAATCGAAAATTTTTATACTTATCATGCAGAGACATTGAACGAAAGACTTCAGTTAATTTGATCGAAGATGATTCGATTACTATACTTCGAGGCACAATTTTTCTTTATAGAAACATTTCTATTCTAATTTTTATTTTATAGGAAAAAAAATTGCATCGAAAATTAACGAATTGTAAATGAAAATAAAAAATTGCCGATTCAATACGATCACTGCACTTTTATGCTTATTATGACAGTTCAATAAGTGTCGTATAAATAATGAGAGCCTTTCGTAATCGTGTTTTTTTGTTCCTGTCATAAGTGGCTCTTTTTTTCCGCAATATTTTCGAAATTTTTAAAATACGTTTGCTAGTTGAATATCAAGTACAGCATTAAGAAACATGATGATTATACATGTTATTTAGCATACTGTATTTATCGTTAAAGTGGCATAATTAGTTTCATAATTTGCACGATTTTCTCGATGCAATATTCCGTCAGCTTTTGACGACATTGTTTTTCACGTGATTTCATACGCGACTTGAACGACATTCAATCTTCCCCTTGGCAATTTCCACCCTGTCGCATGAACATTTTCATTCTTCTCAAGCCTGCAAAGGCGAATGTGTCAGTTCTTAATATTGCTCGTACACGAAACAATGTAGTTAGCAATATGTCTTGCTGACACAAAACATTACTCTTTATTTTTCGAATTCCGCTAGCTTATGACAAATCATTCTATTATTAATTGAGTTATTAACAAAACAACTCGTAATCCCTTTATCGTTGCGAAACATTATTTATTTCCTTTCGCATCTCATTATTATTCTTCTTATTATTAGCCACTTGATAATGTTCTGGAAGTACGAACGCAAAAAAATCGAAATAGGGGTGAATTTCGAGTACTTGGCGACGGTAAAAAAATCTCAAAAAAAAATTAGGCATACAGAAGTGCTCAAGGATATGGATTTTCGATGGTAACGATATCGAAGACTTATTAACAACGAATTTCGAAAAAAAAAAGATTCGTAAAAATTTTCGAAAGCTTATATTCTATAATAAACAAACTCGTTCATGTTTTCGCAAACACACGATTTTTTCCTGATTTTTCAGTCTTTTTTCTGAAAAGAATTTGTTGATAAGTTTACGAGATCGTTACTATACTTGAAATCCACGATAGCTTCGAGGTAATCGATTTTTTCTTGAAATTCGAATTGTGTCTCAAATCAGGCATACATCTGCATTTCCGGGATCTTTTATAGTGAATTTCGAACCGTCAAATGATTGTAAATACTAAGAGAACTCTTTATCATGACGCATACGTGCAATTTGGAGCTTACCAGAGCACGTTCAATAAAATGAAAAAGTTCGAAAAGCAATCACTGCAATCTTAGACCAATGCGAATAAAAAATATTTTCCTCGTAATAATAAAAAAATATCAGCAACAAATTTCGAATTTCGACTAACGTTTCTTTGTTTTCGTGGTCCCATCAGTACCACCGAAAATCATCACGAAGGAAACCAGCACGGATATGGTGGTGAGAGAAGCTTCAAACGTCACGCTGACGTGCAAGGCTAAGGGATATCCTGAACCATACGTAATGTGGCGACGAGAGGATGGCAAAAGCATAAACTACAACGGGGAACACGGTAAAGTAATTCTTATATCCTATCGCAAATTAACATATTTTTTTAACATAAAGATTTCCCATTTTTTTTTAAACAAATCGATAATCGATAATTGATAATCGCGATGATCGACGATTGCGCATGTATAGCATTATTTTCGATAAAAATTGAGAAAAAATCGTGAAACGAAGACAAAAATAATGGCCGACTCGATAAAGCGACGTCGCCTTGGAAAATGGAAATGGAAAATAATGCGAAAGGCAAAACGAGGGAGGCGAGAACGAACATCCCTCTGCAGCCCCGGTTGTAGTAAGGGAGGGTTACAAAAAAAGGAAGAAAAAAAAAAGCAGCGGGTCGGAAGAGCGAGAGCAATACACAGGGCTTATGAGGGTATCCATTAGGGCGAACGAAAATCAAAGTTTTGTACAATCGGTCGATTTGACACAAAAATATGTAGCAAACGATCGAATAGCCGATAGGACGTAATCCTTAGGGTTTTGAATCGAACGAATTCAATTTGCACCCTTTCGGATCTTACATACGGATTCCATCGATGTGTATGTACAGATGCATATGCATCTTTGTGAAAGTGACGTACGAGCTCTGTTGTTATCACAAAAATGGGGTATATGCAGCGAGCGAGGACCCGCACGAGTGAAAACGTCAAAGCTTTCGAGCCAGAAACACACATCGCTTTGCTGCTCGCATGGAAATATCCAGCAAAGTGCGAAAGAGAGAGAGAGAGAGAGAAAAAAAAAGAGAGGGAGAAGGAGTCAGTGCGAGAGATGCTGGATACTCTCGGGATAGCCGGAACTTCCCGGGAGACCCATTCGCATATGTGAAAAGCCTGTCGAATTTTGGGAAGGCCGCGGACCTAGCCCACATATCGGTGGAGGAAAAATCAGATTCGTCAAAATTTCATCTGTAGATTTGGATGTAGATTGTTATACTCAGGGATTAATCTCTGTTACGATATTCTATAAGGTTTTTTTATTGGATTAAATTTTCCTTTTTCGTTAAATTTTGAACGAACCATTTCCGTACTCATTAATTCTTTTCATGTTGGTCTTTACATGCATTTACCCGATTTTCAGCTCGTCTCTCTCCCTCCCTCTCTGTCTCTCTCTCTCTCTCTCTCTCTCTCTCTCTCTCTCTCTCTCTTTCTCTCTCTCTCTCTCTCTCTCTCTCTCTCTCTCTCTTTCTCTGCATCTGATTGTCCGTCTCGCGTCAGCAGGGTGAAGACCGCATTGACATATTTATTACCGTGGGCAGATACGCACGTTGTACGGTGAACAAAGCACAGCGAGTGGAGGAACATTTAAATGATATATATTTATAGATATACGAGGGTATTGCAATTTGCGTGGTCACGAACGTGACCGCGAGCTTTCACCGCAGCATCGTACTTTGACGATCAATCAATTATTACGCGGCTGGGCTTTCCCACACCGTTGAATCGTGCTCGACAAGAAAATTCAACTGGACGACTAAACTGTCCTCTCTATCGCGCGTTATCGGTCTCCTAACTTAATTATTCAGACGCCTCACATTTATACGCATTCGCGTTACGTCATATACCTTCCGGTTTTGCATAATCATTACTTTTAAACACATATATAATATTATGCATATACAGGATGACCCAAAACTGAAGGTTCATAATTTAGTGCTACATCGGCGATAAAATTTCGAGAGAAAAAGTCCTCAAGCACTTTGCGATCCAGCGAATCCCCATTGAGTTATTAATTAAAATACCAAAGTACATTTCCACTCGTAATTTTATTTCGAACCTCGATGCAAATGATTAAAATCCAGTCTCGGGACACCCTGGAGTACACGAGATATCGGGGTAGAGTGGACCGGAAGTCAAAGCGCAATTATATAACTATTCACGAATTCACGTGTCAATTCCCGCAGGCATCAACATTGTTCTTCGGAAAATCGGGAGGAAGTTTAATAACCGTGTGAATCTGTGGGTTCGACGATATAATCAGGCTTCCACCGGTTAAACTTGCCGAAAAGAATGTCCTCGAGAGATTCCTAGCGGGAGAAGAGCACAAATTACATTCGCTTCTCGTATGTGCAGTTTAATGAATAATGCCTTCATTTTCAATTGATCGTGATTTGCTCCATAGCATAATAATATTCTCTCCTGTTATGCGAAGCTACTGCCCTTTTCGATGCCAAAAAATAGCGTTGGAGAGCCGTGCAAAATAGAGCTCGAATTGCAAAAAAATAACTGACATAATTGACGTAATAAACAATTGAAAAAAAGTCGATAAGAATTTGTACACACGATGGATATGACGAGGGCGAAAAGAGAAACGTTTGACTATACGCGCGCTGAAATACGTTATGCATGCATCAACGAATGGAAAAGTGGAGGTTCGACGAAGCGGGGCGTTTTAGTCGATCGAAGGAGGACAAACATGTCATGGTTGGATATCGGAATATATGCACAAACGTGGCTCTGATTGACGTGAAGGAAAAAATAAGGGTTATAAAGGTTTCGCAAGGGAGGATGGATAAGTTGAAAGCGTTTTTTGTTTTATTACTTTTCAAAAAAACATGCTCACAAGAACGATGGGTAAAAAATCAGCGAGGTGAAGCGTACGAGGGTGGGCAGAAATGACGACGAATGAAATATTAATACACCAAAAATACGAAAAAAATTGAGTTTTGAAGGCCAAGAGGGAAAAAAAGATTGATAAAATCGTTGCTACTGATTTTATTACAAATAAAATTGACAGATCGTGTATGTATTTGAATTGACACCACGTGAATATCAATCGCCAAATGAACCAATTTTAACGATAATTAATGTCTAAAAATGTTAGATCTGGATGCATGAATTTCCAGGGTACACATCACGAGATTCAGTATGATTTATTAATTCAATAATAAAGAGAAGATGCAGAAACATCATTACTGTGGTATGAATAATGCAGGAAAATGAGAGGTGAGGAGGAGAAAGAAAATACGAGAAGAGACAAAAACAGTACCGGCTGACATGGACGAGAGAGAAGATTGCGGATATTGGTGATAATTCGAAAGAGCAACTGCGAAAGAGAATCTGGAGCAGACGTGAATATGCGACGAAGAAAAAGGCGCAATTCGTCGGGTAATTAAAAAAACAAGCAAATATATTCGAAAAAAAACATTAAAAAGCACACAAAGCACAGACATCAGGATAAAAGTGGAATTGAAGGAAAAATTCATAGCTATGAATGAGCGTGAAAGGATTCTTGTTTAATATAAATTCATGACGCGTCGACGTAAAAAAATGCAACGAATGTTTATTGTTTCAAAAATATCATCATGTGAATATCAGGTCCGAGCATATTTTCGCAATTAAAGCTCTCTTCAATGAAAGAAAATTCTTGTGCTACCGAAGCTGAGAATAAAAGAAGGAAAATTGCGTTCCCACCCCGTCGTTTTTTTTTTAAATTCACGGAGAATTGGACGGGCTGCGTATCATCTTGTGAATGCTTTGCTATAGAGAAGACCCTGGTTTCGAGGTGGAGAAATGAGTTATCTTCGGGACGGAGCAAATATTAAAGCCCACCTCCTCGCCATCTCTTGCTTCTCTGTTCGTTTCTTTTCTTTTTTCGTCTCGCATTCTCGATACGTAGGATATGTGAAAGAAAACTTACGTCTTCTCGATATGGACCAACTGCGAGCTTCGCGAGGGAAGCTTCGAAACATTCTCGAATCGTTCTACGGAGACAAACGAACTCGTCGATAGAACCACCCTTGTGCGAGGCGTTCCCTACTCTGCAAGTCGTGCGAACACAATTTTCCTCTCGGTCTGTTCCTGTTTCCTTATTGTGAGGAGAGAATCCGACAGGATGCAGTCTCGCGATCTTCAATAATTGATGTTATAACATTCAACGATACCCCTCTCAATGTATACACGTAAATTCAATGTTATGCGTTTTAAGGGTGAAATAGCATTGCACTGAAGAGTATGAGACTGTTTTAATGGTTTTTTTCTCAACCAGTGTTTTATTCTTAAATTTTGAATCTTGGACATTGTTTAGTGATATTTTTCATAGTTCTGAACAATTTTTTTTGCAAACTAATCAAAATTGCAGGAATTATGGTCGTTTCTTCCAAAGAGACTCCGTCGAGGGTTGGGAAACGGCGTAGGTTCTCGCCTTTGCTATGTTAATCGGAAACAAACGGACGAATTTCTTTGTCGCTACACGATGTGCGTAGAGGACAAAAAAAAACAGAGTCAAGAAAAAGCCAGGATATGAGTCACTTGAAAAGTATCATGTATACATTTTACAAACGAAGTTTCAATTATTTCTGCTTTGAAAATATGTTTTTTGAAGGGGTTTATTAAAACCCGTAGGGTGAAAAATTTCCGATTTCCAAAGATCCGAAAAAGGATCTTTGATCTCAATTTCGCAACATCAGTGGCGTATTCTTGGAATATTTTACTAACATTTTATGGAAAAAAAAGTCGAAGTTTCTAAAGATATTTCCTCCCTTAATTACGAAGCATCTTATACATAATAAACGATACTTTTTATATTTCATCTCTCAACAGGGCATTATTATTTTTGTTTTGTCGAATATTTCCTGCAAATTCTCCGAAACTTGCGAGGATACAATTACTCTTCAATTTTTTTTTGACCATAAATAAAGAGTACATAGAAATCTACTTGCGCTGGGAGAAAAAAAGTTTCGAGAAGGGAAATTTGTCCCGATGAGATTATCTGAATTTTAACGAAGAAACTGCACGAATTTATCGATTTCCCATCACTTTACTGTCAAAATACGCGTTTCATCTTTTTTTCGTTCTATTCTGATGCATGAAGGATGGTGAGCTTAGTTGAGAGACGTATTCGTGTCGTTTTTTAAGATGGAATTACAGGCAGTTAACTGACAGGGACAGAAAGCGGTTATTACACATGTCTAGAAACACCTCAATTTCAAGAGTAAAAAAAGGAATATCAGATCTATTTTAATTTATTTTTCACGACACCAGCTGTTATCGTCGTCAGCATAAAGAATTCCTCATAAAAATCTCCCCTGATTATGAAAACCGTCACTCAATTAAAAACACTAAAATTATTGAGATCATGAACGCATACAAAAAATGCGTTAAAAAAAACCGCACAAGACCGCAATTATCCCAATTACCGAAACATAAAAACACAACGTCGAAACCTCATAATGAAACCACTCTACGTTTCAGCGAAATATCCATTTTTCACCCCCGTCGTGAGCATTTAACTTTTTTTTCTTCGGCCAATTATTGCAACTGCCTTGAGCGTATTTCTCGCGAGACCTTAGCCGTTATGCTGCATATCGATCGCAAGAGAATTACAGGACTCGAGACATTACTTCTCACAGCGTGTAACATACATCATGTTCTATTTCTGTTGTATAATACGCCTGCAGGAGAAAAAGAGAGGAAAATCGAGAAGAATATTCGCTTCTTGGTTTGTTACACGCGAGTCTCCGGGGGCCACTTTAAGTTTGCGCTATGTGTATATAACCAGCCAGAGGAGAATACCGGCAGTTTGCATTCCCACGTGCAACGAATGCGCCACATTTCATCCCTTCTCTGGACCGTCGATTCTCGCGAGATGAACAGAGAGGGAAAACTTGAGGGTCCCCCGCAATAATTTTGCCCGGGACCGATAATACAGAGGGAAATCAGAGAGACATTCGTCGGATGACGTACAGCATCCCGATGTAGATTCGAGAAAGAGAAACAAATGAACATTTACGTCATTCGCGAAACGATGAGTTATTTAATCAGATTGTGTATTCTACATCGAATTACATATTCCACCCTGAAACAGAAGGCGGTTGCAATCGTATCGGACGGTGCATACCACTGTTTCGTGAGAAAAAAGCTATCAACGGATTAATAATTGATATAATCCAATAATTATGATTTGTTTTCCAACGCATTATTCTTACCGCTCGAGCGAAAGAAACGCAGCATGCATTTTCAACTAGAATTTCCGCTGCAAAGTTTTCACACTTCTGTGCGTAGATTGAAAGATAACTCAGTTTTCAAAATTCGTACAGTCTTTTACGTCGCTTTTTCAACTTTTTCAATTATCCATCTTTAATCCCGCGGAGTCAATGAAATTTTACTTTCCAACCTGTTCTGTCACACGGTGACAATTTTCTCGGGAGTTTTCCGAGTACAGAAAGCAGATTGGAAATTATATAAGATTTTTAATAATGATGTATCATTGTAGGCTATTTTTCCCGCTTCGATTCGTCCGATGGTTTATTTTTATAACGTCGATTTAGGCTGAGTTCCTCGCGATAAGCTCGATGGATACAAAAAAATCGAAAGAACTCTGGAGGATAAATCGAAAAATTTCCTTACGAGTAATTTCGATTTTTATCATAAAAGTACATGGAAATTCCATATTGCCAAATGGTTTTTATCGTCATTTCAATATTATATATTCTCGTCTTTCTTTTCGATCGCATTTCGGTCGATAAAAACTTGCTAAAAGTATCGTGAGCGATAAGAGTTCTCACCAACGTAAAATAGAATTGCACGAGGCGTTGAACGATTAACCAGTTTGGTTAATCCGTACACCGATGGATGTATTACCTTTCGATGACTCTGGTGCCTACATGAATCGCGAAACTTGGATGCATTTGTTCCCTCGTTGCTGAATAACGCTGTATCATAAACCCCCGTTGTTTATGACGTTCGTTCGATCGTGATTATTAGCATAATTGGGCTAGTTCCAGTGTGCGACCCGAAGAATGGAATCAGGAACGCAGAGGGATGAAATGCGAACGAGAGAGAGAGGGTCCGTACTCAAACGTTTGGGGTTGGTAAATATTGAACGGTCTCTGAGAACGTAGTGTATGTATTTGTGCCTATGCACACATACACACACATAGATATATTTATGTACATATATATGTATAGTTTAAGCATAAACGTAGCCCAACCTTGGTAGTGAAGGTGGCCGAAGAGTCGAGAAGCCGAATCCGCGCGAGCTGCTAGCTGATGTGTTGGTCTCCAGGGTCCTGGGGCTGCCTAACGCCATTACTTGCCGCCTGATAGCCTCCAGACACCCAGATCTCTCTTCCTCTTAATTCCTCTTTCTCTCCCTCCCTCTCTCTCTCTCTCTCTCTCTCTCTCTCTCTCTCTCTCTCTCTCTCTCTCTCTCTCTCTCTTTTCATCTCTGACTTTCTCCTTTCATCCCTCCTGAACTTTTGAGAGCCTGGTTATTGGGGGTGCATGTTCTTTTTCTCGCGCTTCCAAAAATCCTTCACTCAGCTTACATATTTCACGTACAGAGGAGACCAGGACGGAACAGCCTCCAGAGCGCATAATTTATATTCAAAGCTTTATGTAAAACACCATGTACCAATTTCTTATCTATTTTCAGCATATTTGTCGTCACTTTTAACAAACGCCGATTAAGAAAAAAATCTACGATACCTCTTTCGAAAAAATGAATATTTTCGACGAAAATGTTTGTCTCCAACAAATTTCTACTCATTCTCACTTCGCGAGTGGCAATTTGCTTGTTTATAATCGTGTTCAGTGCAGGAACGTGTATTTATAAACAAAATGCGTTTTTATTATTAAATTTTAAAAAAATGTTTGGCAAGATTTTCCCAACCCTAGCTTTGTGGCAGCATACGGTAATGAGTATATATGTGAAGGAATCACGAAAAAGTGAAAGCTCGATGGTATCCAAAGGGAATTATGTGTAATGCTTTTTTTGTGTGTGTTTTGTGTGCGTGTGTCATATGGGAAGGAAAAATAAAAAAGGAGGGAGGAAAAATATTGGATAGACGTGCTGATGGAGGGTGAGTGCAGGGAAGAATAGTAATAGCGGAAGGGGAGGGGCTCGAAGGACCGCGATGCTGCTCTACCGGAACTGTATAAAGCGCTCCTTGGCAAATCGAATTTAGCGAAACTATCGTGCAAGCGAGTACGTGCAGGACGTTCGCACGAAAGATTTAGTTTCTGTACACAGTACCATGTATAGATACGGTTTGCCTGTGTTTATACAATATAATGCGTATGTGTGTACGTATACACGAATGGACAGCATATGTACAAATATGTACAGGGCATTCCATGTCGTATCAAATTCTTCCATTTCTCACAAATTAATCTCTACCGAAAAATATCTTAAAATCGAGGTGTATAATTTTGACAAAATATTCAAGCTCGATCATTCTGTTTTTCGCCAATTTGCGAAAACACCTGCAAGTCGCAGGATACTCGAGACATATTAGAATATTCAATCTTGTTATTCGTGTATTGTAAATATTTAATTTATTATTGTTATTACTCGTACGATGCCAAAGTGAGCGATCAAAATTGTAGGGAAGTTTCAAAAAAATTTCGTGCACCAATTTTGATGAGAGATATTTCAGACTCCAAAGGGTTTATTCGAATCCAGGATCTATCTCGTTTTCCTCATACTCGACAAATCCGGAGCCGTTTCGATCTTTGATTTTATTATGAAATTTTCAATTCCTGCTTCATATCGTTTAGAGGAAAACAATTTTCGCCCGTATTTTTGAGGATTTCACGTCGAAAGACCTCTCATGTGCATGAAAAGACCTGTATACAAACAGACGTTCGCACAGCGAGCAAGGCAAATTGATAAAATATCCAGTAGTCTACTTTTAAAACCTTTCCAAAGAGTTTTTCCGTACCCCTGAGATATATGATTATCTTTTTTTCCTTCTTATATTGCATTAAAGAGAATCGAAGCAGATGCGCTGAAAAACTCGCAACGCGCTGTGCAACTATAGAACAATGTATCCGGTTTGTATAGCTCGAGATACCAAAGCGATGGATCTATGCTCCCATCTCATTGGAAGGGTTGGGGGGTGGGGAGAGCGGACTAGAGATAAAAAAGGGAAACAAAATGAAGCAAAGTGAAAGCGAGATAAAACGTACGAGGGGAGGAAGAGAACGAATAGTTGTATGTTTGTTCTTAATGTGGTCGTTCATAAAACACGAGTACGAGTAACGGGCAACCCTCGAGAGCTTTTCATCCCCTTTGCGTGGTCTTTGTCCCTCTTACTCTCACTCTTACTCCCTCCCTCTTTCTCTCTCTCTCTCTCTGCATGCCTGCATCTTCCTCTCAATCCCCTGTGTCTGTTTCTCTTGAGCGTGGACCATCTTTTTGAAATAATGAAAAAATCTTTGCAGAGGTCGGAGAAGTTATCAGCCTCCGAGATTTAGTGGCAACGTTTTACAAATGATTTCATTATTGAACAAAGAAGCACGATTAACTCGTTACGTCAAGCTTTCTGTCGACATTTTTATCGATCGAAGCGTGAACCCCCTTAATTACAGTGTCCCTGCTGACTATGTCCTGCGATGAGGTTGATCGTGCACAAAATTACAGTAAAGTCATCCGAATAAAAGGATTTTAAACTCACAAATAAATAATCACACACAAATAAATAATAGTCACTCGTAACAAGTGCGAAAATAATCTGTGAAATCGTTACAAATGAAGAAAAACATTTCGCGACACCGCAATGTTCCTCCGCAAACGCGAAATGGACCAGGAATATCTGAGATGAATAGAAAATTGCGAATTCAACACTCGTAATGAGAGCAAAGTTTCTCCGCCGAAATTCATGATTCGCTCTCGCAGCTATACAGCATCGTATGTTGATGTAAAACAGAAGAAAAAAAAAGGAAATTACCGGAGAAAGGCGCGAGTTTTTCAAAAGCTCGCTACTCATCCGCGCCGTGGCACCGCAAATTGTTTTTCGTTCCTCCGAATTCCCGTGTCGAGCATCGAAAATTCTTTTATACGAGCCGTTTTTTACGTCGCGTTGGAAAAACACAAACCATACATTCATCCGTGCAGCCGCGGTGTCACGCAAAAGTTATACATGGGGAACGCGGAACAATGAGAAAATGAAATGAAAAAAAAATTCAAAAATAAAGAAAATTACACGTATCGCGAGTAGTTGTGCAACACTTTTTCTTCCTCTCGCCTCTTTTTTTCACTGTCCTCTCCTTCTCGAAGAATAATATTAACACGTGTGTATTTATTAGATACACGTATACATCATACACATACAAACATACATGTATATATGTACATATAGGAAAGGATACCGTGCCGTTGGATGCAAATGTGCGGTTTTTTCTTTCATCTTTTTTCCCTCGTTCGTTTCGACGCTCGTTTTCTCTCTCGATGCAAGGACTTTCGACAGGACTCTGCTCTGCATATCCCTGCGCTGTGTATACACTCCGTGGGCATTTTCGATGGAAAAAAAAGCGAACGAAAATGGAGAAGGATGAAAAATAAATTCGGTGCATTCACGCGAAGTTGAAAACACGCAGGGAAACGGTGGGCAGGAGGGTGGGTGCGGGCAAGGGTTGAAAGTCGAACGGACAAGGGTGGCAACTTTTTTTTGTTGCAAAACCTCGATCCAACGGTGACTCTCTGCAACAAAAGTCTGCACCGATTGATGCATAGCGATGCAAATGCGTTTCGAGACGACCAAGACGGTAAAAGACTCTTTATCCTGCGCAGCATCCAATATCGACGTTCCTCCATTCTCGTGCATTGTACAACCTCGCGAGGTTTACACGTACAGTTACAAACGTGTATGTAATATATGCTTATGTACTTATATTGGATTCTCGAAACTTTGAGTACTTGAAACACGTACATATCCGACGATTCTCGTAATGCCTCGGCGATGTTCCTCTCTCCTCCTTTGCTTTGTCTTAGTCCCTCCGCGTACACTTATCCACGACGATAGCTCCACTTTGACTATTCGCGAACGAGAAACGTGTGTAGCCATTCCTCATCTCCACTCAATCGAGATTCGCTTTTGCTCTTTCCTCTGTTCAAAGTTTCGCCGAATTACGAATATATTTTCCAGAGACGAGGGCGAATCGATTTCACGACACAGCGAGACACTTTCTGCGCCGTAACGCCGAGAGTTTCGCAAGAATGTTTCAATATTATCGATCCCCTCTCACAAATCGGATTTTACGATAGCTTTAGCGCGCAAACCGCTTACTCAGAATAATTCCAATGTGCTTGACGTTGAACAAAATCTCGCGGTACTTGAATACTCATTTCGCGATATCATTTTAATTGAATCAATAACAAGAATGAACGGAAAATACTTGAGCGCATATTATTTTGCGCCAAAGTAAGTACCAATAGCGTGGCAAAACGAAGGTAGGAAGAGAATTACAAACACTGTCTATTTTCCGTACCATACGCGCACGGAAAATTAAAATTAAATGCGCATTAATATTTTTTCAAAAATGTTCATTTATAAACCAAAACTGCAATAATAATTACAACTACAATAATCGTGCTATTTATGTTTTCAATTCATGAGACATTGAACATATTTATTTTAAAAAAAACGTGATTTTGCGTGACGTATAGTCATTTTGATGGTATGTTTACATGAATATAATGTGATTTATTATGTGCTTTTTATAATATGTATCGTACAGAATATACATTTATTTACGGCTCTTCGATATTACGCTCTCTAACTTTCCTCCGCCGAACTTTACCAGCAATTCCGATAATCGAGGATGGAATAACTTTTTATACCACCGAGAGAAAAATTGGCTGCTGTATTTCTGAATCCGATCCTACGAGGCGGTTAACGATCGTCGCCATTACAGTCGTGGGTGCCACTTGTCGAAATCACAGCGCGACGTTCTTTCATCCCTTTTGTATGCTCAAGCCCTCGGAGGGAAACGTATAGAGCAGCGCACCCTCTTGCTAGGCAGTACCATGGTTGCTGAGGGGCTTAAGACATCGTATATAATTCTCAGAGCAACTTAGTTCTCAAAGAACAAACTCGGAAGAGAGAAGGAAAGAAAGAGACAACAATTGGAAAGCGAGGCAAAAACAGCCCTTGTGAGATGGACCGAAAACTGTTCCACAAAAGGCTGTTCGTTTAGTCACACTCGAATCGTTCGTTTTTATACTTTTTACACATATCCGCAACGCCATTTGAGTGCAGAAAAATACTCGTACAAGAGACGAACGAACAAAAGGATGAAATAGATTTATTTAGTTATTCGCACTAACTACAATCATAGATTTAGAGAGAACTAGCGGACCCGACAGACGTTGTCCTGTGCACACGTCTTTATAATTCGAAAATTAATTGAATAAACAATTTGAATTGGACCGAATTGTAAATCTAAACCATTCTCGAATCTCCTTAAACACACACAAAAAATTTCATTAAAATCGGTTCGGCCGTTTAGGAGGAGTTCAGTGACAAACACACGCACAGAAGAAATATATGTATAAAGATGAGACGTGGCCATAACTATAAAAAAATTTTGTGAAAAAAAATCTCTTTTTGGCAGGAAGCATCCCGAACAGAACGACGATCCCTTCAAAGTTCTTCTCCAAATTTCTATGGAAAATAACACATTTTTCAAGGTCAATAAACTTTTTCAACTTTTGAATAGAAAATAGTCGTGTATCAGAGTTACAAGACCGACAAAAGTAATTTATACAGTGACACTTTTCGTGCAAATTCGATCAATCACGAAATAATCTAAACAAATGTCACAAGCACGATTTTGACGATGAAATTAATCGATTCTCAATTTGTTTTCAACGATCATAAAAAATGAAAAAACTTGATCTTCTTTTAAATTCATGCGTTAATACTAAAACCTCTTAAACGTTGGTACCCTGAACTGCGTAGTATATTCGATCGAAAGAACTTTGTGCCGGAGACGCGTGACGTAGATTAAAATTCTCGACAAAGAGCGAGCTCCATTTCGCACTTGCTCGATCGTCTCTGCCTTCAAAGGGCTTTTGTACCTGCTTCATCCCCTAATCCTCCTCTTATCCATCCCATGCTCAATAAAAAATGTTATCTCGTCGACTCTCTGTTCTCCGGTACACTTTTTCTTGTGCTTTTTTCATCGAAAACTCTGTTGAATCAACAAAATAAACGCCCTGCGCAGCACCATATTGCAATATTTGATCGTAATCGTAACGCGGTCATACGCATCACGTGCAAAGAATTTAATGTTGCTACAGGGGTGCGTCTCGATGGGCACGTAACTTGGTAGCAATAAAATTCAAAGTTTGCAGCGATACATACGCGTACACACATCGCAAAAGCCAATGAGCGAACAAAGTATACTCTGGTTCACTAAAGTTTATGAACAATGTACTTCGGTGGCTCGCTATTGGACAAAACTGGCTTTTGCGTCATGAAAATTGCATCATACTTTATGTATGCTCGTCAACGAGCGTATCATCGTTGTCACGAGATGGTTCACGAAGCACGAGACTTTTTACGTTCTTGACCCAATTGTCATAACATTGAAAAGACAAAGTTAAAGTTTCATTATTAAATGTGTGTCACAAAGTAACGTATTTATCTGTGGCTCGGATCATAGAACTTGACGCGAAATAGAACGTGCTTGGCAAAGTTTTTTAATCAAACTGATTCGGAAGATTACCCAGTGGAGATCACTGATGAAATTCATCGTACAGCGAGAAAAGAATTTCTCATTTTTCTTCTTTTTCTCAAAGGTATTTTCATTTTTTTTCAAAAGGACGTACCATTCCTCTCGTTATAGTGCACAATCTTCGAGGTTCACGAACTTTTCCAGAGCAAAATGTCCTTTACCATCCTGCAGAAAGTGTACGTGGAGCAAGTTCGAGTCGAAAAATTGAACAGCGATGTAAATTTATTTATAAATTGAATTTTTATGAAACGAGCCAATTTGCTGATAATATGATTAATTTTTTAAGGTGTTTTAATAAATCATCATCATCAGTAACGCGTAATGAAAATCAGCATCCTCATGTTGATTATTATTCTTCGAGTCAATGGATATTTGCGTACGAGAGTTTGTGCATTTCTTCGTTTTAAATTATATTACATGTAAAATGTATTACTCGAAAACTTTCTAAAAATTTGAGTCGAAAAAGCATGTTCAAAGACGGTGTAGAATCTCTCGTATATCGCAGAATTTTCACAAAATCATTCAGTCGTTTTTGTGCATATTTTTTTTATTACAGCGTTTTAATTATTTATTATCGTATGCAGAGGATATTTGTATACGAAAATTGACGTACTTTTTTAATTACTCTGTTGCAGTAAATATGGTGAACGGCGAGGTTCTTCACATTGTAAAAATCAGTAGGCTACACATGGGAGCTTATCTGTGCATAGCGTCGAACGAGGTGCCACCTTCTGTCAGCAATCGCGTCGAACTCAAGGTTCAATGTAAGTTTTACACTTTTGCGTTACGTGCACGACCTTTTTTTTCGTATTTAGCAGAGGTAACACGAGATCGATATGATTTCACTTGCAATGAAAATACGAGAAAGATAAAGCGAACAAAAAAAAACGACAAAACGAACAAAGTGAGAATGAAATCGGAAAGGATTATCAGGAGGAAATGATATAAATGTATCAGAATTATTGCGTGTTCCTGCAAGCTCGAAAGCCGAGATGGCGTGGGAAAAATTCATTTAGAGAGGAACGATCTTGTTCTTTTTGCTTTTCCCTCCTCGTTTTTTCTTCCCGCACGGTTAACTCAATAATTCACAAAAGCTTCAAGTGGCTTAATTTCTCAACGACGTAAAAGCCCGTTGCTGTATCGAACATCGGATAAGTGTGAAACAAGGAAAAAGTCGTTCTTAACTCTGTATGAATATTCATACGGGCGGAATGTCGGGAATTTATCGCGAAATGCCTTTTCACTCTCGCCTCTGCTGCTGGACGGACCATAGTATTTTTTTCTCCTCTTTTCAACCTGATGTCGCGAACCAAACTGGCCGATAAAGCTGCGGGATCATTTTGCATTGATCAATTATCGTATCACCGAGAACATTGGTTGAAAAAAAATGTCTCATGGAGAACGAATTAAAAATCAATGTAAAAAAAACGAGATAACGAAAAATCTGACAGATTTTCACCGCTTATTCATGGCGATCTATTCTCTGTTTTAATTTCGTCCTTGACCCCATGGATTTCTGAAAAAGTTCGTTTTTCTAAAGCTTCATCGATCGATTTTTAAAAAATTGCAGTAACGAGTATCATCAATTTTCCACTGATTTTGAATAGATAGCAAGTAATAAAACGTTTTGACGTATCGCACGAACGTAATGTGGAAAAATCAATCTATCCGTTGCAGCTGCAGAGGGAAAATAATAGAGAAAAAGAATGATGGTAGGGAGTGAGGACGAAAATTTGGAAATAAGAATCGAAGCTCTTCGAATAGGACGATCTTCTTCCTTATATATGGATTCAAATCACGTTCGACTAGTATATATGTTTACATGTGTATATATTTATATACAGGGAGTCTCAAAACCGGATGCTCATAGGTTAATGCTCCATTGGGAATGAAATTGGACAAGCCCAAGAGTCTCTGAGCACTTTTCGATATGGCCAATCCCCGTTGAGTTATTAATTACATCCTGAATGTCTAACGAAAATTTCATTGTGAATATCAAGCTTCAAATTATCAACATCGAGTTTTGGGACACCTTGTACAGTGTATTTATATACTAAATAAATAAATATATATATATACATATATATATACAGTGCCTATATGTATACCTGCGTGTAGGTTGATATAGAAAGAATCGTCGAATGTTGTAAAGAATATCACGCATTGCACGAATACGGTGGAGAAAAGTCAGTGTCGTCTTCGACGTAAAAACGCGACGGTAGATCTTCTTTATTCGGCAAACGATTGGATGCAATATACAAATGTCGGAATCGTCTTTCACGAGAATAGAATCAATTGAATTTTTATATTGACGGTATGACGATATCGAATTGTTTTTACGATATTTTTTGAAATCTCCGAAAGCCAGAGATCTCTCTGTGTTTTCGAGGACAATCCCAGCTGTTTTTTTTAACAAAAATTCTATTTTTATGCTAATTTTCGGGAGCACGAGTCGACATGTATGAATGGAAAGAAAATGTCCATTAAACCATGAATGTTATAATTGTTTCGATACTAATATAATTACAAGATATTTACAATTTCGTAAAATTATTTTTTGTAAGAATAAAAGTTTTATTGCAATTTGATGAATGACTTTTAGTTCGATAAAATCAATGAGAATATTTTGGATCATTGAAAAGATCCTTCTAATAAAAAGTTGAAGGGGTCCGGAAGTTGATCGTTAATCGAAAAAAGATGGCGCGATTGTTGTCGTTTTATTCGTCCCTTGATTGACCGGTGGAAAAAAAATGAATTTCCTGGCGAAATTTCGTTTGCTTTCTGACCAAACTTGGCGCGCATGGCTCTTTTTCTTAACCATGCACGCCAAGTTTGCTTTTATATTTTTTTTTCTCTGGAAAATGTTACTTTTATTTTTACACACATACATATATTCCAAGTTACATGTTACATGTTCGTACACGTATCCTCGAGTCTGAATGTACATAGCCATATAGGATTATGTCCTCCAAGTGAAGAGATACAGGCAGTAAAAACGTGATTTACGTTGTCTCGTAAAGCTTTTCAGTTATCCCTCGAGACATTAAAAGGTCGAGTTCATTTATCGATAGGTCGTCAGGAACAAGAAGGTAGGAACGAAGAGGCAATCCTGAATTAAAAGAAAAGCATAGAAAGAGGATATATAGATTATTGGAAACGCATCCTTTTTGTATTCGAGTCTTCACCAGCTCGTTATTGTCCCAGACTCGAGATATTTTCCTCGCAATATTGAACCATCCAATTTCGTTAAATTAGTTTCGTCTTCACAACGAAGCTTGTAAATGGAGATTTTATTTGTCTTTCGTTCTTTATAATTCAACGATGTCTCGAGCGTAGGAAGCTTTATGAATCACGAGGTCGCAAGTACAATTTTCTCCATCGAACGTTTCTCCGTTTCTCGTCCTTTTATATACCCTCTACCCCGGTAATTCATCGTTTCTTTTATTTTTCTCTGTGTGTACTTTATTTTTTCTCGCAATGAGAAAAATTCGTGTACGATAAATTGCGGATTTATACCGGACAGAAATTTCGGTCCAGAGCTTTTTGATTGTCACATGCTGTGTAATACACGCTCACATACAAATACGCAAACACCCACGAAGACGGTACGAATGGAACCTTGATTTCCTTTCTTATCCCCGGTCTGCGATGAAATGAAAATATCCGAAAAAAAAAAAATTCCAGTTCCACCAATGTTGTCGATACCAAACCAATTGGAGGCAGCTTACGTGGGACAGGATGTTACGCTTGAGTGTCACACGGAGGCTTACCCAACCTCGATCAACTACTGGACGACTGAAGCGGGTGACATGATCGTCTCTGGTAATTTTATATTTTCCAATAAATAAGAAAACCCTATTTTTTCATAAAATCCATGTTTCTGCCAATTTGTATTATATTACATGATTATTACATGATTCTATGCACGAATATCGATCTCCAATTTATCACCGTATTTCGATAAGAACAGAGAACTTGGTTTTACTTGCCCAGGCTATTACCATTCGATTGCAGGCGACAAGTACGAAGCTCTGTATAGTGACAGCGGTTACAACAAGTACATGAAGTTGAAGATAAAAAATGTTGGACCGAAAGATTTTGGCTCGTACAAATGCGTTGCGCAAAATTCCCTCGGTAGTACCGACGGTGTCATCAAGCTTGACGGTGAGTTTTTTTCGTTTTTTCAACATTTTAGTATAACAATCTCAATCTCGATTATTATTCTCCATTCGAATGTTGATATCGATGGGAGTATTGATCATTTATTTACGCCTAATATTCTTCAAACATCCCGCTGCAAAAGTGACCCAAATTTTTGCACATTTCGTCGAGAGGCTTAACTACCTTAACTAGAAAAATGGAAACAAGTGATCACGCTTTATCAAGAATTTTCCTATATTTTATTGCATCGTTTGTGCTGAATCTGCAATCACAGATTGACGACAAATGACTGGTGGTCATCTTCGTTCCAGATTATATCATTGCTCTCTGCCTGCTGTAATTAGTTATACGCAGGATTCTCCTAAGTAGGTGCTAGCAGGCATTCACCGGATTTCCTCGTAACTTTCATATCCCAGTGGTATCATAAAACCGACAATATGCTTGCTTAATTAAACCATTCCCTCTAGAGAGAGAGAGAGAGAGAGAGAGAGAGATAAATTCTATACGCGATTTCTGCATTGTGCCAAAGATTATACCGTTCAATTGGGCACCATTATTCAACTATGCTGATACACACATGAAGTGCACAGTGATGAGTGTAAGGGTGCATTCAACCGAGCTACAAAGGCAAAACCATCGATTTCCGATGCTGGGCTATAATATGCGCACAGATACAACTATCTTATACAGAGATATCTTGAATGCATATAGAGCCGCTCATTGTATGCCAGAATACCGTGAAGTTATTATTGGCAAAGATATTTGCAGGCAGAATAGTTTAAGGAGACCCTGAACATCGACATGCTTCGGTATAATTGGCGATTAAATCGACAAAAGTCGATATCGATGTATTTAAATACTAGCTTTTTTTTAAATTCAGAAAATGTACATGTAAGCAATTACAACGTTACATGTACAACATTCTGCTAGAGAACGAATAAGAATTTTATGCTCAACTTATTTTCCAGCCTTTTTATCTCTCTCTTCTTCTCCAGCCATTGAAGTCGATAGAGGCGACAAATGTTTATTGGTTTTTTCGAAAAGTCTTCACCAGCAGTAAGGCACGATCATCACACTATCGTTTTTTAATGGTTTCTCAAATTGATATTATGTGGGACTCGATTTATTGACGCATAGTTCGTATCGTGGAGCAAATGAATATTAAAAATAATTAATAATTAAGTGAATTTTATGTAGCTTCCAAATTCAACAATTTTTCGAACTTCCCTACGCCATATTAGAAATCTGATGGTATATTGGTAGACCCCGTAACCCCTACATAAATGGTTTTCATAAATTTTCGTAAAAGATAAGTAATTCGGTTCGATCAAAGCAGAAAATGTGCTCCGACCTTAATTTCGTCGTTAGAAGTAACCAGGAATACACGTATTGATTTTTCGATCCAATCGATCGGCTCATAATTGTTATTGACCTTGCTGCCATTCTCATTAATCTTGAAAATTTCGATTTCTTGTTATAAAAAAATAACCATTGCTCCCAAGAGGTACTATTTTATTTCTTTCAGCCATGTGAAATTGTTTCTCAATTCACTTTGTCATTAGTTGATAGCCAAATACTTTCCCACTGATGAACGGAAGCAAACATTTCTTCAACAAGTGTCAGGCCTTAATGAGACCCGAAATGGCGTATCGTTAGTGTTTTTTTTTCAAACAATCTCGATAAGTTAGGTATAGCAGCATTACGGAAACGGAAATTATAGTTTCATCAGGGGTGTATTTATTTTCGGGACTTCCGGCCATTATGTGGAATTAAACGTGAATAAAAGATTCCCTCTTTGCGCTTTCAAAAAGCGGAATTTTAAGAAATAATTTTGTCCAAATCTTCCCGTTTGCCAGGCCAGGCTAAAAAGAAATAGGCGTACTACTTCGCAGAGAAATCGTGGAGTCATGACCGTGTTCGCAATTGGTCGAAGTGCCCGTGTGATCGTACTTGCCCGTTTTTCCTCTCTCACAAAGGAGACGTACGTTCCTCCGGGCTAGCGATGTTTTTCTTTCATAAACCTTGTCTTTCTCCTAACTTTTGATGGAATAACTTTTAGCAGGAATTCAGGCTACCATTGAAACCGTTAATATTATACAAGAGGGTACAATTACTTTTGTATTTTTTGTTGCAGAAATTCCAGCCCCTTCGACGACGACGACGCAGGCAACTTCTCAGGTTACATCGTCGTTAAAAAAGACCGGTAATTGATCGATCGAACTAATTTATACGATTTTATACACAATATAAAAAGCAGTGGGTACATTCATTAACGAGCCAAGGAACGCGAATTCATACTGATATTTTAACTGAAAATAAACGCCTCGAGCCCTACTCCCTCGCTTCACAACGAAAAATTCCGTGAAACTTCGATGAATTTCAACGCTGCTAATGTCATTAAAGAACTAACGAAGGAAGCTCCGTTTTTTCCTTCTTCGAAGGGAGTAATACGAGAAAGCGCGATTTTTTCACTGTCGAAAGTGTACAAAAGCCTTTTTAATGGAGACAAACAGAGCGAAACAAAATTGGTGTGTCTTAATGATTATTTCAGGCCGACATGGTAACAAGAAATTACGGCAGCGTCCGAACGATTACGAGGTCGAGGAGTGGCGAGGCCCAGGTTAGTGACAACGATTTACAATCTTATAAATAATCCAAAAACGAGCTTTATTATCGAAGTATCTCGCAACGAGCTTGACACGGATATCGTGGACGGGAAAATAGAGACGAGCAGCTGAAACACGTTTTAATGATTAAAAAAATAAAAGTCTCGTGTACACACGTACGTTTTCCGCTGCGATTATCATGACCCCTGATGACGTAAACGCTCGTAATTAGCTTCATTAGAATCTTGCTTGTTTTCTCGTCTGCAAATGCAAGTCTCGTATCCAACGGCGCATCAGCGATAGTGGCTAGTTGACATTGCTACAGCGGAGTGCATATTATGCATGTACGTATATGCAAACCTCGTGTGCACGCTCTCGAATAACGAAGTATAGATAGGAACCCGCCTTACCCGGACATTTCGACATGTCTCCTCGTCTGTTTTAATAATATACGAGCGTATGCGTTATATTTCGTAATAACCTATCGCTGTATAATATGTATGAGATAAACATAGTACATAATCATGAAAGATCGAGGGAATGAGAAACGTCCATCAATCTTCCTCCGGAGTCGCAGGTAGCGACTCATTATTAATACCGATGCGAAGGTGTGCGTTCCAACGGTGCGCGACTGTCGCAAAATTGACACCGCGTATATGAGACGGCGATGGAAAGAGAGGGAAGGAGATGGACGAGATGGTATACGTCTATGAGCGTGTGTTGAGGGCTCCAGGAGGAAAGAGAGGTAGAGAGAGAGAGAGAGAGAGGGGATGATAGTTCCAGTCGGATGTTAAACGAGGAGAGAAGCCCGGGAGTCTGGTGGTTTATCGATTTTCACGACAGCCACAGAGATTTGTCCGGTTCTCCAGTTTGCTCTTCGTTCTACACGGAAAATCGTATGTGTGTATATAACTAATGGCATACATGGCTTGGTATATAAATATGTACAGGGAATAAACGTATGTACGCGTGGAAGATGAGAGAGAGGGAGAGAAAGAGCGAAAATGAGGGGGAAACAACGTCAGGACGGATGGTGGTAGTGTAAATCCGCGTATTCTGTTTTTCCTGTCCGGCAACATGTCTGACCAACAATGACAATATCCGCTGCCCATTCTCCTCTCTCGGTGATCGTCGCGACAGGTGTGCTCCATATCCCCTCGGGGAAAGGAGTTGCTAAAACAGATTCAGGTACAGAGAGTGAGAAAGAGAGAAGAGAAGAGTGAAGGGGGATGAAATGCTGACAGGGAGAAAATAGAGCTGATATCCCGAGAGACATTTAATCGTTCCATATATATTCGCCCCTCGAGAAAGGTTTCTCCGGCAATTGCATACAGAGCGTCCGACCAATGTGCGATATCTTACCACTCGATGCATTCGTTCAGATAGACGACACTTTTAGTTTTGCGATCCTAAATACGAACGCGAGTTTACCAAGATGTTTTTTCAATTTCACTCGATTATTCGACGCTGGATTATTGATCATTTTCAGTGATCATGACGGAAATAATATTTTTAATCAACATTGTTCGATTCCGAAAATGAACATTTTGTCTGACGTTCGCGAATTTTTCACCGTCGATAATTCACCCTCGTGTGAGGGATTTTTTTTGTTTCTTTTTCATTATTTTCATGATTTCAAGATCAAAAGCAACAGCGTATCAAAGTAAGGGGTGATTTTTTGGTCATCTTTAATTCGGCATATTCACAGGGAACCAGGAAATTTTTGTTCTTCAAATCCTTCTTGTAACAGCTTGAACGATATTTCTGCAATGAAAATATTCTTAGCTTTTCATGTCCGAACGCTTCAAAGCGAATAAATATATTACGAGGGTGAGGGTTTCGGTCTTCCTCGACGTTTACATTCAATTACGAAAAACACGAGTCACTAGTCCTGTGCTGACTGAACGATTCCTTGATAAGAGAAGCAAAAGCCTTCGGGCATGTCAGGAACGCCACAGCTGAACCTTCGGAGAATATTCTCGCGTGCTCAGCTCTACTTTTTTCCTCTTATTGCCCTCCTCTTCGCTTCCCTCTTTCCATCGTCTGTTCTCACTTTTATCCCTATTTTGCTCAACCCGTTTGGTGCACGCGAAAGACTTTCTTTTTTTATTGATTTTCTATATTTATGTACATTGAATATCTTTGGCTTCATTTCTGAATGAATATATACATATACATATCGGCAAGACTTTCGTCATTATGCGAAATTAACCGGAAAGCGAAATCTCGCTGTAGTTCATCCGCAGATTAATGCAATCTTTTGTATGATAAAAATATATGTATATTCATCATTTTCTATTTTATTTCGGTTTATATCTGTACGAGATGAGATCTCCCTTCAACCGCAGCAGCCGTAAAGCTCATCTCGAATTTTTTTTGTTCGCTTTTCTGTTCTTCCTCAGTCTCATACCGCCTCTCGTTCTCTACAACTCTGCCACTTTTCTCCTCTTCGTCTGTGTTTCAATGGTTCAATTTGAACCACCAAGCGCAAATAATAGCTGCGACGGTTAGACGCGGGTTCAACTCCGAGAGTTTCTCTTCTGTTCTGTCCCCCGTCACCTATACTGATTAATTGTTTCTCACCTCGGCTGTACATGTCGCTCTTCATTTAATCGAACCCTCTCTCGCTTTATCTATTCTCGGATACGAGATCGCATCCTTTGGTCAATTCCTGTCTCCTCTTTTCTCTTTTTCTCGAAAAACAGTAGCAACCCCCGCGGCTTACATCGATCATCCGTGGTACAGGTTTTATTTGTGGTTGTTGTTGATATTTCAAGGTATTTTTGTGATGGTGGCAAGGAAAAAATGTTCCTCAATTACGTTTTTTTTGAGCTTGAGTAATTGCGGGTTAACTGCTGTACGAATTTTCGTAGAAATCCAAGTAATTCAGAATTTTAATTTCTCTACGAGGTAGAAGGTTCGCTGATTCTCTCTCCATCCAAATACAGAAGAATAATCTTCCTCTTGGCCCTCTGAAAGTGTTGACGAAACTTTGTCGCTATAAAAAGAACGTTTATTTCCGGCAATCGGAATTGGAATTTTCGATTAAATATTGATCGGGAAAATTATCTGACCGTTGAATTATTCACTCAGATTTCGAGTTTATGCTATTATTCAAAGCTATTAAAAGAGACTCCGACTTATTAACATTCGCTCGATGAGAAAATTCATAAAGATCACTTTTCATGAATTGAATAATCGACCGATAATTAAAATACGTATCTTTCAAAGCGATCTTTTGATATCCATCAATTCTTTTTCTTCTCTCGCCGTTTACGAATCAACGCACGGCTAATTGTCGCAAAAAATCTCATTGTGTAACTACGTATACCGTTAGTATTCAAATTGCATCAAATTTTACCACAAAAAAGAGAAACGTGAATTCTTTTTAGTATTTTTTCATCAGAAGCAAAGCGAATCGTAAGTCACGTAACATAGATTTTTCCGGGGTGCGAGAAGTGACGTAAGAAAAAGTATCGCGGGAACTAGCGTCGGGCGAAAACGTGCCTTTTACAAACGAAGACTCTAAAGGGTTTGCACAAGCAAAAGGTTGGAAAGTCTCGAGAAGGATAGAAAATGTACAAAACGAAGGATTGTTGTAGTAAAAGTAGCGCGTGGGTAAAAACTCTCGGTTTTCCCAACTTGGACTCCCAGACTTCATATTTCTGCTGGTAAAAGGTGAAAGAAACACTTCGTGGCAGTTCTGAAACGCGTTTCCTGACAAGACGATCTTTACGAAGAAAAATTACGACGCGGTATCCGACTCCGGTGAAACTCACGTTGGCCGTCGTGGGTTGCAGGAACACGCGAAACGAATCGTTCAGGCCGAAGAAGAGCGCGAGGTCGAAACTCGCAATTCGTGATTTCGTGACGCGTAGAAAGGAGCGATTTAAGTGACTTGCAGAGAGCGATAAAGAGAGAGAGAGAGAGAGGGGCAGAGAGGGCGAAGATTAAGAATTAAAAAAAAAACAATCCGACACTGATATTTGAGACAAAATGCGAGTTTGTTGGCGGACAAACATTGATTCGGTCGATTAACGCAAAACTTTGTTGGAATCAAAGAGCACCAACGCAAAGTTGAGGACGAAGCAAAATGACCTTAATCAGTCAGAATCAAGACGATCGTGAGAAATCGTGAGAATCTTGAAAAAAAATTTGTTACATTCCAATGAAATTTATGAGCTGAGAAGGAGGAAAGAGGAAAAAAAGCCCGTTGCAATTCTCCCGTCCGAAATGAAGGCCATTTTTTTTCACTACAGCAGACGCAGGCGCGCGAGATTCTGCTCCACTCTCGGCGGCGAATTAGTGTCTTGGCTTTTTATTCAAGCGTTATTCTTTTCCCTTGCAATTCCACTTTTTCCCTTGGCCTTTCGTCCACGTTAATACGTTCCCTTTATTGCGGCTTTACTGCGGAAATAAGAACAACCGTGTGTACCGCCCGCGAAAGTTTGCAGGAGCGACGAAACCTCGTGAGAAATCCTTGAGGTTTCAGTGAGACGAATGGAAAAATAGAGAAGATGAGAAAAAAAAGAGCCGGAATAACGGAAAGAGAGAAAGAAATGGAGTAAAGGGAACAAAGTAGCTACCACGAATGAAATAAGCTGCTGGATTGTGCAAAGGTGCGCGATTTAACGGTGAACGTGTGGTGCGGCTTTTCGCTGTCTGAACACGCGCGTACACTCACCACTGAATCCGTACACGGCGCTTTGGGTCTCACGGCGGCGCTCGCTTTCGCAGTCAGTAGTTTCGTACATTGTTGGTCAGACAAGCGGTGTACATAAAGCGCCTTGTTGGCGGATTGTGTGCACGTGTTTATGCTATTACACTGTTCATGTTTATTCCATAATACATAGCCCTTGCTCGAGACTCTTTCCGCATGGCATTTGTATTTTTTTTAATCCGATCAAACTCGGGTTTGCGCGGCCGGTTAAAAGAGAACGAAAAAGGATTATCGCGAAAAAACACATACTGGACAATCAATATTCAACTTAAGGTGGTTGTCTCGCTAAAAGTGTCTTTTTGGGAATCGTACAAAATTTGGAGGCTGCTTCGCGACGTTACTGCACGATCACTTGCAATATTTTCAATCAGATTCGCCGTTTTGACTCAAAAACTTCTTTCGTCGAACCGATTTTTGACATTGACATGACATTTTATGAAGAAAAACATGTAGGCCAATGAAAGAAAATTAAAAAAACGATTTGTCGTCGATTTGTAATAGATTTTGAAAATCGTGGAAATTGTACGCCGGAAGAATTCAAAAAACAGACCGAGTTACTGTTGCATTTATGATATCAAGTACGTACCTGGATCACGGAAAATGCTATTCTACATTAAACGCAAAGAGTAAACCGAATCAAGGTAAAAAAAACCATGAGAAAATTTGCGAAACTTTTTTGCAGCTTCGACGCGCGAACTGAGCGATGAATTTCAGTGGTTACTTCCGTGATTGCTCGACGCGAGAACGCTGCTGTCGTATCGAAGACGTTTCCGTCATTTTTTTTTTCAATTTTTCTTTTTTTCTAGATTACGAAAGGGAATACAGCGGTGGAGTTCCCGGGGATGGTTCACCGACGAAGCGGCCACACGGGGGTGCGAGCAACGGTTCAACATCGGGACACCCCTTAAATGGTAGCCCGTTGAACAGGCTCGTTTTAATACTGACATTCTTCCTAATTCCGCTCTTACTAATCGTCACCAGAAGGTGATTTACGAGTCACGTACGGGGCTTCCACTTACAATTAGTACTTATTCGCCACGATCGTAAATTGCGTTGGTAGTGTCCGACGTATTGAACATCCCGAGGCTGATGAAAATGCTTGCGCGTGATCGTCGAATGACGCTCTCATAGCGAAGGAATTACGAGAAAAACGTCTACCGGTCAACGACGATATGAGAAGCAACAGCACGAAGAGAGGAAATAAATAAATAAATTCATGACAACGGTTACAGTGTTCGGATCAGTGCGCATAATGCGGCCTATCGTGATTCGCGTCGCGAGTGGCATGCTAAATTATTTTCGTACATATGACTTATTAACGCAAAACACGGGAGAAGGTAAAATAATGTGTCCGACAGGAAGGCTGATATGCGAATGAATATATATATATATATATATATATATATATATATAATTAAATATAAATATATGTATGTATAATGACTTTAATGAAGAAGTATGTTATTACAAGTATAATAATAGAGCAAAAATGAATCGAGCAGTGATGTCGGTATACAGCAGCGTTAATTTCGGCATCAAAGGTATGTCTGGCATTAAGGGATGCACGGGACGATCGTACGAGGTTTAGAAAAAAAATTGATTCCAAAAGACGAAAGTCCGGAATATCCGTTTCATATGAGAAATTACTTCGTGATGATCGTTGTACTCTTGATAAAATACTCGGTGTAAATTATAATTAGGATGGCGAATTTTTGTTATTCACTTTGGTAATACTTGAATCGATTGCAATTACAGCAGTATCACTCGATCACTTTTCGTACACGATCTGAGATCGACGTGTGAAGCTCGAGTTTATTCTCGAACTCTTGAAACACTGATGAGCGTTTTGTTCGTTAATGCATTTTTATGAAATTCGCGATTGGACTAATTTTTTCTCTCTTTTTTCTATAAACATCAAAATCAAATGTTTTTATGAAAAATTGATCTTTTCCTTTCGTCGGGAAGAAGGAGATGCGAAATGATCTTTGTGCTCGTTATTTATTTTCAGTGTTATTTTTGACGAATGTTATAAATTTTATCGAACGTTTGGTATGATGAATAAATCGGTGGTGATACGAGTTTAATAAGTGGAAATATCGAAATAATGGTGCGTATGCTTGTACATGCTTGAATCAATCATTTTCTCCAATCTTTGTCTCTCGTCAAAGTCAATAAATTTCTCAAAGTATGTGCTTCTATGTGATCGATTGACAATTAATGACTCATTAGGTTCTGGCCGTAGAAAAAAATACTCAAATTTTCTTCTGCGCGAAATTTCATTCCGAATCTATACTTTAAATGATTGACGTTGGATTTCGGGACACCGTGTATAATTTATACATCCGTACCGAGTAAAAATTATTTTTGACGTTTTTTGCGTTTCCTGTTAAATAATCAATCGTTTTCTTTCAATCTCTTTCTCCAATTTCTGTCTTTCGTCAAAGTCAATAAATTTCTCAAAGTATGTGCTCCTATGTGATCGATTGACAATTAATGACTCATTAGGTTCTGGCCGTAGAAAAAAATACTCAAATTTTCTTCTGCGCGAAATTTCATTCCGAATCTATACTTTAAATGATTGACGTTAGATTTCGAGACACAGTATATAATTTACATATACGTGCCGTGTAAAAATTATTTCTGACGTTTTTTGTGTTTCCTGTTAAATAATTTGGATCATTATCATGATGTTATTAAAAAAAAAAGGAAGCAGTTTTCAAAAGGGAACTGACGTGTACGTAAATTATGCTTGTGTGCACATATCGAAGGGTAAGTGAAAGTAAATATGTATGATAATAGGAAATGTTGCTGTCAGTTGAAAACTGATGTAGGACGCACAAGAGAGATGCAAAAACCGAGGGGGATGGCGAGGGTGTCGACGGAATGTTGGAGAGGGTGATGCGAAGTGCATGGAAATAACCCGAGCAGCGCGAACAGCGATGAAACACACACACACTCACGCACAAACTAGCAAGAGCACATGGACAATCTATGAAATCTCTAGCAATGCCTCACACTCCGAAGTCCTCGTTTGAACCTCGTTGAAACACACAATCATCGCCTCTTCTTGCTTTGTTACGTCACTCGTCACCCTTCTGCAGTATTATGCCACATGGCAAATCTCAGGGTGTGAACAAACAGCTCTGGACGTTTCAAACCAAACAATTTCAAAAATATTGAAATCGTCACCAGCGAATCTTCGACATCGATTATCCGTCGTATTCCTCGTACAGCATCAAGATCGCGATAAAAATACATTTCAAAATTTCACTCGAGCCGAACGACCAGTGACTTTTAAAATTCCGAAGTTTATCAACAATTTATTCCAAGTTTTTTTAATGGAAAATGAAAATTTACGATCGGGGATTTCTCCTCGTCGATATAAAGGGCTTATTCTCGAATTGGTGTTCCTTGTCGTAGCAGGCAACCCGCATTCCAGTGTATCACGAGGGAGGAAAAATGATCGATTATTCGGACCCACCCTAATAAGCATGTAAGAGGGAAAAAAAGAGCGAATCGCGGGTAATATTGTTTACGGCATGCTTTGGTCATCCATTGAGGGTGTTACGGGTGGAAAAGAAAAAGAGAGAAAAGATGGAAATATGGATGGTGTGGAACGTAAGTCACGTGCGACACACGGGGCGAGTAGATGCTTCCAGTGTGTATCGGACATTGCTCGAGTTCGAGATTATCGCGAGAGGCAGAGGGAAAGATGCAGGTATGGAGAAAACTCGAGGAAAAAGAAACAAAAATAATACACGGTGTTCGATGGGTCGCGGGCTTGAAGCTTCTTTTTTTTTCTCATCCACGTTACTAACGACGAGCCTTGCTTTCATGTGTGGCTTAATTGAGTTCGCTCGGATTCACATCGTCACCGCTTTTCCGTCCGTCCGCCATCACGCTTCACGCACCATGCACACCAACCCCTATTTCATCCCCTATGTATCACCACCCCTTCCAGACCGATATGATATTAGCAAAGAGAGTAGAAGACGTGAGCACCGTGAGCGTAACACGCTCCATAAAACTTTGCGTTATTCTTCTTACAATACTGTTGCGAAACGCAAAAATAAAGAAAAAAAATACTCAAACGCACAATTAAGTGAAAAGAAATTCCGACACGACCACACAGCATTGTCGTTATTTCGCAGCGTCCGAGAGGGAAAGGTAACATGCAGAATTAAAAATACACGCGGAACAGTTTTCAACGGTTTTTCACAGATTTTAAATTCACGATTTTTGTGCAAGGAATATTGAAATTTTGACGATCTGTCTTGTCTTTTTTCATTGTCAAATTAATGTAACTCTGGCGTAGTGTTAGTATCGCGTAATTTTGAGGGAAAGAAATTCAATGATAAACAGGAATTCGCGTAAATATGACTATATAATTTTTCGTTACATTTGCCCTGACGAAGTGTAACATCTGATGAAAAAAATAACGTACCAGTTTTTCAATCATCAACGTCCTTCTTTGACAAATATAACGGTAATAAGTATAAGTATGTACATGTAATACGCGTGTGTGCATTTGACTCGGAAAAAAGATGAACCGTTCGCTCGAGATAGGTTAATTTCTCGTGGAAACGTGAGCCTTATTATCGTTTCGTTTTGCCATTTTAGAGGTAGAAGTTGATCGATGCTCTTTGTTCCTTATCGTAGATAATTTCGCTGAACCAAGTAAAAGGGGGGAAAATAGAGCAAGAGAGAGAAAGACGGAACGATTTGAGGACAGTTCCGGGTAAACGACTTAACGACGAAACGACTTAATGAGCACGACGATAGCTGGAGACCTTTTCCCATAGTTCCATTCTCATTTCTCTACCTCTCTCTCTCTCTCTCTGCTCTTTTCCAGGTCTCTCCATGAACCGTGCTTTCGTACAACCCCTGTAACTCACCCCCCTGTAAATATATCCTTCCCTCGCTAATGACCAAGCATCCGGAACTGCTTGAAACGCCATATCGAACTTCCGGTGGCGGTAAAAGTTTTCTCGCTCGACTACGTTACTATTTAATGCTAACACGTGTGTACATAAACGCTCGAGAATTACAGATGACTAAGCAAAAATGAGCATTTCGGGCCAAGCTTCAAAAATGTTTGAGGTTTCGAGGGACTCGAACGTTTATGATGGAATGAAAAATCATGTCAATGGGAGAAATCTTGCATGAATCCATGGATACCCACAGGTATTTTGCTTTTTCGGTACCGACAAAACGCGGACGAAGGTTCCGATCATAAAATGGCTGTAAATATCTCCGCAAACAGGGTTTACGAGTCTATCCGTTCGCTTTGTCAAGGTTTGAAGGTTTTACTCCGACACGATCTCTCGCGAAACGATATTTTCCACACGGTGAAGTTTGAAAATTCTCCAACTCCCCGAAACGCTTTTTCTTTTTTCCATAACTTCCCCACTTTTTTCGTCGGCATCCAATCAATATTTTTCGTCCAATTACAAGATCCAAACATTTCGAAAATTATCGAGCTATTTTTCTTTTTCCAAAGTAAAACATCGACTTGTATAATTATTATCGAAAGTGCAGCGATCATTGGGCATATGTGGTCCCTCGTAATGCCATTGTAAAAACCGTCATACCCAAAAAGTCGCGATCATTGAATCGATAGGACTATAAACTTTTTGCGATCTCATCATGTTCGTAAGAAATTTCAAAAATCGCTGCTCTTCTTCACTCTCGCTGTTTTTTTTAAGTATCTTTACGACGATTACGAAAGATACGATAATACCGCCGTAAATAATAAAAAAACGTATCGCAAAACGAGCGACGGTAAGTTCGCTTGGGTGTGTTTATACGTGTTTGCGTGTAGCAAATTAAAAAAAAATCGTAATCACGATTAAACTGAATGGGATTTCAAAAACGCTTACAAGCAAAATTACACGACACAGACGAATCGTTCTGTACTCACGTTGGGTATCATTGGCGTGAATGAAATCGAACGATACCCAATTTCTCGATCTCGCCATTCACCGAGATTACAAAAATGATGAGAAAATGAGAAACTCGAGTGAAACTGACATTTTATAAGACCATATGTAAATGTATATATAACTTAGATATTATCTACGTTGAGTCAAAAAAATTATAGTACGCGGTTTGACAATTTTTTAATTGCACGACTTCGAGGCCGGCTGCGCAGTCAGCAAACTCGGGGGTAAGCCAGACTGACGATAAGAATTTTCAGAAAAAAAATGAGAGACTTTTCGAGCGTCGATAATTGATATTTTTTTGACGAATCGAAACTATTAATTACGCTTGAGTCATTTCAAAAGTATCGCTCAAGATGTTTTTCATTACTCGTTTTGTTATGAAAAAAGACACGTGATAAAAGATTCGATCATTTTTTAAATGGAGAACAATGTGAAATATTGAAAAATTACGACTACCACGTTTGTCCGCTCTAATTATTTTTTGAAAATTCTTACAGTTTTCAATACCACTCGTTGCGCAGTTGAACAGCACTTGCGAGTCCATACAGTTTTAAAATTGTTGAAACGTATACTGAATATGCAAACTTTTTCGACCCATGCACTGTGTATAATCGCGAGCGCCTGTACAGAGTTGTGAGCATGACAGATTCAAAGTCGCGCACAATTGTCACAGTGAGAATGAAAAAAAAAAGACACGAAAAATGATTATTAATTTTAACGACGATAAAGTATGAATACGTGATGTAGCTATTTATACCGAAATACGATTTATTCGAACGAATTAATTTCCGTGAAGAAGAAAATCATGTATATCTTTCGTTCGATCGACGTGAGAATGGAGAGGGGACTTTCCATGGCTTGAGTGTGAAACTTGATAATAGGCTTAATTACGATCAACTCGACTTGTTTTTTTTTCCTGCTAACCATAGACTCAAAGACGGTATATGTACACTATATACTACGATAATATGATACTAAATGTATATATATATATATAAATTTCCGTTTATATATATCGTGCTCGATCAATTGCATAGCATTCGTGAGATCTGATAGCCATTCCAGGCCATTGATAGCGATGACAAAAGCAGAACTCTCATACGACTTCAGTCAATGATGCAGTGTGATTGGAGTGGAAATACACAAAGCATATACATATATTATTCGAGGCTTTCCTTTTACATACCCTTTATCGTCACACTCCGAAAAAAAACCATAGAAAATTAACGCTTTGATCTCGATAAGCTGCCAGACGCTTTTTTCGAGAGCATCAGAGGAAATTCGAGATTGAGAGTGTAAAAGCTGTTGAAACTTTTTTTTCCCGCATTGAATCAAGCAACGAAACAGCACAGACGCAATGGAACGATTTAAAAATCCTAAAATGAAAAAGGAGCACAACCGGACGAAAAAATTTGGAAAATGACTTTGCTTGTTACACTTTTGCCAAAACTTGTAACAGCCTGTGAAACGTCTTATATTATAATACTCGTGTATGTCAGTGTGTCGTTACGACAAAGTTCTTATAGATCTCACATGCCAGGATGAAAAAAAGGTCAATGAAAAGTGCATAAATGCATAGGAATTGTACGTGCCATACTGTATTTATCAGCACTACACTATTTGTAAACTCGCTGTACAGATAATAAAATTTACATAGACTGCATTATACCGATGAAAATGAGAGAGAATGTTGAAATGTCTATGCCATGAGAAGAGAGCCCCTCTGTGAGTATATAAGAAGCAAAATAAAGAATTAAATATGAAAGGGTATAACGAACCGTCAGACTTAAGGGGTAAGGAAAAAGTTATCATGTAACAATGACATTAAAATCTTTGCGAAATGGAAAAAAACATCGATAAAAATGCGAATTATAGACGATATTAACGATTAAGGCCATTGTTTAGCGGTATAAAATTGATATTTAAAAAAAAAGTGGAATATTAAACGAATGAACAAAAAAACAGAATATAACAACATTAATTATCATATCCATGTAATTTGTGGCTATTATTCCTCTATTAATAATATTAATCGTCGTTTTGGGCGATCTGCCGATGACGATCGTTTAATCTTTTCTGTCTTTGTTAAAATTTTCTCCAGAAAAAAATCTCGTTAACCCCTGTGCAGTATGTTCATGATCTCTTTTATTGATGAACCGCGAATAACTCTGATCCCAGAGAGGCAACGTTGGTTTTTTTTTCATATTCTTTGGTTGTTGGTCACACCGAAACCGATGGTTCCACGGAGACACTCGGGAAACGAGGCGTCTGGCGAAATGGGGAACACTCGAAGAGGTAACTTTGAAATAGAGCGATAAGAGAGAAAAAGAGAAGCTGCCCCCAACTGGATTCAGGGCTGCCGATTAAATTGAATCCCATTTACGATACCATCGATGGTCGTCGTCGCTCTCCACGCTTCGGTTACATCCCTGCGCGATAAATGTTCATTTCGAAATTCCGTTTATCCGCATTTGACTGCGATTTGCTGATCTCCTGGACCAATCCGGAACAAATACCAGATAATTCCCCTCAAGAACGAACGATTTTTCGATCGAGGTAAGTATTGTTTTCGTATGTAACCCACGTAAAAAAGGCATATTATCAAAAATTGGTTATTTTACGTTATATACGGTAAAACTAATACATAATTATGTGGAAAGCAGAGCAGGTAAGTCGCAGATGTAACCTTGAAAATAATCGTCGGATTTTTTGCAAAAAAACGCCGTTGCAAAAATACCAATAATAATGGTGAAAAGAAATGTACGAATATCTTTAGACGAATGCAATTTTATTTTATCACCCTATTGAACGAAGAGAACGACAATTTTTCTTCTTTGAATATAATTGTTCATGTACATGCGTGGACACAACCACGAATCGTTACCAGAATCGTAACCATGTGGGGGAAGTGTAGGACACATATATTTTCTTTTAATTCTTTTACATAGCAAAGATATCCTGGCGTAGCTGGAGAGAGTTGGAACTGAGGGAGGATGGCAATCGATCACGGCGACCAACATCTTTTTTTCAACTCCACTTCCGCTGTATCCTTTTTTTCCTATTTCTTCATCCCTCGCTCCACCTTTCGCACTTTCAATTCCGAGCATCCTCGGACGAACCACCGCGGCTTTTTCCTTTCCACCCCGTATTCCCTCTTTCCTCGTTTTCCGGCGGTCCATCTCTCATCGTCTTTCGTTCGCCGCATTAACGATCAACGTCACCCTCTTACTCGCTTACAAACACCATGCATTTCCGAATTTCCCTTCGTGCACATACATATTACATCGCCATCCTCAGCTCTGTAAACCGACCGTTCCCAGGTTAAAAAGGCTCAAGCTGGCGAGTTTCATCGAATAAATCGTTCGTATTTGGGCCCCTTTTCGTGGCAGCATTTGACACGTATATTTCTCGGTGGATTGCCCATGTGGATCGAGTCGTGGTACTTTTGCCGGTATAGTTACCGGAGATAGAGAAAGAGAGAAAGAGAGAGAGCGAAAAAGAAAGAGAGAGGCGGAAAGAAGAGCAGACGAGGTGAACAGCAGACTGCTTCCGTGGAATGGGACGCAATGAGGGTGGTTGGAAGAACGTGAGAGGGATGAAGAGGCGCATTGAGGATGTGGAGTCGCCCAGAGAGGGCACAGGGAACCGCGACAAGCGATTGTAATTACGGCAGCACCGAGAGCTTGATGTAGGCAAGAGAGAAACGCGCACGTTGCAATGCCGAATTTACACCGCGGCTAAACTAGTTACTTAGTCGACTCAATGTGTTCGCATCAACGTCGGCTTGCGCGAGAGAGAGAGAAAGAGAAAAAGATGTCTATATATGTATATGGAAAGAGAGCTTATCATGATTGCACTATATTTGCTACTCCACTGACGTCGACGTATGTTCCCGTTGGAATCTGGATCCCTTCTTCTCTCAAACATCATAGGACCGTAACGCCACTAGTTCTGTGAAACATGTTTACATACATACTGGCAATTATATAATTTTCTATTATACCAATTCCCTTCACTTTGTTCTCACAGCAAACATTGACCCAGAACTTTGTGTTTCACAATTTAAAGCAGAACTTGCATACCGCATCCTCGCAGCTTTTGCTTATCCATGCATATATATATGTTATATATTTTCTACGACGGATGAAGAGCTTTCTCAATTTTGGCTTTTCCGTTGACGAAGCCCAACGAGTGAGTAAACAGGGCTAAAAGACAAAGAGCACTCTCTGTATCACCGTTATTATTATTTTTTTTTATAACGATTTTGCTAAATTTGCACATCCTTGCAAAGCCGTCTTGACGTTACAGAAAATTAAATCGTCGACCATGAATAGGGTGTAGTTTATTATACGTTTGTTGAGCAACGTTGGTTCGCGACCTATTTACTCGTTATGCAATTATTAATCGAATAAAAGCTGCTTCGTACAAGTAAGAACTTTGATCTTCGATCTCACACGTCTCTTTCCAGCAACGACCACGATAACATTCATTAATTCTGACGACAAGAAATCCCAACGAATTTTCATTTTTCACGTCAATTGTATTGCTGTTGAATAGAGAATTGTAACGGTTACCTTTTTTTTTGATTTTTATGAAACACCTCGTGTGTAGGATTTTCGGAATGATGACGATGGCGAAATTTTTTGCAGCGTTATATACGCTCATCGGCGTACGAACGAGCTTGCGTTATGTAAAGCGATATATAATACGCGGAATATGCGATGTGTATACTCAAATTGTTTAAATATTGTCGGCCAATGGATATCAATTACAATTCAAAGGATTCTGAAATGTTTGCATATGATATGAGCGTAAATCTGGTAATCCAACGCATTTGTTAATTATCATGCCTGCAACGTGAAAATTGATTATTCCATGTAGATATACGGAAACGCTTTGAAAAATGAACGGGACTATTTTTTTTTGTTGAAAACCAAATGGGTAAAGCGAACGATCTCTTTTATCATATTTTGGCTACGTCATTCCATTAAAATTTCACTTTAATCCTTTTATTCTTTTTTTCGTGTCTCATTTATTTATTCATTTTTTTATTACCGTTGCGTCTGCGGTACTATTTTTAAAATTTATCAGGAGACGAATATTTGAAACAATAATAATAATAATAATAATAATAGAAGGCTGAATATTTCCGCTTCCGTAGTTGAAACGGAATATATTTGAAGCTGTTAATTCGTCCTGATGACGATGATAATTTTTTATATTACTGCAATGAGGACAAGTTAAAACGTCTTAATTATACAGAAGTGGAAAAGAACTTTGATCGTCAGACATTTGCATAAATGTATTCCGACGTCGCAGAACTATGTATACAGAGTCTACAAGACTTTGCGTGTATAATAAATGTATATATGTGTAATATATATTGTGGATGAGAGGGTAAAATATGAGCTTCTGGACCGTATTCCGAGTAATAATGATGCCTCCTTTTCACACAGCACCTATATTATATTTTCATCGTTTCTCGGTGCACCGTCGCGCTCGAGGCTGCAGGCATAAAATCCACTCTACGGTCCTATGTGTCAATTGAATTGAAGCGACCGAAGAACGATGAAAGCATTTAAAATATGATAATCACAGTTCGTGCAGAACGCAAAAACATTTTCCACATCAAGAAGCAAACTTTCGTCAACGATATTATCATATCGTATCACATGAAAAAAAAAATGTTGGGCGTTAAAATAATTTCACATTTCACTTCTAGTTATTTTATTTACGAGAATCAGCCTGACATAGTGGATTTAATGATCCAAGATATTCGAATTCCCTCTTCGGCGAGCGCTCAAAAAATATGTTTTGCCGTTTTGCAAAAACCGCGAAGGAGTTAAGGGGAGCGAGTCATCCTCCGAGGATTTCATTTTTTCTCTCCGTGCAGCAAAACCTTTGAAGGATGCTGTCATTTTCACACTTATCATCCTCGGCAACGATCTTTTTGCATCTCATTTTTGGACCATCGTAAAATCAAAAGCGGGATATCTGAAAAAGAGCACTTTCGCGTGTGTCAGTTGAAAATTCCGTTGGAAAATCTCTTCGGAAGATATTTATTACACCTTCGGTAAGTAGGCCAAACTGAATCTTCGGGGAAAATGGATAATTTTTTTGTTTTTTTTTTCGGATATCGTCTCTATTTCTATCGCTCCAATTTCAGATTCTCTCGTACCTGCAGTGTATGAAATTCGAAGGTGAATGTGTCTCTTGCTTTCCGGAGTCGATTTCTATCCGGTGCTTGCATATTCTCGCTCTCTTCCCTTTACTTTTTCCCTGTCTTTCTCGCTTGCTCTCTTTCTCTCTTTTCCTGTGGAATCGGTCGAGAACGTAATCTCGAAAGTGTCCGTACCACGGACTACAGTCCCAAGGGAAAAACCGCAGAGCAGCTATGCCGCATGGGGGAGTAACTATACTTCCAACTTATAGTTAATCTATATAGATATACAATGAATGTATACGATACAGGATGGGGTTTGCGAGGAAAGCGAGGATATGCAAAAGTGTATATATATATATATATATATATGAATAAGCAAGCATCTCACGTACATGTCTCGTTTTGGGGCCGACGAGAGTGTGGTAAAGTGGGACCGAATGTACATATGTCTGGTTATACATACACATATATATATACACACATATACATAGGTATATATGTATATATAGGCATACAAGTCTCATATGGTCCACGGAGGGCTGCAAACTTGCCGGAGACTTGGAAACTCGTGGAAGATGCGCGAAAAGTGGTACCGTGGGATATCCGCGAATGAGGAGAATTTGACTGTGCATATACGTCCATCAACGTGCGGGCCCTTTTATAGAAAATTAGAGAGTAAACAAAACGAAAGTAGATCCCGAATCGAAAAATGTATCAGCAAAGAATGTAGTCAGTTAGCAGTGAAGAATGTAAAAAGATAAAATTGGTATACCGAAGGCATTAAAATGTTTTTACTTTCTTTACTAAATACTAATTTGATATTTCTTTTTAATAAAAATATTTTGACCGCGAAGGAATCTTTCTATGGTCATTTTTTATTTAAACAAACTTATTTCGCCCAAATTGTCGTAAAGGATTCATGTGGAACGAAATCAGTTTGATTTTTTGAAAATTATTTACCGTTTTTTGGGTGCGGTTGAAAATAACGTGCAGACTTCGCGATTCGTATGTTTTTTTATTGCAATTGTTTGAGTCGCAGTCGTAGTTTATTTGTGTTGTAGGAAAAATAATGGGCCAAGTATGAGAATAACAGTTGGATTATTATTTCGCATGAAAGGCCTGGTACATCGGCAACTTTAGGTGCAGCAAGAAGTCAAGTGTGTTGGAGGTCTTTGGGGCACTTTCGCGAATGTGTGCACGAGCGTGCAACAAGACACCGCTAAAGAAGTATCTTTCGCGCATTCTTCGCTGGGTCACGATACGAAACATGTGCATATGCATTCAGCATATTTGGCCGCATGCAAATCTTCATACATCTCTCGAGACGATGGTAAATACGAAGATTTGGCCCCTGTGTACATTTAACCGCACTTCCATACACGAAAAAACTTGTACGAAAGTAGATGGATTTTCGAGCATCGGCAGAACTTGAGGAAATGCTACTTTTTGTCGAACACTTGCTGTTGTATAAATTCATATTATTTTTTACACCGGAAATAACATTATTCGAATTGAATAATTCAGGGAAATAATATTTCTTTTTTCCACTCTCACTTTAAACTCATGTATTATACAGTTTTTTTTCCGAAAAATGCCCGACCGAAATATGATATTTCTACTGCGACAGGAAATTAGGTTTCATACAAGGAAATTAAAAGAAATTCATTTATTCCTTCATTTATCCTCCAATTCCTTGCCCTCTTCGTTTAATAAATCGATCTAAATTCGATTAAATAAATTCGATTTAAATAAATTTCGTCGAAATAGTCATTATTTGAGTGAAAATCTATCGGCAAATTTGGTACCCGACGAAGGCTGACCTATACAGAGTCGTTCTACTGCCATCGAATCTCCCAAAGAATACGCTTCGTTCCGACGACGCTCATAATTCCACTTTTCAATCTTGATAACACGAGATTTATCCCTAACAGAAAATTGTTCAATTCCGATAATACTTTTTTCAAGTATTGATTTATTCTCCCTAAAAATAACATAATAATTATCAAATAAAAACCGCAATAGAATGTAGAATTATTAAAAAACCTATTCAGTAATAAAGTTTGAACAATTTCAGTTATTTCAAATATTTTTCGAAATATTTTTGAAGACATTGTTTTTTTTTTCATTGAATTTGAACCAATTGATTTTCGGAACATATTTCCGTCGTGTCCAGAAATAAAGAGCACGCCAGTTAAGAGGCTGGCGAAAAAAGAGGAGTTCCTTTTTTTCGTTTTGCTCCACACAGGCTTATTCAACAGTTTTTGTTTTGCTGTGACCAAAGTTGAAAATTTGTCCAGCCAGCACTATCGTTTGGTCGTGGATGACCGTATAACGTGGTAGAGGAAAAAAAAGAGCGCAAGATAAAAGAGTGGCGGTGTGTATGAGGCTCTTGCTTGAAATATGGAGCGGAACGCAGCAACTGACGTTAGCGAGTTGCTTGTCACATTATTTTTGCAGCCAGCGATGCGACTCGTGGGAGAGGGAAAACGAGAGAAAACGAGACAAAAAGATGGAACGAGGAAGAGCCAAGCTCGTTCGCTTACACCTGTACACAGCTCTACGGAATTTGTTCAAGTCAGCAATAACCGGGGAAACATAACGTGGCAAGCTTGAGTGCGGGAATACCTTTTTTTTTCTTTTTTTTTTTAAGCATGTTTTCGAACCATCGACGCGAGACGTTAAAAATGTGGGTAGAAAAATCCGTTATCATGATTTTTCATCCCTGATAATCCATCGGCGAAAGAAATCGTGGGTTCAGAATGTCATCCGGAAGATATAATGTTTGCATAACTGAACAAAAAAATGATGTCACTGAAAGTTGCCAATCAATTGAATACGGATTTTTAGAGGGTATTTAAACCGCCGTAAATGTCGGAATATAAGCGTTTTATTTCAGAGTTTTTTCGAGGTGGAAGAAAATGATAATAGAATTATGATATTGGAGGAAATAATTAAGCACACTTTTCTGTAACGAACAAAAAATAATTATCCATAAATATTTTAATAAACATTTATGCACACAACGTTTTTCTTCCTTTTTTCATCGAAAACCCAACGTGTTTCTTCACTTTTTAACAAGTATGGCTAATTTTTTTGTTAAGACTAAACAAATGTTTGAAAACTTTTCAGAATATTATTATTTGGTATTGTTTATTTCTCGACATGACCAAAGAAAATCTGGAAAACACGCTTTTTTCCAATTGTTCACAGTGGCGTTAGGCCTTTAAAAAAAAATAGAAAATTATTCTCCCTCAAAACGTTGATTATTCGAACACAGAATCGCATCTACTATAATTTAAATACATATTCCCATTTATCGCTGCATGTGTTGAATTACCTGTGGATGTAATTTTCCACGTTACGCGCAAACTGGAGTTCGATAGATTTGGCAAACATTGTCATGCACGACGACGAAACAGTGAATTACTTCGACTATTCACGCGGAAACGCTGACAGAATAATAATATTTTGAAGGGTAAAAAAGTATCAACGACCATGAATTATGATCCGTGTGCTATAAAAGAAAAACCCACCGTCGTGAAAATGTTATCGCTTTCCAATAATATGAAAGGGCGAAGCGTCCCTCGGTGACTAAAAAGAAACGCAGAAAAGGAATAACTTCTCTCCACGCTGATGTACTATTTTTCGCAACCCCCATGGCGATGCAATACAGAGAATGTCGGTCGGAAAGAAAGCAAAGAGCGCACTGGGATGCATTTCCCTGCGTTTCTCTCATTTCATATACACATATACGGTACTGGACAAAATAATGTACGTATCAGAAACCTTTCCACATTTCTGTGAATATATAATTGCCGCTGGAGAGGGATAAAATAATTTTTAATACGAAATAATGTTTTACATCACATTTACTATTAGTTTCACGTACAAAGGGTTCCAGGTTCGTACTTCATTTTCTCCAAATACTGAATATCGTGTTAGAAAGCCACTTTTAAGGGAGGAAAAACACGCATTACGAAATATATTCGTAATGAGCGCTCGTTAAAATTCCAATGAATTGATGGTGGAAATATCACAAAACTTGCCTGTTTATGTTGAACCACGATCGTTAAACAAAAGAAGATGTATTCCTGGCAACCGACCTCGTTCATTTCGAAAACCCCAACGAGGGGAATGAATAATTAACCGAATTCATTATAAATTTGTAATATGACAAATTCATCATTCTCAAAGGACAAATGCATGTACGATGTACAATGGAACATTTTTTGGAATAATATTCAACGATTGAATCGTAAATAACTACGAAAATTTTATCACAAATTATTTTCGCAGTAAAATTCATGAGATGGTACATGAAATATTTTGAAATATACAATTATTTAGTGAAAACAAATATTCAGGATAATCGAAAAAAAAAACGTAAAGCGATTTAATTCCAACGTACCTTCTGTTTTTATGGATTGATCATCGTTTTAGAACATGCCGCAGAATTATTCACAATCTTTTTTTTACATTTTATGTCTCCCAGATTGATGTTCAATTGGGGAAAAAGCGGAGATGAAAGGACCTTATTTTTTGAAGCAAAAAAAATTATCACATCGACATTTTCGTAGCTGTAAATACGAGAAACGGGACAAAAAAGGGATAAGATCGTGGTGTACTACTGTGAGAAAAGAAAATCGACGGTGAAGAGAATAAAATTGTCTCTGCTATTGGTCAACAACAGGATGATGAGAACCGCGAGAAATGAAAGCGGAAAAACGGTACATGGCACCGAGAAGACATCTGCATCGATGGATATTCGTATCGAAATCAGTTACAGAAATTGACACAGTTTTTTTTGTCTTTTCTTGACTCTCGAATCGATGGCAAATCGAGAAAAAAGCATTAATGAAAGCAATTCCTTTTCCGAAGCAAGAAAAAAATATATAAAAGAGTAATTTTTTTGTGGTCGTAGAAGCGCTCTTGTAAGAAAGAGAAAAGGGGAAAGATCGACGGTTTGGAGAATAAAACTGCTTTTTGCTGTTGGTCAACCAACAGCATGACCAGAACCGCGAGAAGCGAAAGCAGGAAAACAGCACATGGCATCGGGAAACGACAAACGGGAGTTATATCATTTAGGGGTTGGAAGAGCACACAGTTCAACGGGCGTGGACCCTATCATGGATCGTAAATCCTACAGGACCATTTTCACTCTTTTCCGCTCTCGCTTCTCCCAAGACCAAAGATTTGAAGATTTTCTTCTCACGTGTCTCGCGTTCTGTCTCCTTTTTTTCTGTCGCGAACACTCGCGGAAAGTACTTTTGGATGATTTTTCCTCGTGAGTTCATATCATGGTTGTTCCATCGACTGGACAAACCATCTTCGCTGTCGTCCATTATTCTCATTATATACATACATACATAGATATATAAAACTGTAATTACATAAATGTTTGCCCTTATACCTAAAAAATATATACAAATATATAAATAAAGGAAGAACAAGTTCATCCGTGCGATATTCAAGCTACGGATAAGCTATTCCCTGCTCGTACCATTCACCATCTACCAGCCCGAGCTCTCGCTCATCCAAAAGTTATGCCTTGCGTCTCTCACCGCACAATTCTCTTACAAACACACCCTCTCTCTCTCGCATTCTCTTTCGCTCTCTCGGGGTAGTGGAAGGAAATTAACTAGCGGAGATTCGAGCTTGGGCAAGCGGTAAATCACGCCGGAGGTTCGCATTAATTGGTTTGTTAGGCCATGTAACGGAAATGTAACCTAACCTTTATCAAGGTTTAATTGACGCGTCGTCATTACGAACGATCCATTGATCATTAACCCCATAAACGAATCGATCGTTTCGAAAGCAAATACAACCCCCTTTCCCTTCGTAAAGTTGATTGTCAACGAATGTTGTCTAATTTTTCATCCCCTCATTGTTATAGGCAATTGACAAATATTCTACGTAGTTCGGGGGTGAAAAATCCCATCTACCTTCTTTCGGCGATCGCCAAATGCATTTGCCGTTGGTTATAAATATGAATATAAATATTTATTCGACATCGAACGACGAAAAGATCAGGGGTTCGAAGCTCGTTAATCTTCACTAGCCGCGTCACACTAATGACACCCCAACTCCAATTTCTACCACCAGTAATATTGCGACGATCAACATGACACTGCGAGGTAGCGAGAGATAGAGAGGGAGAGTGAAAGAGAAAGATGGGGATACACAGAAACCCAACAGCATCTACAGAAGCATCTCTCGGGGCTCCTGTGTGGTAAAGACCCTCTCGCTTCTCCCTCCAGTCGCGAATTAACCGTAATGAAATAACGATCCCACGTTTTCGCTGTGGGTTTAACGCTTGACAAAACGCTCGAGAACACACATATACACACGCGTGCATACATACATAAGCCTGTATATAGACACTGTCTCAAAGACCGTTTTAAGACGTGATGACAATGTCGCCAAGATAGTCTCGTCTCCATTTTCGTTCTCTCTCCACAGCGCGTAAATAACGACCTCTTGAACAGCGTAAGCCACAAAAATTTACATCTTGTAGGTATACTTTTTTCATTCTTTCAAGAATATACCATTTAAGCTCCTAAAGTGACTAATTACCAGTGGAAAAATCGAGAAAACATTAATTCCTCTCGCACGCACACATGAGCGAGTAGAAAAACACGGACGCACTACTGTTTTCCCCAGTTTAATTAATGACGTGTCGTGACATTTTAGTACGATTCTCAACGCTGCAAAGAGAGAGACTGCTCAGACATCCAAGCTTACTTATTTTTCAAAAATTAAATAATACAATCACAAGAGACGAGCGATTGCGACGTGTATGTTGAAGTCTGGGTAGAATTCGGCTCGCCGGATGACGAACGAGCATCTCTCATCTAATTATCGAGCGATGAGAAATTAACGAGATGAAGACGTAATTTCGTATAAATTTATTTATCAGCAACTGGAAAATGACGTTCACGGAACGTCTGCGATCCATTCTGTAATTGGACTCAATTAAGTGCATACCTTCTCAAATTATGGACGATACGCTCTTAAGCGTGATTCGAAGTGAAAATGGTTCTCGAGTTTGACAAAGTTCGTCTCATAAGAGCTTCGATCAAAAGCTTGGCGGTGGCTGATGCTGCATCTTGAAACTTTAAAACGTACATCATCTTCCATGGCAGACAGAAAAACACGAGGCTCACAAGCACCCATGTTAGTTACGAAATTTTAGAGTTGTTCCAGATTCGTTTATACGTGTACGAATGTGACGCAATTTGTTACGAAACTTGTAAGCTCACGTTGGAGAGGAGGGCTGAAGCTCAGCGAGCAAAAGGGTGAAAGAAATGTATATGGCAGGTCAGGAACGTGACCGGTTTGAGTCGGGCGATGGGAGTCTGTGGTAAATAGAACTTGCGGAGGCTGCTTTTTTGATCAAAAACAGCAAAAGAGAAAGAGCGCGACGGAGAAGAGCAACGCGATCGAAAGTAAGAATGAAGAAAGGTCGAAACGTTTCTCCTCGCCAGTTTAGAGTTTCGGAGCTTTTTACATCCACCGGTAGAACTTTTTTCTCCTTCTTTATCCGTAAAACACACAAAAACGAACTCGCCAACGGGCTCTCTGGGTTTTCATAGATCGGGTGGCCCGCAGCATCACCTGCATAACTGGCACGAGTCTGGTCCGCGATCGTGAAAACGGCGGAGGATTGTACAGCCGGAGAGCAGCGCACCTCCAACGGAACATAAATTTCTGGTGCGAGAGCCCTGGGGCCCGTTGAATCCTTCGTAAACTGAGATTTACTACCGAAATCTGGTTGAAGTCTGCTCTGGCGCGCACTTTGTATCACAACTTGCGCAACGAAGCAACAGCGGAAGGGTAGTTAGAGGAAGGAGGAAAGCGAGAAAAAGAGCGACGGAGAATGAAGGAAGTAAGAGAAAGATAGCACGTGTATACAAGCGGCATCGTACTCGATAAATATGTGTCGGGGAAACCCCTTATGTTGTCTATACACGCACCAACCCTCTCGTTCACTACGTGCTGCGAAAGGGGCTGCGACTCGTCGCGTCTTTACCCACCACGATATCCCATTCTCTCCTATATGTTATTCAGTAACAAAATGGATATGCCATTTCACGACCGAAATGTGAGTTATTTCATCCTTCTTCGAGGATCGCTACATGTATTGAATTCTCAATAATCGCATCGAAACCCAAAGATAACGGTGTGATATTTTCTCGAATTTCTAATAAGCGCTGATAAATAACGGTACTCGTATCAACCGCAGCTGGTTCTGACTTTTTACGCAACACTTTGGAAGGGAATTCAACCGAAGAAGGCTAGTCACGAGCGTTTTGGATTTTTTGTTCATAAAAGAGATCTGTATTTCTGTGGCTATTAAAGTCCAGGCTGTTTCACATCTGCGTTCGTACATAAATCGCTTCAATGTGGATTGGTATGTGTTTTTATATTAACTACCCCGCAACGGGGCTGTGTTTGATGCACGCAGGGTCGAATGCATAACTTTTGGAAATCGCTGAAAAATTGTGCTGAATTAGCTGGGTTTCTCGTGATTATAAACGCCCATGTGACATCGCAGTCTTCGTTAACTGCGATGGAACCTCGTTTTCTGTTTGAACGTACTCGAGAGGATAAAAATTACAAGATGTAAATTCGCTCAAATTTACTTGCCCCAAGATGGAAAATATTCGACGCTTGATCCAAAAGATCAGAAGGAAAGTTTTTGGCAGCGATACCGGAGTAATTTTTTGCAGGAGAAAAATCCTCGAGGGAAACTGATATATTTTATGTAACGTTGCCGCAAAAGCATGCCCCACTTTTTGTCCGTACGAATTTTCCCTTGTTCGATATTAAAGTTCCGAAAAAAGCATTTATTTCCGACAGAAGTTAATATATGACGTTAAATAATGAGTGAACGCAAACAGTCTGTTCAGTGTGTCGTATTCGCTTTCGTCACTCGTAGAAAACTCGACATATTCCGTGTGAGCCAAAAAAGAATCGAAATTGACACTTTTCGATCGAGATATTCATGGCGTTTCGTGGAGAAAACAAAATGGAAACCGATTTATGCTGTACTCCGACAGAGTGAATTTTTCATGCGGTAACTGAAAAAAAAGAGAAGCGTGCGATCATTCGGAAATTTAATGTAAATAGCTCGCGGCCGGAGGGCTTTTGAAATCCACAATATTCTTTTTCATATATCGCGAGTCGTACGTGAAACGATGTGAAAAGTCCAGAAAGAGTAAACATTACGATCGGTAAACTTCCACAGAGAGTAATATTCTGCGTGTAGCCCAAAAACGCAAAATGCAATATAGTCCTCAGATTTCCGTACGGTCTGTCAAGCACGATGATGACGTACACGTGTTTCATCCCGTTTAGAAATACGTGTTGTATAGGGCGTCCCAGAACACGAGGTGAATAATCTCAAGGTAGATTCGCGATGAAATAACGAGCCAATAAGTGTTTTAGTATTTTTCGATACGACCAAATCCCGCAGAGTTATTAATCGTCCAAGTTTGAGCCAATCGCGGACGCGCTCTCTCTTCACTCTGAAGTTCGCCGCGCGACGGCATGCTTCCGATTGGCTAAACTACATTGATTGATAACTCAGCAGGGCTTCGGTGGATAAAAAATTGTCTTTAAACTTTTCGACTCGGAATTTCGTTCCCGATCCAACTGTAAATTACCGAGGGTCAATTCTGGAACATCCGGTATTAATGTTTCATAAAAACCTGCAATATAATCGGGAGTACCGTTAACGAATTAAAAAGAGAAGGTAGAAAAAAAAATCTTGTTCAACACGCCTGTATAGATGTCGCTGACTGCGTGAAAAACGATTTTCACATCGCGGCGCACGTCTATCTTATAAAATACTCGTCAAGTGACCAGTTTCTTCACGCTTCGGGAGATGCGTCGATCGGGCGTGTTCGCTTGATCAATAATGACTATATATGGATCAGGTAAAGATGAGCTTGCACGGCGTGAGAAGAAATGTGACAGGGTACGTGATGTAAAAATTCCTAGAAAATTGGTTATAAATATATGATATGGATGGGTGAGAGGAAGAGGGACGTAATGAGAGTCTTTTCGTGGCCGACGTTGGATGGAATACGCCTTTTTCTTCGCTGAGGTTTGAGGGTATACGTACAAACCCTAAGGGGCAAAGGTGACCAATGACTCGATCACCCTCGAGGCTTACGTCGCGTCTATCTGGGAATCTTCTCATTGGCGACGCACGCAGTTTTCTTTCCGTTGCGTTATTGCCTAGATTCGATCGATCTTTCCGTCGTGAAAATGCGGTTGGAGGTTGAGTGTGGATCGCGCATCTTGACGAGAAATTTGGAATAAATTTGTGGTTTTTCGTTGCTCAAAACATTATCGTTATTACCATCTGGAATAGGCACGAAAAAATATTATTACATCCTTCATTTATGTAATTTCTTCATTGCGGAGTGAATTTATCTTATTTTAGCCGTTTAGTATGAATGGGTGGGAGGAAAACGTTTTACCGTTCAAAGTTGAAGTTTACCGATTCCTCGGAATATTTTTTTTAATACTCATCGTAAAACACGAACGTGAATTGTACATGCAAAATGCCAAAAGAAACACATCGTATACACATACGTCAAAAGGTCGGTTCAAGTTGCATACGAATTTAGCACGTCGTAGATTCGGAGGTTCACAAACGACGAGCTTGACTAAAAATATCTTGTATTGATCGCTTTTTTTCCACCGAATTAATCTCCAGTGAGCTCGTATCCCTCTTCGGTATTCAGCCAAAATTCGAATGTTCTGCATTCACGTCAATTCACCACGATGTCTTAATATCTCTTTTATTAGCTGGCTTGTATTGTCATTTTTCAGGAACGCACTTAACCATCAGCATATCATTTTATCATCGAATTGCCAAAAGTAATAATTTGAAAATGATTGAAAAATTATCTGAATTCTTCCACGGCTGAGAATTATTTACGTAGAGATGAAGGAAGATTTCCAAGATCATTCTCCCCCTATTTCGATCCCCTGAGCGTCGCTTTTCATTATTGATTTTCGAAATGTAAAATTTGTAAAACTGGGGATAGGTACTCGCGATCGCCCGATTATGCTTTAGCGTTTGAATTCAATTGAATTCTTGCGAATTCAACTTTTTATTAGAAGCACTTTATTGCGTCGTCCGCTACGGTACTCGACAAAAAAAAACCCGCTTCATTATTTCATTTAATCACCGATTATAAACATTTTTGGCGCAGTTTATACATGTGCATTCCGAAAAAAATATGAAAAACAATTGAACGGGCGAAACCCTTTTTTTGCCATGAAAACTTGCACCTAACAAGACTGTTATTCACCGTCACACGATTGCGGTCGTTGTATTATATATACGGTGCCGGGTAGGAAAGCTTTGACTTGAGGAAAGTTTCCAGCAGTTGTCGAGCGATGGATCGTTAAATCGCCGTTTGCAACGTGACGTGGAGCTTTAGACACATAAAGTTTGCCCGTTATAGTTCGACGAGTGGTAATGATTCATAATGCAATGAGCAAACGCAATGAAAATTCATCGGACCGTAATAACATTTGTTTATTTACATTGTTTAATACACACGTTTTTTACATTCTAATTCACTAACTCCTGCTGTATCCCTGGAGCACCAAATACCAGGGAATGTCTCGATTTGCGAGTCGAGTCTAGAAAGACGATTTCAAAAAAAAAATAAGACTAAAAACAATCATAACAATCGGAATAAAACTGTTCCGACATCAACGTCGACTCTCTCGACTTTATGGAAGCTTTCCTTGCCGCCATACCGATGCTTACTCGCACCGAACGTGAAACCTAATTTTACGGTCCGTAAGCTTCTGGTCCAGAGAGAGGAAGCACAGAAGCGAGGGAACGAGAGGAGAGAATCTCCCAAGCAAACCTGCTGAACAGGCACGATTTCTACACTGTCTTTTTTCTATTTTTGCGTGCAACATCTCGATGCTCTGTCGAGTGAAGCTTTTTGCATATACCTCTGAAATCTGTTATTCTGAATCTGTCGAAGGAAAACAATAACTTTTTTACATTCAAATACGATAATTGACATTTTATTAACATTCATTTCAATTTTTTATGAATCTCCGTGCTGTGGAATCGTTCACAGATTCAAATCTGACCTCAATCAAATGTGCTAGGTGCATAACGCCATCGAGAAAGCTTAGAAAGCCCCAACATTTTTTATATATTAATTGTGCCTCGATCCAAGTCGTAAGGGAAAAAAAAGAACATGGTCCCAATTCGTACGTGACAATCCCTAACAAAAAAAATATAAAATATGGATCGTTATTAAATCCTCTTTCACACACGTACGAGGAGATAAATACCGTCCCGTGACAAGCCCCGGACTATCGATAGATCGATGAAGCCTCGTCGATAATTTGAAGGTCTCGAAGCTGACTAGGTACAGCCTCTACTTTGATCGCCTCGTACAAACGTTACAAAAGAACCTGAACGGGGGATTTGGAGAACGATTTCGCGAATATCCACGTCGGTCAACGGGAATTGGGAAAAGATTACGGAATGAGCGTGTGACCTAAAAGAGAGAAAGAAAGCGTTATACGGAGAACGATGGACAGACATGGATGGAGAAACTTTTGGACCAGCAAAGAAAGAGAGATATCATGGACAATGAAGAAAGATGGCGACAAGGGAGACAAAGAGATGCGAAAAAGATGGTGAGAGATATGGAAGGACTTTTGGGATGAGATATGGTCGTACTCTTGATAGCAAATATCCGAAAAACGGGACCGAGGAGTTTCCAAGTGCAGAGGAATCGTCTAAACCACCTGCGGTCTCTTTTTCTCTCTATTTCTGCTCCTTCAACCCTAACTTTTTCTCTTTTTCGAACGACCATCTTTTTCATACTCTTTCCCTTCCTACTTGCGTGTATCTATGTATATGCAGGGGAAGGAAGAAGGGAGAAATTGCCACATCATTTATTATATATATATATGGAATGTATATAATATGTATACATATATGTATATATATGTATATGCAGTTTCTCTATCTTGTCGAGATCCCCGAGAGTTTCGAACTATCCCACGAAGGTCGTAGCATCCCCTCTGGATGGGTCAGAAGACCACCAGCCAATTTCTTTGAGTGCCGGTTGGCTGGAGTACAGTTATCTCCCTTTTTTTTAATCTCTCATTCTCTCAACTCTTTTTGTATTGTCCTTCCATTGTTAACCGATATCCATGTGCTGAAGCGTATTTCCAACAGATTACAAGCATTCTCATGGAATTTTCATCGTTGAGTGTAAGCGTATGCGTATTTTGGATGAAGGAATTTTTAGTAGTGCACCATCGTTTGAATTAAAACAGCAAATGACTGTGTGAATTTTATTGACGAATAGAAGAGGAGAGGAGGGAAAGAACATTGTCGGAAGCATCCAGAGATTTAGCCACGCAAAATTATTCTGTGTTGGATGAATATTTGGGAATCCTTGTTGATCAAACGATGTGTATACAAAATCGAAATTTGTCGAACATTCTTTTTACGGGCTATTGAATTATAGAGATGCTCGTGAAGAATTTAAGATCCCTCTGAGGAAGCCTGCTGTTATTTTCATTGAAATTTACGATTAGATAAATAATAAATGCAGTCGAATATTGAATATCGGAATAAAAAATATTAAAACCAAAAGTTTCTTATGAAGAAAATATAAATTTACACAGGTCCAAATTCGATACATCGAGAATGGATTTAATGATTGAATGTTCATTAAAAAATATTCTCAACGGTATTGAAGTACTTTCGCGCTTCTCGTTTTCCCCCATTTCGATGGATCCCACTTAAAAATATCGCACCGGCTTTTTTTTTTATTTGAGCACTTAAAACAACATTGAAATCCGTCAATGTCCCGCATTGATGAGACTAGAGCGAGGCTTTTATCACACATTATTAATACTTTTCAATCGATTCGCGAGGGATTTATTATTGTGACATCTTCGAAATATAATTTTCCTCGATGATCGTTATTTTCAAATTGCAATTTTGAATTAAAATGACCCGTTAATGACGTTAATAGTTGCTCTTGACATATTTTTATATTATATTTAAAATAAAATATATATAAATAAATGGAACCTCTTTGGACTCGACGATGATGAAAAGCAGAAAGCTTTTTTGTAGAGCACTGAATTTTCTTTGAAAAAAAAATGTCTTCATCCACGAATCACTTACGAATTTCTTGTAGAATATCACGTGTACATTTATATCACATTCCATTCTACTTTTCTTTTTTGTTTTTTTTTTACAACATATTTTTCTCGCACCACGTGAACAAAGATTCCTCTTCTATTTCTCCTCCATTCCGCATGACAATATGACGACAAAACGCCTTCAACGAAGTATCGCTATCGGCGCAGTGCTTCCTGGGTTCTGAATTTTTCATTTTAGCCAACGCGTATGTCCATTAATGGATACTGGAGCGTTTTTCACTCAGTTGAAAACAAATTGATCGTCTGTGCTGTATCGATTATTTCGGAATGAAGACAAAAAGAGGGGATGCGAATGTGCATCTCCGCACCCTTCCGCCACTAATCCCTCAACACAAAAGATTCCGTCATTATTTTTTGAATATTTATATTTTTGGAATTTTTAACCAAATTTCGGAAACTATGAAATCAAGTCTTATATCCGAGTGTTGAAAATAATGTACCACACAAATTGGAGTGATTTTATATCGTCTAATTCGTCGCAATATTTTATTTGTGAGTATTCTCGAATATAATCACGGTCCATCCACGTTTCCTCACAGTATTTCACTCATTAACAGTTTTCATATGCAAAAATGGTGATTTATTTATCGACACAGTTATTATTATTATACATTAAATTTTCTCTCTCTCTCGCTATTCATCTGGGTTATTGCTCCAAAAAGGAATAAATTAATTCAAATTCGCGATAATGTTTTCCATCGGCCGTTGCATGCATTAATTATTAAAAAACAGTTATCAGTTACCTTTTAACGTAGGCGTTACACGGTCAGTGACGTCGATTGTTCCATTTTTTTACGATAATCGTTGAAAGCCGAATATTATTCAGAATAATTCGAAAAGTGGATATTCGTCACGTTTGACTGATTAAAGTTTGTCAATTGTGAGAACAGACTGCTTGCGAGGCTAGAGGAGCCTTAGAACTTGGTTAAAAGAAGAAAAAACGAATCGGGAAAATACTACAGACAATGAGGGTGAAATGTATTCATGAAAAATTCGTAAATGGAGAATAATCTTCCGATTCTTCATCGCCATCATCAAAGCTCTCGTTATTTCACGCTTTATTTCAGCGAAAAGACTCTCGAGTATATAAGTACATATATACATTAAAAACTAATCACAAAAGAATAATTAGCCACAGGTAATTAAATCTCGCTCGACGAGCGCTCCTCGCAAATGGTCTTATCGAAGAAATAATATTTTTTCTTTCGTTTCTCGCTTTCTTGAATCGTGTCACCCGATTTTCAGGATCTGCAAACACCTTTTCACGCCGGTATATATATAACCGTGCCGGCGTAAGTGGCGAAATTTTATTTCCGCGCACTCTGGCGCAATCTCATTATTTTTCATCTTAATTACGCCTCGCTCGAGGTAGACTGTTAGCTCTTCACGGCTGAAAGAGACAGAGATTGAAAAAGGGAGATCTGGCATCGGAAGCGGACGTGCGCTGGTGAAGACTCAATGGGAGCCTCATCTTGTCCTATGAATCATCGACAAATTTCGCTCATCCATCGTTTTCTCGTAATTTTTTCTTTTTTTCTCTCGCCTCTCCTCTCTCTCTCTCTCTCTCTCTTCATCCTCCTCTCGTCCGCGTTAGGAAATAATGATTCAATTTTCCGAGTCTCGAGTTAATTCCCTCTATTATCGGGTGGGTAGGGAGAGCTTTTTATGATGGATGGATTTTTTTCTCGAGGAGGAAAAAAAAATGGTGCACTGTTATGAAATATCCTGTAAATTAATAAAAATAAATCAATTCGACGCTAGCCCGACCGAATCCTCTCTCTTCTTGTCTCTCTCCCTCTTCCTTTTTCGCGTTAACCGTGTCTCTCGGATCGATAAATCAAAGTGATTCTATTTTCGTGATCGGCGAGACAGCCTTGACGGATGAACGAGATGGTAGTAACACCGTTTGGTAATTAACGATTTTGCGGCGAGAAACGCGGTTAACGATAATGCCAGTATGGAGGAAAGCCCTGCTCCGATGTGTAACAACGTTGAATATACTTTTACATTTTTTCCCCAAGTGTATAGTCTCTCTCTCTTTTTCCCTCAAACACTTTCTCCCTCGCTCGTCCTTTCCAACATTTCCTGGACCAAGTGGCTCCTCTTTTTTTCGGCCTCAACCGTGAAAGCACAAGGCGATGGCAAAAGGCGGGAGTACCAGCATTAGCGCTAAGAGCACGAGAACAACGTAACCGCGAAGCGTAACGGCGTTACACTTTGAGGAGGCGCCAACCTCAGCCCCATGACCTCTTTGTTTCTTTAGCCTCGCATTCTGCATTAGTAACAAAGGCCAGAGATTGATTGATGAATCGAGTGAAGTTGTCACCGTACTGACGAGACTCCGCGGTCCCAAGATCGCAACCCTTCCGCCTCTCGCGCGACAAAAGTTGCAACATATTTTACCGGAGCTGTACGAATTGATTGCTTGCTCAATATTTTAAGCATTATGGTAAGAACCCCTTAATGAGAATGTTAGAAAAAAAATAGACCGACAAAAATTGAAAAAAGAAATCAAACAACTCTTAAAAGCAGAAAATTTCGAATATTCTTCTTCTCCGCGTCTTTTCATCTCATCAAATATCCAGACATTTCCAAATTTTTTCAAACATCCTTCAAAATTCTGCATGTTGTAAAAATGAGAGACTTCGTATTTTCAACGTTGACGCAACGCGAATTCTCATCGTTAATTATAAATTCTAATCGATTTGCAGATTTTATTGAATCTCGATTCGGTTCTCTCAAATTCTTGTATCATATTGATTATTACTTTTACTTAACAAAATGTCGTAATTTTAATGAAATATACATGACGTTTCCATCAATTATTAATTACATTGCAATACCGAGTTCGGAATACCTTGTCAAATACAACCAAAGTTCGACGCAACTTTCATTGACGTGAGAACTTAGTTTCACCCCCCCCCCCCCTCCTCCCCTTCACCCTGACAATTCTACAACAGCATATTATACATGTATATCCTTAATAAGTATCTAGCGTGGTACGAGTGAGGATTGCGTGACCGGTCGCAAAACCCGAAGGGAAAAGGGCGGTCGGGAACAGGAGCGCCAATCAATTCGACGTCAAACTTTGTACTAAGCCGAGTTTCGTGGCTTTAAGACCAACGCACGGGGCAACACGATGGACTTCCGTTACACTGTTAATGTACGAGAATGCTAGCCCAATTACGAATTACGACCCCCCCCCCCATATTCAAGAACAAGAGATGCGAGATTTTGATTAAGCAAATTTATAATTAGATAATGAAAAAGATATCGGAAAATAGGGTTACAAAGATCACGTAATCCGACTCTGAATTGTACAAATATGCATTTGCTCTTTGCGCAACTCGAATTTTTTTTCAAGCCTCGAAGCAAAAAATGTTTTTTTTTTCAATTATACAACACCTACTGGGATGAAAAACGTTGTAAGTCTTGTTTTCCTTTCATCAATGAAAGAAATCATTTGAGATTATCGATGACGTTTGTTGGTGCAAGAGTGTTGCCATTGAACTGCCTTAAACCTTTTTTTTTCTTCCAGTATCAGTACGGATGTCGTAGGTGTGGGATAAAGAGGGAAAAGACATGAAAAGACAGAGGGAGAGGAAGCTGAGAGTTTCGCCCTTCCTCTTTACTTTCGAGCTTAACCCACGAGGGAACTCTATTAATACCATTAATTATGAGACACCGATTGCCCAATAGTACATAAGATATATACATCGATGTATATATATACATATGTGGGTATATATATACCATAAAGGATTCAAAGAGTTCCATTGTGCTTTTGGGAAAACCATTGCCGAGAAGAAGCGATTCCCAGTGGCGCACACATTGTTATACACCATCAAAGTATTGTATGGTGGTTTGCCATTGGGTTAAGAGAGATCGTTTCTCGCGAATTTTCGCGAAAGCGAGAGAGACAGTGACGGAGAGTTCGCGCAGCTTCCATCGGGCTTTGAAGATCCGCTGAGAAACTTGGCAAAGTTTTCAGCCACACGGGGAACTTTTTGTTTTTCTAGTCGTTGCTATTCATGACCAGTTGGAAAAATAGTGGCCATGTTGGTCACGGGGCTGTGGTGGAAAAAAAAACCATGGTGAAATGAATGGAACGAAGGGATGGTTGAGAAAAAAAAAGGAAACGATGAAGCAAAGTGGAGAAGTGGAAAACGGGCAACGAGGGAGAATTAGAAAAAAAAACCGGTTAAAAAAGCGACGTTTCTTTTTATCTTTAAAGGCATTGTAAAGTCGCAATTTCCTCGAGTTATCTTCACGATCCACACTTTCATCGCGCGACGATTTTTACCATCGTGGCGGATCATCGAGTACCTCGTTAAAATCGTCAAGAGGGAAACCAACCTCGCGACTAATTGCGCCATCTTCGAATCTTAATGGCGTTCGATCATCTTTCGACATCTTCCATACCAAAAAAGTAAACACTTTTTTTCTCCTCTCATTCTGACACTCATCGAAATTCTCTGATCTATCTGCGCATATTTTTAGACGAGGCTCTTGTTTTCCTACCCTGAACCTCGAGGGGCTCTCTACTCGCTTTCTGCCTCTCTTTCTGACTGATTTAATGAGAAATCGGTGGCAGACGGTGGTATGCATTATTTCTTTTTCATTTTTAGACTCAGCACGAACAATCGAAAAAATAAACTCATCGTTGTTGATTTTTACATGCGTTTTTTCAGCAACGAAAATTTCGTTCCTAAAAATCCAATTTTTAGTCAAAACAAAATGAACAGGAAATACAGTGTGTATGTAAAATAATATTGCTTCTCTCGTATAAAGTCTGAAAATCTACTCATAAAAATTACGTTGATTAGAAAAGTTTTTAAACTTTAATATTATCTTATATTAGCTTCAACTATGAAGTTTAATGGCTTTCCTATCTTTCAGAAGACTTTAATAAACCTACCCGAGCTTCTTTCGAATAATCGAATTCGTGTTACTTTTACAAATTTCACCCTTGTTTCTCGCAAAAGAATGAAAAAAAGGGCAAAAGCATTGAATGAGTTATCCCTCTCGTTGTTTTACACTTTTTCTTTTCGATATATTTCAATATGAAAATATATTGCTGTTGTTTTTTTTTACCTTTAATTCACGAATCATCGATTTTTGGGTCGTCGATGTCTGAAAGATGCATGCGGAGTTTAAATGGGTGATCCATCGGAGATGTAGCGTTCGAATCGAGGTCGTGAATGAGGATGAATACCGGTAGGGAATACCGAGAGGGAAATGTGCAATTCTCTTATGGTTTTTGGACGGAACAAGCGGGTCGGCCCATTCTTTCTGTACACTTTTTTTCTCGGCTAACTCGAGCCTGGGGAATTCCAGACCAAAGGTTATCGGAAGTGGTGCAGAAGGACAGGGGAAGTATCGAGGGATGAAGGGTTACCTGTCCGGCAGACTCGACGATTTAAATCAAGTTGATTTAGGCCTCCTCGCTCCAGGTGGACTCAGGGGATAACATCGTTTCGAGTATTTCGTGGTTGAACGTTTGCACCGGCGATTTTGTAGCTATTCATAGTTGGGCTATGAAAGCCCTGACCCTTCAGAGAGATGAGACTGCGGCGTACCATCGCATATACAATATGGATCTTTATGTAAATAAATACACATATATATGTATATATGCATGTTATATTATACACAAACATATAACATACTGCATCATGTATGAAATTCCTCAACGTTTCGTATTATTTCATGTAAATCAACGCGAGTATGGAATTTTAGAGCGTTGCGAGTTAACCAGCGCGTGTAAATATTAAAATACATAAATAAATATAGTTTCGCAAGTGAGCGCTCGAATATAAACCATTCGTTTTATTTAGAAATATACGAGCAATATTTTTAGCAGAAATATTAAAAATATAATGTTGCAAAAATGACTTTTTGCAAATTACACGTTTTTTTTTTCGAAAAATAACTTTTATATGCTCACCTTTTTTTCAATCACGTCAATAGTTCCAAAGAAACTTTTTCATTGTATTGTTCCATTTATCTCGGTTTTGAGTATACTTGAGAAATTTATCAAGCTGACCCCAGGGTACCATCGACTCCGAAAGACTTCTCCGTGTTTAAAAAAACTGGAGTATTCTCGGAGGGTTGATAGCTGGCGATAATTTGACGCGTACTGTCTAATTCGTGCTATTTCTAAAATAGGAAAATCCCAGCACGTTTTCACGTCAGCCCAAAAAACCCTTCTCTTCTGCAACGCTTTTTGGTGCATACTTAATTTTATCCACATGGCGAGAAGTTTGAGGAATCGCGGCAGGGCAGAGAACAATTTCTCGATTTTGAGATACGTGAAACGAGGTGATGTATTTGTGACGTGGAAATTTTGTGGTGAAAATATCGCAGATTTAAAATGACGAGAAATAATAAGAATAATAAAGGCAACCTCGTTCGTACAATTAAATAAATCATTTCGTCTTCGAGCTTTTAGACAAATAATGATCCAACCCTCTTTTGTTCGGTAAATAGGTTAAGCACCGTGTATACGTATAGGTATTTATCACTGTGTCGTCCAGATTAATGACTAAAGTTACGAAGTGTACATCTATGCGTTTCAATTTTGTATAGCGTCGGAGGCAGGAGAGGAGGTTTGATGCTTTGTTCGCCAGTTTCCGAGCGAAAGTTGCTGGAGTGAATAGACGAAGAAAGCGCCTAAAAGCGTCGTCGCACCGAGCTCTCACAAGCTTAAGACGAATTTTGGAAAAAAGTTGACTCGACTCATCCCTGCGACCTATGCATTTCCCTCTACCATTTATCGATATACCATCCCTTACTCTCGAGTGCAGAATCGACATATTCAGTACACGAATCGGCAGCGGGAAAAATTTTAGCAATCAATATATGCAATTTCTTGCCATTGAAAATATCTCGCTGTTAAATATTCATATTTTGCGACGATCTGTCATTAATGATTAAAAATTGTTCGTTGGTATAGCGAGTTTACTTTAATCATCGAAATCGAAAGATTTTAAAAAATTTGATGAAACGAGTGTGGTACAGGGAGGACAAAGTGTGTTCGTAATATCAAAATCCTCATGGACTGGATGGGATCCTAGCGATTAAGGTCTAAATTGCACGAAGATGTGCAATGTCATGATTATTTAAAAAAAAACGAAAGAATTCATTGATTTTGTCAAACACTTGTGATCAATACACGCATGTACGAGTGCAATGGAGTAAGAGAATTTACGTTAAGATAACGAGAAAACAATGGTCTCGTTTACTAATCACATTACGAAACAAGAAAATAAAAAAGGAAGTAAATGTGCGCAATCACTTTGAGGTTAATCATTGCCCATGAGAATTACACGGAGCTAAGGATCGGATTTAGAGCTGATCGGGGTAATCAGCCTCTGATGCTGATCCCGTTGAGGGTTTCGGTCGTACCACTTGCTGGTCGAGGATCCTGGACCATCCATGTAGTTGGGCATCTGAGACATATACAGAGAGAGAGAGAGAGAGAGAGAGTAGGAGAGACTCACAGCTCGTACATCGTTTATAGGGTAGAGGGATGATGCTGTTGAGCGTATAAAGCGGCCGTAACGTTGAGCCAATGTTGAAGGATCCACGGTGAGAGAGGTGAGAGAGAATCAACGTCGAAACGAACAGGAGAGGTCGACACAGCGCGAGAGACGCTCGACTACGTGGATAGGCTCGTTACACGCCATCTTTATCTCTCACCCCTGCTCGAAACTACGAGATATAACGGAGGCGAACCACCGGGGTGTGATTTCGTCGGTACGAAGAGGATTAGCGTGCTCCTCGTCGCCAGAGAAGCAGGAATCGACGAGAAGGAAGGTTAGAGGGTTTCGTGGTCGTTATATGTATACGGGGACGGACATGCAAGAAGGGGTTGAATGCTGCGAGAGGCGTTTGGTTCGCTTCGACGAGGGATCGACGGTAATGGCAATGGACAAACGTTGCTTCGACCGAGCTTCCGCAAAAGAGAGAGAGAGGGAGAGGGAGGCTGAGGAATAAGGGCTGAAGAAAGAGAGAGAGAGAGAGAGAGAGAGAGAGAGAGCGACGAGAGTGATGAAGAAAGAAAGATAATGGAAGCTCCTCGAAGAGCAAGAGAGCTGAATCGCTCGCGTTTGGACCAACCGAGGATGGAACGAGAGGATGGCGAAGAGCAATGAGAGGAGGAAGAGGCAGTAAGGAGGCGGAAACAGGGTAGAGTTGTAGCGAAGAGAGCTGAGCCTCGTGGGACAAAAGTGCTGTTCCCTGTCGTCTGTGTTCCTGGCATCTCCACGCGTTGTGTACCCATAGCAGAGAGCGGGCCGGAGAGGGAATGACAAGGGTGGAAGATTGCCACGTTTTCTCCTCGATCTGCACACGGTCGTTGCCTTAACCCGTACTCGATCTACTTACGCCTTGTCACTTTGCGAACAAGGCAGATTCGATTGTTCCAAGGGCGTAAATGGACCCGTCAAACATTCCAAACGAACTGTGCTGTGGCGCTTCAACTTTAATACTGCTTTACGGTATAATATCTCTATTGCTATGTTTATCATATTAACTATCATAATCATATTCTGTTTTTACACGAATTTTACAACTGAATTGCAATCACGTTTTTCGGAATGTTGCACTGGTTCGAAAAAGTATCTCATGCAACCACCCTCGGAATTATTCATCGAATAAATGTTTCCAATTTTGAGTAACCAGGAAATATTTTTGGAAAAGCTATGCTTTTCTGAATGGACAATGTATGTATCATGGAGAGTAGGAAAAAAATAACTAACTATAAAATGAATGATCGCAAATTCGCAGCGGTCGTTGAGAAGACAATTTTTCAAGCCAAGTTCTGAGATAACGTTGAAAAGTATTGCGTTTTCTACAATTAATTATATGGCGTATATCGATAAAGTAATCAACTTGGACGTGTAAAACAATTTCAGTTTCGAATATATTTGCAATTAGATATTTTTCAATAAAATTTCCTTCAATCTCTCTCCACCCTTCTGTCTACTCTCCCCTCCCTCTCCTCCTCTCTCTCATTCTGTTATTTCTGTTGCATTAACTATATCGATAGGTCTATTATTTCAATATGGATATCTATACAGAACCTATCGATATAACGCTCTTATTCGCTCGACCGGTTCAATTTGCATTACGCCCGACTGCGTATAGCCGAAGGATCAATTAAATTTCTATTAAGAGGAGCAGGCTTTTTTTCGCCGACGCTGCGTGGCGCCATTTATCGAGGGATTTGCGTCCATGGCTCTCGTGTGCTCTGCTTTGCCACGAAAAGAGGGGGTCGAAAAAAAAAAATGAGATAGATCTGCGAATCTTTTACGTGGCCCTTTCTCTCTCATTTGCTCTCCAGGGGCCCTACCGCATAATTCCTTCAGAGCTCGAACCCGTGCACCAATCGACCCACCGCATTTCACGTTTCCGCGCTGCGTCCTTTTTTCCTCTGTCGTTTGGACTTCTTTCCCTCTGCGATTCGCTTTTTCGTTTGAATTATTTTCCTCGTCGGATTATCGCGTGTCCGGCTTTCATCGTGTCGTGGATTCGGATGGGAAGGGTATTGTCGTAGCGATTTTATTTTCGTTAATTAATAAATAAACAAATCTCAGTGCCAAATAAGGTTCATCGAATTATCCTGATAATTCGTACAAAGAAAAACTTTTTCCGTCCGATAAGTATATGTATAATTCCCATGTACGTATATGAGTCAATTTCTTTTCCATTTTCTCTTTCCGCCATCCGAGTTTTTGTCCGGTCAGAGCACCAGCTGGCACATACGTTAGGTTCGTCTCGTCGGGCGCGACGAAAGGAAAAAAAAAGCGCAAACAAAAAGTTCCCGCACCCACGAAAGCACGTACATACGTTTGTGGAAAATCCTCAGCCATGTCGACCGAGCGAACGTTGCGAATTTCCGTCTGCGCCTCTTCTTGCACCGCGCGAGCTGCAAAAAAAACGAACGTTGTGTTTGCGGTTTGCTGATCCGTCATGGTCGAATTTGGACAAAATTTTTTTGGCATTCCCCGGAACCATTTGCCAGACGTGCTCTATGAGACTGTATTCAGTTCGAGGAGAATTTGTGCACGATGAATAAACAATATATTCATGTTTTTTTTTCAATTTTATTCTTATCAGGATTTCGATGATAGCCAGTTTATAATTGCACCACGTTTATGACATTATTGAACTGATTTCATGAAACGCAATTTTCCGAAGGTCGGATGAACACATCGAAAATTACGAATTTGATTTACTCAAAAATAAAACCAACACTTATTTTCACTTGGGAATATCTCAAATTACTTTGGGGAAATCTAAAATTGAATGCGAAAAATTCTTGAAAGACATTGAAGAAAGCCTACATTTTTTCTGCGCGTTTGAAAAATAATTATTTTTTTTTTTCTTATAGGAAGGATTTTTTCATAACGGAAAATATAACAGTATATTTCATGACATCCTAGTTGTAAAGTATTCAAGCTTTATAACCGCCGCGGTGGTTATATAAAGCTCGAATGCCCTCGCCGATCATCGAAACTGGTTTCTCCAATTCGTGGCATCAATCGCGTCTCGTTGTCCCTTCGTTTCATCAAATTTTTCTCTCAAAAAAATATGTGTATTTTGAATAAAAGAAAAAAATAGTCAGCGACAACCGCCCAAGAGGATTTCGGATAATTTCCCTGGTCGACGAGCCCGCAACGCGGATTCGAAGCGAAAAAATAAATAAAACACGGAATGGTCTTATTTAAAGGCAAAAATAATGCGGTGAGTCGAGTATTCGTTGCGATGCAATTTTATAGCCTCTCCGAGTCGCATCGATAACGCGACGCGGGGAAATGAGATTTTTTTGCGCACTTGATGAAAAAAAAAGATGATAAAGAAAAAGAGGAATTAAATCAGCCGACGGGCGTATATAATTGGACTCGGAAAAGACTTTCCACATCGCGTATTAGCCACAAATAACGCGCCAACTTCCTCTGTGTTACGTATAAAAAGCGACCGTAAAGACGAAAAAAGAAATTTATGATACGAATAACCAATCAGTTCGGTGTATTAAATAATGAATAATGAAAAGTTCCTTATTAGCTTGGGGTATAAAAACGACGAGAAAACGAGAATTGCGAGTTTTGTTCCAGCTCCTTGATGGGGCAACGATAATGATGAAATAAAAAGCCAAATGAGATGAAAATAGACGTCGCGAGGGATGCACGTGGATGAGGTTTCCTTGAGAACGTTGACGCTGTTAACAAGCGATGGAAAAATTATTTTTAGTGCTCTGAAAATGTTGTATTCTCTGAAAATATAGTGTAGCGATTTAATGGATAATTCGTGAAATCGGTGGGATTCGATAAAAAAAAGATGTATTAAGAACATTGGCGAAGAAGACAGAGCAGCCTTCGTGGAAACGAATTGAGACTAACGAAATTGGCTACCACATATAAAAAAAGGTTCAAAGTAGTGAAAAGTCGGGGTCACACAATATCAATAAAATCAATAAAAATCAATCAAATTAAAACAGGATATCCAGCACAAAAACTGAGGAAACACACCATTTGAAGCTCGATTAATTTATATAATCTCTTATAAATTCTATTATTCAGTTTTATTGATTCTATTCTTCTATTGATTCTGAAATTCTGTCATTCACTTTCGTTGATTAATTATTGAGCCTCCGGGCCCCCGCTTACGGCGCTAATCTGGAAAAATGAAAATCTGTGGCTGATATAAAATTAATGCTGTCTGACTGGTATAAAAAAAAATTAAAATTTCCAACGATTAATGATTTTTTTGTATGTGTATTCCCATGAATGAAGTAAATCTTTGAAATACGTGGCCTGTGAAGACGCGTTCGTTACATCCCAGGGGCGTTGAAAAATTTTGCAAAATTTCATAGCACATGCACACAGATTTGAAACTAGGATCTGCAGGATCACGCCTCGGTCGTGTTAAAAGTTGATCTCGTAGGCCGAAGAACACACCTTTCAAGCGTACGTTTTTCGATATAGATACGCGACAAACACTTTCATACATATCAAGATATTTAATGCCTGTGCGCGTTACTTTTGCGTGGAGACTGGCAGGATATCGCCGGCGCGGAAGGAAGGAAGGAAGGAAGGAAGCAGGAAGGAAGGAAAGGCTTTCATTCCCTCCCGACCTGATGCGAAACTCCTGGCACCCAGAAATCCTCTGTATATATATAATATGTATGATAAAAATCGAGAGTGAGAAAACCCCATACGCATGAAAAAGAGGAGAGACACGCGTGGAAAAGTTTTATCGTATTTGCGTTTTTTTTTTTTTCATCAGCCCCTCACTTTTTCCAAACTCCATATAGACAGACAGAAAGAGAAGAATGAAAAACGATGAAAAAATAACACGAACGAGGAACCTCGAAAAGTCACGAGGAAGAGTGATTAAGGGATGTAAGATATCGCGCCATTTTTTAAATTCAAAAATTCAAAATCTTGTATACAATGTTCACTTTTACTGAAAAAGTCTCTTTCAGGATTGTGATTTTGTGAAAATTTGTTTATAAAAAATATCGTTGGCGATTATTCGATGGTAAAATTGATGTCTTAGAAAAAAAAGTCTGCAGCTCGCGCTTCTCTCAATCACTCTCGAGAGGATTCAGAGAAACAGGATAAACATACCTGCGGCTTTTTTTTCAGACAAAACTCCAATGAAGAAATAAGAGGACGAGGAAAAAATCTGTGCAATTAAAGCGCGACCATTAATTAGTGTATAATTAACGAGCAGCTGCGCCACAAGGGATCTCTGAAGAGGTTTCTAGAATAATTGGACAAGTGGTTCGATCATCCTCTGTTCGTCTCTTCCCCACCGAACCACCGGCAATCTTATCCCAGCATCATTTCCTCATCCCTTCTTCTTATTTTCAGATGTAGAATCACTGTGGAAAAAGAAGCAAGAAATAAACTCAACATTGCACAAAGTTATCGATAAATTTGGTACCTTTCGTATGACCCGAGTGTACATTTCGTGACGCAGTGCTTCATTTACGATAATATATCATTTGGGAACGTTTAATTGCCGATTTTTTCATTTTACATTAGTTTTTCGGGTGAAATAAAAATTGTAATAATATTCCGATATAGACACTGAAAGAATTTAAGAAAATTTGAGATGGAAGAGTATTAATCAAATTGTACATTATTACGAAATATAGATAATGAATAAAAAAATATGGACGTGAATTTTTCATAGCAAAGTCTACGAACGCTTTCACCAATTTACATGGTGAACCTTTTGAAGAGACCACATGCACATAGAGACCACCAGGATGCACTTTGGATGATTAAAAGCCCCCTTGTCGATTCTCCAGAGCGAGGTTACCACGTTTCTTCGATAAAGTGAAACGCTTATTTTAACTACATTTCCACGATCGATATACGATCGATTTATTTACTACCCCGAGGTATCGAATCATCTTTCCCTTCCAGTCTTATATTTTTTTTTTCACGCGACGTTCTCATTCACAGCCTTACTCAAATCGACCAATCATTTCACTGATACTTTCAAAAATATTTCCACAAGATATATAATTATTTTTTTCACAGACACCATCTAAATGGCATGTAAATAAGGAATCTAGTCGCATTATTCGATGACACAGAAAATACAGTTCTCCTTTCTTTCATATTTGAATTATTTATCGAGTACATCATTTAATTCAATTATTATGAATTTAGAAATTACTTCATCTCTGTGGAGCACCTGACCAGAATTTCTTCACTGTGAGACTCTGCGATGTCCAGCCAATTTAATCGGGTTCTCGATATCTGTGTGTTGATCGTGTTTTCCTGTATCTTTTCCGTTGCTTTTCCATTCGATACAGTTTTTCTCGGATAAGAGATCGCTCGTACTGCGAAAGAATCTTATCGCGCGTTTTTCCACGGTTCTCCGATATATCCGAAGACCGACAACACCTGTATCATATCGAGGTAAGAAAAACAAGCAGCGCGGTTGAGAGCGAAAAATACTTCGGGGGATTTTCGAGAGCTTTTATTTATCGAATATATAAGACATTCCAGCTTGAAACAAAGGACTTCCGTTTTTACCACCGCGCTTAACGACAACATTATTAAATGCATTTAAATTCATTACTCAATCAAATGAATTTTCATTTTATTTCAACTGATAATAATTATTTTTAATTAAAAACAACATTTCTCGAACTTTGCACTGTATCGAGACTTATTTTATGGAATTTTATTATATTTTTATTTAGTATTTTATCATTTACCGCCCAATTTGAGTGTCGATTTGGGTTTCGACTATAATTCGGATTCAATCCCACAGAGAAAATAAAAATTTACCGTAAACGCGAGCCTACGCTGGGGCGCTCGATTTCAAGCTTGAGCACTCAACGTTGAGTTTAGAACCGGAAGTCTTGGACAGTTTCAAGACTCGAATTGAGTCTTGAAAGTCCTCCTTTTTTATGGAATTTGTCATTCGATGAATATCAGTTGTATTCACGTTTTGTTGTGCAAAAAATTAGGGGAATATGTAACCGCGATACGAGAAAGACAAGAAAAATGGAGAATCATCGTCCTGCAATGTATGAAGCGAACGTATAGGGATTTCGATTGAAACGTCCCGTACATAAATGTATATCTTGTTTCACCGACGTTTTGGTATCATGTGCAAAGCTGCTATGAAACTTGAAACTCCCTCTTTCGACTCTTGTTTCTTCTTTTCGCCAAGAAGAGAGAATACGTGTGCTGCATCGATATCATCGTAAAACTCTCCGACGAAAGATCTTCGCTCGCTGTTTAGCCGGTGGTGAGCTTCCTCAAGCTCGACTGCCGTTTTTCTCCGCATTTATATCCGCCCCGGCTCGCCGTCTCTCTCCCATATTTAGCTCGTTAGTGCTGTCCAATCGTCGATAACCGGCATTGCAATAGGTGAAACTCAATCATCCGAAATCCTCGAGGATTATTGAATTAACGGATGTATATGGAAGAAGATATAGTTAATGGTATATAATTTGGACCATCGTTTCGTTATTCAATAAAAATCTCTACAAGAGCACTGAATGAGTGGATGTCTGGAATGGTCTATTAAGAGTGTCTCGTGTATTCCATTTTTTCACGAGCTTACAGTCCGAGCCTTTTTCGCTCGTTATTTATTAAGGTATCTCGCGGATTTAGCCGAAGAGTGGAAAAACTATATGCGAACGATTTTTTTCATCGATAAACCTATATGATTCTGCGATGAATCGGAGGATGACGAAATTGCAGAAAAAGAATTGTATAAACTCAAAAATCGAATTTTTTCCACGTGTAATGTCATGATTTGTGTAATGCCATTGATACCATCATCCCTCTGCTTGTCTGCTTGGCTCGAACGTCGCGGGGAACCCCCATAGAGCCAGCCCGGTTTTTCGTTGCGGAGATTCTCGTGTTTGAACATAAATCGTTTCTATTCCCAGGACTATCCTCTTATAGACGTTGCCCCGCGCGGAAAATTTCCCCCGTTCCTGCGTAGTACTGAGCGCGGCGATAAAGCTCCGTGAGTCTCGTGATACTCTCGAGATCGGGCTCAAAATCATTGGGGAATCGAGATCTTTTTCACGTGTTCGCGAGAAATAATGTTTTCATGTTTCGTCAAGCCGATATTACCTCTGCTTTGCTTTCGTTACATTGCTACGATTTTATGAAAATCATAGAATTATCGAATCAGAATTACCAAATTAGTTAGTTTGAAAACTGGCGATACCATAAAAAAAAGTATATTTAAGTAGGCGAAAAGACGTTTCAAGAGCGTCATCCGTCCAAAGACTTTCTGAATGCAGAAAAAACTCGGTACAACTTGTGACATTATTTCACAAAGTTTCTTCCCAATTTCACAAACATGTATATACGTGTGTCACGTCTACCGAAAGTCAGTTCCCTTCGTTGATCGTAAAAATCTGGCAAGCCAATGACAAGCTGTCACATCGTGCTTGTTCTTCCCACTTTGGATTCGCACCAAAAACTGCGATTCCGTTACAAATCAGTCAGTAAATTCTACGTGGCCAGGAAGATCGACAAAATTGTATTTGCGATACAGAATCCAAATTCTGAACCTTTTCTGATCAATTCAACCGACGAAATCGCATCGTTAGCTGCGGTGAGATACCATCAATCGATACTACATGGAAATATTAGCGATAAACTCGTAAGAGATCCTGGAGGATGTGAAGTCTGGTTCTCCAACCTTGCTTGTCCATTGGGTACAATCGAAGGACAACTATACGTGTCCTGTTGTTTCCGTTTCTGCTTTGTACACGTGAGATTGTTCAAGTCCTTGCGATCGGAGCCTTGTTGTCGTTTCACCTCAAGGCCCGGAACTAATACATCGAAGGTTACAATAAGCAAAACCCCGTAACCCGAACAGGGTAACACCCAAAGTGTTGTACATAAGGCTGCTGTACTTTGTCCAATGTTATACCCGTACGTGGCCCATCGATATGTTCGTGTGGACAGATAGTTAGAGACGGCGTGATAATGCAACCACGAAGGTATTTGAACGGTTTCCTGAATCGTCAAATTGGGACGTAGTTTCTCACACCAGACCGTTGGATTACCCCGACTGGAGCAAGGGCAGAGAAAGAGACTGAGCGCAATGCCTTGGAGAGAGATAAGAGAGCACTGGCGAGCCTTCGTAGCAGGTTCACGCGATGTAAACCTAGTCAATGGTCCTCGCGGCGTTAGAATGCCTATCGTCCATCTACGTCCATGATCAATTCTTGATGGTATCCCACAGTCTCGCTATCGGATCGTTGATTGGTCCATCTCGCTTTACCACATAACGAAAACAGAATACCAGTGCTAATCCCATTCTGAGACCGTACCTGCACATCTCACACTTGGCCTTCCCTCTATGACTATTCAGGCCAGCACAATAATGCATTCTCCATAATTGCATCCACCGGGAAATAGTAGCGATATGATGTACCGGGCACATAAGACAATGAGAGTTATACGCTTGCCCAAATCAGTACCCACTGCGAATAGCGCATAAACAAAAATCATCTTGTTGTTAAGGATATTTGGTTGGATAAAAATTGGATTATTCGATGCAAGTTATGTTTTAATGCATCTATGTTGTGAGTTGGGGGACAATTTCATCAGCGTCCCGAAGAGAATACTGTGGTTCTCTACAAGCAAATCTGATTTTGGAATGAAAATTACGGAAATTTCTCGTATAGCGTGGAATTTTGCAATGATCGGCTAGAACGGTACAAGTCCGACATTGAAACTTGGTGTAGTGGTGTTGATAACTTTTCAAATCGTAACTTTCTGCCAAAAAAAAGCACAGGGTCACCATCGGTGCATTTTGATCATCGATTGGGAACAGCCGTAGTTGACGCATCAGTACACTTGCAGAGATGAATCAAGACATTGGCAGGTTCGTGATAATCAGTTAGCTGAGATGCATATATTTGATCTCGTCCCAAACATGAAGGGTAATTGAGTGCGAGACTACCGAATCCTGGCATGTTGGGTTTCGACCAGGAACCAATGACCACGTTGACGCCGGAGATTTCCAATTTGCATAACCCTAGCTCAACTGACTCTGATATGAATTTGTCCAAGTGTGTACCTTATACATGCATACATGTATGAATTCTCCGGTGCCGAGGCGATGATGGCGGAAGGCCACGAGTGCGAAGGAACGGAATAGTCGGACAGCACGTTGCCTAACGATCTGGGACCATTCGTCGGGCGATCACACTAGTTGTTGGCAGTCACTCCCGGGGCCGCCTATAAGCGATTGCCTCGAGGCTGAGCAACTTGGGTATGGCGAAAAAGCAAGAGGGTGATTGCCAAGAGATGATGCCTGTAGTGATTGGCAATCTGTTTGGTTGCTAATGACTGCGGGGCTTGTCGGGTCGTTGATTGGTATATTGGCTATAGATTCGTCTCATCCGAACCCATAGGACAGTAGGTGTATATTCCTTTTCCTACAAACGTGTGAGCACTGCGCGTTGCAACGTTAGAGAGCAGAACGTACCACACGACTGCGGTATACCTGCACTCTTTGGCATCTGGCAAGCATAACGACCTAGCACCAGTCAAGTTGATCGTCGTACTGCAAGAGTTGAGCCCTTCGTTTTACCGATGGTAGATGGATATGCGTATGCACATGGATGGTGTGTGTACCAAGGTGAAGAACGAGGTGGAAGTTACGGACGAGCGAGTCAAGAGCTTGAAGGGGATTGCAAACCACGGGCCGTGAGTGATATACCCTCAATATACACACTTTACCCTAAGATCTCCGTAAATCTCACGGTAGCTCGCTAACCATTAGGCTAGAAACCTCTCGCAGAGGTGAAAATGTGGGAGAGCACCCTTCAACCTTTTCATCTCTGTCTTTGCCACAGCGCGCATCTCGCTGCTCGTCCATGTTTTGAACAACCCTCAGGCACATCCGACTACATGTATACGTGGTTCGTTTAGAATTTATGCGTGGTAATATTTCCGGGATTCCATCCTTGCATATACTCCTTAGCTCCTTCGGCGTTGAGTATACTTGATGCATGGCGGATCGAAGTACCCAGACGTCAACGTTGCACCTTTGAGTACATTAACTTTGAGCACATTACAACAACACTTCGCCCAGGCTCTTCTTGAATTTGGTACTTGTAATTCTTCCATATCTTTTATACCAGCTCTCAATCGATGAATCGGAATCACTTTCCAGTGCTTCATTTTGTAAGAAATAACCTCGCAATTCCTCGAGTTTTAAACATTGAGCGAAACTACCATTTGATCGGACATAAATGCATCAGAACGATTTCTCATCTGAGAGTTTCAGATTCATTAATCTTTCCATCATTTTAACTTTTTCTTAAATGTCGAATGAAGGAACTCCGCTCGGAAAAAGCTCTCAATTCATTCCAAGAGTGCGTCGTCCCCAATCAGTAGTCAATTTTTCCATCACGATGTTATCAGCGATCTCAGATTATAAATCGCGGATTCAAACTCTAAATTATGCATGCTGCTCGTTCAATTCTTACAGACTCAACTCTCATCTCTGTAGGAAATTCGAACGATAACGGAGCGAATTTTGGATACGAAATTCGCTCCTCAATTTTACGTAGAAGTTGTTCCTCCGTTTTCAAGCCAAGAGAAATTTATTCAACCGTAAGATGGAAAGAAAAATTGCACACCTCGCGTTATTTTCCACTTCTTCATGCAACACGTGTACATGTATATTGCAATCATAATGGTAATAATGACAAAACTTACCGAGTTGGAAGTGTATAAACTGTGAAAATACGAAGGGTCTAAAGGTCCAACAAAGTTGCGCACCACAAGATAAAGCCTCCTGAGATGCGTTACCTTGATTGTCATCACGTTTCGAGCACCGTTTTAACGAAACTTCTTAAGGTCTCTTTGGATCTCACTCGCTGTGCAGCAGTTGTCAGGGCAAACTGTCATCAAGGGTGAGAAAGCAAGTGAAAGCTCGAGAATATTTACCCAAGGGTACACGAGAGGCGTGATAACGATATTAATAATCAACAGAAACGACGGAATGAGAACCAGTAAAACGAGAAACGAGAAATATGTATACTGCTCCGAACGCTTTCGATTTCTCACGAGTGCATGAACGGATTCGCGTTGGAAGATGTTTTCTGGCACGGTGATAGGAAAGTAAAGCTTCGAGAAGATGAGCGAAAAATCCCGTTAAGAATTCTAATGAATTGCCAGTGGTATGCGGTCGTGAAAGAGAGTTTGGTCGAGGCGATGAAAAAAAAGAAAGGTAAGGAGAGATAATGCAGGAAAAATAAAGAAGGTTGAGAACAGCATCCCTCTTCATTTATTTATTTATTTACTCTTACACGTTTAATGTTTTTCCTTCGCAGCTATGTACGCGTGTATAGGTGAATAGTAAAAACGATAATGAAGATGACGATTATCGCGATAATGACAGTAGTAATAATAATAATAATAATTTACGACGTACCATTTGGCACATTCACCATGATGGTCCAAAAAATGTGTGGACTCAGCAGTCGTGAGAAGAAGACAGAGTTATAAAACCGAAAAGATGGAAGAATGAGAGAGAATATGATAAACGAGGAGACTGCAATCGGTAAGGAAAGTAACGATGCGAAATCACGACTCGCTCACCGATGTTGTACTAGCGGACAATGCTTCAGTGGTTTCGAGGGCTGAACGAGGAAGCAGCGAGTCCATGGAAGTGATATCGAGTTACAACCATCAGCGAACTGAATGGAAAAAGAGAGACGAATAGATGGAAACGGTTAGGGGGAAAAGGAAAGCATACTCGCGGATGCTGCGAACAAGATGGCTATGAAAAAACGTCATCCAAGCGAAGGAACATCGAAAAATTTTTTTTTCGCGACGGCTAACATCTTGATATGCCTTTATTCAATATGTGTATATACGCGTAACACTTTGATTATTAAAGCTTCAAAATGCCGATTGGTTCATCGAGATATCTTTATTTTTCGATCTTCGGCAGATTTTTAAAGACCGACCATCGATTTTCGCCTTTTTTTCGCTGATTTTTTACATCAATTTTGAGAGGGAAGTAATTTCGGCTTTTCGACGATTCTGGAAAAGTAGCCAAAAATGACGAAACATTTTTTTTCGAATTTTCGATAGTTCAACAGCCTGTTCCATCGCAAATTTTTCGCCAATTGCGAATTTCGAATTTCGAATTTCGAATACCTCAAGCGTTCCTTTCGCGCAAGTGAATTATCCAGATCTTTTCTTTTCTTCGTGTATAACGGAAGTGCATATCGAGTCTTGAATACGAATAGCGAAGTTAAAGTTGACAGGTATACCAATAATCATATTATTCGTGTTGAATACCCTAGAGTTGAATTAATGAGCGCAATACATACCGAAATGTATTTTTCTCCTGTGCTGATAGATTTGAATATCCTCTCCGTCGTTCTTTTCTCTCTCTAATATCTTTCTTGGGTCCATCCATTTTCATTCCTCCGGGCAAATTGACCCGATTCCAGCTACACCCCCGAAGCTGTCGGAGCAGTTTCAATTAGCTACTTGCCATGTTTCGAAAGATTTCTCCAGCGATTGTTCCCCGTTTCATCCTGCTTTGCTCATCTTCAGTCTATCCTCAGTTATCTTCTCTTGCCTCTTGTTCTCTCTCGCTCTCCCTCGCTTTTTCTTATTTTCCTCCTGCTATACATTTTTCGCGTCGAATACGATGACAACGACGATGAAGAGCTCGAGCTCACTCGTCTCCTCATTAGCGTCGTCGTTTTCATCTCAATTTTTCCAAGCGTCTGGCATTCCTCGCCTCATCTATATAAAAACTGCCGCTGATGGTTGACTCATCCCTCGCGATCTCTCCCTCTTTTTGATTCCACCTTCTTCCTCCCTCCGCATTTCCAGGGAGATTCGAAAATTAGCTGCTTCCGGCTTATCTTCCTCATCTGTACACGTGCAACGATCTCTCGTGATGCCGCTGGACTCTTCGGCGGCGTCGGGGACCAACTTTTTTCTCGTTTTTTGAGCAAATTGAAATGTTTTGGTCGTCGTAAAAAGTTTGCACTCGGGTAGAATGTGGATGGACGGTAATCTGAAAAAATTCGTCGAAAAAAGGGCGGTCTGATGACAGCTAGGGAATATGGAATATGGGTTGGGAAATGGAACAAGAACATGAGGGCTGGTATTTGGCTCCGGATACGTATATCCATTGGTTTTGCTCTTTCTTTCTCTCACTGAGGCTTCCCCAATCTCCTCTCGCAGCTCTTACTCCGGACCCACCGCATCGTCGCACAGTCGGTGGGACACAATAGATTTACGTATTTCGAGCAAAGAGGCAGAGGAACAGTGGTACGTACTGCGATAGCCGCGGGGCGACTCTCGGCAATCTTGGCATTCGACCAACTGTCGCAAATAGGTATATGAGTTCGTTCGTTCTCTTCCGTCTTTTCTCCCATCTATATATACATATACATACATCACTCCTTTTTCATTTCCATCTCCTTCTCACTCGTCCTTATTCACCAGTGCAGGGCGCACATATTATCTCCCTTTTCCTTTTGCCCCGCTGATATTTTACTTCCCTCATCCCACGTGTACCAATATTACCACCACACATCATTTGCTGTGTACCAATACGATGTACTCCGTTTTTGTTCCTCGACCTACGAGTAGTTGCGCAAAACGCCATCCCCGATATGTATTTCTTTATATATTTTTTCGCAGATCGTTCGTTTTTATCACTTTGTTGTTTCTTTTTCTCCGGAAAATCCATCGTTTCCTTTTTTGTTTCGAATACCTGAGATTGGCAAGACAGGAAATTCGTAGCTTGCGACATTTTTTATATGTTCGAATATCAGAAATATCGTAAGAGAAAGCTGGTAAATCGGGGGTTCGTTAGAATTCTGTTTTTGGGAAACTGATTAATTATTGCTAGCATTATTCGATTTTCTGCAATAATAAACGCGATTTCTTTCAAACGTTCTGCACTTGCTCGTAACCCAAGTAGGTTTTCTCCGTTTCGGCCAAATTAGCCGAATAATAACCGCGAGTGTGATGATTCATTTTTCCCCTCGGAATTTCGTGTCGAATCTCGCCGTATATTATACCGACGTTAAATTCCGAGACATCCTGTACACACACCCTCGTCTCAAATAACCCTCCCATCCAGCTATACCTCTGGTCCAAGTCGATTAACCAAACTTTCCCGTTTCCCCGACCATTTCCCGTGATGCGTTCAAGTTTTCTGAACATCCAGTGATTTATCCAGCCGCGGCTTTTGCAAAGAAAAATAAATTCAAAACAAAAATAGAAAATTGCACGAGAACTTGTCACGTCGTCGTCTCGGCGCGCCGAATTCTTTCTGTTTCATTTGCAGAAAAATTCTTTTCCACGTATACTTTACTTTTGCAGGGTGATAAGCAGCGGAAGACAGCGAAGAGGAGGGGGGGGGGGGGGGAGGAGAGGCCAGAGTTACACACGTAGTACGTTGAGCACGTACAATGTTGCACGAGAAAGTTATACCGAGCTTTTGCTGAGAGGTGAGGAAACTGGGAGGTAGGAGTCGGTCCCTATTCGTGCAGAATTTCCAAGAAGTTTCCAGGATTCGTAGCCACTGAAGTTCTCGTGAGAAAGACAGAGAGAGAGAGAATGAAAACGGAAGATAGGGTCTGTCTGTGATGCCTGCGGTCGGTAGAGCCTTCGTCGCGCAGCCAAAACCACCCTTCGGGCTGAAGCACGATCTCTCGTCGTAATGCTCGATTCCCCTATATTGGCACTAACATTTATATGACATTTACGTGTACCAACATTGAAAAGCCCTGATTCCGTCGCTTTTAATTGGGAATCAAAATACAAAAATGTCCTCCGCCGTGCTTGCGTGTTCTTAGCCAGTTCGAAAGCTCTTACTAATTCCCTTTTATGGCGGTTCAATGCCACCTATTTCGCTGAAATTGACGCTCGAATTTCGGAGTCGTTTCTGCAAGCGGCTATGAATAATTATGAAAAGAAACGCAGGACTTTGACACTGCCGTAATGCGTCAGTGTATCGACAAATGTGTGGCAAATTACAATCATACGATCAACGTGCTCTTCCACCCCGTTAACGATGATAGTTGCAGCCTCGAGACAACTTATCAGGCGAATTTTATTTGCCAAAAGGAGCAGTGTATTTTCCTGTGAGGCAGCTCGATTTCAGCTCTAATCCGTACAGAAAAAAATGACACTTTCAGAGGTACTCGATGGACGGAGATTGGAGACGGAGTTATTGAAATAAATGTGCTTAAAATTCGCGTTCTCGCTGCTTCGCGCTTTTGGGGCAGCCGGAAAAGTTAGAGAGGGTCTCTAATTTTCGCAGTGTTTTATGAGTCAATTTCCGTTGCCTCTTGGGGTATACTCGCTTTCCGATTTGTTCGTTATTACCGAAAGCCTGTGGAGAAAAAGATGTTGGTTTTTCGAAATTCAGACTCGAAACTCGGCGAAGTCTTCACTGGACACTTTTGAAGTCACGGACGTAATCGTATAACTTGTGCTACAAAAAAAAGTTTGGACAAACCTTTCGGTCTCTCATCCGATGGAGATTAAGTGATTCGATCGTCGCTGGTCGTGCAATTTTATCCGCCGATTTTATCAACATATATACACCGCTGATATACACGTATGTCTTAAAAACATGTATTTAAAGGAGAAAGAGGACGAATCGACGGTGAAAATGCCCCTATCGCCCCAAAGTTCTTTACACGAAACTCGCGCTCACAGGACGATTCTAGAAAATCCTACAAGTCGACCTCCAACTCCTCCGGCACCCCTGAGATTTGCGGACGAAAAACCTTCGTCCTCCCTCTTCGATACGCCTCTTGGACCGATCAAAGTTCAACAAAGTGCCGCTTTGTTCGTGATCCTTTTTCTCGTCCCGCCACCCTTCTCTTTGCCCTGCCAAAAGCCACAGTATAGCGACCGACCTTCCCGTGTTCTTTCATCCCCTGACCGAACCACTACAATTTTTTTTTACCACACACGTTTTGGGGGATCAAGTTCCAAGAGACTCGGCGAAAACTTAAATCCTCCGTCGATTCAGTTTTTGGATTCCATCGCCGCGAGCACGCGCGTCTCTTCCAAGACGGATCACACTCGCCCCCGTCCTCTCCATCACACGTAAAAGGATTAGGATACTTGTGTTATTTGAGCCCTGACCTCTCTTCGTTATTTTACTTCCACGACAGCGCGTGTACAGTTTGGTAGAAAAACGGGCAAATATTTTCGTTTCCTTTTGCCCTTTTTTTCAATCACAAGCCGTTTAACGGAACAGTGAAAGTTTAATTCTGTCATATCTTAATTCTTTCCAACAGGGTAGATGCGAAACTCGCGTATTTTGAGGAAAAAAAAACATTCTCATCTCATTTCTCGTTTGTGCGCGGCATGATTACCAAAGTGCCGGGGATAATATTTTCTCCTTTTGGTTTCTCTCGCTATCTCTTCTTCTCTCCTCTCTTCATACAGCTTGACTTTCATTTCTCTTCCCTTTTGCTACCTCGATCTTGACTTTAATCAGGTTTCGCGATTCTTCGACTAACGCGATTTTAATGGCGCCCGAGAAAATAACGTCGTCTCTCCTTTCCTTCGCATAGAATAATGATCAAAATGTCTGACGAAAAGCAGTTGGTTCTTTATTGAAAAAAAAAACAAGGATCGAAACATCCTATCATGCTGTAAAATTTGAATCAAACGAATATTTGCATTCCAATATTTGTGCATAATATGGTCCGCGTCGAAGACATGCGATAGACGGTGGAAAGACTGAGATGCTTCGGTAACTGTCAAAAGTCACGTGACTTTCGTCAGTTTCTTCCCACATGGAAATTGTCTGTGAGTAATGTGGGGATCACATTCCCTCATGGACAATTTGGCTCTGTGCGGTGACAACACGTGAAAGTGGGGGGTTACCTACCTCTTCATCCCTTCGTTTATTCACGAATCACTCCCTTATCTCGGAAAAATACGAATCATCGATCATTCGCCCTTTTCTCCAGGGTGCTTCGGAGATTTACGGCGGAACGGCGGAAAACCCTTAGAGGAGAAATTTCATGTTCTCGGGTAATTCTTCCGGGAGTATTCTACCTCCAGGTACAACAAACTTTGCAAACAGAACATTTTTCTTACGTGAAGATTGATTGAGAACTGAAGCTGAAGCTGATAATAATTTGCTTGGCGTGAATAATTAACACCGTCGTTTTACGTTGATTATCGAACCCTGCTCCCGTAGAAGATCACTGAGAATCGTGGTTTTGGCGAAAGGCTATTGGAACATCGAAAAATGACCTTGAAGAACGTACATTTTTGCTCCGGAGAACGCGATTTAGTTGGCTTCGAGCTTCGAAGATTGCAGACCGACTGTACGATGACACTTGCGACATTCCACTGCAGCTGTTTTAATCCCAATCGTGCCTTCACAATGCAAAATCTAAGGTTAATGACGATAGTATAGTGTACTATGTATACTTGCCATTAGCAAGGCGTTATTTCTTTGTCCTGGCGATTAAATGTTAAAACTGACAGTGTCAAGTCAATTTTGAATGCAGTCTTTTGTTACACAGTGTTCAGGAGACGCCTAGAACTGAATGCTAATAGGCTTTTCCTTGAAAAAAGGACCAGTAAATGACACGAAACGATCATGAGAACGTTCGCTTCTCGTCTCATTTGTTTTCTCTCTCTTCTTCTCTATCACGCTCTTTGACACCATAGAAGCAGGAAGGGTATTAGGTAAAACGTCCTGATCCTTTCGTCGAATGTGAGAAAGCTTCCAAAGTCCATGGAAAGAGAAAAAAAAAGATGATGCGAGGAAGAGAAAGAGGAAAAAAAAGCAAAATGAAGCGAGAGAAAGAGAGACGATGGCGGACGTTCCCAACGAGCAATGTTCATTAAAACTCTGATGGGAAACGTTAAACAGAGAACATTAACGTTCACGGCGAAAGGTTATAGGGTCTTAAAACGTGCTGGACGCTTTCATCCGCTCGCTTTTCCGCTGAAGAGCAATGTCAAAGACTTTTCTTCCAATGGAACAGCTTCTCAACAATCTCTGCTTCGTACCTTCACAGCTTTATTTTACCTACGTAAACGCATAGCAGACATAAAACCCTATGAATAAGAAGAGTTATGTAGGAGAAAAAAGCTCAGCCATTTTCGCATTTTTCGTCGCTCGCAATTACCAAGTCGTTGCAGAAAAAATTCTTATTAAAAATGATCGAAAACTCGCCTCCCTCTTTGCAGATCGAATGAAGTTCCTCGCTGTTCAGATCTTTGACGTGTGCATTACAAGATGAGCACTGAACATGAAAATCAACTGAAATCATTAAAAGTCGTTATTGAAGGTATTGACTCTGTTGCAATAATTACTGCAATAATCAATTGATTATTCAGTGATAATCATTTATTATTCGAACGAAGAAAAAGAAAGTCTTGATAAGTCGACAGCGTACGTGGATTGCTTTGCATTTATTCGAGCATTCGTGATGAGGATACGTTTTGTAAACTTTTTCACTGCAAAAATAGCTCATTCCTGTAGGGGATTTGCGAGAATTTTCAACGAGAAAGGAGAATCGGCGATGGGAGTTTAAAAAGAAGATCTGGAGAAAGAAGGATTGAATTGAACGCCAAAGCGGAGAGAAGCTCGAAGGGTATCCTTTGTACGTTTTTTCCCAAAGGAGGGAAAAAGAGCGAGAGACGGACGTAGAAGCTTAAATGTAGATCTTTTTCGGCCAGAGGGATTTTCGAACTGACGGAAACTCGCAGGATCGAGGACAACGTTTTTAACACCTTCACGTACGAATAATCCATATATTTGTCACAAAAAAGTGGATGATCCACTATTGCATAACATTTATCTCATATCACCACCTCTTTTTCGTCGTCTCGAAACTTTCCTTTTAAAATCCTTGATCCAGGATTCCAAGGAACATCTTGAAACTGGCGAATACAAAAGTGCAATATTTGCACATTTGCAACTTCCGTCGAGAGAGGAAAGACACTTTTTCTGGCTTGATTATGATCGATTTTCATTCACTTCCATTTTACAATCTCATTGGGTGGATCGATATTTTTTTTGTCGAATATTCATTGCACGAAAAGCTTTGACGTTTTTCGACGTCACTCGCTGTAAACGTGATGGAAGGCTGAAAATTCACACTGGTCGATTTCACAGTGATTTGGTGAAGTTGGAGGAAAAAAAAAGGTAAACGATGAGCATATGATCGTTCAGCATCCAATTCTATAAGAATCGTGTAATGGCGGGCATTCGTCGTAAAATATCTTCCACTTTGACGAACCTTTGCTTTTTGTGCGTCTCGTTACACAAACGTCAAAATAGTATTGGATCATACGCGCGCAAAAGCTGCTCGTAACACAATACGTGTTGGTATTCTCGAAGCCATGCTCACCCAACAAAACGTTACGTACATATTTTACATGGAAATCCATACAATAAAGCAAAGCACAGAGAGCAAGAGAGAGAGAGAGAACGAGAAAAATCTATAGAATTTCAATCCCTTTCAATGCCAGTCATTAAAATTTCGATTCACAATGAAAAAGCCGAGGTTTGAGAAAAAAAGAAGAATGAATTCTTTGTACGATAGTTCCAACGTCGAATGTTTCGTTCGACGAGAAATACGTTCGAGAGCGAGTAACTATATCCCCAGAGCCATATGCGAGTATTGAAATTTTCCTCGTTCTTTCATATCCTTTTTTTATGGACCAAAATTTTGTGCAGCTGTCGCTAACAGAGATGGATATTTTAGAAACACTTTTTCTGGATCACTGCTTCGTAAGAGCTTCTTTTTTCCCGCCTGACACCACATGAAAATCGAAAAATTCTTTGTCTCGTTAAAATTTACACGCTGAAAGCTTCCAATTTTTGCTCGTCAATTTTTCAAACGGTCGTCATACAGACTCTTTGCAGCATGGGACATGATGCGAAAATAGCCGTTATAAAAAACAACACATTTCGGTATCCCCCGATGAAAATAATTCACAACGGTGCTCGTCGATATTCGTTGACAAATATTAATTTATTAATTTTATTTGAATTTTTCGTGAGAGTTTTTTTCATTCACTCATATATGAATGCAAATCAGATCACTTTTCGCGTAAAATATCTATGTCCTTTGGAATATTAACGTGTTTTATGCCTGTGGAATAGTGTGTAATGAAAATTATGTGAACAAATTAACAGATAAGGTGAATGAAGCGATACCTAGGAGGCTACAAGGTCCTTTTGAGTAATACTAAAAGAAATAAAAAGCTATGTCTGAGCAGTGACATATCCCTCGGTTGCGAAACCATCCATACGACATCGTATTTACTTTCTCTCAGTTTCGTATTTTATGATCATTTCTTTCTGTATAAAAACTCTTAGGAGCATAATTAAAGTGACGCATTTTCTCTTAGGTTGTACTACTCTTTTAACCTCTCTGCTTTCACACGCTAATGCGATGCAAGAAAAAACGTCCTTGATGCCTCCGTTTCCTTCTCTTTGCAGTTGGATAAAGCTGCCCTACGTTTACGTAGCTGTAAATTTACAAAAATACTTTACAAGAATAATGGCTTTCGAATTAAAGCCATTTTTCCTTTCTCGTGGATATCTGAAGCGTGAGAAGAACGTTAAAACGTTAGAGAAAAACATCCCTGTAGAAACAAAATCGCCTCATCTTCATCCTAAGAATTTTTAGTGTCCAAGCAAGGTGAATTATTGAATAGTTTCGTTCTTTTCTTTTTTATTCTATTTTTTCTCTCTTCCTGCACAGAGCGAAAATTTCGCCAATTTTACGGACAAAAATCACAAATTTTTCTTTGATCAAAAGAACAAGGTGTTGAACTTGTTCTCGATGTAAAAAAAGAAGGTTTTAGCTGGAAATGTTGAGTAAAAAAAATTGAAGTTGAATTTCCTGTCATGTTCCTTGAACTACGCTCGACAACAAACGCCCCAAACTTTGGACGAATATTTAAAGCTCCCGAGATGTGATGAAAAAAAAACACGGTTGTCTTTTTTCCTTGCAAAGAAAAAGCGAATAGTTTCACTCCCCGTTTTTCTCGCTATACATTGATCTCTCATCTTTTCTCACGATGGCACGTTGAGTTTTCACGACTGCCGGTAGAAAATTGTATAATAACGAGAAAAGTTGGTCTTTGACGAGCCCATTCGAGGTAGAATGGAAGAATAAAAGCAAACGTGCGGTGTGTGACAATACATGCTCCTTCGAGAACCGACGACATAAATCCCGAAAGCTCGATTTATCGAATACTATGGGAGTTTGCGAATTTAGTGACGGAGAAAAGTTTTAGGTCGCTCGGAAACACTTTGAAAACATCAATTTTTCACTGAACCTATATAGTACTATAAAAGAGTTTTTAATTTCTCATACAGCTGGAAAAGCCATACGGTTCTTACAATTAAATTTCAAAAAAGGCAAAATTATGGTTTCCTGGCGATTTTTCAGGCTCATCTCCAAACCACTGGTATTGAAAGGGGAATTTTGAAAATTTCAATACCACAGTCCGGTTTACGAACTTCCAGAACCGACAAATGATTTCCCATACGTGTGCCTGTGTCTATGGAAGTAACTCTGTTGTTAAAAAGGATGTAGAAATGAATAAAAATAATACTCAGATCGTATGGTAGTCTGTTATGGACGCGACGTTGTTTGGAATACGAAATACATACTTTATGGGAAGCATTAATGCAAGTAATTTTTCCAAGTTTTTTCGAATTTTTTCTAAATATAAATTTCTTTTACTTTAATCTTAAAACCGATCCCTGAATGTACAGTATATTAGATGCAATCAAAAGCCGTTTGTATTCTGTTTGAAACAGAACAATCCAAATTTATAGACCATTCTAAATTTGCGCAAATTCCTCTATGTCCGTGAGCAGTACATTCAGCATTGGAGCAACTGTGGAGCAGCCTCCCATCGCGATTTATGTTCCTATACCGCTTGATGCTTTTCGTACAGAATCAATTGGAATTCACTACGATAAATCCTTGTACACTCGTCGCGTTTACAAATTGAATGCAAAATCCTCGTTGGATATATCGTTCATAACGAGAAAACTCAATCGATCAGAACAGGTTGATGCTAATCGCTCCATCTCTCTCACGTGATAATCCAATTCTGTTATTCCATCGGCTCACTGTGCAAGGATGATAACCAGCGAGTTTCATCGTGATACATTTAGCTGCATGCGAATGTGAAAAAAATCAAATATTCTCCCGGATATATTCCGGACGTTGTTGTATTTGAAGGTGTAAACATTTTCGCAACAGCTATCGGTTTCGATATTCGCGTTATTAGCTTAATCTAAGAGTCATTTGTATTGCTGGACATCGAGGAGATGTTCCGAAGGAAAATTATCACTACTGGCCCGGTACTGGCTAAACATTTTCATCGCCAGTACCAAGCCAGTGGTGCCCTAAGACTGCATTTCCTTTGCGCAGAAACTCTCGCCAATGTTTTTCAGACATCCTGGCTTCAAGTTTTCTATTATCCGCTAAGGCTCGTTAATATATTTATCAGATAAAAAGTAGCAACGCGTAGTGGAAAGTCAACGACCGTGGTCTACAGTTCAACTACTTTTCTGCTAAGAATCTTCCACCAGAGTTCGCGTTCCAGCTCCTCGAGTTTGAATGTTCTCGGTCCACTTAATCATCCCAAAGTTTACAAGGTGTTACGAGGTTAGTGTTGCGGGAATTAATTTGTCAGGCGCGACGTCGCGGTAAATTGTCGGTGGTTGGCCGACCACGTTATACATTTACTACCGAAGATTGTAACTACATTGTTCCAACGATCTGCACGTACATTATTACTCTTACGCGTGTATACGCGCTAATGATGTTTGATTTCGATATTTCGAACTCTAACAGCAAGTCAAACCAAAATTTCATCGTGGCCCGAAGAAGTCGTGATAAAAAAAAGTTTTTCTAAATCAAATTCAACTCAATTCGTCTTTAGTCACGAATAAAATCTTTTTCAATAATATCCCACATCAACCTCGGCGTTTATACAATTCTTTGATTTTAGTAGTCAATTTTTCGCTACGTCGTTTTTGTGTCGCAAGCAGCGAGTAGATTGTTTCTCACATTCTTGATCGTATCGACGGGTTTAATCAACCGATGGACAAGATCTACTACCGAATAATCTCATTTCATGGCAAACCTAAATAGCCGTATGCACGTACACCGTAACGCACATGATCAAGTTGCCCCATATCCTATAGGAGTTTGCGTGTACGTACATGTTTATAGCAACTGGTGCCTTCCATATGCGACAGGAAATGTGCCGAAGCCGAAACAGCCAGAGGAGATGCAAGCTCGAGTGGCTGCTCTGGTAGTTACGAGTCGCCAGTACCTAATCGAGCAGCCCTTAGTCGTTCTCGCGCCGTATAGTATACGAATGATATATGTATTAACACACATACATGTATATATATGTACTTGGCCTCTTCTCACCCTCTACATACTTACGGTTCGCCATCTACTATTGGCAGTGTTGCATAGCGCTTTCCTCGCACGGATTAGGGAATAACGCATATACGAAAGTGGCAGTCGAAAGCTCTCAAGTTGGCATCCAACCAGGGTTCTCCGGCCGTTAGTGGGCATTCCACTGAAGCCGCTCATATTCGTTGTCTATACATTCACAAAATCCGTACGACTCTATGCCGTACAAATTTCACATTTAGTACATAGTGATAAATATTGCCGACGATCGGCAGATTTTTCCACAGATTTGTTCATGCATGATGCTGTTGTGTGTGTGTGTGTGTGTGTGTGTGTGAAACATTTTCGGCTATATTTTTATTACTACGCGTTGTCCACGTAAACGGAAAATGTCATGTTCTTTTCGTAGTGGACGAGAAATTCGAGTCACCTGGCAAACAGATTTTTTTCTGGGTTTTGCCTTTTACACGCCCCCTCTTTGAGTCTTGATGGAGACAGAATCTTTATTCTGTCTCCATCAAGACTCGAGCAGACCTTAATCAATTCACTCGTCTCCTTCGGACTTGTCGGTAAACCGTTCTTGATGTCCTTTTTCATGAGGCAAAGGACCTCATAACTTTCGTGTGTGCGTATAAATATGTGTACAAGCAAGTGTCTCGGTCCGTTGTGGGTGGCTGCCTCGTCGGATCGCGAGATTGAGCACCGTCGACGGAAAGGACAAAAAGCGATGCAATGGTGCTGGTTCGTTTCCCTCCGCCTGGGAATCTTCCTGACACGAGAAATAGATGACGCGGGAATTTTATCGCGAATGATTCTTTCTTACGTTTGTTTTCTTTGTATCTTGTCTTACTATATGGGTCCTTTTTTATCTCTGACTTCAGCATCACCGATGGTGTTTCTTTGCCATTATTTTCTAACCTCGCATTTGTTTTACCACTCGTATTATTTTCCCGAATTTCTTTCCTTCTTTTCGACAAATCTTTTCATATCCGTAGTCCTGCCAACTTTTCTTCCTTATCTGCAATGTTTGTCTGTATACGCGTCCATTGTGCTTCGTGAATTCTTTTACCAGCGTTCCATACGTTATGCTCGATGCTGTTGAACCATTTCAGTTGTCAATTTTTTTTTTTCGTTTTGTCGAACGAAATTGGGATATTTCGTATATCACATTTTTAATTTTCACGCGGTTAGACTTATGTGCAACACGTTACATGGAGAAATCGATAAATCCACTTTTTTTAAATTAAAATTGTAAAATTTCGTATTATTTTGGTTGCTGGTATATCGCGACTTTGCGTTGGAAAATGGTACAGTGAAGTGATCCTTTGCCAATTGATACATTCCGTTCTTCAATTGCAAAACGAGAATGAGAGATTAAGAATCAGCTGCTGTCACCATGAAAATGTAATTAAAGAGAAAGGTCATTTCTTTAAGAACGGCTTGTAGCTTCTTGGATCCTTGGAGGAATTTATTCGAAAAACGAAACTGTGAAGGGTGAAATTAGCTATCATCGATAAAGGGGGAAAAGAAGTTTTTTTTTAATTTTGTACGCGCGTTTTCGAATTCGTAATCAATAATTCCGATTGGCGATATACGGATTCCTGGTATCGAATCGATGAGGTAATCGGAATGCAAAAATTGAACACGTTCACGGATCAGTCGGATGCTACTATTTTTTGCATTCCATATTTTTTAATCAATTTTTTTCCTCTTGTATTATCGTATCCACCCCGTGCACATACATCAAACTGTTTGCCTCACCCCCTGTAAATATCGTGCAATTGTTAAGTACAAGAAAAGACTAGGATGTGCAGTAAAAGAGGAATATAGGCTCTATAGACTCGAGATTCGAATGAATAGCGTTGCAAAGATTCTCCGCTCGAGAAAAGATGAGCTTTAATATTGCAAGAGTTCGAGAGAAAGCAAAGACGAAGAGCCAAAGGTATTGTTGGGGAAAAATATAAGACAAGACTTTTTTCGAAACAGCACGGAACAGAGCATACTTTTCGGACGACTTGATGAAGCGATTTAATGAAAAATATCGATGGGATGGAGTCGAGTATGAATGATTTCTTGGATTCGTGGTCTTGCCGACAGGAATTATTGTACATGCGGGAATTACAGGCTTTTTTTACTGCAAACAGTGGAACGTTGGCGCCATCACGAAGTATATCTTGTGAATACTGCGGCTGCAATTTACATTTATTTCGACCAATACTTTTCCTTCTATTCTCGGCCGAGCCTTATTAACCTCACGCTGTTATTGACTCTCTTTCTCTAACACTGGCAGTCTCGCAATCTTCTTCTCTCTAACTCGTTTGTTCCAAGACCTCTCCAGAGCCGCTACTCGACGAAGCTTGCCGTTGTCCGCTACAAGAATGATAATGGGAATCAGAGGCCAGGCACGTTTTGGATTAGGTTGTGGAAAGCGGTTTGATCGCCCCAGCAAGTGGAATTGCGAAAGGATGCGAATGAGAGGGCTTGATGACGAGAGACGAAGAGAAAGGGGGTCCAAGGAACAGAGAAAGCTAGAGTCGAAGGATAGTTAGGGGTGAAAGGGGCAGCTTGGTGGCTAGAGAGCGAGAATGATTCGAGAGGAAACTCGAAAATCCGCGAGTGTTCGTGTGCGACGCTGGAGGAGCTTAGAGCCTCGAGAAGTTTCGTTGCACGAAGCTAACCGGTAAATCCGAGAAGGTGTGTGTCAGACGAGGGATGATACGGCAAGGATAAGCAGAGTATGCGGGAAAAACTGTGGTATGAGGAGGTATATACCGAGAGTCGAGTATGAGTTGATGTTAGGTATTTAATGGACAGCTCTGGGAGCTGCTCGAACCGAGAGAGAAACCGTAATGTTAGCAGGCGGCTGGAGGGATTTCTCATAAGCTTGACCTCCGTACCCGCTCGAGACTACAACCAGGAGGGTTTTTAAGGAGCGTAAGAGTGGAACAGAGCGACGTGCACAAGCGAGAAAGCGAGAGAAACGAGAAAACGAAATTTCGAAAGAGATTCGTGTCTCGACCTGAAAACAGTCTGTATGTATAAAAAAAACAAAGCGAAATGAAAATAAAAACGAAATAAGATGCACCGGAAACCCATCGCGAATGGACACTACAGAAATTCCATGCGAGCATTGATTTTGAACGGGAAAGGTGAAGGCAAAGGACGTAAAAAGAATGAAAAAAAATAAGGATAAACTTAAATCTGAGTTTTCTCCGAGGGTAAACCCTGCGGGATTACCTAGTCGCTTTAACTCGGCGGCGTTGCTCGTTTCTCAAGTGACGTTTTCGCGTGCTGCGTCACCATATTGGATACTTCCTTTGGACAAGATGGCGTGGACGGCGAAGCCAAGATTTTCTCGCGAAAAATGACGACGAAGACGGAGAAAGATAGTGAGAACGGAATAGCAGCGAGTACATAATGTATATGGTGCAACCAGCCGTCTTTGCGCGAAAATGGTTGAACATAGGGCGGCGGAAGGACTCATATAAGTGAGGGTGCACACCGACTTTTCACGCGCTGGAGCGTTTATTGGAAAAACATTTGATATATCGCCGCGTGCTGTTGGTGATGCTTGATACCGAGTGTCGCTTGAAGCTCCCAGTGCCGTTCGAGAATGACGCACCACCTGGAGCCCCAGACGGTACTCGGTATGAGAAAAGCTCACGTTCAATGATGAGGGATCTATTCCATGGAATAAACAGGTAAATACCAAGTGAATGCCCGAAATATCGTATACTCCCGACTCTCATCACTCGGTATACGACCACGAAGAGAACTTTTTAAAGAACTGTGGATGAGAACTCGCGATCGCACGATTGCGCTGCAACGCCTTAATTTTTTACGTAATTTAATCTATGGAAATCCGCGAACTATAAAATGCAAGCAAAAGCATGCTCTGTCTCTTCTTAAAATCGTATACCTCGATGCTGAATGAACGCTTTGAGAAATGAGGGACGCACATCTCGCTGAAAACTCTCCCATCGACCTGACTTTTTTACCTTATTCACCGTTGAGACGCAATGACAATTGCGGGGCAATACAGTTTATTTTTCAAATATCGAATCTCCACAGATATGCGTTAGGCTGATGCTGGAACTTGGAAATATTGAGGGGAAAGACTTTTCATTATTCTCGGGTATTTCATCTTCATACTTTGTCGCATGCTTCAAGCTGTCTCTTGGATATATTCTCTATTCACTGTACCATCGTTTCTTCTTGCATCGCTCTGCTGTTCATTCCTGTCACTTGATCTTAGCTTTAGCTCTCTCTCTCTCTCTCTCTCTTTCTCGCTACATGGCAGAAAACGGAACACGTACATACTGAGATCTTCATAGCTCTGCGAGAAAGAGTGAGAGGGAGAGAAAGGGACTCTCGAAGACAAGTTATATCGCTTGAGGCTAGCAGAATGTTAACCTTCAAGATGTCGCTTCAACAAACTCCCTGTCTTTCTACCTCTTTCTTTCCACCTGTTTCTCTCCGTATCCACCTATTCCCTTGCCCACGTCCTTTTCTTCCATCGCACCGAGTCCTTTTACAAACAAAAACACAGTAGTTTCGTGTGAATAGCTGAAAGTAGGTGTCAAGAAATAAGGGGCAAGTAGGACTCTGCCGTTTTGCTCCAGTCGGTTTGATTGCCGAGTGGTTGACGCACGTGCGCGTTCTTGGCATCGCGTTAACAGGACCTTTTGCTGGATGGGTACCACTCCTGGAAAAACGTCCTCAGGCTTTCACGTGCTCGACCGTACTCCTTTACCGGATGGAGTATGTGTCCCTCACAATCACAATGTTATCAGACAAAAAGCTTTCGCGTCCCGTTTTCTCCTGCTTTATATCCGTCCCGCTCGCTGACGATTCTCCCTCGAGTGAAATTTTCACTGCTGTGTTTCTCAATTCAATTACAATCGTCCGGGGCTTTTCCTCCGGGAATACGGGGATAATATAGAATTTTGCAGCGAAGAACTTTCCAAGGTCCGTTCGGACATGGCCGTTGTTGCCGCATTGGCACGCTTCGTAGGTCACCAATATGAGCCTTATACAACGTGTGTTCAACCGGTGGAACATGTGGAAATGCCTTTGAAATGCGCCATGTATGTATAATTAACTGTTCCATCCGATTACATGAAATCATCTCGAATCGAGAATAACCAACATTTTGTAGTCAGAATAGACCATCTCTGACGCAAGTCCTCGGGGGAATAAACATCGTCAATCTACGGAACATTCCGAGGAATATTGTAACTTATTTCAAGCGTGATGAGAAGATTCTATGATACATTTGACACGTACTACTGCGTCCATGGTTATCCTCGTTTTCATGCATATTAGATTTCAGTGTAAGGAAATGATATTTGTTCCAATGTTTATCATGCTAAACCTGCGATTTTTAACCAATTTAAAAATCAAATCTGTCCATATTTTTAACCGAAGTGATGGATTAAAAGTTATTTTGTTTCGGTGAATTGAGACAAAAATTGAAAAGCGAATGTCTAAAACCATTCTCACTGATATTCAATGCGCATTTCTCCGGCTTAGGGGTCATTGGTTCATCTCTATAAGCTGTTATCGTCGGGGCAAGTTACGTTTATGGTTGCATCAACAACAAGGATTATATAACACAAAGTACTTAGGGTACCAAAGTTTCCCTTTTGCACTGTGATGCGAGGGTGGCTTTCGCTGCTCCAGTCAAGAAGGACATGAGATATTTTCTTCTCTCTCTCTCTCACGTTTAATCTTAGTCTTGTATACCGCTCGTGTACCTCTGAGGTCGTCAGCAATCACTGCAACGCCTCGTTCCAACTCGATAAAATTAACTCGAATCGCCAAACGAGAAAGGACGTGAATGCGTTTTGCAAAACTCGGTCCCAAAACTCTTGCTCCAATATACAAAAGATCGTACGATGCTCGTTAGTAGTTCTCCTGGCTTTGGAAAACTTTTCAACGAATCCAGTTTTACCCTTCTTGAGCCTCTCCCGTTTTTGCCTTTCCTTTTTCTGAACGTTTTCTGATGAAAATTCTCTGATTCGTGCGCATTTTCTCTCTCCCTATCTCGCTCCCTCCGTTAGCTCGGTCGGGAGCTTTTTTGCATACGCTTTTCCTGCCGCAGAAACGGTCGTTTAGATTGATCAATAATGCATGAGCCTTGTGTTGTTTGCTCGTATCTGTATATTTATATGCAGTCAAGTAGAGCCGGTAGATTTTCAAACGAAGAAAGATCAAGATGAAATTCCTGTATTGGCATCTTAAAATAATTTCGATGTGCAGATTGAATGACCCAAAGCTTCATTGGCTCACGTTATAATCATAGACGAAGAAGCTGATAGCCTTTTAAATAAGCCGCACTCCATTTATTTTTGCTGAGAAGGTTAACATGTAGGTGGAACGTTTATTCACAGCTTTTAATAGAAGGTTCACGTTTAAACATTATATTTATCATCAAGAATTGAAGAAAAAAGATCAAATACTCTCGAGAATCTCAAGGAAAACGTATCTGGAAAGTGATCATTTCGAGCCTCGACCCAGTTATCGATCCAATTTGGTCGAGGCTAGATAGTCTTTTATTAAACAGCCTCTTTCTATTCTTACTCACCATGTGATCGAATAATTTGCACAATTTATTGCTGAACATGCCCGAAATCTATACTGGTATTCGAAGCAAGCTTGACGTCCCCTTTCCTAGAATTTTCGACTAACACTCTTAACCAGTGAATGCAATTTGGTGTTGACTAATTTTTCAAAAGTAAACGAAAGAGGAAGAAAAATGCAAACTGTTCGAGTCATCGACGATGCTATATCGTTACTTTGAAAATTTGTACGAAAATCGTGCGATGAAAGCTGATGATCAAAACTTTGAAAAGCAGCTTTCAAGATTTCGGAGCTTACATCGAAAATCTGTAAGAGGATGCACAAATCGAAACGTTAAGCTTATTAACGGTTTCCATTCTCTTTTTTGGTGTCTCTGGACCTGGACATCACATTTTTCTTCTCTCTCCTCTCTCTCTCTTATTCGCTCTCATTCTTTTCCACGACCATGAGTGTTTCGGGAGAAAGTCGTCGTGATTCCTATCGTTATGACGTAAGATTTCGTCTTTGTCTACAAATCGCTCAAGTTCCCTTTGCCCTCGCCCTGCATCCGACCCCTTCGGGCAATAATAAAAGTTTCTTTGGTCGCGAAAGAACTGGTGTTCCGCAGTTTGAGCGTCCAAGATTCAGCAAAGAGGTAGAACGAGAGATGGAGCAGGAGAATACTCGTGTGCAAATACCAAAAGACGTTGAAAGTCGCCTGAAGCAAGTCGAAAATGATGAGAACTGCACGAACACTCGAGTTTATAAATGTTTATACATATATATATATATTTTTCTGTTTCCCTATTTGTGCAATTGCGTATGATTTTGTATCCGTGGGTTCGTCCACATGTGGATAAAATGCATCCACACTGTTTGGACTCTCGTGGGATTCAAGTTTGTTTCAGTCAGAATATTTCCGAGTCCTATTGTTGCGAAATATCAGATCCAGACTGTTTGCTAAGTGGAATTAGTAAATCTGATGCAACATGTACTCTGATACCTGACAATTTTCAACATTTCAAAAACGTATGGCAATTCGATTGGCATATGTATTGAAATAACAGAACAATCACATTTCATTAAAAAAAAATTAAAAAGTTCATATCACTTCGAGAACTTCTTCACTTCTTTTCTATAAAACATCCCCTTGTCAAATGACAGTTGACAGATTGACAGATTGCGAAAAGGAACCCGAAGAGTCATACCTTAATTTCACATAATTAAAAAGAGAGTAAAAAACAGAGGTTACAAATATACATGTAATGATTACCAATTCAACAAAAAGCTTCGAGATCACTCCAGCCCATAAATCTACTTCTTTTTGATCCAGTACGAGTCGATCGCTGAAAAAAACGTGTGAAATGGTAGGTTACGATTTTGAGCTCTGATTAAATTCCCAGGGAAGTGAGAAACATTGCAGAAGCACGTGAAAACATAATGAGGATTACCATCGAAAATAAACAGTGTCTACGAAGAAGTAAAGGTTCGCCAAAAGTAGCAAGAGAGGTTAAAAGGTGCATCGTATAGTAGTGGTATAAAAAGATCATCAATTACGGAATGGCGTGGGCTTCGTGACACAGCCATCGCGGACTTACCCCCTTTACTTTAGCAGGCATACTGTCTATTACAGGTGAGAGAGATAAGGATTAAAAAAAGAAAGAGAGAGAGAGAGAGAGAGAAAAAAACTCCCGCCTTGTCGAGGACTTTGCAGTCGGTATTATGTGCTTCGAGAAAGGGTAACATCCCCCGGGTTGCGGAATATTATTCAGAGCATTAGGCGTTCTCTCGACCGCGAAGAATTTCCATAAAACCACTATCCTCTATCTAAGACGTCGCGAACGAGCGACGTTTGTGGTGAACCGTTTTCTCTCCTTTTTTCTCCTCTCACTGTTTCTCTCTTACTCTCGGACGATTTTCCTAGGAGTTCACAGTCTCTAACCTACGACCTCCTCCTTGCCTCTTGCTCGAGGGTTTTTCTAGCAGGCGTTACAACTGTTAAATCCCTGATTTAATGTCGTAGTTCCCCCGGCGAGTTATATACCTTGATTCTCCTCATACTGTACGCAGCGAATTATCATAGATGACACTCCTTAACGAAATGAAAAATTTATCCCCTTTTTCATTCATGAGAAACTTTTTCATGCGAATGTTTGTGCGAGATATCGTCATCACGAGCTGTTACTCTCAATGGAAATTTCATACATGCCGACTAAATTAACATCGAAAAATGATAAATTACGAGCATTTTGAATTTTCGAATCGCTGGTCGACAGTAATATCGAATTATTCACGAGCTAATTACACATTCATGCGTTACGATATTCGAAACGTAATGCAGTCATTACGAAACGTAGAAAAAAACCCCGATTTAATATTGGAAATTTATTTTTTTACCGATAAAACGTCATCCGACTATTAAAAGCAGGACGAGCTAATGAAAATTTCCGTGATATAACCTTCATCAATATTTCAACCATATTTAATACTTCCATATTGATATCAATCGACGAAATTTCCATATCGATTAATTGCTCAAACATTTGCGAGCGTATCTCAACATATCCAGCATTATTGACAAATGAACGCATAATTGTCGCTCTTGGCAAACAAACGTTAATGAATATAAAGCACATATTCAGGTTGTCCAATGGAAATACAATAAGTACGATCGTACATCGTTCACCAACTGACGGAGGCGTGAAACAAGAAATATGAAACATTTTTTCTAGAGCCAAAAGATCAATTAGTAATGCCTGTTTATTCAATCAGCAACGTTCTGTATAATTAAAAAAAAAATCAAACCCCGGCTTTTAAATTCATCACAAGAAGGTATCGCCATTTATTTCATGAAATAGTTTTCAGCAATCTAAAGAATCGAATGAAATCAACGCATAAAAAGGCATGTGCCATTATTATTAATGCGAAACTCATACAGCACTGTATTTTGCATAAAATAAGTACGAAAAGTACGAAATAAGTACGAAAACACATACGCATTGACCTTTTCTTGTTTATACTCAAAAGTGCAAACCCTACATTTTTATTGTATTCATCGAATGTAATTCCAAATAATACTAATCAAGATGGCAATTGCTTTCCACATTTTATAACAGTTGCGAGTGCAGATTCGTATAGAAGTGCTATAGATTGCCAGTCGTTATAGATTCCAGCTAGACCTTTCTCTTATCTTTTGAGAAAGCGAAAAATAGTCAAAAACGCGTTCGATTTATCTTAATTAAACTGGATCGTAGGTCGGGATTATACGGTGGAATTCTACTTTCGTCCTCCCTCTTTTTTCATCCCCGTTCTCTCGCTTTGTTTTAGATTTGAACGCGAAAATGTCTAACGCTGCGAGAACATAAAACGGTAGGAAAGTACGCGTGGAAAGCTAATTAAAGCGTCCATCGCAATTACCGCGCTTGTTTTGTCCGTTCTTCTCCATCTTTCTCTTCTTTTCTTCCTTTACTCTGACATTGCCGCATTTCTCTTGGATGCTGTTGCAAGTTTTGCTTTTCCGCCGTGAAAGAAATTACAAAAAATAATGCAGCCCCCTTTTCGACTCTCCTTAGATTCTCCGGCTCAGACAACGCTTTTCCCTCAGGATCGGTCTTAATTCCTTCCGTTGTTTCCCTTATGCACATTTTTCCCTTCCTCGAGCTACTTAGACCCGCATTTACCCGTATATATAATTTTTTCCGTTAATTGACGTCCATTATTCCATCCGGTATTCCATTTCATCTCCATCGAAATTTCCGTCTCTACGTTAAATTCTCTAAATCGCTCTAAATCGTTAAAAAAAATTAATTACACACGTATCAAAGTACCTTGGCGATGACAAGTGCCCTGATGTCCTAAAAAATTTCGGAATCTCCGGAAACAAGGCAGCGATGCCAGCAGATATAATTAAACGTATTTCGAAGATTTTAATAATAACATATCCAAGGATTTTTCTGTTTAATTCTTACGAAAATCGCGTAATAAAGTATTTCCGAGAGAGTCCCTCAAAAACGACTTATATGGAACCTTTTTTTTCAAAGTTATGAGATAAATCATAGGACACTCGGATTGTAAAATGCATGGTAAAAAGTGAGAATTGATCGAAAGTTTCGTCATTTTCATTGTACGAAGCATGACGATGTTCAATCGTTTTATTAATCATCTGGCGTACCAAACGGAATGCCTTGAAATCCGTACACGTCGCGGCTTGTAAGCTTCGTCAGTTTGGCGCAACACGCGACCATTATCGCTCGTACAAATTTTCCCAAGAAGCATTATTGCGTGAATGTTTATCCGACTGTATGTGCGTACGAACCTTGTCAACTTGGCTCAGGATTAGTTATTGGAACAAAGTGTTTGCGGGACTTGAGTTGTTTGATGCTTAATTGCCCCAAATTACTTCTCCACTTCGCGCAAAGTTCTCCCTCTTATAGCTGTATAAAGCTCTCTAGCATGCGAAATTGTGAAGGCGCAAGCCAAACACACGGAATGGGGAAAAGCACGAGAGGGCACAGAAAGAGAGAGAAAGGGAGGCGAGAGAAAGACGAAGAAAGAGAAAGTGCACAGAAACAGACTATTATACAGGACATCGCAAGGCGCACTGACGTTTTCGAAACTTTCCCAAGTTTCCGTCTGTTGTTCATTCGCAGCATGCATACGGGAATGCTCGTTCTCGCACAGCTATGACGCGGAAGCAAATTTTTCACAGAGATGCACTCGTGGACGCGCCACGAATGTCGTCACCCAGAAACTCAAAAGGAAATTTCGAAACGTCCATCGCGGAGAAGACTTTGAAAAAACGCGAGGGAAAGCAACGTCCGCGAGTATTCTTCGACGGAGAGTCGATGATTTTTCGAATACGAATAAAATATCGTTGAACGGCACTGGAGGAAAAAAAAGTACCCGCTTCTGACACTTTGACGTTGGTGGTAAGGGGACCAGCAAAAAACTGGAAGAATTTTTTAGCGTGTCGTGTTTTTTGCTGGGTTTCCTTCTAATTTTGTATCTCCTTGTCGTCTTTATTTTAGCCCTCTGTAGCGTTCCCACCCCTATAGTTCGTTAATCCGTCAACCCCGCACCATTAGCAGGAAATAACAGGAAGTTATATGTGTATGACGCGCAAAAACGATATTTCGAGATATAAAGTCCATTATCATCCTTACGGGGGAGTTCTGAATTTATAACTCTGTACATTTCTATCTCTCGCCGACGCCCGGGACCAGGAGGGTTAACGACGTTTTTCTCGCCACAAATTCTCCATCACGGACAGTCGTGAATTTATATAAACGTAGGAAAGCAGTCGATGTAAGCCTGAAAAACATGTCTCCTGGGCATTTCACGAGGGTTTTTTTACGCTCTTGCAGCTTTATAGACACACGCGTATGGATATTTTTAGATCATTGTTGAAGAGATAACATTTTTATAGTCAATTATAGCGTTGAAAGTGAAACGATAATAAAAAGAAGCAAAATTCCGTCGAGTTTTTCATGAGAGATAATGAGATTTGGAAATAAAAGTTTATGTCAAATGCCGGTATCGAGCGTGATAACGGTTTCCAACGATTTTTATCATTTTCTTCGGAGCGATGAATGAATAACGAAAAAAAGCAATTTTCGAGCCCGTCAGTTTTTTGACATACATATTTTGAGTCCTCGAGTACGAGGTAAAATAATATCATTTTTTAAATGATTTTTTATCGGTGTTTTATCGGCAGCCTCATGGAAGCCACTTCTTCACGTTGGCGCGTATTCGATCAGGACTCTCTGGACCGTCGAAAGATCAAAATAGCTTCCATGAGGCTGCAGAAAATTCCTACGAAAAATCACTTTAAAAATTGTGTAATAAATTGTTTTTGCACTTACAGCCGTAATACATGTGGCAGAAAAATCACGGATGCGAAGAAATTTTTTTTCCGTTCAATTTTTATTTTTTAATTTTATTTTTTAATCAATGAATGAAACTAATGTCTTCTTAATTACAATTTTTCAGTAAAATACTAACGGTAGTCAACAATTTACACATTTTCTTTGCATCTCTGTATGAAAAATTGAGTTGAATGAAATCCCTGTGACAGCAAAAACAAAAAAAATTCAAAGAATTTGCGAAATGGTTGTCATTTGGCGCATAGAAAAGTTTTTCGTACAAGTCCTCGAAGAAAAAAGCCGGAAACGACGAAGCAGCATGTCTCTCTTTCTCTCTCTCTCTTTCGATGTATGTCTCCGGGAATTTTTTTTTCGTCCTTCGCACACATGTGAAAATTCGCTATCTCGCATGTTTTTTCGAACATCCGGAATGTAAGAACCTAACTCGCATGCTAGCTAACTTCCTCGACTCGATCAAACTCGAAACTTATCTCGGGCGCACTCTTCTTTCTTCTGCCACTGCTCTAAAGTGTGCCGTCGAATTTTCAAGATTTTCGCGAATGGGGTCCTCATAACTCTGCAATTGCAAAAAAAAAGCACCAAGAAGAAGAAAATAATAGATAAAGAAAAATCGATCTCTGAATCAATGGGTGCGTAAAAAAACCATCTAATTCGATAATATTTTTATTGTTCAAAATGGTAGAAACTTGAAGAAACAGCATATGGAAAAGATTAAACTCATTCCAAAAAAGTGAACGAACGTGAAATAAATGTAATCGTAAACAAAAATTCAACGAATTCATCAGCTTTCAATATTGTTTAGTTGAATAACATTTTTCGTTCGAGAATGTTTTGCTCTAGTCGAAATAACTAGTCTGTACGAATTTACATAGTTTATTGCCTGTTTCTTTTTATCGAATGAAATGAGCTTGCAGGACATCTATCCTGTGCAAGTGAAAATCTACTCAATAGGTATTATCTGTAGGTATTTCATAGAGATTTTAAAAAGGCTCTATATGTCCAACGGTTGGTACAATATGTATTACCAGCAGTCAAATCACAAAAGGAAAAAAGCATGCAGTATTTTTCACAGAAGGGTGTTTTACTCCCTCTTTTTCGTTATCGACTTCACTCCTGGGTTATCGACCGTGACCTGTATTACCAACAGCCGGCAAGAACGAAGAATAGGGAGCAGAAAAAATTGAGCGTAACATTTTTAAAACACGTGTTAATTAAGATTGTCTAACATTTATTGTGTAAGTTTTTAAATACGATGATTTTTATAATGTATTTACAAATAACCTTGTCGTACTCGCAAATGTAAAAACTAATTAATAGCTTTACAACAGACTCAACATATTTACACGTCCCTGAGGCTTACAACTAAGTATAATACACTCATTAGCACAGAGTACATATATTTCTCTTTCCTTATTGTAGCTCTACTCGTCTTTGCTGTCTTTTTTATCGCCATTCGTTATTGTACATGTTCATTAAAATTTGTTTAAGAATATTTCGAGCAACGGTCCAGCTCTTTTGTTTTGCTCAATTTCAGTATCATACATCATTCTATTCGTCATCACGTACAACGTAAAATATAATACACTTATGCAATATTACAAGTGGCATTGACTATCATTGCAGAGCTAAACAAATCAAGGCCTGAATTTGTTTAAAACAAAACCATGCCTTTTACAGGATGTTATTCGTCTATGGTACACACTCCATCATACTGCTGGTAATTAATTTCTTTAAAACAATTATTGCTCTTTTCCTCCATTAACAAACGATGAAATAATTCCTTGAATTTCACGAAATGTTATTGAAAATATAAACTTTATCAGAGTCGACGCGTTGATGGAAGGATCCTTTGATCGTTTGCCTGTTGATATTTCGGCAAACTTAATTAACAAGTTTGATTAAAAATTGATCATAAATACAGCGACGTCAAAAATGCTTCAAATTAATCAATTATCATTTACTGATTAATATTCGGTATGATGTCACTTGTTATCATGGCTTGAGTTATTCAATTTCATCGAGGATAAACATATGGCTGAAATTAATATTGAAATATGTATTTATAATTGTGTAATTTAATGTACAATTTCGTGCATTTTTTAACATCAAGGATTTCAGACGGGTTTTCCTACGTATTCTGCATCCTCAACAACATTCCGACGATCGCCATTGACATTTCAATTACCCTGAATAGCGGATACAAATTTACATCGATGATTATTTCCACTTGCGATGAGATTCCAAGCGTCAATGTCATTTTTATACACATATGAAACATTCCAAATCTAATTGGTAGAATCTTCTCTGTTACGCTTTCTTTAAGTTCTACGTTTATTTTATAAAATTACTTTTTTTTCGTCAATTATGTCTGACGCCAGCAAACAAAAACTAAAAACACAAGAATCAAAACACAAAGGATTGAGCGTCATGTATCCACGAAATTTTCGAAAAACAATACCCTCAAAATACTTCCGCAATAAAACTAGTTTTACGAAAAATATGATAACAATTTGAGGAATTTTCACGATTAAATTATCGTTATCGATATCCTCCGAAAAATGTTTCGATGCCGTACGATAAGACTCTTTCTCACTCGTACGTGAGACGATTTTTGAAACAGCGTTTGCACGAAAACCCATTTTTTTTTTAAATTTCATATTTTGGAAAAGTGTCGGAATAAATATAAAGAATTTTTCATATCGTTTTACGATTGATGAAAAAAGAATTGAAAAATACGAATTTCAGTAATTTTTTCGTCCATCTGACCTGGAATGGTCCATGCATATTTATCTAGTACTGACTGCAGTAGTAACGGTAGCGGATGGTCAGACACGAATTGGGTACGAACTGGCTGCACTATTTGCCGACAATCCATCGTTCGGTTGACTTTACCGAAAAGATGCAGCATGGACGTGATATATCTGTTGAAATGCAAAAACCTTCGAAAAAGTAAAGAGAAAAAAATAGAGAGCGAAACAAAGAGAGAGAGAGAAATTGCGATGATTAATTCAGAACGTTCGTTGAATAATACAATATTTCTGTCTGACCATCCGACGCCGTAACCACTAGCAGTTGCACATAGTAAGTGAGCTATTTACACGCAACGACCTCCGGGACCAACCGAGTCTTGCTCTCACTTTATCTTTCTTCCACACAAATCCACACAGAGTGACAATGGCGGATCGGTAAATCTGACGTTTTAATCAAGTTTTCCGGCTCGATACTCGGACACCCTCCGCAAATCATCGACGATAAACATTGTTTTGCACTTATACACCGAAAGACATCGAAAGAAAGAAAAATGAATTTTCAAAAATTTTATATCCTCGGCGATATAGCAATTTTTTATAAAATGTAAATTATGAAAAATCGACGTGAGCCATTTTCGAGCAAGAAATATTCGTTGAACATGTCGAAAAAAAACTTAATCAAAATTTTAACAACGGAAAAGTAAGCTTTTTCTCCGTAATTCATCTGTCGCGAATTATCCTTTTTTTTGTAAACCTTTCCGACGTGACACGTTCATTTTTACGAATTTATTCTCGAGTTTATTCTCCTCTTCTGCAAAAGTCTTTCTGCTTTTTGCAAAATAAATGCTGTGAGAAAAAAAAAAGACAAAATCGTGTAACAAATTACGTATTAAAATTGAGTCGTTTGAAAGTTTTGAATAAGCTGTGGCATGATGTCGCGTTGGAGGGCCATCGGTGGCTCTCGAAAGCAAAAACGGAAACCTTTTAGGAGAGTGGAAAATCGTATGTCGCGAGGTGAGACAGTTCGTGCATTATTGTACCACTTCGCGATACCTCGACCGAAAATTCCACATGGGATATCGATTCCTGGGGAAAAAGAGACAATTCCTCGGGAGTTGAAGCCTCGCATGCACGGACGTTAAAATATAACGCATGTGTGAATCTTTGACGTATGCACGTAAATTCGTACGGAAGCCTCGCGAACACACGATTTGAAATTCTCACCGTGTATCACACGCTCGTCGGAAAACTATTTGACAATTCGAGCAGCATTGCGCTGCGTGTTTTCTCCGCTTTAGAAAGCCGAGAGGGAATTCGAACGACGAAAGTTTAAGGGGTTGTTGATGGACCGGATGAACCATTTATCGACTGGGATTTATTTGTTCGACACGATTGCCACAATTTTCGACGAAAATAGCATTAAATGCGAAAGAATTTGCGGTACCAAATGGCGCTGGAGTTATGCCGGTAAATTCGCTCGTCATTTGAAAAAGGCATCCTCGTATCCCACCGGTTGACTGAATAACTTTTCGCTCGAATCTCAAAAAAAAAAAAATAATTTCTATTCCCGGTGTGCGGATTGTTATTTTTATCAAGTTTCGCGATATTTCTCATCGATATTGTCATTTCTTTTCCCGAATTAAAAATATACAAGAATTTACGAGAATTGTATGATGCCGAAAAAAAATGATAATTTAATCAATGACCAACGGTGTGTCGAGTATCGATTGATTTTCCATCAAAATCTCAAAACAAAATAATTCTCGCCTGGCGTAAAATTTTTTACCGTATCCGAAACACTTGTCGTCAATATTGTCATGTCTTTTTTTCGGAACAAGATACGCGAGAATTTTATATTGACGGAAGAAAATGATAATTTAATCAACTCTGGACTCTGATGACTACCTAAATCAAGCAAACTCAGCTGTGCGTCCAATACTCGGATGGGTGACCGTTGAATCGCGAGTTACCACCGCCTGTGATCACCGTTGAGAACGAGTGACATTTTTCCCCACGTTTTCGCAGTTTTTTCATGCCTTTTCGGCAATGAGATCCGCGAATGCACAAAGTGAGACGATTACAGGCGCGACTTAAGGGGATGGAGGAAACGCGCATTAGCGATCCAAATTGAAAACAGTGAGGAGAATCAAAGTTACAATGACAGAGAGGCCGAGAGCAACGAAGGTATGTGAAAAGTGTAACGAATAATAAAACTCGTCGAGATTGAGATTAAGAGAAAGCACAAACGGACTTTCGAGTTTATAAGCCGATCGAAAATGCTTTCATTGAATCGTGATGTTTTGTACAACTCGTGCGGGGGACGTTTTCTCTGAAATGAACGAATTAATTCCGTTCGTTAACTCGATTTTGCACTTTGCCTCTTTCTCCTTAAAGTTTAATTGCGTCTCGTGACGGTGGACGACCGCGTGGACGAGGGAAATAGTGCGTCGAGCGAGACGTTAATACCTTCGCGAGGAATGGCAGCTGTTTCATCCGCCATCTTGATTTCTCTCTCTCTCTCTCTCTCTCTCTCTCTTCTCTCTTTAGCTTTTTGGGCTTTCGACACATCTACGTCACTGGTCTTTCGAGTGTATAAATGGATAAGATGACGAGGGTCACGATATTGGTGAAACGCCGATGGAAGCACGATGAGGAAGTGGCTGATTGAAAATCGATCGAATCCTCAATTTCTCCGTTCTCGTTTAACATCGTATCGTCTATCATACCCGCGGTCTTCTTGTCATTACCACGATCGTGGACCCATGACTTCTTCGAGTCTCTTCGTGAATTCGGCTCTCCCGTCGTCGGTGCTTTCGCCAGTTCTGTTGATTTCAATGAGAAAACAAGAGGGAAGAATTAATTGAAAAATCATTCCCATTTTTTGTTTGTTCAAATTTTCATTTTAAATACCCTTCGTAACCGTGTCTCGCGTCGCACGTGAGAACGATACTCTTCTTTCGGTGATACTTTTGTATTACTGACGGAATGAAAAAAGGACGAAAAAAATAAAACGAACATTTTCGGTTTTTCTCGCCAATACCTGAGAAATTTTGAGAAAAAATTCATAACGAAATAACTGCAGAAAAATGCTCGGGGAAAAAAGCCGGATATGGAGCTGCGGATGAATGATGCTTGTTCGAGTTGCGGCAAAAAAAATGTGAATGTTTTTCGAACGAACTCACCGACAGGGGGCCAGAGAGATCGGAATATTCCCACGCGAACAGAAGTAGAAATGTGCTTTGACGTTTTGAAATGGATTTCGTTTTGAAAATTGCCGAGGATTTATCAGAAAAAAAAATATCGGATGAGAAACCTCAATAGAGTATGAATATCGTTGAGTTTTTTCATTATCAGATTTTTTTTTTCATGAAACGAGAATAATGTAACAGCATAAAGAAGAAGAATCAATACAGACATGAAAAGGTTGTTGCATCTGTTTTTTTTTTATAGAAGGGAAAAAATAAGCAACGAAATCTGCGGTCAAAGGTAAAAAATTATTACTTCAATTTTTAACTCGCCGTATATTGATATTTTTTTATTACCGATGACGGTTTAAAAATAAAATACTGTTCGATCTTCCATTCACGAAACTCGAGCTTATGATTTCCACAGAGCAGCCCCCACATTCGTCGCTTTTCCCTTGCTTTTTATTCATTTCGCTGTAAAAAGGGTGGAATAACGGAGATCGTTGCTCGTGGAAATTGGGTCGCTCGATTCAAACTAATCCTATCGCTTTTACAATGAATTTTCAATCAATAACTCTCACACCCTTGGTATTAGGTACGATATGCAGCCCTCGTGATATCGTTCACTCGCGAATTTGAATTCAATCTGTACTCGCTAAATGCAAACCCTCTTCGCTGGTAAATCGTCTTAAAAAAAAGCCAGACAGCCTGGAAGCATAATAATAAAAAAATAATTAAAATAGAGGGAGTGCAAATCTTTTGTTCGATCGCGAGCGTTTGATTTCTCGATTCACTCGGGGGAGAAAACAAAAACTCGTGAGCGTTAAAAAAGAGGGAAAAAAAATATCGAAAATCGATCTTCGAGGTTTTGTTTGATGAAAATGGTTGAATGTCGGTTGGAAAAAAGTGGAAAAGAAAAATTTCGGAATATACCAGGCGATTATAATTGACCAATCATAATGAAAATTAGCCCGTGATTTTTGCATGGATCGTGCATTGCCTTAGTGCAGAATTTTCCGCGAAATCGGCGGAAAACTCTGCTGGTAAAGGACCGCTATCGATTTCATCGCAACGCATTTTCCCTCGGGATTTTTATCGGCTGCTGTACGTTCGATATTGTACATTATTCCGGTATCGGCGTAAAAACGCTAGCGCGGCGCACATCCTTGTAGACATACACGTAGGAAACAACGCGTGCACACGGCTACGTGCGATAGGTGAAAGCCGAAATTAATTGGACATCATATTCGAGAGTTTTGCATTCACTCGTTCGTTCTTTTCATCCAATCCAGTCCCTTCGCCTCTCGTCCTCGCATTCGTTTCCAAAAAATAAAAAATAACCCCTCTCCCGCTCCCATATATCGTTGAAGCGTATTATGCGTTTTTCACTACGGACCTTGTGGTTTATAAGTAAAAAAAATGGAAATTTGAAAAATAAAAGAAAATACGTGAGAAAAAGAAGCTCGAGGTATAGGCTGGAGGTGTGGTATGCTGGAAAAAAAAATGCGAATCGAACCGACTGCGAATAAACGTGCTCTCATGGAATTTCAATAGAAATAAAAGGAGAAAGAGGGGCGGCGAGAGGGTGAGGGAGGGTTGGATGGAAAGAGTGATCCTGGCGTTCAATTAAAGGCACAGGCAATTATACTCGTCGGAGAAAAGAAAAGAACCACCGAGAGGAGAAAATTGTTGAACCCATGCGAATGCCCACACAGGAAGTATGGGGATTATTCTCGCTTCGGGGGTAAAAATACATATATGCATAGGAGTGCAACGTGCATGAGAAAAAAACCCTTTGTCGATACTTTTCCTGGCGACGTTAACGCGAAATCGTGCATAGAGACTTCAAGCTCTTACGTCGTATTGTCGGCGTTAATTTCGAACTAACGAATATAATACACCCCACATACGCAAATAATTCAATAGTTTTTTTTTTTTCACATTGAAATCTACTGTAACCGGAGGTGAGCGAAGGCTGCGTTAATTACGCTCTTAATAGAGGGTATCACGATTAAAATTGTTATTGCCGTTGAGGTACGTCGTCGATAAAATTTTGTGCATTGTTATTTATCGACGTATACGCGAATTAATCAAATGGTTCAGTACTAGCACGTTCGACAGCAGGTTCTACGGAAACTGGTAAAACCACAAGTTCGTGATGATAATTGAAGGGAGGAAAAAGATTCGATGATTACTGAGGGTGACTTTGGGCGATGTACATTTGTTTGATTGAAAAAGTTGGAAGAAAAAACTGACCTTAAGGTGTCGACCAACCGCTACCGTAAAAAGTGTCATTGCGTTAAAAAAAATGGCACCACGACGGAATTTCCATTGCCAATTTTTTTCAAATCTATTATTTTTAGGAAATAAAATATATACCACTAATCGTTTCGGATGAATAATATATTAGTAGCAGCTGTTATCGCGTAAGAACACGCGATCAAAAATAAATAACCAACTCGATGACTCCATTTTAAAAAATTGTATGCTATCAAAAATGAAATGACGCAGTTTTACAAAAGTGCATATTAAGGTAGGAAACGTAACGAACAGACAGCGTTACTTCCGCGGCGTTACTCAATTAGTACAGATTTTTCTCGACCAATTTCGCCCGCCTATTATTAAATTAAAAACAAAACGCCAAAGCGTCAAACAGAAGCATTTTTCAACAATTTTTGCAACCGATTCAACTCCGGTAAGAGAAGAAAATAAATAATACAAAAATTTGTTTAATCCCCTTTTATAGAGAACCTGCATCTTCTCCTTCGATCTCATCAACTCGTTCGGTATCGGAATACCACAAATTATCAAGTGCCAAAAGAAAGAAAAACAAAAGTTCCAGCCGCTCTAGCTTCAACCATTCGTGCCCTCGCGCGTATGTCGCTGGCCAGAAACAGTGAATTTTCCGGAAGCCGAGTGATTGCTATTGGAAAATTACGATATCCGAACCCCCAACTTCCTCGTCTTTGCCACTTTTTTTTATCTCTCAGTTAGTCCACACGTAAAACTCACACACACTCAGCAGACGTGAATGTCGAAAATTCACGTGGCAGAACACAGTCTCGTCTTTTCGCGAGTGCATCGATTCCCATCGCATAAAGTCATATAGCCAACTACCACGTGTGTCCCACATCTTTTCGCGACCCCGTACGATCCTCACTGAATACACGATGCACATTCTCAGCTGCACGTACACATGTAGAATACGTTTGTACAGAAGTCAATCTAAAAATGGGGTATAGAGTGACCCAGGGAAAAAGTGACGTTTCAGCATCGAGAAAGAGACGACAGTTTCTCAGAGACATACCCCACTGAATTTTGTTGTTTCGTATTGAACTCGTTTTCGCCACGAAATTTGCCAAAAGTTTTATCGCCTCCTTCATGTCGCAAGATCTCTGGCCAATATCGTTTTATCGCACGTCGTAGTGTTTACGAGAATACGGGGTGGAAAATCATTACAGAGGGTGCAATCAGTTTCCATTTTTACCGGAGTTACCCGCCTTGGATGCATTCAACGACGTTCAAATTTCATCGATACCCTCTAGAGTTTTTTTTTTTTTTTGTCGTGAAGAGACAACCATCTGACAGAGTTACTTTCGTACTTATGAAATTAGCATGGAAACGGTATGTCGTACGTACTGTAAAGTTTGATTTTGCCGTCCATCTCGCCGAGTGAATTCGTCGCGACACATCTGAACGAGCCAAACTCCTGGCTTCTCACGGATTTGATCGTCAGCTTCATCGTGCTCTCGTAACCGTTCGGTATCGTCTCGACCAAGTAATTGTTGTCTGTAAATTGAAGGATTTTCGTTTTTAACCTTCAGTCTCCGAATAAATCCATCGAGGATTGCTCCCGAGCCTCGAAAATCGTCGTACCGTTTTGAAGCGATCCTGTCCCTTCTCCGGCAATCTTATTCACTTGTAGATGAATTTTAAATGAAAAGAATTTCGTATAAATATTGAAAAACTCGTTTGTCATAAAGTATTATATAAATCGTACAAAAATGCACCGACAGTTCGCGTTTTAAGGGGTAGTTTTTTCATTGAAGATGCAGAAAAACAAGTTTCGCGATGAAAAGTCAGAGACCAATGAATCCTCAATGAACCGTCGATATCCCAGCATGGTCAGGAAAAAAAGGGCTGCGAGATGCTATGCTGCACTTTTATTGCACTTGCGATTGTGCCGCAAACTGTTGCACTTGCACCCATTTTCATAAATATTCATGCGACTTGTTTGCAGAGCCTAATCCGAGAATGGATTATTTCCTTTCCTCAACAAAGAAAAGAAAATATTCATAAAGTATTCATAAGGAAAATTACGAGCGCAGATGTTCGTTCCTTCGTGTGCCTCGAACTTTGTGCCTCCCTCGCGTATGTACGTCAATTTCGTCGCAGAGATTTGCAGTTTAATCGGAAGAGTTATAGAAACGAACTGTCAGTTGTGTCATGCACACATGGATTTACATAATGTCACGTTTATCCATGTATATGTTGGCAGCCATTTCCTTCGACTCTCCCACGTTTATTCGCAAAAATCGATTCGTTCAGTGTATCCGTGGTATTTGCGACGCGAAATAATGTGACATTTATAGCGACAAATGTGACTTATTTGTCGGATCTGACGATTCGCAAAAACCTTTTCGAATATCGCGGTACTGTAAAGCAGTGCGCGCAATGTGCACCAGGGAAATATTTATTTTCATTGGCATTCGAGTTTGTGTATCGCGAGGAACGAGCATAAAACAGGCATACAGCACGAAATGAGATTGGCGTGCGGGATATCAATATTTTTTTTCCTTTTGCCTTCGGATGTATGGAGCTTGGGATATAAAACGAGAAATCCTCGACAGCGCACCATCAGGATGACAATTAAAATACAAGAGTGTCACGAGCCACTAGATTTGTTTGTAATGGACACGTACATGTGTATGATGTATGGGGCTTTTCAGGTGAACTGACGGAAAACAAGTAGTTTGAGAAAAAACGAAGTGATCGCAAATGTGACACGTATTTTTCTGAAGCTTCACCAGCATGCGACAATAAGAAATCGTCAATGAAATTCGACGGTTTTTCAATCGAATATACATTTTTCAAGAATTTTTTTTCATCGTGAAACCTGTTCTAGAAAATTGTGTTTTTTTTTTCAAGAAGATCTGGTACTGCCCCTTAAAACACAAAGTTTCGTACGGATGTATAAATCAGTTTTTGTCTTTGACAAAATGGAGAGCTGTAAGAGAATGATTATTTTTACTCCAATTTTCATCAACTCATTTTCATTTTTTTTAAATATATTTTTTTCAAATACCGCGGAGCAAAGTGTGTAAAATTATAAAAAATAACGATGTTTATATCCAAGTGTTATCAATAAGTGAATGGCGAGTGCTATCGAGCGAATAATATATCGAAACATGTTTTCTCTTGTTGTTAAAACCCCGGTGCAATTTGAATAAAGTGATCATTATCATGTGGGCTCAGATTAATTTCAACGCAACCCCGAAATGTGTTAATTGCATCTTTTTAGTGGGAGGAACGCTCTGATAATTGATCAAACAAAATATTCACTCCATGAACGATTTTGCTATCGATTTAAAAAACGAGGAGACCATCGATGGTCGTTTGACGAAATGGTTACAATGACTAAATTATACTAGTGTCGTTTAATCATCAGTGCGGCCGATTTCCTCCATTTCTACATTCGTCAAAACCTTTCGTTTCCAAAGCTGTTTTTTTCCGTAAATTGTACGCCGTTCAATAGACTCCAATCCACGAAAATTTACCTGTACAATTTCAAAGCTGCAATTCTACGAAAAATTGAATCGCTGGCAATCCCGGAAAAATAAATCTGAAGGTGATTAACAATAACAAGACGAAATCAATATTTAAAAATAAAAAATTATGTTAATATCGCTGGTAACCGCAAATGAATGAAAAAAATCTTGAAAAAAAAAAATTATGATGTCTCGATTATTTTTATTATGATTATATCACAAATCGATATATCGACGAAATCACAAACGTGGACTCGATTTATTCGCGATGGAAAACGATTCTCGATTTTGCTGATAACACCAAAATCTCGCAAAACTTGACGTTTTCCGGGTATCGTAAAAAATACAGATTCCAGAAAAATATTTCAACGTCATATCTCGTTTGGAAGGAAAAACACATTTCACTCTGCGTGAGAAATCCCATATGTTGTATTTACACATACAGCACAACGGTCGAACGATCGGGTTGGCTGACGGCGAGTTCTATTCGTGCGTGCGCGTATGAAACACGCAATTTCGACCGAGCGTAATTACAACTGAGCCTCGTTAAAAACCTAATTTGTTCGGTCGTGGATACGCCGGTGTAAACGAGCGGGTCGCACATTTTCTGACTGATGGACGATACTCCGTATGAATGCAAGAGGGGATTTGAATGAAAAAAAAAAGAAAACGAAAAAAATTCACGTAAAGTTTCAACAAACGAAAGGCTGTAAATCGTGAGATTTAACTGGTGTAAAGTTATATCCGTTACGCCCTTTTCTTCAATATATATCAGTCATAATATGTATACGTGATAGGTTATGCCGAGGTAAAAAAGCAAACAGCTATGAGGACGTACGATAAATATCATCGTGGTCTTGGCGTTGTTGAGAATAAACAAGTGGGATAACCGGAAGGAGAAGCAATAAACTGGATATTTATGTTCCAGCCTGCTTATAAGCATTTTATGAAACTTGCATCTTGCATAAGGACGTTGAGCTTGCGGATTCTCCGTGAAAAGAAAAAAACGTGTGTTCCCCACGGAGAATATGAGAGTATGACGAAAAAGGAGGAAAAAAAACGATTTGCTGTCTTTCATCGTATGGTCGTTGAAAGACACGTTGGTGGGTTACAAGGGGATGAAAAATCGAACGAAGATGATGAAGAGGGATGAATAAATCGTGGCATCTCGAAAATTCACTCGATCACTATATTATTGTATCTCGTCTCGAAGGGATGCAAATTTTCACCCCTTCGACGATAAATATACCCTTTCGATTGAATATCCGTACATCGATGCTTTTCTCTTAACGCAGCATTTTTCCTAATCGTCGGGAAAATTCGGAAAAAAAAACAGTCTTTTTCAATTCCGCGAATAGAAAAACATGCAGAAAAGTGAAAATCGCGAAGAAGGGTTGGTTGTCATCCGCGAGATTTCTGTCACGAAGCGTCAGGAAAGAGACGAATAGCACGAGAGCCATGGGCGTACCTGCAGCGAGAGATCTAAAAAAAAAGATACCGCAAAAAAGCTGGGACACTCGCGATTTTCACACCGTGATTTCAACTGCGAATTTATCGCTCCGTAAACAGGAAAGAGGATTTTATACAGCACGCGAAACTTTGCATTGTAACAAATGAATAAATGCAAGTAAACATGAAAAATATGAGAGAGCCGTATTTTTCCAAGGGATTCGGGAAAAATCATTTTTAGAATGATGTGATAAATCATTTAAATACACTCGATCATAAGCTACCCTTAAAGCGACATTTACCAGGCCAGTCTGGTCGTGCAATTTCGATTCAGAATTTCTACTTCATAAAATAGGTATACTTGAAGAACTGGTGTTGAAATTATCATTTTGTTTTCTAATTTACCAGCGGATAATTAAAAGAAAAACTAGCGTCCAATCGTGACACTCTCTGCACGTAAAGATAATATTTGTACGAGAGAGAAGAGCTTTAAATATCAGCTCCACTAGTCGAGAGCGATGTTTACGCAAGGAAATTGTTCTCGCTCCGTACAAAGTTACGTAGCCCATTAAGTTTGCGGATCTATCTGCGCTCTGAACTTGAGAATAGTGGAAAAATCCAGGACTGGGTCAGACGTGAGAACTTGGTACTGAAAAAGACCATCAAGTATGGCCGTGCGACTATATATTTGTGAAGGTAGGGAATACGAGTAAAAAAATGAGCTTGAAAAAATAAGAGAGCTACGAAGAGAGCTGCGGACCTCGAAAACGAGGGAATATAATTTTGTTTGATCGTGTATTGAATTTCGGATTAATTTATGCAATGTACAATTATAACTTTGTGATTAGTGTACCTACCACTAACGACGGTTTCGTTGCTCGGTTTCGTCCAATATGTAATTGGCCTCGGATAAGCCTCGCTGTGACATTCGAGCGTCAGCGTTTGTCCCTCGTAAGCTCCTACTAGCTGATTTTCGATCCACACCATCGGTGGAACTGTCGAATAATTATCAAGCGAATGTAATGCGAAAGAACTTTTATTTTTCAGTTCGAGTACCCGTTCGACAAGCTTTTGAGAATGGATTTCATGTAACGAACGTATGAAACGAATAAAAGTTTGATAAAGTACCAAAGGAATTATGATTTTTTAATGATTACAGCTCGATTAAACACTAAAAACACGCATCCAAAATCGAGTTTAGGGTTCTACTTGCTGTTTCGATTTACGACTGAGTTATTTGCACTTACAATGAACAATGAGTACCATTCTTTTGCTGACTGTTGGTGGCACACCGTTCGAGGCTATGCACAGATAAGGTCCCATGTGAAGACGTGTTACACGTGTTATTTCCAACTCTGGACCTTCCATGCTCGTCACTGCCGAAACAAGAATGCATTTCAGGAGTTACAATATTTTATACAACAAAATGGATTTTTCTTTGCAAAATATTGTTCTCGTACACCGGAGATCAGCGGAATTTCCTGCGAGCGGAAAAATGAAGACTAATTTATTGTTTTTAAATTGATACTCTGTTCCTTATACATATACCGAGTGCCTTATTTATTTCAAACGAAGGAAACATGAAAGAAATAAATATAAATACAAGATAAGAAACGTTAAATACAATTCTTGAAATTAAACTACGATATTATATTGTAGAATATCTCTTATACTATAAAATAGTTATTCCTTGGCAAGAAATGTTTTTTATGCACTACGGATCAGCCCAATTGTCTCTGAACGAAATGAAGAAGACTGATTTTTTTTTACTAAATCGATGCGAGAGAAATATAAATATAAAGTAAGAAACGTTATAGAAAATACTTGCAAACCCGTTGCCGGGTTCGCACGCGCATTTTAGAGTTTATCGTTCATCGAAGAGGGAGAGAGAGAGAGAGAGAGAGAGGGAAACACGGACTTCGAATAATCCCTCGTAATTACTAGGTGTAAGAGCAAAGCGGAAAGAGGATTTTCCCCAGCGACGAGCTAAAAACATCTCGCTTCTTTTTTTTCCGTACGCTTTTCTCCACACCCGAGGTTGTTTGAAAAACTTACAATCAAGTAATTTACGAAATCTCGATTCTACGAATTTCAATGTTTCACACCTGCCGAAACAGGAAAAAATATCCATAGAATCAAAGCTCAAAAGCCACTTTCAATAAACAGCGAATTAACGCTTGAATTTTTCATCGCTGCAGTAGCGTTACAAATATTCGCGAAGCTCGAGCAAAATCGGTTTATTTCGAACGCCCACAATCTACGAAAAAAAAACAATCCCAGCCCGATAATAACTTTGACAGAAACACGAAAAAAAATGTTGTTTTTTTTTTCAAATCAAGAAGAATTACCACACCTTTATACGCTCGACAAAAAAAAATCCTGTACCACGATTCGGAAAAATATTGCACAAGGATTCACAATTGAATTTATTTTCAGGCTCTCGATAGAGAAATGTGACGCAATCAAGCCTGACAGCAATACAATTTTATGCGTCGAATGAAAAAAAAAATTCATACAGCTCCAATTTCCATTATGCAGCGTCAACGGGGTAAAAAAAATGTATCGTCGATGCACTCGATAAAAAATGTCCGAACAAGGTTTACACGTATACAACAGGCAAATTTGTTTGTTGGTTTTTTTTTCGTTCAAAATCGATGATGAACAAAAAAAATGAATAAAAGTGCGACGGACCTTCTCGCCAATTGGAAAGCGTGATGGTACCTCCGGTCTCTCGTCGCCATGTGACGGTTGGCTCCGGTGTTCCGGTAGCTGCGCATCGTAACGTCACGTTACTACCCTCTCGCACTACCATGTCCGTGCTCGTAGGATAGTCAAGGATATCCGGAGGCACTGAAAAACAATGACGAAATTCCGCGATGAAAATACGCAGAGGGCTCTCGCTTTAACGAACGCCAACACCATGAAAAATTGTAGTATCTCCGCGAACGTATTGACAGCGATAAAACTTTATTTGCACAATGTAAACGTATGTGAGGGGTGTGTCGAGGCTTTCTTCGGAACGCGGCAGTTTTCCATCCCCTTAATCTTGCCCAACATCGCCATCCGTAGGTGTCTATGAAAATTCAAGAAAACGCGTTTGAAAGGTGATTTAAATCGCGTGTCTTCACTGCTGCCAAGTGCATACGAAGACATTGCGAATGCTCGAAGGGGTAGTGCACATCAGATTCGTTTTCTCGTTTGATTGCAAAGTTTCTGTGCTCAGGTGCATGCGATAAGTGTGTTTCCTACAGCATTAAAAACTGCTAGGGCGTTTTAACTGCGTTTTTCAGAACGGTGCTTCAGAATCGTATACTTCGTAGTGAAAGAGCTGGATAAAACTGTGTTCTTCAAAGGAAGAACTGTATGAAAACTGTGTACCAACGTGACTAGGAGAAAAAAGCTTTCCATTTAACAACTCCTCGGGTTTGAAAAGGACCGTTAAAGGATTTCGAAAAATCTCTCGTTTCGATGAAAGTATGCGATTTGGTCTCTGATTAAATATCTTTCCGATATGAGCCCAGATCGTGAGATGAAACGTATACGGTCTTGACTTCCTGCTTTTATCTTCCTTACAAACGGAAAATAATATCGGAGCATAGCTTCATCTGCTCTAGCTAGCATGTAAGATTTTTCGATCAACTCGTACTTTTTTCGTATAAATTTTAATACTCGCGATAATAATAGTCATTCCGGGAGAGACGAATCGTCCGAGGCACATTTGTCCGGAAATAAGCTCCTTTTTTCAAATCGATCGCGAATAAAAACAAAAAATCCTCGGGTTGCAAACGAAAATTCGTATTACAATCGTAGCTAATTTGAAATAAAAATATACACATTCGTTCCAAATAATAAATTTTCTACGATTATTTTTCTTATCCCGGAAACGAGTACTCAATCGCGTACCAATCGAAGCACACAAGTAGCTTTTCTTTTCTTTTTTCGTGCCTTTTTTTGTTTTGTATTAAATTTTTTTTTCAGCAAGTAACTTCATCGTTTCGCGTGTTTGTGTTTATGAGTATTAATCGTCCATCTTGAAAGAATTCCTACGATTATTACGATTATTTTTCTTACCCCGAAAACGAGTACTCAATCGCGTACCAATCGAAGCACACGAGTAGCTTTTCTTTTCTTATTTCGTGCCTTTTTTTGTTTTGTATTAAATTTTTTTTTCGGCAAGTAACTTCATCGTTTCGCGTGTTTGTGTTTATGAGTATTAATCCTCCATCTTGAAAGAATTCCTTTTCCGTCTCGGGGCAAATGAATCGCTTTTACTCTTCCATTCTCTCTGCAACGCGCGCGTTTCCTCTTGTACTTCGTTCACAACGATAAACGCACGTTTTCCGAGTTTTCTTCTCGTTCCTCGCGCTCACTTTCATCTCCCATTCTCGCGTTGTTGCAATATCGAATGGCTTTACCGGAGGTTTTTCCTCGCCTCGCACGTTCACGAGCCACCATAGTGCAGGTCTCTACCTCGCCTTTGTGCGCAAATTCCACAGAGGCAACCGTGCGGGGGTGAAGAATTCATCACCCCCAACCATCCCTGCCGACAACCCCTTAACCCAACGTGGAGCTCTATGCACGCCCCAACACTTTGAGAGTTCATTCGTTTCGCGAGCTCTTTTATTCAAGATATGTACTGTTTACGGCAAATTTTTCAGTACACAGAGCCCGGAAAAGCGTGGCAAAGAGCTTTTGATTTGTAGACCGTAAACACGAATAGACAATATTCGTGATCGCGTCAAACGATCGATCGTTGTTTATAAAAATTGGCCTTTATGCAAATATCGAACGACTTTATATCTTGAAAAAAGTATCATAAAGATGGGAAGCTTTTGATATAATGAGAGAAGGCTCGCTTTTTTTTTATTCTTCTTATAGCTTTGTCAGTTTCTAAAGAGGTCAATTTAAAAATACGACGGTATTAAACACTGTACTCGTGGGCTCGAAATAACGCAAGAATCGAATCGACGATTATTTCACGATTATTTCACGATTATTTAACAATTACCATAATTATTCCTACAGATCTCAGCGTAGAATTACACTCACAATCGTACAAAAACACATGCAAAAAATTTCGCGAATTACGCATCGTGTCTTGGCAATTATGGATTAAAATCTTTGCCATCGCATCTGCATTTTGTTCTCAATTTTTCGTGATCAGACTAAAGAAGATGCAGCTGCCTCCGCGGATAATAAGCAGAGTGTTCTCAGCGTTGAGAGAAAAAAAAACCACCAACTTTGATGAAAAATGGACAACATTACGTGGTTTTTAGAGTCTGAAGAAATTTTTCTTTCGTGAATTATGGCACTGTGACTTTCGCAAAAAGTGACTCGACCAATCCGAGAGATTAAAACTCGACTGAACAATGCTTCCCTTGTGAAATATCGGTAATTCCTTAAAAATCGTTATTGCATTGTCGTTTATTTTCTTTCGAATTTTCTTTTGAATTGCCCGGCGTCGAGACGCCGCCGCCTCTCTAGATTATTTCCAAATCCGTTAACATTCGATTCTACGGCGGTTCCCTAGATTTCTCGCTCACTCGAGCAATAAAAAAAACATCCCCATTCGATACATTGGAATTGACAGGTATGATCGCCCAGGAGCGATTAATGTTCACAGAAACCCATTTACAGAGTCCCAACGAGGACCACATACGCACACGTGTGGGTAAACATGTGGTATACGTGGACAAAAGTGATGCCAAGCCTCGGCGTGATTTATGGCTCTCACAGTTTTCCTTGCATCCCTATTCACGACGAATATCTCTAACCATGCCTGAAGAGAAAAGGAAAAAAGGAGAAAGAGTCGGAAAGAAAGGTGAGTTCGGCGTTTTCGATCGATGGTTAAACGAACTAGACGCCGCTGGCGAGGTGAGTTCGATAAAGAGTGTTGAGAGTTGGTACTCTGCGCTATATACATCGCAAAAGGTGTTCCAGGAGCGATCAGTTATTCTCCCGCCTCGATAACCCGAACCCTTGCTCTCGCACTCATTCACACGTACACAAATATCGACATAAACTTATACAGAGGAGATTTTTATACTCTTCTTTTTCATCCCACGCTTGTTCGCCCTCTGGAACTCTCGTTCATCCGATAAAAGTGGGGAAATTTAACGAGGAAATTTTCCGCCCTTTCTCTTCTCTCCTATATCTCATCTGGCTTCCTTTCTCGCGAAGACGAGAGATCGCGGGATCGTTTTTTTTCCGCGGATACTCGCACGTGCGCTTCTCAACGTGGCCATCGTCACTGACACGGCTTATCAAGAAAAACTTGAGAAAAGCTTATCAATTGTGAGGATTTTCGCGTTTTTAAGGGGGTGGAAGCAAAGAAAAATGCTCGTGGATCGAAGAACAAGGATGAGGGGAACAAAAAGGGTGGGTTTGGTGAGTTGTGCGCATCGAGAGGCTGGCTGTGTTGTTATTAGGGCCTACTTGAGTTGCAGAAGAGGCAAAAGCGAGTTCGCGTCGCGAGGAAGGTGTTTAATAACGCTCCAAGAGTGCAATCATTACTCCTCCTCCTTGCTCCTCGTGCCCCTCTGCAGTCGTCTCTTTTCCTTACCTTGCTTCATCTCTTTTCTTGAGTTTCCTGTTTTATACATGTAAATATATATACATATGCGCATGCACACACCGCTGTGTTCGCGTATACCGTAGTTTGCATACATTTGCATCACGATGCCACAAATCGGGCAATAACGCGGTGAAATGGGCGGTTACGCGGACACAAGGTCTCTATCTTAGCTCGACCACACTTTTTGCGTTTTTTGTATATACATACATGTATCCGTAGGCTATACACATACATATAAGACGAACTGCACTTTGAGATGCTCGTAAATACCCCTTAATGATAGAGCAGTGACAAGCAAGTTACACGTTATCAAACTCTATAGGCAGTCACTGCAGTCAAGGCAGAAAACGACTTGGTTGGAGAGAAAAAAAAATCGTTGCCGATTAATATGAGAATACGTATTGCGAAGGACAGTGGAAAAGGTTTTTGTATACGAACGAACATTTTTGACAATTTGCGAACTTTCCCGTCTTCGTTTATATTCGAAAAACAATTTTTTGAAATCAACAGGTGTCTACATACGCACTATTACAGTACAATATTCAATGATATTCGAGCAACTCGTTACAAATTTTCGCCTGATTTTCGTAGCGGAAATAAATAATCAAAATAAATGTAGCTAACTCAGATTTCACCATTTTTTCTTTGTCTCATATGATTTTTGAACGTGACCCACTGAACAATTGACAATTTCAAGGACGAGATTCTGAAAGAATCCAATAATAAACTCACTTTACCGTCCCGGTGGAAGAAAGTAGAAAAAAAATAGAAAACAAGTTGTGAACAATTTTCATTTTTCGGAGCGTGTATATCGTGTATACCGGTGACTGTAGAGGCGTGAAAGTTTTCTCTCGCAAATTACCTTGAGTGCAGATGCAAACATATACGTTAAACTAATATGCAAACACGAGAAAGTTTTAGTCAACTTTCCAAGGGAGCCTGACGTCGCGTCTCTTATTCGCTCCGATGAGAAAAGCGTTGAAAAAAAATGCAAGTTCCCAGGTTGCGTGAACTCTCGCAAAATCACGATGAAAAGAGAACCGGCGCTCATTCGCTGGCAAATATTTAGTGTGCTCTCGTCACGCGGATGTTTGGCGGTAGAACGCCAAAAGGACGAAACAAGCTTCGTTCGGTACATATTTTACGACTCAAACGCGGCCATTTTTCCTCTCAGCGATTTATATAGAAAAAAGTAACTGTGTCTATACCTGTTTATATTTGGAGAGATAGTACATCCGGTATCGATAACAAACGAAAAAAAAAAAAAAAGGATGATGTCATGAAGAGGGTTCATCCCTACGTCGTAACTCGCCGCATTCGTGAGTGGGCAAAGGAGAAAGTACGAAATGCCAGTCGACTATCTAATCATTGATGATAGAGCTCAAAGTTAAGACGAGTGTGACGAATTTTCTTTTTTTTTTTTGGCGCGATCTGACCAATTTTGTTAAATATATGACTATTTACCGTCACGAAACGATTTTATCCGTGAATTATTTGCACATGAATACCGACTTGATGAAAGTCTCGAGTCGTATATGCCGTCATAAATGCAAATTCACGCGAGAATTTGTCGACGACATTTTTGGACAGATTGAATCGTCAATTTTATAAGCTCTCACCGACGACTTCCAGGAAGCCAGTATTGCTCGACATCGGATCTGTATTGACCTGGCACATGTACCATCCTCGATCCTTCTCTTGCGTGTCTCTTATGTGAAGTGACCACGTACGATGGCCGCTATGCGTCACCGCGATGCGGTGATTTTTCGTGATAACGTGACTCGCTATCGTTAGGATAGTCTGCGTGTCGATCCGCAGCCACGCCACCTGTGAAACAGACAGAACCGAGATTTTTCACACGTATTCGTAACGCAAACAACGTGCACGGTATAACGTTATAGATACGACAAATTTTATAGACTACGGACAGTGAGATGAAAATATTTCCGTGACGGTAGACACCGTTAATGCCCTACGATTATACCCGGGGTGTCCTAAAACTCGATATTGATAATTCAAAGTTAGATTCAGGGTGAGATTCCGAGTCGAAATGTATTTTAGCATTTTTTTGTACGACCGAAACCTCGCGAGCTATGCGTTGTACGGATTGAGCCAATCGGACACTGAGTCTCCCTTCTCCATCACGTGTCTGATTGGCCTAACTATATTAATCAATATCCCAGCCGGGATTCGTCGTATCAAAAAGTGCTTGAAGACTTTTCGGCTTGGAATTTTATTTCCGATGTACCATAAAATCATCAGCATCCAGTTTCGAGACACTCTGTATAGAAATTCTGAGGTTGGTTGCATTTATTTTCCAATCTTCTTGTCCAAAAACACAGATCGTCTTACATGACAAATTTTGGCGTGGAACTCCGGCAAGGTGTGTGTTTAGAATGTGTCTCGTATGGAACACTGAAGGCGAGTATTAATTAATCTCTTTTAATGAACTCTGCGATAACAGACAAGGTTGCAGTGCAGAGTGCCACATCTCCCGGATATTGCGACGAGGACGACTTATTTTGTCTTCGGGTACGTAATTATCGTTTGAGGGGCAGAAATAATGAGATTGGTTCCACAGCATCCGAGGCGTTTGATCTCGACGATATCTCGTTTTAAACACAGCAGGGCAAGAAAAAACATAAACCGTGCAGAGAGAAATGATTCTCGAACTGTTTTTTCCTCGCATCTTCAACCTGACGGGTTTTTAATTTGAGAGCATCTCAGATGAATGAAAACCCGAGACTGCATCAGCTACAGACTGCACATTGAAACAGCGCAAAATCTTTAACCGCTCGAGAAGTAAAACTTGTTAAAAACAAAATGGAAATCAGTGAATGTAACTGAAATACGCGATTTCATTGTCTTGCCCTCGTTTCTTCGTGCAATTCCGTCATAAACGGATGAATAAATGTCGGATATCTCCAGCATCCTCGCATCTTCTTTGCGAATGCTCTTCCAAATGAACCGAGAGACGAATATTCTTCACGATATGCACGACAGAGAGAAGTTGTAGGAATAAAAACACTGCGCGAGAACGAAGACATACATCTAAAAGAAAAAAGTGCATTTCTTTCGGCACACGTTCTTCGGGAACTTCGGCATTGTTCGCGTTTTCAATTCGATGATGCGCTCTGCATTTTTGCACGCAAAAAACGTGCGTACGAGAAAAGCTTTGTGAGAAAACAGGCCTGGATGTACATGTATATATTTCTGCGGTACTTTCTCAGAGAAAACACGTTTTTTCACTTCGCTCTAGACTTTCGAGAAAAAGAAAATTGTCACCGTGTATACTGTGGCAAAAAAGCTATTGTTCGCGCAAATATATCGTATAACTCGAGAACTCGACTCACAACTGTACGGAATTTTTACATCGAAATTGAAAGAGCAGCGCAGACTTTGGTTTATCCCGAAAATAATTTTTTCAGTGAAAAATATGATTTTGCATCATTTTCTCGTGCAGAATCGTGTTGGAGATGAAATTTGAAAACCGTGACATTTGCAAAGAGAAAAGCGGCTGTATCTTCGTCCGAGGAATAATATAAAATGGTCTGAGAGGAAGAGGGGGATGGAGAGATTGAACAAAAGATTGAGTGAATATATCTGTGGGTTTGAATGTTCAAAATTAGCGAGAGGATAAAAAGCCACTCGCGTGTGATGGGAGTAGAGGAAAAGTTGCGAAAGGGAGATAAATTGAAAGAATGAGAAGCGATTTAACTGATTCTATAATGAAATAAAATGGAATAAGGAATGGAATGGTAAAATAGGGAAATTGGATTTCATCAGCGTATAGCATCGTTCGATTCTACGCGATTAAGGATTTACATGCAAAATGGCAATATACATGCTGTATAATAGGATTTATGAAAAAAGACTATTTTTTCTTCCTGATAGATCGAAAAACTGATCGCTTGGCACCTTAAGAAACAACAATTCAGGTTTAAGCCCAGGTTAAGGTCCCTCATTGCAATTTTGCGTCTTCCACTTAAGGTATTATGAGCACGAACCCTCTCATTAGATAAGAATCTCGTTTTTTAATACGATACTGTCAAGATGACGTAGATAACGAGAGAGAAATTTCAAAACGCGGCTTCGGATGGTTCAAACAAATAATTCATTTTGAAGTCAAGACCTTTAACCCTCGACCTATCTGACATTCGAGCCAATGAAACTTTGAACCAAGCGCATAAGTGACCTTTGCGAAACGCCCAAAATGTGCAAAAAAAGATCGGAAACGTCCAAGTCAAAAAAAAAATAGCGAAAATTCGACTCTTTCGATACTGATTTTTAAATTCTTCTCATATTTTCTGTAACAATGTCGATGGAATATGGGACTTGGAAATGAAATACGGCAAATAATAATATGTACATCTCGTTCTATTCATGAAACACTTTTCGTACACGAGTATACATAATTTTTTTCAAAAACGATCGAAAGATTCATCGAGTCGGTTAGCTATCGACAACGTCAATAGCCAAAAGTCCGATGAAACTAGCGAGAAGCTGAATAGTCGTCGAGAAGAGGGTTCTCAGTGAAACGGTTGTCATTGCGTCGAGAAGAGCGCTTAGCCTCTGTTGAAAATGGTATCATTTCGCGTCGAGAGTGAGGCAGAGTAGAAAGTAATGAGAGTACACGTGGAGGAGGACTCTGTGTGTGTACGCGTGAATTGTACACGAGGGTACAAGGTAAGGGTTGTACAGACACGGGTGAGTTCTCGTTCTGTTGCTCTTTCACTCTCCCAGCATCCCTCTCTCTCTCTCTCTCTCTCTCTCTCATTCTCATTCTCATTCTCTTTTCTCTCATTTCTTCGTGCTTAGGGAAACCGAGGAGATAGCGATGGAACGCATTGCCAGAGCTCGGGGCTTGACACGCGAGAATCTAACCGGCTGCTTTTCGTTCATCGCCATCGTCGTCTCCGCAGTCGTCGCGGTGTCTCCTTCCCTTTGTGGCGCACCGGTGAATTGCGCCGAGTAATTATTCAGTCTGTGCCGAACCTCGTCCGACCGTTCTAGTTTACAAATGATTCGTTTCTAAAGCGTATAAGAGAGACGGAGATGGATAAAGACATCGAGAAAAAGAGAGAGAGAGAGAGAGAGAGAGAGAGGGAAAACTTTGCGCCGTATGTACAAAATAGTCGTCCCATTCTGGTGTACTCTTACGAATGTATTTACCAAGAGTTCCCTGCTTACTCCCTCCTGTTACCGCCGGGATTACATTTCCCGCTGTTGATGCTGCTGCTAGAACCCTCTTTATTTCTCCACTCTTCGCGATCTCTTCATTTCTTCGTTCTAGGGGTATGTATGTATGTATTACACGTATACAAACATTGCGTCCGGGAAAAGCTGCTGGATCACAATGGAAAAACCTCTCGCGAAAATGAGGGAAACGAATTGCCTAGACCGACAAGTGATGTAAAAGTAACTACACCGTTATCCGAATTACGCGTGGAGATGGACAATTATATCCCGGAATGCGACGTTCAAGCACCACCGAAGAACGCGCCATTGTGAAAAGAAACGGTCTCTTCTGGATGTATGACGAAAAAAAAAACTTCGAGTTTCTTTTCGAAACACGAACTTGAAACAAAAGTTCTGCATTTCATTCACCACGGAACGCCTATTGAATAATGGACCATTTTCACCCCCGTTTATGGCTGGTGAAAAAAAATGTTGATGCGAGAATATCGGTAAACAATTCACTTGGATTGTCCGTGATTAAGATTTAATCTCATATACGATGTCACAAGAATTTTTCATTAATCCTTTTCCACTGTCATTATGAATAATCATTACTCGCATTAATTATGAAGGTACTCTTCGAATTATTATTTTTCTCCAAAATGTCTTATGGCTCAGCGGAGGAATTTCACGCCAAAGTTCTTGACCATGCCTGACCGCAATTTTTTCACCTCCACACAAGAAACAGTCATGATAAATGTTCGGAGGATTATACGTAATCTGTGCCGTATGCGACAAAGATCCAAACGCAGATCCGAAGTTGGCATTCGTGCCAATATTCTTCGCGCACGAGGAAACTTTGGCTGAACATATTGTTTCTGAAGTCCGACGTGATTCTCCGATCGTCAGAAGCCTGATGTGCCAGCCTTAATTGAACGTGCAACCCTCTGTACAACTGCACTCACGCACAGAGAGTCCCTATTAGCGAAAATGGATAGAAGCCTCGTATATCGTGTGCCTCCTGTACCCTGTATCCGCTATATTTCGCTAATTGAATCAATGGAAAATCGAACCTCAGGTTATACGGAGAAAGCCGAGAGAAACATGTCAGTGAGAGGAGAGAGGATACGATTTCTGCATCCACAAGAACGAGAACGATATGATTCGCGCACGTATAGGAAGAAAAAGAGACGACGAGAATGTGGAAGGAAGACGGAGAGCAATGGATGCACAACAAGGAGGCACTTGGTAATGATTACAAGGCGAAATTCTGGCTCCGAGGGCATAATTGGGTACCACGAAGGTGTACAGGTGCGGTAGTCAACGCTGGAAGATGCCACGGCGTCGGGTAGAATTGTCGGGATGCCGCTGTTCACCCTGTATGGTAAGTAGCAAGTCTCGGTATTAATTATAATAATTGTCTTGATTAGAGAAGTGCATATACGTGGGACAACACATGCGGATAGAGTGGCAAGTGAGTAGGAAGTACAGTTGGGGTGTACTGCTGATGTAGACCACGATATAATGCAGAGAGAGAGGGAGAAGCAGTGCACACACTGGGTTAACCAAAGTGTAGATCGATAAGATAGGTTTATGAGGTCGTGGGTTAATTTGGTGCGTTATCTGATAACGTCTGCGTGATAAGCATCAGACTGCAACATCACGAGTTTGTCATACGCGGAATAAGAGCGAAGACTAGAAGACGGAATGCCTCCAACAAACGGTATTGCCTTTTACTAGAATTCCTTGGTCCGTCGTCAATGAGGAAATTATATGTATGTCCATAGTTGGAGAATGGATTTCACCTCATTCCGTAAGTCATCGTGACATACCCTTTAAGTAGCCTCAATCACCCATCACAGTATTGAACATCGCGAAGGGAAAAACAATATGACATCCAAAGTGTCCTGCAAACTTTAGGGTCGTTGGAATGGAAAAGTTACGCAACCGCTCTCGACTCAGCAACCTCTTGCTCTCCAACTCCCTGATTTGCGTCATGGGCGCAAATAGACACACACACATACAAATACAAACATTGATACGCATCTGTACAGTAATAATACATGCTCTTGCCGCAGTGGGACAGAATGGTAGGGGTCTCGCTGCGCTTGAGAAGGGTCGAAGGAAACGCCGGTATCGCCGAGGGTGATTCAGAATTTGGTCCCAAGTGGTACGAGCCACACCACCGGTAATTACCCGGAACAATGCTATCCTCGTGATTATTGCCCATCGGATTTCCTACTTTCCAGACTGTTGGATCAATGTGATTGGCGCATATTCTTGAAAACCCGTGTTTCTCAGATCTTCGTCATCTCGCAAGGTCTCGAACGACACGACCGGTTGAGCAGACGCCAACTTCAAAGGACCGATCCAATGGACTCAAGGCGATATATGCGTTTATGCGACCGGATAGTCGGTGGATCTCATTGCTCCTGCGGATAACCGCGATTGAAACAGGATAAACAACAACGACAGCAACGACACCGGCAGATGTGCCAGGTGGGAGAAGAACACAGACACCTTATAAACATGCGAGTTTGCGGAGCTTTGGGGATATCGTCGTTAGTTTGCTCATTAATGGCGCTATCCGTAGTTTCGTTAAATGTCGTGTCGCTGGATAAAGAGAAATACCGGAGGGGTATTGGAGAAACGCCATGTTCAACCGTCGATGGTCACTAACAACCTTCATAGTAACACCGCTACTCTCCTGGTAATCAAACACCCAACTGTATGACTGTTGATTCAAACGTGCCGTTCCATGCTTCCGCGACGATTCAGATGGACAAGCCCCAAATTTGCAACAAATCGTGGGGATTGATGACCGACGCGGTTTTCATTGATCTCTCCCTGTCTCCCTGCAGAATCCGAGAGTTCAATTTTTCGCCTTTATTGAGCCGTCGCATTTGACATATTCCATCTGTTTGAAGTCAACGAAACCGAATGAACGCGTATATTTCGCGGATCGCATTTGCTGGATAACGGAAATATACCAGTGTCGGGTAGGGTGTATTAATTGCAGCCCAGGATATGAACGTAATAATAAACACCATCACATAAACACAAAACTTTGTTCGTCATTGAGAATTTTTGTAAATCTTCTTTCCACGTGATGTTCAGAGTCCCATTTTGTCTGCAAAACTATGGACAATTTTGTGAAAGCGGTTTTTCGAAAAGTGTGATTTGCCGAGGCCAAATTCTGCGGGTCGAATTCGCGATTGCCACATGTGGAATCAATATTTATTCGTTTATCTCGATTTTATGGATTTTCTCGCGCATACCAATTTCTCCGTTATTTTTCCTTGATTAGCGGTCAAACCTGCGATTGATTCCTGCTGACTTTCGGAGTCTCCAAATAACTGTCAATTGTACCTGATACCTTCTTGAAACTTCCGAAATTTCCACAACGTAAAATGCTCATGCGAACGTCGTTGTTCAAGCGGACAAATATATCGCACGGTTCTTTTTTCAAAAACTTTGCGAACATTCACAAAAGCCATGACCAAACTACCTCGTTCGAAACATCACGTGTTAAATTCATAAAAAAGTGTATAAAACTTTTGATTGCACAAAGTTTACGCATTTTACGATTGCTGCACGAATCGAATGGTTAACGAGCTTTACGCGACTGTTGCCAGCAGTTTCTATCGGATTATGGAGCTTCACGCGTCAGTGTCTAGTGATAAAAGACATTACCAACGACGTATGATCGGAATTCATTCTATACTCGCTTGAGAATTGTCCATGATCTCAATTTATAAAAATAAAACATGTATACAGAATCAATAACATCGGGTTAATTTTGAATTGATAGAGTTACCCGTCAGAGTTCCCATAATATTGAGGTACCTTAACTTTGATATACAATTTGTGATAATGCCTTCGAAATATTGAAAATCCCACATGTATTCACCAACAAGTTGTTGAACACTTCGATGGACTTTGTGGTACTTTCAGTTGCCATTCATCGTAAAGTCAGTGAGCATTTCATGGTGAATATGCAAGACACACTGCATTCGTGTGATTAATGACAACTATGTCGCCCATCCGCTGTCGTAATTATCTCGTTTCGCTCCGGAACTCTCGGAAAAGGTACAAATCGCTGACAGGAATTGTTACGAGTTGGTATGAAGATAGATTGTACGCTGGGTTGACGACGCCATCGAGTCTTCCATGCCTGTTTGACGAGCAATCAGAACTGAATACGCATAGAACAAGATATGTCTTAGCAAACTGTCATACTCGGGGTGCTCCGTCATTCTTCAAAACGACTCTGTAGATTGAAGAACATCGTATTGTAGTGAACGGAGGTATTGACAATTATCCAATAGAAGCACGTGTTTCGTATAATTCGGATCGTGATTTGAGATAGATCGTATCGTTTGATTGCCACGTATGACAGTTAATGATGACAGAAGTATAGGTAAGCCCGGATCTTCATCGTTAAAGGGGACAATACATGGGTAGATCGTGCTGATAAAACGTTGGTGAATATCTCGTCAGTTGTATTGTTGTTCTTTTATCTTTTTCTTTATTACGCAATCGGAGCTTTTTCCTGTCATCTTTTTTAACCACAAATAACTTGACATCGCACGAGCCACGAGGAGCCTCAATGGAATCGTCCATGGAATTGTTATTTCTTCGGGTTTCCCGTGAGGAGAGTGTTTCAGATGGAGAAAAAATCCGAAGAATGGAGTGGCTTATTCATTTTTCCACGATCTGTACTGTACTGATGAGGCTCGTCTTTTTTTTTGACATCAATTTTGCGGTTGAACTAATATGATTTTTTGATGAGTTTTGTGCTCGCGAGGGCTTGGCTGTATAATACGCTCGTGTAACTAGAAGGTATTTCGAATCAACCGAGAAACAGCCCTGTGGCTCTCTGCATGTACAGTCAAACAGTAGAGAATGCAAAATACAAACCTCTCGGGCTAATTCATCTAGCCGCATAATTTTACTTCCTCGAACGATGCTATACCGAAACACAAACCAGTTGCGTTGCATTAACTATACCAACTACTAAATTCAGAGCATATTCTATGAAACTTGGTCCATACTGTCGGATCATACCGTGTGGGCTAAATTGAAAAATTTCCCATCGAATCGGGCCAAAAAAAGGCGAATTATTATTTTAACGAAAAGAAGTATACCAGAGCCGTTCAGAGGCATTAATTTGAATGTTTTTTTTTGCGTTTTCTTACTGAAATTTCTGAGCGATTAATAAGCTATTGAAATATTGGAAATTGGAAAAAAGAACGTCGCCCCATTTTGGGGCACTTTTCGAGAATCGTCGAAAAGCCGAAATTTCGAAAGCTCGTAATTACTTTTTGCTTTCTGATGCGCGCTCGTGTCTTGTTTTCGCTTGAATTTGACAGTTACCGGATTCTGACGGATTAAATTACGTAAAAAATTAAGGCGTCCCTAATTCTTTGAAAAAGTGCATATCTTTAATCCCAAGAGGATCGGACCGACGTTTTGTGCAACATACAAATATATGTTCACGTGTCTAGACCTGTAATAATAAACCATAACGAGTTTCAGTTAAAATGTTACAATGCACGGAAAAAAGCTTTACACGTGCGAGCTTTCATCGTGTTCCTTGCCGGCAAATCTACGTTTGCTGAAACGGCTCTTTTTTCTTCTCTTTTTTCGTAAAAGGCAATCACTTCATCGCGGAAATGAGAGAACGACGTACGAAACGTTGGACGAGTGAGGGGCGAGAGGGGACGAAGGCGAATTCAGGCATCGCCTAATTTCAGACTCGCGCTCTCGATGCTTCTCTCTTCAACCGTGTAGGTAAAGATCGAGTAAGCTCTGTTTTTTTAAACATAAGAGAGCATTCACTCATCGAGTCAAAAATAGGGGGAAAAGGAGCTTTTACATTTAGCTTGCACCACGTACGAGTTTCCCGAGCGAGAACTCTCTGCCTGTGCCATTCGCTTTGGAAAAAGGGCGATTGTATGTGACGAAAAAAAATATACCCACACGCCATATCACATTCATCTTTTTTGACGCCTTCACGATCAAGGAATTTTCACTCTCAAAGCATCAAGTATGAACCGGTGAACGGTGCTTTTATGAAATTTCCTAAAAATCAAAAATAAAGCCTGTGCAAGCGTCGCAAACATTATCGAACTTTTTCATCGTCATTCTGTTTAAGGATTGGAGCGTCGATGGTATGCTATGATATCTAAGGGCTCTATACACACAAAAACACACAAATTCGTGTCACTACGTCGTTATTGAGCGTTCAATGAAACGCGGCGTATAATTGCGCTAAAAAGAGGGAAAAAATCATCGACGAAGCACAGAAAAAGTTCCTCTCTGAAGTTAATATTATACGTTCGGAAATCATAGTCGTAATGCTGTATGAAGAATCAGCAAATTTTCATTCGAAAACTCTTAATTGCCCTGACAACGTCGAGTTCGTTATTGCAATGGGTATATCAATTTGCTGCTTTCTACCACTAGTTAGTGGCCCAAGAATCGCAGAAAAAAAAATACATATATTTGTATATAAAATACTTTAACGGTCCTTTTGACTCTGTCGAATATTGAGATGTGCATACATACTCCACTGACAAATTAAAAGACTCAATTAAAAGGAGATTGCATAAAGGCCGCTTCTATCTTACCCGCGTTCGGTAATAGACTAACGCATTCATGCCTGTTCGGATTTACATATATGCATGTACCGACGAATTTAAAAAGGTACAACTCCAACAATCGCTCACGTGGAAAAATGAATACCTGATTTCCACAAAGCAATGGTAATTATTTTATCCACCGTTGAAGTTGCCTTTCTGCGAATTCACAAATGAGTTGATGCATACGCGAGCAGAAAAGGCTTTAAAAAAACCATTTCATTTGATCCACTTTGTGCTGTTAGCAATGATTTCCGAGAGAAGTTATCAAACGAACAATTTCATTCGCAAATTATACCGCTACGAAGGCCCTTCCGAAAGTTTCGTGTATAATACAGAATCGTGCTCAAAAAACTACAGATTTTTTCGACGATAAACCATCAATTAGCGAGCGAATATTCGTAGTTTCAATTATATTTGACGACCGAAACTCTTTTATTTTCATCTTTCGTTTAACGTTTCTCGAGTTTATGCTCCCATTTGCATTGTTTTGTTATTACGAATATCACAAAGGCACGAATGTTTGAATGTATGTAAAACGTAGTTTAAAAAGATGCTGTTATAAATCATTCAAGATGTAAAAATATTTGTTAATATTCAACGGACTGCTGAGATGTAAGAGAAAGATGAATAAGAATATATTGTAGCACAATATTTCAAAAGACACCCAGTGTGTTTTTTAAATGAAAGAAATCGTGGAGAAAAACTCACGGGCAGGTTTCCCTCGAAATATCCATTAAATTCCGTTAATATTTGGCGAATACAGTGTTGGAATAATGAAAAAAAAAAACAGAAAAATGTTGCTTCGATTTTTATTCTCTCATTCTTGTGTCATATATTTCCACGTGACAAGAAGGTTCGCAAGTAATGTCAGAGTGCAAATTATACGTTCTCGCGTACACATGTTTATTGGAAGAATCATTGCAGACTCTAATGGACCAAGCAGGCTCGAAATACATGTGTGAAATTGTGATACAAGAAACTCTGCGCGTAACACATACTCGCAGTGTCTGTGCACGAATATAATTGACCAGGAATCGGAAAATTCAATGTCTGCGCACGCATGATCACGTATACATCCTGTTAAAAATGTACTCTCCCAGTAGCGGAATTTTTCCCATTTCCGGTTTTGCACGGCCTGGATTCGAACGTTGGAAACATTATTCATTGGTTTATCTTGAGGTAAATATCAAATTATTTTCATGGTATGAGCAAGCGAGCTAAAGAAAGAAGTTATACTCGAGAGGAAGCGAGTTTCTCGTTCTCATACATACAGCATTTATATTCACTATCGCTTCGATAATAATCCAATCGCCGTTTCGAAATATCTTTGAATTTATAGAATTTGAAACATTGCAACTGTATCGCAAATCAATGCATAGCCAAGAACGGATTTTTATAGTGGGTTTGATGTGGAATACACGATTGCCACAAGAGAGTAAAGAAAAATGGAAAAAAGAGAGGGAGAACATTCATTTCCGCTCCACATGTACATGCGTTCGTTGTTTTTCGTTCCGTTGAACTCGAAAATTTTACCTTTCGCCCACCGATAGTTCGGATCAATAAAAGTTTGTGGTTTTGTCCGTTCCATCGGTTTAGTGTACCATGTATAGGTACACTAAATACAATGGTCATCTTCACTTTTATAGCCCAGTGTGTCACTCATTTTTCCGAAGCTCGATCCGTGTGCAAAAGTGTACAGGATGTCTCAAAACTCGATGAGAATGATTTAAAGTTACATTCCCGATGAAATTCCGGGACGAAATGTATTTTAGTATTTTTTCGTACAACGAAAACCTGGCGAGTTATCGGTTGCCAAAGTTTGAGCCAATCGGACACGCGCGCTCCCTCCTCCAGCGGGCGCCAGGCGCGAGTGGGCGCTTCTCATTGGCCCAACTGTGTTAGTTAATAACTCGAGCAGGGTACGTTGGATGAAAAAGTGCTCAAAGACGTTTCGACTTGGAATTTTATTCTCCATGTGGCATTAAATCATGAGCATCCATTTTTGGGACTCCCTGTACTTGCTGTGTACGCTCATAACGGCTCGTCAGCTTTGTGATGAGGCGACGAATGAGCTAAAGCGTCGCTATACATTTGACATTTCTGGCACGTGCGGTTAATACCGTGAGACATTCGGATAAATGTCATCTAGGATGAAATTGATAAGGGTAAATGATGAAAACGCGCTCGGTGAGATTATGGATTGAATGTCACTGGCGAACCTACCTATACGTATTTTCTTATTTTTAATAATGAAATAATGATTGAAATATTGAAATAATTACTCAACGACAAATAAAAGTTATGAAATTACAGATCGTAGGGACATTAATAAAAATCCATGCATCGTCCTCCATACACCCTAGGGCTGACGAACAATGACACCCCACACGAATGTGACTCCGTTTTACCCACACAATTTCGCGTGCCAAAAGAAGATTACACAGCTCTTCGAATCTAATTATCAGCCCATAGAACAAAAATGAACCCCCAGAAAAAGATGACCAAAAAATTCATTAAAAGTGAGTAATGGCTCTTGAGGTTCGCTGCTTGTATACTGACAAAGTAAAAGCCCTAATGTGCATTTTTTTTATCTATTTTCAAATTGAACAACGAAACTAACAAAAGAAGGATAAAAAAATCCCGATTAAAAAAAATTCCAATGTCAATTTGTGGAATTCATTGGAAATATGTTTTAACGAGAGGAAACATTTCGGCCGAGAGATAGAATTGAAAAATATTATGAAATTCGACGCAGGTTGCAGCGAAACGTAAAAAAGTTATGAAATTACAGATTCGAGAGAATAAAATTCTCTCGATAAACGAGCAATTCGTTTCAGAATATGAAAATTCTCAAGAATATCTTCTAAAATATTCTAAAATTTCAAACAATTTCTAAAAAGAAAAATATGCAAAATATGAAGTTCCGTTTGCCTTTTCTTATCCACTAATCGTCCATCTTTTTCTTTCCGATGTTAACAATTTTTCATTTCGTTCTTTACACTTTATTACAGCGGAATGAAAGACACGCGAGAATAATCTCAATTATTTCACGTATCTTTCACATTTTTTCGTACCGCAAGTGAACTCGATTTCACACTAGGACGAGATTCATTTACACATACGGTGTACTCATTTCCGATGTGGATGCTGACCCCAAGATAAAAAAAAAATATATAAAAAAATGTAGAATTGAAAAGATCATTTCTTACATCCGCAACAACAGCTGAACCCCCGGCGATTTTTTCACACGGATATATTCTGTGTTAATCCTACGTTTTTCCTCTTCGGTTTTTCTTGAATTTTTTTTTTGCCTGCTCTCGCACATCGATCTTTTGCCACGTGTACAACTGCGAAAGAGCAGCGTGGCTGCTGTTTCTCACTTTTATGTGCTTTTTTTACAACCCCTGTGCTCGTGCAAAGAGAGCGAGAGGAAAATCGTCGACCCTCTCTCATCTTTTCTTTCTGACAAAAATAACGCAACACGCAAACCTTTTCACAGATCAGAGACATGCACGTTTATGGGCACGCAAAAAAAAATGAAATCCGGAGAATACGCGTGTCAATGGAAGGCAAAGCGAAAAGATTGAAAATACTATATGCCGATTATTTTCCTCGTTGATTGTACCGTGAAATGTCACCATTTTTGTCTTGATATTCTTTCGCCACGTGAGCTTGCAATTATAAGCAAGAAGTATGAATAAACCTGCTGTGAAATCGTATTCCGCGGATATTATTTCCGGAAATCCTCCGTCCTTCCAATTTATGAACCATTAGTGTAACACGAGATTCATTGGTATGACAAAATTAAACTACGCCAGCAATTACAGTTGTAATGCGAGGGAATATTCGTGTTTAATGATTTTAAGCAGCTTATTGGTCCATTGGTTTCAATGAATCGTTGTTATTAATCATCGTGTAATTTATCGAAAATTACGTACGTCTTTATAAGTGGAAGAGTAAATTCTTCCTGACATTGAGAAGTACCATTACGACACAAATTGCGTTTTTATATGAAAACGGTAATACGATTTATTACCCTATTTTTAAACAAAACAGACTCGTCTGAATAAAAATCGATCAATTTCGATGTTACGAGGCACAAATATTTCTCTCGGAAGGACACTTCTAAATTAAATTAACCTCACTTTTTCATTTGGTGTTTTTTTTTCATGCTAGCGTGAATTATTCCCCCTGGTACAAAAGCTGTACCTTTAAATTAAACGCTCGATCGCTGTATACTTTACTGGAGGATTATCGCCGTCTAAAAATAAGCATTTCAATTTAACCGCAAACATACTGAATTGTCGCGATCTTTGCTCCTGCATAATCTGCAATTTTTCAGATAGAATATTTTTCTTTTTAACCTCATAACTTTGTCTAAATCACGAATCACGAAAAAGTATAATTTTTATATGATTAATATTGATTTATCCAAATACCGACCGTCGTCGTGAAAATGCAAAAGTCGAGCTTTCTCCTTCCTCCCCCGCTATTTATATTCACCCTTTTTACGTGCATTTTGCCCTGTCGATAAATCAAAATCCTAAGAATTGCGCCATACAGGCCCGAGAAAAAGAAATAAGAATCGATCCGCGGACGTATTGTGTTCTCTCGCGTCTGGCGTACGTCGTTTCAAAGGCCGTACAATCGCGGTAATTCCTTTTTTCCCCCGTCACTCTGAAAATCGCGCGCAGCTACTCCGGAAATTGCACGTATTACACCGAGTGTTTTAACCCAAAGAATTCGTTTTTTTTTTCATCCTACACTGAAATTGCTCGCCGGCGATTTTTGCCGAGGCACAAAAAATCGTTAATAAGAGTGATACGTCGTTGAAAAAAAAAAAAAAAAATCGGTGGGTACGTATACGCGTTGCATAGCCGTATGAATTGTTCACATTTCCAAACCTTCCACATAAATCTATCCAACACTACACCCTCTCGTGAGTGCGTGCCGGGCGCGGTTGAAGCGCGGTTAATCGCTGGAACAGCCCTCGCCGAGAGGAGAACGAGATAGTTCGAGGGAATGAGTGCGGATTGGGATAAGCGAAATAGGATATTCCAACGGTCTTTTTTTTCATTGAGGAGAATTTTTTTTCGCCGTTGGTTAAATACCGTCATCGTGGAAATTCTATATTCCCATTTTTTTTTCATACCCTTCGCGAAACTCTTTCCAAATCCTCTCCTCTCCCTCTCTCTCTCTCTCTCTCTCTCTCCCCTCCCCCCTTTTCACTTATAAATTTATTATACCGGTTTTTTTGTGACATTTTTTTTGTCCCTTTTATATTCCGTTCGACGTCGTTTTGCTCGTCGATCATACATGCTCGCTCATCCGTTCCGCATGTGCACCGCACAGGACGCACCGGCTGCTGGTCCTCGCACTTCCTCGGTCCAATAAAAGCTCCGGAGCTTTTACCAGCGGAATATTATGTCGAGATGGAAAATGTCCGCCCGAAAATGACTTTGAATGTTCGTAGAGTCGGGAGAATACGAGTCGCGAGACGTATACCCCGCAAGCACGCAGGAGAGACCGCAGAAATAAACCGTACGATTTCGTAATTGGATCCCTCGTGTGATTACGGGAATTTTCATACTTTTCCGTCGCGGGATGACGAGGATCTGTTCGAAATATCGCTTAAATAGTATCTGTCAGCACGAATGATATGAACGTTGAGGAGGGACTTGCGTAAACTCGAAAATCGGTATATGCTGCATTTTTTCTCAAGGAAACATTATCGTCATATAAATTTTTAGTCACTCGTAAAAGTATAAGTGTGCCCTTCAGTGTATGAAAATTTGTATAACTTGTAGAACATTTGAAATGCATATGTATAATATATAAATCCAATATTATTATTAGAGTATTTTCGATGAGAATGATTATGGAATAACGTCCTGAAAACCTGCTCGTCAAATTTCATGACTCTCCTGAGAAAAAACACTTTTGGCAACAGAACTGCCTCAAGACTTCACAGGGACGCGAATCAATTTTTTTCTAAATATTATTAACTGTCATTACATGAACTATTTGAGTGTAAACATATCATACGAATAATCAACATTTTTCAAGACAAATTACGTCCATGCAACGTTTTGTCCCGATATTTATGGACTTCCATGGCTGTCGTATAAATAACTTCATCTGTACGAATGATTTACTTGAACATGACAGATTTTTTCTCATTATTAATCGGATAATGAAAAACAGATAATGTCATGAATTTTATACCCAACAAAATATCAGAGCCGATGTGTAAAATCACTGCAATATCCACTGATACTCGGTATCGCACGTATCGAAATAAGCCTGGTAGTTAATTCATTTGTTGACTGGATTATTTAATAATGCAGATAATATATTATTGCAGAAATAAAGCCACGTATAAATGCTTTATCCAAGCAATACGAGAGCGAAGTATTCGATCGGATGATTTTTACGTTCTAGAATCAGATGTGATGAGCCACTGAACTTTCGTAATAAGCTTAAGCTCTCGTTATTACGAGAATAGACATAATATAAAAAAATAATGTGCAGCCGTAGTTATCATTTTGCTCAACGTCATTATTATTCAACAGCAGATCCCTCGTGATTGGCAGAAAATTTGTCTCCATGATCTAATTCTCAATAATCTCCAACGCGATAAATCCCACGACTAAGAAGACTTAATTATCAAATTTATTATACTTTCAATTAATACCAGTCGTCTACCCTGCTTGATGGACTGGAAAAGGAAATGCACGACACCCATTATTTCTTGCTGCAGAGAACATGCAATAAATGCACGTGATACGATTCCCATCACTTCAACTAGTAGAAAAACATTTCAAAGGAGACGGTGAAACAAATTATTCATAGCTCACATGGACTTTCCTAACAATTGCGAGATTAAAAAGACTCGTAATAATGATAAATAAAAAACATGCCAATGGAAATTATTACGTAACATACGTGCGAGAAATTATATAACGACGATCGTGACTTTGCGATAATCGCGGTTTTTCGCAATTTTCATGAAAATTTATTTAACAATAACCGAAATTTGTGTGCCGCGGAAAAAAGATTGCAAAAACCAAAAAAAGTGATTATCAATTTTCAAGGTACATCAATTATCAATCAGTTTTTAAAAAATTCGAAGCAAAAAAAACGATCGGAAAAAGTAACCGCTGCGGAAAAATTCTCCATAAAGTATCAGGTGTGCCATCGTTGCACATTTTCAATTTCACGCAAGTCGAGAATTTCTGGTTCCGATGCGCGACTGATACCGTGCGTTTGGCAAAACACCCTTGTTGTTTCAAAGCGAAAGTAGCCAGAGGCAAGCAGTGTCGACTGAATATGGTCGAATGCGATCGGGGAGAGATGGAAAGCGATGGGAGAACAATCGAAAACGATTGAAACGATGCTTCGATTAGATTGGACTATATCGGCGACAGCCTGGAAAAAAAAGCAGGATATAACCGATCGCCCGATTCACCTACATGATTTCGCACAACCCTCGTGTACACGAACGACGGGGAATGTTTCACTTTGAAAAATCAACTTTATACATCGATACCAGGGTTTTATCGAAGGGAAACAGCAAGCTGCGTTCTCTAATTTTCGTTTGCATAATATTTCTCTGACCAGATCGATAAATTGATCCGGTAAAGGAGCTATCAGATGAATTGTCACGAAAGAAATGGACCAAACGACGTACTTCTCTCACACGAATGAGTTTCGGCCCACCATATTGAAAAATGAATAAATTAATCATCTGACCGATTTTTTCTAATTTTACGATGTGAAAAACCATGTTTGAATAATTTATTGTGAAATTCGACATAAATTCCCATTGAAACTGTTTACGTTTGATGGATTGGAAGCGATCGTAGCAAAAAAAGGCCATCGCAGCTGATTCGTCAAATTAAAGTTTATGACAAAAGTGTCGCAAAAGGAGAAAACTTTCGTCCGAACGTCTTTTTCCCATCTTCTCGTTGTCCTACATACGTATATATCTCGCTTGTATTTCGTGGTTGAAAATAAACCATTTCCACCATTGCAGAAACTCATTTCATCCGGACGAAGATACAACCCTCAAAGAGAGTCTTGAGTTGCTTCTGAGAGTGCATATATCTACATTTATAACTGTGAAAATACATATATATATATATACACACACAAAATAAGTAACTATATGCACATTCTGAGGGACTCTGAGCAATTAACCTTATCGTGTTATTAATATCGCGCTTTGCTACTTCTCTTACTGGATGCACTTTGCTCTGTGCACAATTCTGGTGAACGGCCTAGGGACGAAACAGAGAAAGAGAGAAAGGGAGAGAGAGAAAAAGAGGCTGAGAAAGAAATGAGCGAAAAATATATGTATATATATATATATATATTACCCATATTTCTTGCCTCAGATCTCTTTACTGACAAGAGAGATTTCAGCAGCAAATTTTCTAATCTCGAGATGCCAGTGTTGCACCACGAGCATTTACCACGAAATTTGAACCCCCGTGTTTCATCAATTTAAACTTGATGGCTTTTTGGATTTGAAGAATTAAGGAGATGAGAAAGTAAATGAAGATTAATGATGATGGAATAATCTTGAGGAAATACAAACCGATTTTTCCGTCATCTTTCATCCCTGAATTATTCTACAAAGCCCTTTGAAATCCCCTTGATTGGGTATAATAGGCGGTTAACGTGAATCACGATCCTAAATGCAATTCCATACGTCATACGGAAGTGAATACAAAAAATCAATAAATTCCTAACATGGTGAAAAAATGATTTTGATAGTACAGTGTTGAAAAATTGATAGAATTTTTCGAGTATTATTGGCGGTAGAAGAGTAAAAATATCTAATGCCGGAAAGGATTTCCTTTAAATATAATAATGGTTGATTGCTCCGAGCAAAATCCACAGGATATACCTGCAAAAAATAAGTTGCAAGAGAGTGGGGAACTCGAGAAGATTCCCGTGGGAATTATTCTCGCTTCAGAAGGCTGCTGACCTTGCTTTTCCTTTATTTCCTTTCCCTTATCTCACGATGGTGCCATTTCTCTTCGCGTTCTGTGCCACCAAACTCTACCTCTCGGAAGGAAACGTTTTTTTAGATCTATCCACATAATTTTCGTCCTCCTTTTCTAGAGATATTCATGTAAAAATTCATGGAAATTGAATCGATGCTCGAGACATAAAAAGTTCCGTTAGAATATAGCACACCGGGATCTTTCTTTTTTTCCGGCTGAATTACAGACGGCTCATTGAAAAATTCAAATCCTCGTTTGAATAACAGAGAGATCATTTTGCCCTCACTCAACATCATTTCCCCCTGTCCACAAAATGTTTAATGCAAAATAAATGTCCCGATTTCGTCGACTACGAAATTCTCTTTACAAAAACTTCCTCAGAACTTATCGAACTCCCGAGATAAATTTAAATCAAAATTCGCCGAAAATTGCCACTAAATCCAATCTATCGACCAAATTATTCATTGAAAAACAGTATCGCAATCTATACTTTCAAGATATAATAGTAAAAATTCGATGACGACGCCGTCTGTTTCTTACCCTCTCACGAAAAAAAAAAAATAGTATTCAATGTAAACCAATAATCAATCGATCTTCTCGATTTAAAAAATAATCGGACAAAGCAGAGTGAAGAGCAAAGATAACACAGACAACAAGATCGTATAATCCACGTATCTTTGTCTGTAGCGCACTGCCGTCTCTCCTTGGATACGCCTCGTTACTTCTGCAACGAGAATCAGCTGCAACGGCTGATGGTACGAGTTTCAGAGGCGCGAGAGGGATCCTTCGGTGTGTTGCATGCTATAGCTTGAGCCACAGTAACCGACATTGGTACCGCGGTTTATCCACCCCCTGTCTCTCTTCCTCTCTCTTCTCCTTTTATTATTTTCCTCTGCGATGGTATCTCTTTCTCCCGGATAGGATTCTGCGATGAGGACCAACGGTATTGCGAATAATTAATATTGCGGTCCGTTTGCACGAGTAATCACAGTACTACGGTTAAACCACCGCACCTCTGAACCTTCCCAACAGCGCAAAGGTACGTCTCTATCCGTTTTCTCCCTTCTCTCTCTCTCTCTCTCTCTCTCTCTGCTCCACTAACTTTCCTATCTCCTTTTTCGTTGCCTCTCCAACTGTCTCCTCTGTCTATCTCCTATTCCTCTTCCCGCAATCTCTCGACGGCACATAGAGGGTGCAAAGCGCGCAACAGTGCTTGCGAGAGCACATCTTCTTCAAAACCCACTTGCCGAGTTATCCCCCAGGCAGAAATCACCAAGAGCGCAGTACACGCGAAGAGCCATTTGGCCGATGCACAAGCTCGCTTCGTTGAGTCCTTTGCGTTCGAAAGACGTTAGTTCCCCGTGTGAAAGCGCTCGATCGCAGCCTCTTTGACAAATGAAGGAAACAACGTGGAATCCATGAGGACGTAAATGGACAATTGGCAATTTTGTCGATTTTTGCGTTTACAGAGGGATGATTTCGCGCGCGAAACTCGGTACACTTTATACGAGGCGTATTTCCTGGAAAAATTGTCATGTTAAAATAATCGAAATGAAACATCCACCTCTGAGCTGATTTGATTTCTCGGCGGTATATCGTCATAGCTCGTGAATAAACTCGAGAAAAGAAAGATGCATTCAGAGCCAGGTGAAAACACGTCCGTAGGGAAATTTCTCTCCGCGACCGAAAAATGTAGGTTAATCCTCGTATTACGTGGAATAAAAAAATTCGATAAATGCAACTTTCAATTAAATAATGAAACGTTATTTTAACCCATCACCGCAAGTTACATGGCTTTTTCACTCGGTCGTAAAATAGAACGTATCGTGAATTTAGACAATTATGAGAACGAATTAATCAATATTCAACAATTAACGAACGATACGATAATTTCATGCAACAAACGAGGGTGTTCATCGCCGAAGCCCTGTGTGTCCTTTCTCCCGCAATAATATGCTCATCGACAGATCGAAACGATTCAAATATTCTTTGATCTTTTCAAATTAATTGTCCCAATTGTATTTCAAAACGAGACGACCTGTGAGCAGTGCAATTATTAATAATTTATCCATTTTACAGAAACGTTATATATACTCTCGGCAGAATTATTGGTAGCCAAAAAAGTTGCCTGTTTTCGGCCAATTCAATAAGATACACCGTTATTACGAAACAAGAAAATATCCCGATTGGCAATTGAGACCGCATGGTCAATTCTACCTCTCGTTATTTCGTCAGAGCTGGAGAAATGATTTTTCTCCCTGTCTCTCTCTCTCTCTCTTTCCCTCTTACTCTTGCGGTTGTATGAAATTCCCTTGCCAATAAAAGCCAATAACGAATCCGAGAAAGGCTACGTGAAAACATTCTCGGTTTACCCAAGTCTACAAATGGGTGTTTTTGTTTGTTTGTGTGTGTGTGTGTGAGCAAAGAAGTTTTAACCACAAGAATTAGTCCAATGCCGTCTCCGTTTGCAAATGAACCTGGCTACTTGCACATGGAAATACGATGAAGAGAGAGAAAAGATCCGCGATACGAGTATTTAGTGTCTCGTTATGAAAGACTTTTCCCAAAATGACTCGAGTGCGTCTGGCGTGCGCCAAAGCACGGATTACGAAACTTGCAAATTTTCCTGCCAGTCCAAAATCGTCTACTTCCTTACAGTAATGCGTCTGTAGTTTTATTCCGCGCACAGACGCACGCAAACACACAGGCACATACCACTCTTGCATGTGTGTGTTAAGTAATACACATGCAAAGAAACGAAGAAGGGAAATTCTTCGTCCGGAGTTTCAATGGAGAAAATTAAACGCGAATTCGAATAAAGCGGAAATGCGCGTTGCTTTAATTTCACCGCCGAATCCGCAAAAAAAAAACTGATTTCTCTTTCTTCTCGCGCGCTTAGCGAAGTAATTCGTTTGCGAATAAGGTTATTACACTGCCGAGGGACTAAAAATAAGCGGAAGAATCAGTGAGTTATTAACGAGCAAAAATTGCCTCAAAAAATTATGAAAATCTCGAGGAGAAAAATTGCTGAGAGCAAAGTTTGAAATGATTCAGCCACCGGGGCAAAAAACTAATAACAATTTGCGACAGCTATATACGTGGCACCAACCGCGTTTTCCCTTTACTTGTGGCAAAAAAAAATGATAACGTCGGATGAAACGTTGTGTAGCGAAGAAGACTGAATTTAGATTCGAGGCACCCTCCTTTTTTCAATTAGGTTTAGTGCGATAAAAAAAATAGTCGACGAGGCACAGTCGTCGTCGCTGCCAAGACACCACCGCAGACTTGATACCAGTCAAAAATCGTCGCTCGCTCCGCTCTCGTCTCCCCCTCTCTTCCCCTCACGCGGGGGAAGTAATTTCGAGGCTTTAATGGAGTCATTCAATTTGTCCTCTTCGTCGAATCTCGATAATCTGCGTTCTGCATATACGCGATAGTATTACGCAAGGACATCATTTTTGCTTGGGGAGTCGGAAGAATCTAATCTTTATTTTATTGCGGAATCTGACACTTCCGAATGATTCGATTTCACGAGTCTATTCAATTCTGTTTTCATCCCCTTTTGTTAAAAGCTTTTTATTCTCGGAGTATCATGATTTGTATAACATGAATCCAGTTATGAAACATCCGGTGGACCTGAAAAATTATTACGACGTTCCATTCGAGCGACATTTCAAGCAACGATGGTTTCTGAATAACCATGGGGGATCTGATTATTCTCGACGTTTTAACGTGGGAAATAATTACATCTGACCTCTGTGAACTTCATGGAGACTGCGTGAAACGGTCTTGAAAAAAAAACGAAAGAAATCGGGTTTTGCTCATGACTGCCAACTCTTCGTAACGAAGCCGAAGAGCGTTAAGTAGAAAAGGCTCGTGCCTGCTCAGACAAGCTCAACGGCATGCTATTGTTCGGATGAATGAAGTTCCGGCACATTGGACCTATCTCCCGCGGGCATGACATCGTCTGCCTTTTTTATTTCTACGATAAACTATATACAATACTGTACTCTTGAGTCAAGCGATTTAAAGTATTCTGCGATTAAAAAGAATACGAAGCTTTCCGAGCCAATGGCAACGTCAGTACGCTAATCTCGTCTGACTTTATCCGTTGGCCATTTCTCCTCAGCCTGTCTCTTGATTTTTAAATTCTTTTGTTTTTCAATTCACACTTTCCAGCCTTGCTCACTTTCCGCAACATTTCATCACGCTGCAAAATTCAACTATCAAAACATGGAATCTCACTGACGACAGCAGATCCGCAATCTGGATCGTTTCATGTCTCAAATAGTGTATAAAAGTGGTATGACATTTTTAACGCGTCTCGCATGGACAACCCTTGTCTGTTGGCACGTGTCTGTGCATCAAAAAAATAATGCCAGAGATATAAACTAAAAAGTACGAAAACGTTAAGGAGTAATCGGCAATGATGTTAAACGAGAGATTCGTCGTGTTAACTTTTTAAGATGTGGAAGCCGGAAGTGCACGAATGATCAAGAAAAGATAATGTAGAAAGGACAATGTAATAAAACAGTAAAGCGTAAAATAGCGAGTTAATTTAATCCATCCTAATATACATGCAATAATACGTGGAGTATATAACGTGAACGGGAAAACCATAAAATAATCCATTTTGCTGAAAAACCCGAACGTGTCCAAACAAGGAGAAAAGAGTGCGAGATTCGGTTAGGAGGAAGGGAGTTGGTTCGCAGGATGAGAAAATAAATAAAACGAGTTTTTCTTCTTCCAGGGTGCTGTATTATAATTCTCCTGCAGCCGAATATATATAGAAAAGAGAAAAAAGTAACAAAGAGAGAGGGAAACAAGGCTTTAGGTGAGCCCAGTCGTAGGGGATGAAAACGCGAGCAAGAACACATCGGCCCATCGTGGTTGTGTAGCCCTGTGCTCGTGCCACTAGCGGAGTGAAAAGAGGGTGGCGCAAAAGCAACCCCAATGTCTATTACGTCTGGCTCGCGAAGACCGCCCTCGCAGTTAGGAATTGCAAATAGTGGGATCGTAGTGAAAATCGTTGTACGCTCGCTGAACCACAGGAACACAGATGAACAGTTCATTCGTGGGGTGAAAGAAAAAAAAGATTCACCGAGAACACACATTTACGATTAACAAACTGCTGAACTTGCTTTCTTCTTTTCTCATTTTTCTTATTGCGACACCCTTGTTTTCTCACCTTCACACGAGGTTTTTTATATCAGGGTAGTTGTGCTTCAATGCCGGAAAGGAGATACTGAACAAACCACCCCTTCACCTGTTCATTTTCTCCATTTGTTTCTCCGGCAAGCTCATGTAGTCCGTTCTTTCGAATTTCGTATTTTTATTGTACACGTAACATAAGATGCTACAGTAATCATTCAGAATGCGATTAATCGAACGATTATTGAGGCACCTGTGGAATGCGAATGTGATGGAATTGAAGACAATTTTATTACGATTTTTCACTCAATCAATTACTCTTTTTTAATTTGCGATCGAATATAGCCATAATTAGAATTTCTTTATAATTCATAATTAATTCTTCGTGATGAAGCTTGTCTTTATTATTTGTCAGTGGAGGTGCTAATAACAATGGTGCTGTTTGCACTCGATTAAATAATCGCTAGATTTTCATGATTTACAACAGACGCAAATAGGACCTTTTTTGGACGTCGAAGGCTTGTTTTAAACCTCGTTTAAAATTTGACTTCTGTGCACTGAATATTTCCCGACAGTCGCAAGTATGATATGACCGAAATGACATATGGATCGCGAACTCAAGATTTTCCGACGAGGATCATCGTCAATTACGATTTTTTGATAGCCACAAAAATAGATGTTGGTACTCTTAATATATCATTTCAAAATCCGTCAAAAGCTTCGTACAATTTTACCTACAAAACTATGAATACTCGTACGAACAGATTTACTTACCTTGTAATGCCCGAGATTCTCAACGATGCAGGTAAAAATAGCCTCACGACCGACCGATATCGTTAGATTATTGAGAGGCTTGCCGAATCTTGGTAAATCTGAAAATACATTTTTCTTAAATTATTTCTCATCGTCACCCATTTTGTTGTAACGCAATCAAACATTTTCAACTCTACAACGCATCGAAGAAATCGTTGAATATATCGAGGGGCATTTAAATCGCTTTTTCATGTATTTCGTGAACAATATGTAGGGCAATTTGGGAAAAAAAAAAATGGTAAAGTACACTGATGTAGTTGGAAATAAATCAAACAGTTCTTGCCGACGACCTTGCATTTTATCATCTATCTTTTTTTTTACGAGCGACAAAACACTTTTAACAATTCTTCGGCTTTGAAATACAAGACCGTTACAACTTTCGTCTTTTGCAGAGAGGCGAATACATATACGAACGTAAATAGACATTAAAGTGTGTCAAGGTATTTGATTTTATGCTACAATACGCATAACAAGTTTGCGAAACGATAAGGGATGCTGCAAACTTGCGATGCACGCTCCAAAAGAGTTTGTGTGTATAGTGGACTCGGAGAGGAGGAAAGATGAAGCGAGAAAGGGAGCTTCTGATGACATTGCCAGAGAATGATACGAATATGAGTTTTGGTAAGTCGGTGCGATAAGAAGATCAAACACAGAGTCTGTTCACTTATAACATATTTTATAATAACCAGCAAACTTTGTAACGCTACGAGCGATGCACCTGCCATTACAGGAACCTTAAGACGATTTAAGAAACAAGTTCAAGCTTGTGATACGAGAGACTCTCCGTTGTGGAAAATAAATCAAAGCGACCTTTGAAACGTCGATTATTTTCATCGTTATCGTTCGATTCTTAGATTTAAAAAAAATAATAGCCTATTTAGTACGTTTGCGGAAATAATGATGAAACTCTCCCGTAAATTATAATTCACTGAAACTAAATTTTTTTAGTTTTTTTTCTCTCCATCGTCCAAAACAAATTGACAACTCATTATTTTTATTGTCAAAATTGTGTATGCTAAAAATTTTTACATTTATTCATTCACTCAAGGTAATTATATTTATTAGCAGTGAGTGTATTTACTCAAAGTTGAGTAGACTTCTTCAAAGTTCTACGTACAACGTATGTAGAAAAATGCGAATCGTCGCCACGAGAGGGTTTCTGTTTCGGGGTGTGTATAAGAATTTCAGTAATGAAACTTTTATGCATTTTTTCTTCGATAACTAAATTACGGTTCGATAAACAATTCAGAGAGTAGTTGTACGATACATTTTTCCACAACGGTGTAAAATTTCAAACCACAAAGTGAGAATTTTGGGTTATTATTTAATTTCAAAGTCAACGTGTTTCCAATGATAATAACAACGTAATGACAAGGATTGGCATTATTTTCTTTGATGTGTAATAAAACAATAAAACTCGAACGTCCATCGTTATAATAATAGCTTCTTTTTTATCGATAATAAAATTCTTCCAACAACTTTTTCAATCCAATAATGTAAATGATTAATCCGACTTCTTTCGCGATCAGCGTCAGCGATGTTGAACAAGGATAATTCCAAAGCTCTCGAGTATTCATGTATTTCGTCAGGAAGAAAATTAATTTTTCATTTCGTTCGAAAAACGGTAGCGGATTAGCTAAGTAAACTCATCCGTCATGCGAATGCAAATGAAAAATAGAAACTCGTCTTTATCACGATTTCTGTACTTCATGGGCAATTTCGCACCACCGGAAATTGTAATTCCATTTTGTCCAATTTAATCAACGCAGATTTCGACTTTCGCTTCTTCATGCAAATAAAAACATTCGGCTATTATCGAATTTGTAAATCTCACCCGGCAATTTACAATGACTTTTCAGAGTCGTTCTACAAAAAAATGAATATTCCAGCGGCTTCATAAATCCTTCCCGTGCTCCGGTTCACCACCGAAAATGTTTCTTTTGAATTCGGTCATTCGCAAAATGAATACCCTTCTATAGAATGAATTCAACGTGCCTGTGGAATTCAGTAATTTTCGTCAATATTCAAGGAATTATTCGTCAAGAGTCGAAGATCTTCGGTCTAGTCGATAAGTGTCCGAAAAACAAAAAAAAAGAATCGATTTTCGCGTATGAGCAGTGCAATTCGCCTCTTCTTATCAGCATGCAGTGAGATGTGTTGAAAATTGTGAGTGCAATGCTATAAAAAGTATCAAAGGAGTTCTCAGATGCTTCTCAAGGATTTCAAATATCCTCCTTTGAATGAGCGATCACCCTGCTCCGTCACTTATCCTATCTCTTTCGTTTCTCCCTCTATGCGCATCTTCACGGCACTTCTCTGCGAAATGGAAGAAACGAGATTTCGTTTTGCGCGTTCCACTTACTTCCGGCAGGAAACGTACGCAATGGCATGTACAGAATTACATAAAAGTACGCGTACAAGTATGTGTACACTTTTGTGTGCAAAGATGGACCCCCACTTCACACACACATACACCTAATAAACTCGAACGATTTGTCCCTCTGAGCTCTGTAAAATCCTCGTAAAGAGTGGATGCTCAGTCTCCTCTTTCAGTTTTTTTTTTGTTTTTTTTTTCACCGACCATTTCCTCCCCTCCAACGTTCCCATGTCCGGCAAATGATTTAATCCGTTCTCGCTATCTTCTTCCATTTCGTAGATCCGTCTCATTCTTTTTTTTTTCTCTTCTTTTCAATCCTATTTCTCTTGTCTCTGACAGAAGGTTGGATCTCGTCATCGTCCTTTTTTCTTTCTGTTCTCGTTTTCCAAGCGTCATCCCCGTTCTTGTTCCTGGACCAATGGCTCACTTAAAAACGAGATATTCTCTCGCTCGTCGTATGCCGTTCGAAATCGAGAGAAATTGCATGCGAGAGAAAAGAATAAAAAAGGAAGGGAGGAGAGCGGACTCGAAGAGCTTTTGACTGGCTGTCTGCCTGCCTGCATTTTCATTCCTTTCTGGAAAACGCGCGCACGAACGATAATCCCTGAAGGAAAAGGCTTCTCCATATCCCTCGTCTATATATATGTGTGTGTGTGTGTGTGTGTGTGTGTGTGTGTGTGTGTGTGTGTGTGTGTGCATTCGTCGGGAGAAAAACGGACCATATACCGTGGGAAAAAAAAGTGAGAGAAAAGAGAGTAAAAAAACACCTCTGGGAAAAAGCATTTTTGAAGCATTTTGTCACGTTTTCGTATTATACGAATGTAAAGAAAAGTTTACGTTGGAATGTAATCATCGTCAGAGCGGGGAAGCAATGTTTGAAAATTGAATTTCACCCATAGTGGTTTGAATAATCGGATTCTCGAAAAAGTCAATCACGTTAAATCAATTCAAAATGGTCGCTGCAATCTTGGTAACTAAATATTCAATTCGACTTGAAATCGAAGCGAACTTTGGCCACCTGGCAATTTCTCACAATAGAATATGTTTGATTTATTGGTTCAACAAATTCCTATTGTTGAAAGATTTATGCGCAATTACTTCGGAATAAAATATTCGTACTGTCTTTCAATTGTTCGAAAGAAAAGTATCGTTGTATTTCACTTAAATTAGATTTGAGGGGTATGATTTTTTGTTGGCATTCAAAAAATGAACAGCTCTTCAGTGTCAAAGGTATCTCTACTATAGAACGATGTAATTCTTTCGCATATAAAAGCCATTTCCTCACCTTTCACAGACTAATTATTTGAAACGTTTTTTTCATATCAGCATTGCCCCATGTGTGATTAATTAGAATTGTTTTTTCTGTATTACATCCTTTCCCTTATTGTGCCTCGAGGGTTAATTAGAAAATGTACAAAGGGACGTGAACATCAACGCCATTTTCATAGTATTTACAAAAAATTCGACAATGTCATGAAAAAACTTTGATTGTAATCCCTGGTGACACTTTTAATCGATAAACTGGTATATAATAAAAGTCAATTTTAGTTCGATCATCAATCGTAAAAATCGAATACTGGAAGTAAATGCAACCCTCGTTCTTTTTTCTCCCGTTTTTCATCTCCGCTCCTCTCTTTTTGATCCGCACACGCGATCGATGCATAACCTGTACGTGAGAGGCGCAACGTAATGTGACAGTTTACGACGTATCGGTACATCGGGATGCTGTGGGAAAATGAGACGCGCGAGTAATATACAAAGGACTGGGAAAGGCCAATATCGAGTGATCAATCCTCGATAGTGTCACGACGTGCGGATATTCCACGTAAAAAGTGCGAGTTTCTTCCTGCTTTTCTTCATAGTCACCGGTTGCACCTGCGAACTTTTACGCTGTTCCTTGATGCACGTGGTACTTATACTACATACATCAGTATCCACGTCTTGTATAAACTTTTTATTTTCGCGGGACGTACAATCTATCACCTATTTTACGATCTTTCTCTCCGTTCGAATTCTCGCTTCTCCGGTTCACCACAAAATTGATAGACTTTATAAGGTTTTGCACGATATTCCTTGACGAAAAAAAATTATTCTCGAGTCATCGTGAGAATAGCTTTTTTTTCAATCATCCCTAAAATAACCAAGCTCGTTCAGCGATGGAAAAACAATTGCAATTGCAAGTCGTACCGTTAAACGTTCGGTACTCGATGGAAGAAAAATGTAGAGGCTGTTCTGCATATTGGGTATGAGTTGCATTTTACAATTAACTTTATTAATAGCCAAGATTTAATTACCAAGACTTAACTCTGTTAATAGACAAGATTTGTTTTTTTAGTTTTACGAATAATCCTCAAAAGGAGAAAATAAGCTATAAAATTCTACATTTCTCGAGGTCCGCTAATAATCTGTCAGCAATCAACGAGGAATTCAAAATATCAATGCGATTGTCAAATAATCATTCGCATTTCGAGACGCGTTTGCAGTCTCATAACTTTGGACGCGCGTAAGGATTTTTCAAATGTCCAATACTAAATACAGCTCCTTAATGAACTATTTGTGTACTCAAAGTTTTGTTTTATCATCATCTAAAAGTTTGTCCTCGTGTTGCCGCGAGCAGTGTTGAAAAAATTTTAATTTACCTCAAAGTTTCGCGCGTGTATAACAGACAGTGAAAATTAACAGTTGACAGAACTGTGTCACTACTCTGCGCGTATACACATGCAGCCCAGAAGCTAAATTTATTCTGGAGAAGTAGAGGTTTAAATTATTTTCGTAATTACACGTAAATTTGCGCACAAGCGTAATAAATTGAAGCAAACAATTTTTCTGAATACCACATACTCGATATTTTAAATATCCTCCGCCATGTGCCATCAAATCCTACGGATTTTCCGTATTCACTAAAAATGGGCAGACGTGAAGATTAAAAATGACATTTTTACGTAAACAGGATTGCAAAACCTCAGCAATCGAAGAAATTTATTCAATAAAGAGTGTTACGCGCCTCACGTTGGAATAATTTTCACAATAGGTAAAATTGATTAATTTCCTTGAAAATGTTTAAATACCGGATAGAAAATCTTTTATCGATTTACTTTCGATATTTACACCTCCCCAGTGACGCAATTTGGCTGACATCGGAATATTTATTCGAGTCTCATTAGCATCAAGGATAGTGATGATTGAAAGCGAGTCATCCATTTTGACCTCGCAAACCTGCTTTTGAAATTGCTCCGATGGAGCTTCTTTTTATCTTTATTTTGTATATTTCCGTCGATTTTTTATCTGGCACAGCATGCCACTTATCATCTTTCAAAAGATAAAATTAAATTGTTATTCCATATCCTTCATGTAAAAAGAGAACTCGTTATTACCAAAGTTTTTATTAAATAAATTATTGAAATATAATTGAACTCTGAATTACGAGAATATACTCATCCCCGCATGGCCAAAGAGTAAAAAATCATCTTCGGGGAGATTTGCATTTGATTCACAGCAAAACTCCAATTTTAAGCTCGCAAACCTGCTTTTGAAATTGCCTCGATGGAGCTTCTTTTTATCTTTATTTATATATTTCCATCGATGTCTCATTTGGCGCAGCGTGTCACTTGTCATTTAAAAAAAAACCGATAAATTTTAATTGTAACTTCATATCCTTCATATAAGAACAGAACTCGTTATTACCAAAGTTTTTATTGAATTAATTATTGAAATATAATTTAACTCTGAATTGCGAGAATACTGATCCCTGCATGGCCAAAGAGTAAAAAATCATCTTCGGGGAGATTTGCATTTGATTCACAGCAAATCTCCCATTTTAAGCTCGCAAACCTGCTTTTGAAATTGCCTCGATGGAGCTTCTTTTTATATTTATTTATATATTTTCATCGATGTCTCATTTGGCGCAGCGTGTCACTTGTCATTTAAAAAAAAACCGATAAATTTTAATTGTATCTTCATATCCTTCATATAAAAAGAGAACTCGTTATTACCAAAGTTTTTATTAAATAAATTATTGAAATATAATTTAAGTCTGAATTGCGAGAATACTCACCCCTACCAATGAGTAAAAAATCATCTTCCTCTCCGATGTAGCCAAATTCAGAGTATCATGAATCCGTACTTGAATTTTTTATGAAAAAACGCAAGAAAAGTGCCTGCCGAGATTCGATAACGATTTTTCCAGAGGTTACAGGTTAATTGCGTGGTTCAATTTTTGAGACAATTTTACCACCGCTTATTCTTTATGGATATTCATTCAAAGCGTGAAAATCTTGCTGTTCAATGTCGGTATAAATTGCGAGGAAATAAATTTGTTTTATGATACTGGATGATACACTGAGGAAATATTTTATGAATCACAGAAAGCTGCCAGATTTGACTTATAATCCATTCAAAAAAGTCACTTAATTAATATAGATGCAAGTACCATTCAGAGACGACTGGAATCATGAAATCCGATTATTGTTAATCGGATTATTTAGCGAATGTTCAAAGCGTCGACGCCCAACAGTCCTGAGCTCCAATCTGGTTTCGCGTCCACTTGTTTGTGGTCAAAATAACGTTGTACGTTGCTACAGACTTTTATATCACAAGAGCAAATACCCCAGGCATTTTTCCGAAAAATAAATTGTCTTATTATCAATACGCAATACGCGTTAATTACGAAACTGAATCATGTTTTTCAGGTTCAAAACGATCTTTTTTTATATTGCCTTGAATTCCGTATCAACTCGAATGGTCAAAGAATTAATTCGCGGGCAAAACTCATTACCCATAAATGTCCTCATGGCTGGCATAAAAACCCTCGGGAAATTTGTACCAATAGAGCTTCTCGCATCACGGAATAGTACGACAGATGGAATCGCCAAAAAAAAAGACCCGACCATCAATTTAAAACGCAATCAGACGACGGCAATGAGACTATGACAGAAAAATGACGAAGAGAACAAACTTCCGATGGCGGAAGTTTTACCGAAAATTAATTTTTTATTAATGATCGTAAAGAAAAAAACATGGCGAATAAGCGCTCAAAGTGTCAGAGTCGAGAGAATCTGCGGGAAAGGTTAATTAAAACTGCCATTCGGTTAATCGTTTCTTTCGTTGGTACCCGGCGGAACTTGTCGTACAGTCAACTGGCATTTTCATGTACAACACTTGTGCACAAGCCCGTGCATGTACAACCTTATTTACCTTCACTTACGACACCTTGGTGGATCCTCATGCGCCACATATATGGAGAACAAAGTTCACGACATCAAGAGGAGACGTCATATGCACAATTAATAAATTAACTCCATTACGTTAATCGAGCTATTTATAAGCCAGTGTGCAGAATTAATTAACCAACGTTTCATTCCCAATGTATATTTGTTAGTTTGTAGTCGGCAGTGAATCATGGGAAATGAATATTAAATGTATCCGTAATGGTACAGACACACCGCACGATATACTCAATTTCGCTCAAGGTTTTACGATCGATTTCGATGGTCGAGAATAATGAAGGAGTAAATTGAAACCGAGATGGGATAGGATGTAAATGAGACTAAAATGGACGCAGAGAGAGAGAGAGAGAGAGACGACTGGAGAACGAAAAAGAGATAAAAGAGAAAAGATGAAAAAAGACTCGGACATGAGACCTTTGATTTGCTCGGTCACGAGAAATCTTTCAAAGGATTCGCGTCCTTTGTAAACACATATGTGTTTGAACGGCTCCCGTCGCCAATATACGATGACATATACCGCATCTGAAGGTTTTAACCGAGGCTTTCGTGGGGAAGAGTCGCGTTTCGAGCCTTCAACGTGATGAAACGCAAGCGACAAGACAATCGGTACAGCTCGTGATGTGCGTACCACATGCGATTCCAAAGGTAACAAACAGGGCTGGTATCGATGATAAAGGAGATTAACTTATAACCAGTTGGGTTCGTAGCATCCGCGGCGTTTCATCGTCAAGGGCATCGGTTTCTCTGATCGAATTAATCGGTAAGTGACCAGGGGACCATCGGATAATCTCTGAGCAGCGGCAGGCTAAGTGCATCCGGAGAATCGCCCAAGTCCTTTGTTAATTTATCTATCGCGAGAGACGTACTCGATGCTTTGAGCGATAAGACAGTGGCCTGGCACACTGAACAGATTTGACGATTTAGCCTTGGAGATTCCCACCGAGAGATTCTCATGCGCTAATTGATAAATCAGGCAACATGAGGAGGAGGTGGAGGAGAGAGAGAGAGAGGGACCATGGGATAAGCACAAGGAGGATAGAAAAGGAGCAGAGAAACACTGCTTCCCTGCGGTGAAGACTCTTGGGCCCGACACTGACGCGAAACCACCTCATAATTCGTCTGTACCAATTACAATATTGTATTGCGTATTGCGCGAAATATCAAGGTCCAAGAAGATTTCTAGTCCCAGCGTGGATGTGCATTATCGATGCTCCCGGATGCTGATACATCTCGAAGAGTCTTTCATCCTCTCGAAAAAAAATTAGGATAATTCAAACCCAGCTTGGGGATAAAACACGGTATCCACCATGGGATGAACGAGTTTGGCACCTTGTATCCTGTCAGATTTTTCACGTTGAGCCGACGGTAGTGCCTGTCTGTGTCAACGTTGACCTCGAAAACTTTTTTTCCCATTTCCGTTCCCCGAAGATACCGCTCGGTTAACCATTTGATTAAACTTTTATGCCGCACGTACGATTGTCCTCTGGGGAACGGCTGGACGCGTTGCCATTTCTGTTAGCTGAGGAGAGTGATTAACTGGCATTGCGAGATCCAATTTTTGATTTTGTTTTTTCGATAATAGTCGTTTTGCTTTGCTCATGAACTTATCGTCGTCAATATTTGCGTGCGAGAGAGAGGTAACGTCTCTTCCGGACTGTTTTTCCCTTGTGGGGGTAAGATGACACTGCCCGTACTCGAGATTATAGTTTGCGATATATACAGTGGATCTACGAAGCGAACGGAAATGAATATGGTATTGACTTTGTTTCGAAGTGAAGAGGTTCCGGCGCTTTCACGATATTTGGTATAACTGTACCGTGTACTCTCCATGCTATGTATATCCAGTTGCTTATGTACATAGGTATGTACATATATCTATATATATATATATATAGAGGTACAAATTGTTATTGGAAGTTCCTTCGAGAAGATTGTTCGACTCAACACGACAACATCTCTGCCCGGAAACGCCCGATGAACCGTGATGCAGATTGCAATTGCCAGTAAGATGAGAGACACGAAGCGAGAGAAAGAAAATTCGAAAAGGATATCGATATACCGTGACCTTTGCGTTCCTTTGATTTGAAATTTCGTTAAGGATGATTACGCGCCGCATTCGACAATTATTTGATCCATCCAATTTCATTCAAACGTACGAACTGTCCTTAATGTTCTTCAACGGAATGAGACACCATTTGGAACAGTAATGTCATCAACTTCGGTTGAAAATGTGAATAATATTCATTTTTTCAGCCCCCTTGAGCTTTCGTTGATCGCGGTTAATTGGCTAAATGGCTGCGAAACGAAGCCTGCTTTCCTTGAACACACCAATGAACATACTAAGGAATGAACTATGAGGTGGAAAATGATGGTCCAGGGTATCGTTCGTCGTCACAGCTGCATCTTAAACAAGCTTCGAGGACAGTTATTTCGACGATTCCATCGCCTTTTTCGAAATGGTATTCGAAGGAGAATATCGCTATATTCATATTGAATACCATACAGGCACTTCCGTATCTATCGCGAGATGAGGTCTTCCGATGTCTCCGAATGAATGGACTTTCTCTCTTCGGAGCGTTTCGAGATTTATAGACACTTTTTCAAGTGGCAATTCGAGCTTTTTCACGCTACCTCTTGGTGTTGAAGAGGAATAAGAGAATCTCCGTCTCGTATGGTTATATTCCATCGCGTGACACTATCATAGCGCATATCAGGCTCTGACGCGTTAGGCTATATCAACGTCGTCACTTCGTTCGTTGTATCGTTGGAGGGAAGACTCGCGATGGACGAGAGAATATAATCCTGAGTATGTCTGCGCTGTGTGAACGTGATCCTTGCTGAGCTTTCACGTTCCTAATTAACATTGGAACGGCTATGGTGGTAAAACGTACAGCGAATACACGTATCGGTCACTGACAGCAACAAGGGCGTAATCCCTACGATTTTAACTGCTCGAACCGATCTAGGCCACGCCTTTTCAGCATCAGAATTAGTACGAGAGAATTCTCACATAAACGAGGCTATACCACGACAATACCTCGACCCCTGCTTGCCGATATATACACGAGTAAAACAGAGTAAAAGCGCTTGTGGTGGTGCATTTTCGCAGTAGCCTAGCTAGCTATAAATCCGACACGTGGATAAGCCCTTATCGTGGGCCCTTTCTTCGTGGCTAACCGCACCGGATTCTACTCTCCGCTGGATATATTATCCATGTATGAGCGCACCAGCTTTTAACCGTTTTATTACAGACGCTTCGTACCTTACCGGCCGCAAGTATTTAACCGTATCCTATGAGAACATCGAGCTATATTCGCCAAATGACCCTTTTCTTTTAACACACCCTTACGTCGAGAAAAATGAATTTTATGACTTTTTAATACACTTGGCTAGTTGAGATAATAATCTTGTGTGTTTCACGTCAATTCGAGATTGAATGTTGAGGCTGTAAATCCAACGAAACAGACGGTATTTGATCGAACATGACGAGGCTTGTCCTTTTTTTCTAATAAAACCTATTCGATTCGTCTATTATTACGTCAAGTCTTCGGTCAAACTCCTTCATGTACGTTTATCGACCGGAATCGAATAGCACTTTGCTATTCGAATCGAATCGAATAGTAATCGAATAGCACTTTGCTATTCGATTCCGTCACTTTGGTGACGTATTGAAATGAGACGAAAATCGATGTTCGAGCGTTGAGTGACGTTTGAGGCAGTAGCTATTAGCACGATACTACCGCGACGTTTCCGCTCAAAATTAACTTCAAGATCAGGTATTTTCAGACTTTGAAGCCTGAAAGTGAATAATGAATTGCGATAGAGTACATCTTCTCGATGCTTACGGGCAAAACATGACGAAAAGAAAAATGATTTTGACGAAGAGAGCCAGTCGCTGATGGCTTATTATTAGACTCATCAATCTATATAGCATTCCGCATCTCAATACGTATAAATGTGCGCGAACGTGTAAATGTGCGCGTAGAATATTTTCTGTGGTGAGCAATCTCGTCGTGTACATTGTATGGCTTGGCGATTCCACGCACATGTTTTTATGCTTCCATCATGGGCAACCATTGTTTATTAATATTTGATATTCGGGGACATCTGTCCACCGGATGTACGCTGATGCTCTGCATGAACAAAAATCGTGGATTTACCGAGTGTTACTATACAGTCGCAGGGTCTAAAATCCTCGCCTGCAAAATTCATGTCTGTATCGGTTTTTGTGTTCACAACTCGTTAATGTTTCACGAAACGCCAGAGAAGTGAATATTTCGAGTTTCGCTCAATAGCCAGATCCACCAAACCTGCCACCACCGTCATGCAACAAAATCTGCGCTGTTTTTCGCTTGTTTAATTCATTTATGTGTTTTATCCAATTTGTCAATACCAAAGGTACCTCCAAAAATCCTCGGTGATGCGAATTCTATCAAACTTTGAAATTTGTCTATTTATTTCAGGATTTGATAGAATTTGGCGCTTCCGGTGTAGCCAATGTTGCTCGTGAGCATGAAAAAGTCGTCGTACTAATTACGCTCTTGGCGCCAGCGTAATTAACCAAAACATCGAATCGAAAGCCTCAAGCCTTCTTCATCCCCGGAGCTCTGCTGTAGATTGACTCATCGCAATAGCCACTCTCCTCAAATTGTTCGCAAAACGAATTAACGTACCGCACGCAATGCACTTTAACTTATTCTGTGTCGGCACGTATCTGAATCGTTTGAACGAACCACGAGAACGAGGTAAAATATGTTCCCGTAGCATGAACCATGTACAGCTTCGGTGGCTAAATGATGTGAGAGAGTCACCGGGGAACAAGCCCTCGCGCAGCTTTCGGTTTACACGTGATAATGTTTATACAGGTATAGTTTAGCGTTTGTCAACGACAATAATGTTTTCAACGATGAAAATCGTGTATATATAAAAAAAAAGCTTATAAATATTACTGACACGGAACGTCGCGATATAACAGCACTTGCGGAGCCGGCAAAAGAGCCGACGAGGAGATTACGTACGGACGTTGAACAATCTACTAACAAGAGTCGATTCTGGATGATGTATATTGGCGTTGTAATTCGACATGGAAAACTGTCATGCGGTGGCGAGCACGTCAACTTCTTTTGCGGATTTACGGGGCTGCACGCACTCTGCGAATGAGCTTTAACCTGCTCCGACGAACAAAAGGGCGTAAAAAATGGGGTATTGCTCTCGTTCAATCACGACGATTGCATCTTTTTCAAACTCACTCTGTTTTAAGCCGTTATAACATACAGTGCGACATCTGCTATGGCGAAATTGTCGAGCTATTTATACATACGCATGAGGAACTAGCTACACAACTTCGACAAACCCATGACGGAAGGGAAAAGCGCGATGTGCCGTAAACAATCGAAATCCGATATGCGCTCGAATTCACTCGGGTTTATTCGACCTCGAATTTACACGCCCAGGGGAACCCACCGCACGCTGGACCTTCTTTACCTGTTAAATAATTCGCGGATCGTCAACGAAAAATCGAGCAGCGAAATCACCTGCTTAAAAATATTCATTCATCACGATCATCGTTGCAGGAACGACTGTGGATTTTCCTGAAAAAAATGGTCGAATTTTTTCCGATTTGTTTCTGCTGCGGATTTCGACGTAAATTCATCGATAGAAAAAGCTCCCTTTTTTTGCGTTTTGCCTTCCTAATGAACCTTCGAAATTTGCATAGCAGAGTGTGATGTAAACGGTAGATGTGAAAAAATTTGCCAAATTCGATGGACCGACTTTGAAAGTCCATCGAAAACAAAAACGTGGAGGTATCTTGATGAAACATTCATACGACTGCTGAAGTTGCTCATCTGCCAGCCACAGCTTCGACGCAGCTTTTCAGAACCAATTTTAAAGCAAATAAATCGACGACAATGAATACATCAAAAGTTGGTGGTTGCCCATCGCATGGTCTACGTAAAGCTTCACGTCTTCCACGAACGTCTGTTCCATCAGTGTTAATGCAAAAGTTGGATTTCAACAACGACGAGGTATATTGGGAACACAAAATATGGATAGACGTTGAGGCTTCTCTCCAGACATCGTATTCCAAGCAGCGCATTTCTGTTAGGGTTTTCTCGTAACGATATATTTCGTGCAGATGTTTAAAATTAAAATGAGGAGCAGGGCTTGAAAATGACATTGCACTGGGACGTTAATTTGATTACGAAAAAGTTGCACTGTAATGTTATGTTCTATGGATTAATACTGCAAACACACACACCCACACGTACGTTTATAACATCGTATGCACTGTGACACAAATTCACGCACGAGCTTCCACACCGCGCGAATAAGCTCGGAGTATAATTGTTAAATTAAATTTTTCGACAGTCTCGTTCCCGCAATCAGATCCCGGTCATAAACCTCCCTCTCGTTTCACTGTACTTTTCATTTGCAGGTAAAATGAAGGGTTTTCTCCTACGTGCAACCTCCATTTTGACTCTATAATACATATTCTTTATTATTCGCCTCAATTTCCGTCGTTTTCTTCGGCCATTCCCCGGTGTCCGGGCTCTACACATTAGTCCATCCCTTAAATTCGCTTATTCCTTTTTTTACCCACCATTGCGTCCTACCAAGCTCTTACCGTGTAGACCTTCGTTACAGCTGCATTAAGTATATCTTTGTATTACAAAAATGGTAGCTCAGTAACCTTACTGATGCAGAACGATTACGCCGCATTTTTAATTAAAAAATTCTATTAATTCACGCCCTCCGGGGATTGCATGGTTTCAAGGCGTGCTGGTATAGAGAGAGAGCGGTTATATTACGAATCCGTACGATATAGCGGATAGACAAGAGCGAGAACAAACGAGAAAAGAGACGAGAACAGGCTCTGATCCAAAGGACCGGCCAACACCTTACAGTCCTCTTCCTCCGGGCATTATTATAAAGGGTGGTTTTTAAGTCTACCCCACGTACTGCCATTTCTCGAAATCTCACTCGACAAGTATTACCCGCCGCTTGCACCCCCATTTCCTAAAAAAAGAGAAAGGCTGAGGACTTTTTTTTTCTCAGAAAGCAAAAAAAATAATGAAGATAATAGCACCTGGAGAGGGTGGGACCAAAACAGAGAAAACGAGAAAGAGAGACGGAGGAACAAGGATGAATTCTGCAGACGAGAGCTTGCAGAGGTGAGATAAAAACTGGTATTCTCGCTACTTTGGGGGTGGAGGCAAAAAAAAACAACGAGAAATGATTGTACAAGTGTCGCGAAAAAAGGGATCCTTGGAGTCGGATCTGGCTGCTCTCAGACTCGCACCTCAGACATTATTCTTTAGTTTCTTTTCACTCTCAAACTCTCCCTCTCTCTCGATCTATATATTTATTTCTCCCTTTCGCTTTCCCTCAGCACCTCATCCCCATTTACTCCTCTTCATGGTCGTGACGTTCTCACCAGTCCCATTACGCATTCCGCTAATGAATACTAATTTTCAATTTGAATGCCCCAAAACTCTACCCTATAGTAGCCGTATTTATATATACACACAGTATATATGTATTCACGTTTGCAGTGTAAGCGAGCGCAACGACCTACGCGAACGTAAACGTACGCGTATAAACCAGAGTGGAAAATAGAGACACGTGACAGGAGGATATATTTCCCGACACTTCGCCCTGTATCAAAATGAGCCACAGAAATGCTATTTGCTCGTGAAAACAAAGCCCAAAGCAACGATCTCGGCTTATTTGTGGCTGGTACATCTCCTTCCATCATGGACGTAACGTAATCTTCGTTACAAGACGATTAAAAGTTCGGTCTGCGGAATTGTAATGCGAACTGAACAGCAAGTACTGCATGTCGATATATTGGTGAAAAGAAAAAACGCGTCCGGCAGGAATGACGAGGTAATTGATAGGAAAAATGATTGGAAGAGCTGATTGATCATTTAGCAATTTATTGAGACGAAAGCAATTTGAAAAATTAGAGAATTTTAAAGAAATGGTAGTACAAAAAGTAGCGTGAAATTTTCTTACTTCATTCGATTGCTCTAGTTTATTGGCAATGTATTTGGCAAAATCATTATTTTTATGGCGAATAAAAAAGATATGTCAATGCAGCCAATCAACTGCAAAGTCATGATAATTCGAGTATAAAGGGTTTCTGGATCGTCTTTCAATTTCTACACCGATCGTAGTAATTTATTGAAAAAGAAATTTGATCGATTATCATTATCCGGTTGCATTGATTCGACTGTTACGGACGATGGAATTTTATTCTTTTGTTCACTGTAATAACGAAAAGATAAATCCGTCATTCAGTCACATCCGCTGAATGAAGTCAGCCAGCCACGGAGCAGCCTGCTCGCAAAGATTATTTCTCGATTCTGTAACTTTTATGACAAAGATGATCTGTCGCCTCACAATCTAGTCGTATGTGCTGAGGAATCCAATTTAAAGGGGGGTCTGTTCGTCGCGATAACGCGAACGAGACAAGAAATACTTTGTCTCGAACGAGAAGGACAATAATTTTCTCGAAAGAAGCCCAGCGAAAGAACCGATTGCATTCGAGAAAAAAAAACTCGTGGATTAGGATCCTATTGAAGAGATAGTTCGCGAAGAACCAAGATTCTCTCAGCTCCGCTAATCCAAAGAGGCTTGTAAATATACAGGGTGTCGCAGAACCCGACGTCAATAATTTAAAGTTACATTCCTGACGAAATAACGAGACGAAAATTATTTTATTATTTTTTTACAGAACCAAATCCTGATGAGTTATTCACTGTCAAACATTTCGCCGGCGAACGCGCGCACTCCCCACTCTGACGCACCGCGCGAGACTGCGCGCGCACCCTGGTGGCTGAAATATTATATCAATTGATAACTCAGCAGGGGCTCGTCGGATCAAAAAATGCCAACAGACTTTTCGACTTGGAATTTCATCCCCTGTCTTGGTACGAATGATCGACATGCAATTCTGGGATACCCTGTACATACCAGTTGCCAGGAACCTAGAAAGGTCGGCAACTATCACAGCGAGTCCGAAATTCCAGAAAACGATGATAAACTCTCACCATGGCTGGCGTAATTAATTCCCTGCTTCTCTTTTAACCAGGGAGTTTATTCATTTTGAACATGAATCGATGCTTTTGTAGGAAAAAAATAGTACGTTCAATTGATTGAATAAGTCATCGAGACAGACCGTACAAAGAGTGCGTGTTCGTGCTGTGTGTCTGCAGTATGAACGAAATAATACTCGTCTATAAATGTCCGCCGTCGACGATCGTTTTTTTTTCCACGATGGGTCAGTTTGATCGATGAGGACACATCTGTTGCAAACATTTTAATTAACCGCAAACTCGCTTTCATATCAAAGTTGTCCCCGGTGCTGAAATGATTCTTTTTATTGGTTTTTCCTTTTTTCCCTCTTTGAAGAAGAGCTTCAACTTGTTTTCCGTCAAAATTTTACTGTATACGTGTACAAGTATAGCGAATAGCCCCGTGGTAAATTGACCTTCATACCCCTTCATACCTTTCCGCTATCTTCCTTCCATGCTTTGTACATTTCGCAGAACCTTGCGACGAATTAAACTTTGTCATGGAACAAATTCAAAGTTGGTAGGAATCGACATCGCGAACGGGAAGGAGCAAAGGACGGCAATCCCATTTCTCGCCAGGTTGATTCGGATGATCGAATGGAGAACAGGTGGCTGTATAGACTCATTCGTATAAGTATATAAGAGGATAAAACTTTTGATCGTTGCAGCTCAACGCGAACGAAACCATCACCCGACGAACGAACTTTGTCAATAATTATCCCTCAATGTTACGTCACGTGCGGTCATCATAAAATTTGTAAAAAAATACCGCAAATCACACAAAAATGCCATTTTCTTCGCAAATTAGGCTTTCAAAAAATTCATCAATACGTTTAATCGCGCTAATAATTCCATGGGCAGCTTTTGATTACATCAATTGAGGGTATCAAGGTATCAAGGCCACTTGAATTGTTTTTTCAAGTTGACCGTCACCAAAACGGTCAAAAAACACTAATTTCACTTGCTATTTGAATTGTCTATCTCTAACGTCTATAAAACGTGTTATATTGATTTGGAGAGAGTGAGGTCCTGTGGTATGACATCCATCTACTTATTTGTATGCGAAAAATCAGATTTCACGCGTATGGCACACTTCGTCTTATTAAATCCTTGATATTTCGTACAGTGTTATTCTGTGACACGTCAGTTGCAGTTGTAGCGTTAATAAACTAATTGCATATTAATTAAATATCGTATAGGAGTAAATTATTGGCCATTTAAAATATAGCCCACAATAATTGAATAATAATAACGATATCCAAAGGAGAAAAGGCGAAGGAACATGGGTTTGCGATACGACCTTACAGTCATGCAGCAATAAATCCATCGAATGAAAATCGATCATGTACCGACGTTCGCTCGCGGAGTGCAGGAGGTAACGATAATTTCTGACACGCGATCGCTGTATCCACCACCTCGCTCGGCTATTTTCTATTTCCTCTTTCCACCTCTTGCTCCTCTCGATGATGCATTAACTATGAAAACTCCCTGGCTTCCCCTCAAAACACTCGAAAAAATGAATTCGTACCTCTCCTCTTATTCGCACGTACTCGTGTAATATTGAGTTTTACATTTTTCAATGAGAAACAATAATCAGAAAGCGGTGTGTGGAAGCTCAAAAAGTTCTGTCCACGCTCTACTCAACAGCGGAGTGCCAAGAAGGGGGTTATATCAAAATGACGTTGATTGAAAATTAAATAAAGCAAACTTAAATTTACTCTCTCTTGAAATGCGTAAAACATACGCTCTGACATCTAAAACGATTACACGAGTCAGAAAATGATTATTCAGTGACTGCAAAAACACAAAGTTGTCTCTCGATTATTTTTCTCAAAGTTGCCTTGAGAAACAAGAGCCTTCACGTCAGATATATGCCAAACGAATGATTCGTTCGGAATTGCATAGAATTAAATGGTAATATCGTTGTAAATTCCCCATGGTTTTCACTAAAAGCAGCACAACTTTGTACCTGCCCTGGACAGAAAAAGACGTGAAAATGTATTACTGACTGATCCAGCAACGAGCGTTAACAAATATGAACAATATTACTATTATTCTCATGCCAATACAGCAAATTTGTTTGGAAAGTTCATGGCAATTGTTCGGAAAACAAAGCTTCGTCCGTTTCCGTTCATTGAGGAAAATTCGTTATAAACTCATTGAAGTATAACGTCAGAGACAATTATCGTTTACGATAAAATATCGCTTTGAGTGTTCAATCTGTTTGGCAAAATCGTATACACGAGCCAGGATATTCTCTTTGCAGACAACTTTAATTCGCGTTATTTTACATTATGTAAATATAATAATGGAATTCCTACATACAGTTCAGTCAAACGCGGTTTGCGGTAAGCGGCAAGGAGGTTAACGCGCTCTATCGTGTTTCAGTGCCGGATCTGTCGTGGGTGGGCGTTGCGCGCTAAATTAATAATTATTGCTGGTGCTGCCTCGAAACGCTATACCATCAGCTCCGCTCTGTGTATTCCATCATACACACACACATATATATATATAAAACACCGATGTGAACGGATTTTACCCCGTCTCGCCTCAATGCCAAGTATATTTCTGTACATTTTACCTTTCCAGACTTCTTTTCGAGCGGCAAGCTGCTCCCCCTTCGGAGTCTCACCCTATCCTTCCCTCTTTCGTACCCCCGCTCAACAACCGTCGTCCGAAACGTTGGTAACCACCCCCGTTCTAAGTTATTTGTATATATATGTGTGTGTGTGTGTGTGTATATAGATATATATTATTGCCAACGAAGAACTGTGCCCCTTTTGCAACCTGCTTTCCTCGGTTGGAGCAGAGTAAGCGAATGAAAAAGATTGAAAAGGAACAAAAAAAGACGGCTTCAAGGGGTTTGAAGTGCACGAAGGAGCGAGAGAACGTCATCGCTGAACGGTGCAGACGAAGGGGCAAACGCGGATGTGTAGAGCCAGACACTCATTTCCGCCATAGCCGAGAAAAAAAGCCTAAGATTTTGTAGCGATAATTACCGTAGCTGAATTTCCAGCTCTCTCTCTCTCTCTTTCTCTTATTTTCCGGCAAAACCTAAGGAATTTTCGACATTCGTTGGAGAAACTTGGAGGTTCGGAGTATTTCAGGGTGAAGGTATAGACCATAAATTCATCAACTATAATTATACAGCTACCAGCAGCATGTAAATACAGCTCGAAATTTCGTCTCAGCGGTGCTTAACAGTTTGTTCATTTATTTTTGTGGGCAAATTGCCAGCCCCCGAACTAACAAACGAAAGTATTTTGTGAAATATTTTTCAACGAATAGTAGCGATGTCATAGGCGTTCCAAACGTTATTTAGGGGTTGAAAATCGAGGGTTCGTTGATTTGTGATTGAATGGTGAGACGAAAATAGATTTCTCTTCAAACATTCTCGTTTACATCAGAACGCACGTGTATCACGATGACACTTCAATTTAGACAAACGACGAAATGTACGGATTTTTTAAACGTTAAAAAGATCGGCAGGCCGGAAGAACGATATTTTTTTCAATGCTATGGGCGGACTTTGACCGACGGTTACATCGCGCACGATCTCTCTTTTTCTTTGACTCTTTATACGACCGATATTTTCAACTACCGGCTTTTCTATGAGGTCATGAGACCAATTTCACGAGATTATCCATTCAGAACCAATGAATGACAAAAAGGGAATTTTAATCACGAATCTCTCGACTTGCCGCGGTAGTACTCCGATTCAGGAGAAAGATTAATTATAAATTGAACGTGAAGATGGAAATTTCATTTACCACAAATCAGTTTCACGTCAATCCACCGACTCGAGCGAATAAATTCCCGGAGATCGATCTTTGATGAGTGACGATCAGGACGAAACAGCGGTGAAGATTAAAACATACCCTCTCAAATGATTCCACACTTTTCGTCCATGAATCAAAATTACAAAAATCGAAAACAAGACCTTTTTTCCATCAGCGTAGCTCGAACATTCGGTCTTGAAAGAAATCGCCACGCGAGAGAAAATTACGATTCTTTTTTTACTTTATGAACATTCGAAGCAACTACGAAAGTGTCAAAGTGTTCGAAACGCCAAACAAAAAATGAGGAAGGAAACTTCTGTATCCGAGGAAATGTGCGAGATCGAGGCATTTTACGAGAGAGAGAGCGGTTTTCCCAGGAAGCGAAGATATCAACGGAAGAGGAGGGAGAGCGGAGATAACTACCTGTGGGTTGTCGGACGATTCATCTGGGTTAACCCGTAATGATGTAAATAATGGACCGTTTATACAAACTAACGAACACGGCACCTTCATTAATTTCACATATGGACGTTAGTTCCGAGAAATTTGACGCTCCAACGTCGATCCAATTGATTCCTCCGCGCTTTGTGTCGTAGTTGACGAGGCTGTACATGCGGGTGTGTCAACATGCGCATGTTCAATGTACACGCGCGCTTGTACTCCATTCTGAACGGAGGTTTGACGTGCGAGTGACGTCAACTGGTTCATAATCTAACACCGTCGTGTCCGATGGAGAAACAGCGTTATTCCAATCGAATGCGTGTCCATACTTGCGTCCACGCGGATGTACGACTCCAAGTACGGAGGAAAACTCCATTCGGACAATGTGGAACTCGCGAATCCGCGAACAGCAAAGATAATCGAGCACCAGAGGGTCTCAAGGTCGCACCACATCCTGACAGTCCTCTCAAAACTACCTTCCAAGTGTTTTCAGAGTTTCAAGTCTGAAAATCGGTAACAAATCGTGCTGACGAATCGAATATCGTTTTCCGGAGTTTATGTGTGTGTGGATGATTGTCGGAGCAAACATTCCATGGGAAATAAGACGAAAAGAAGACGCACATCGTCGCCTTTTGATGGTTTTTCGACTTCCGGCGTCCGTACATGGGCGAGTTGATGATGAAACATGATGACTCCTTTTTTATAATCGTAAATTCCTCATTGACTTTTCACAGTCTTTGGATCGTGCGTGAATCCTTCCGTGGAAATTTCATTATCAATACGTATCACTAGTTTTTGAAACTGGACAGTACGGAAGAAAATGTTGCCTCGAAATGGAATACCCTCATGGTGGCGGTGCATGGACAGGGTGCATGAAAGCCAGGCGTAAGGTCTTTCATTTATTTTCGTGGGCAACCTCCGGTATTTCAGCGATAACGGGCTTTGGCCGCGATTGTTTGAGAAAAACGTATTAGCGGTGCCTATTGAATTCGCGAAGCGCGAGCGACGACGGAATGGTTGAGAGGGTGTGCGGAAGATTCACGGTGTATGGCTCAAATGTTAGCGAGAAGCGGGAACGTTGGTTGGACGCGACTATATACCCTTGTACAGATGTGTGCAAAATGTTTGTGTGTGTGTCAAGGATTATATGTACATACTCTGTACATGTATGGGGTACAAAGCTGTAATTGTACTCTCGAACTACCCGGGAGAGGGTCATTTGTTGGAGTCTCGTCTATAGCCTTTATTATTTCGCAATTTGAAACAGCGAGCCAGGGTCTGTACTTTCTAATCCATTTACATCCGCAATCGATGTTAATATTGGGTCAAAATGGGAGAGAAAATTATTTAAACGTAGAGGGAAGGTAGGAACGACGTAATTGTGAGTGAAGGACGAAATCGACTCGGAATAAATCGAGGATCTAGGCAGGAATTATTTTCCAATGTCCCGCGATTCTTTTAAACAAGAGTTCGGAAAAAAAACGTTCAAAAGAAAGTACAAAAATTATTTTCGCTGTTAGCAAATCTGTAACGTGCACGTTCGGGCTTGCTGGCCAGTCTAATGAGTAATTGCACAGCATTTTCCTTCCTTTTCTTTTTTTATTTCTCATCCGCTTTAATTACAGCTCCCCCAGTGCGATAATTAAAGAGCTGCCGGGATGTACATACCTCGAACTGTTATTACCAAATTTTTTTAGCTCCTCACGTCGAATGCGGAAGCTGCGGAAACTGCTTTCTTATTTTTTTACTTTATATTCTTTTTTCCCACGTTTGATGAACAGAGACTGCGCAGAAAACTCTTGGAATATTCCATGATTAATCGATTGTAATTCTAATCGACAGTGTACCATTAACGTCGATGTTACTTCAAGAGTGATGATTCGAAATTGAACAGCCCTTATTTCGACAGTTTTTTATGTAAAAATTTGTGGATACAATGTTTTTTTAATGCTTCTAAAAAAACATCACCGCGATAAATATTCCTTCGTTGTTAACAGAAACGACGTGAATTTTGAAAAAAAAAATCATATTGTATTTACTGGAACGGAAATTCACGATGTTATCCTTAAAATCGATCCTTAAAATTTGAATATCATTTACGAGAAGAGGAACAAAGTTTATTCTCGAAAAAACACAGTCTTAAATGAACTCCGATATCCCACTGCGAATATAACGAAATGAAAGTCGTCAAGGAAGTGCTTTCAACGGAGGAGGCTGGAGAAGATAAAAAAAATCGTAACTCCATCTTGTGAATTACAAAGAAAAGTAATTACACGCATCAATGATTACGACATTTACGTCTCAATACGGATCGAGACGGGGGATACACCCGAAGATCGTACGACGCGTAAAAAGCCGATCAGACTGCGAGTTCCCAAGTTGTATAATCCACAAAAGTTTACCAATAAAGTTTCCTCTCATTCCTGTAACTTGGATGCGCAGCAGTTTCACGGACAAAGCTGAAAATCTCAATGAAAATCGATGGTACACGATATCCAAGATAAACGCAGGTAGATAAATGTATATAAGACTATTATAATTTTCAAAGGAACCAATTTGTTCTTAGGAAAAAAAATGAGAAATTTTTAGTGTAAACATAATATTCAATGTAAAAAATATATACATAAAATATACAGTAAAATATATACTATTATAATTTTCAAAGGAACCAATTCGTTCTTAGGAACAAAAAAATGATAAATTTTTAGTGTAAACATAATATTCAATGTAAAAAATATATACAAACAACGCGTATATGCGAGCAGCAATGATTCCAACGTCAAAATATATTTCATATTCGTGGGCGTGTTTTTTTTTTCACATAAAAGTCATTTCGCGAGTGCGATACAACGTCGATGCAGCGTCCTTAAGGCGCAGCCTAAAACGACGGAAGGAATAACCTTTTTTCGCCGCGAAACTCGCGAGCTTAAGGCAAACTGTGGACATGACTGAAAAGGCCGCAAAGAGATGAGATCTCCCGAGAGAACTCTTGTATGGGATCATCTTTTTTGAGCACGAGGAGCTCGAGTTTGCAGAATCGCGACGTTTATATCGGACACATTTTTGCGGAAAAGCCGGAGCTTTCCACTCCGTTCCTTCGTACACATCTCCTCTCTTTTCCTGCGTTAAGTTCGCGATGTTCTGTATGGCAAAGTTGTTTACATCTCATTCATTTTTCTACGGCAAAAAGCAGTTATATAGGGCCAAAGGAAGCGCGAGAAACTGCTGTTAAACACCGGCGCCTGCGGATCTTGGCAAAATACTATCGCGTCACTTTCTTAAGGTCGAGGGGAATCTCCGCACCGAGAAAACTTTGCCTCTAATATTATAAAACGGTCGTTAAACGGTACAACGGTTTACCAAAACTTAGCAGCGATGTACAAACGTTTGCAGCATCGCTATGAAATTTCCGCTTTATTTTCATGAACGCTAGTGCATTATGCAATAGGGTAGAGTGAGGTAGGGTTGAGTGGATTCGACATCATTTGTTTTCAACGTGAACAAATTGAAAAATAATAAAACAGCTTATTCGACGAGCATATTCGGTTGACGTTTAAGGAGTCACTGATCGCTGCTCACGACTTGGCTGTATATACGTCAGAATAGAACGATATTTTTTGTAACTCAGTCATTTTTCATAACAATTAATTCATCGAGAAAAAATGGTTTTTCGTTAAACACCAAAGAAACGCATTTGCTGGGTCAAACCGATCGGGAAAATTTTTTATCGGTCTACTATTTTGTAAAAATATTGATCAGTGTATCAAGATCATTGGAAAGTTCCGCTGGAGTTATTGAATTGGTCGAAAAAATGTATAAACAAAAATGCGATTTTTTTTTTGAATGACATCTTTTAATTTGCCAATATTTCTGCTTAAAATTTTAACCGTACATTCTTGAATGATATCGGTGTGATAAAATTTGGGGTCAGCGTCAAATTAACCCTGTGCCTTCTCGGAGGGTTGATAATTCGGATGTTCAATGAATTTAAATGAATTGCGAGCTAAAAGTCAGCTTGTTCGTTCGCCACTGCGATAAGAATCGAAATGTCCTTGGAACGGCCTGTATCCGTACGTCAGCAGACGGAGAGGCAGACGTTTCGGCCATTGGGGTTTTCGTAAATGTCTCCAGTCGAAAACTGAACACGCATTACTTGGACCGTCATTGAAGCTTGCCAAGTCGTAATTTGTCCCTTTAACGAGCGTGTAACGACCGCTTAACGATAAACACGAGGACGCACGAGCCGGCCCTTCCGAAACAGTGGGTATTTCTCACGAGGCTGAACCGTCAGAAATCGCTATCGTACAAGAAGGGATGATATCAAAGGGGTTGTAAATAAAATACAACCAAAGTGTGGAAGTTGCTTATTAATTCTGTGTTCCCTCTGACGTAAATGTTGTTCATAAAAATTCACGCAGAATCGTTGAAGGCGAACAAGTGTATCAGCGCAAATTTTTCCCTGGGGTCGCGAATTAAGGTACGGGATACAAGCGAAAGCGAGAAAAGGAAGTGAATACGAGGACGTTAGAAAAAATCCAAGGCCGGCTGTTCTCCGCATCGTACCGAGTCTTCGCTCTCTGTAATTTACTCGCTTGCTAGTGCGTCGAGAGAGTAGGGTAAGAGGGTAAATGTGTACTTGGCACTCAACCCCTGTATAAGAGATCATATCGTTATATTCACGGGTCATGTATGAACCGGATATGCCTACGTGTGTTTTACGTGAAATTCAAGTATACGTGCTCGCCATGTATGGCTACGAATCGTACATGGCTGAACTAAACTGAACTGGACCATACCCGAGGATCGTTCTGAAAGTTACACTTTGTGTGTCATAAAGTCTCTTTGGTGCCTAAAAATTTGTCGACGGTGAGATAAAATAATGTTCCGACTATCACCGCCGCGGACCCGCGATCTCTTCTGCTGACTCTGATGTTTGTTTTTCTAGGACGTTTGCAGATAAAAATTATATATGGCGTAGATGAATTTTTTAAATTTTATAATTGACTTTTGACATTCTCGCTGAAATCACCAACAAAACTTTGATACTTGACTGGCATACTTGGATATTTGCTCTTCAAGTTCGAAGGGTCATTCGAAAAGTTGAATAAAAACCAAATTTGGTGAGGGCCACTGTGCCCCTGGTACTTTGCAGCACTCTGGAACTTTGAACGATCTTACGAAAAATTGTCAATGATAAAAACGATTGTTTACCACATTTTTCGCGAGAACCATTGTTCCTCGATCTCCCCTGCACTCAAAAGAGTGAATTTTTAGATGAGATGCATCGCGAGCTGTTTGGAACTCGGCGAAACTTCAAGGTGCAAACTTTTTACGTTTCAACGCTCGAAGAAGATAACAGATCGTATATCATAAAATTCGCGTCGGCGAATTACAGAGAATTCAGTGAATGCAGACAGGTATAAATCACAGTGGGAGAATTGTATTGATTCTTACGATTCATCGAAGCAAAAAACAAGGGATGAAAAAAAGCTCTTCCTCCCCAAAATAAAAATTGAAACCCTCGACTCGCGACGATAAAATATCATATAATAAAAAAAAAGTCACCTCGTTGATAATTAGATTTATATAGCTTCATACTTCATTATTATTTCATCATTCAGCTTTTGTCCAGCTTTATTCTTATCAAAGTGCACCAATGAACCATCCTTTATATTCTGCATTTTCTATGCAGTCTTACGCTCCAACACTTTTTAGTGCTACTTTAACCCCGGACTAAAGGTACATCAGATTTTCCGTCATTTGCCGCGTTATTTTATGCGACTTTATAACCAGAGGATCCCACGGATATTGCGAACAGTAGCAACAATAAAGTGAGTTATCATATTTTTTTATCGGTACATCATAGATTTTATTATTTGCCAAGAAAATATTATATTTAACTTTAACCGAGTTAAAAGTTTTCGCTGGTGTACGGTACGGCCGAGTAGCGCGAGTAAGTGTTGGATCAGACGCGTGAATGTAAGCACAGGCTTGAAAGGTTTATCGGTAGCGCTATGTTTTTTCCTCTCGGAGCACATTTTATAATTTACTCGCGGCTCGTACGCCACACTGGGTAGTTCTCGTGTCTCGTCGTCTCGTTGAAATCTCTATATATTTATCCCAAGGGTGCTTTTATACCGACAAATAGCCTGCGCGCATTTCCTTCTCCATACGTGGTGAAAAAAAAAAAAATATATATATATATATACAAAAAAAACTGTGAGAAAACAACCCTCCAAAAACGTCATACAGTAGTACGATTGAATATACATTTTTACTACTGTCCAGTCTGGCGTCAATCACCGGGTCTTTTTAGGGTGGAAAAAAATAGGCTCGACTGTACGCACATGGGGTCTTTAGAACCGGACGTAGATTGTCAATTGTTTTTGTTCAATAGGCAGATGCGGCTGCACCCTTGAGGTGAATATCGATAGGACCCTCGTCTATATTGTATGACGGAAATGCGCAAAAATGTTCTATACACTCAGTCAGATTTCTTCACAGTTCGTCGGTCTATTGTGTAGGATATCACTTTTATCCATTCCTTTCCATACACAACTCTTCTATTATTACTCACTTTCCGGCAGAATCCGCCATCTTTTTTTTCACCCCCATTCGTATGGCTTCTATTTGCGCTACTCTGAAAGGGGATTTTTTCTCACTGCATAAAAAAAACGTGCTATGATTTTGCATACGTATATAAACGTCGGATCCGCAACGCCATCTGTTTACTTTTATTTGTACAATATCGAATATCGAAGCATAGAATGATCGTGGAACCAATATATAGTCCGCCATCGGTCGTCTGTATTTCATCACTCGTATATAAAGGTAAATATATAAAACACTTCATATTGACAAGTAGCAGCATTGAAGCGTTGGTTTGCATAGTTTGCATTGATTAATTTATCGATGAATGTACCCCGCGTGCTACGATACTCTGCGAGCGAATTTTTTTTTCATCAACCCCAGGTTTTTTCACCCTGCCGAAAGTGTAACCCGTTTCTCCAATCAACATGAAGCGCTTTTGTCGGAATTGCACGCAAAGCACAAAATTCACCTTTGAAGTATGGAAAACAGCTGAACGTGAAAATTGTCGAGAAGCCATCTTTTTTTTCAGAGGCTACGATAAAAAAAATTAAAATAAAAAATTGATTAAAAGTACACAGCTCCGAAATGGATTGAACGAATAATCGATGCTTTTTTTTCATTCCATCTTTCGCGAATCGAACATCCCTTTTTTCCGGAAAAAAAGTTGCTTCTGTTACAATATTAGGGTAAATAACTCTTGAAACTTTTTTTATTTGTAAATATTTCACTCGGTCCTGTCGAGTCTCTCCATCGCGAGGGCGTCAATACTACATCAGCATATACGCCTGAGCTTTTCTCCGAGGAATATGATCGGGAGAGTTTTCGAGAACGGGCCGGGACAAAACCGCGACGAAACGTGAAAACTTTTCATCGTTGAGGCGCGTCGCGGTAAAGTGGTTCGCCTTTGCCACACCAGTGATCCTTCGACAGGGTTTTCTCTCGTTTCTGACGGATAGCGGAAAGAACGGAGGAGAGAGAGAGAGAGGGAGAGACGGAGGCGGAAGAAAACGATATAAAATTTGAATAATGTGGCTGTCGTCGCCGAAAAGTCCTGTACGTTCATTCTGGCATCTCTATTCTTATCAACTGTATATACCCTACACGGTACGCCGTACTTTCGATTTTTCCTTCTCGAAGGTTTCCGCGAGAAGCCAAGGCGACTTTTACCGTAAGGTGAAAAAGTCAAAACTCTCCGGGTGACGACGATTCTCCACTTGGTCGAGACTTTCTCGGGAGAGTAGTTTTCTGATATGCTTCAATTGAACTCGAGACCTCTTTTACGATTCACGATATATATTGCAGCGAAAAAAAAAACGGACCCTTGCTATTTCAACCGAAAATAACACGCGATACTTATCGCTGTTGTGCAATCTGCAATTGGCGATATTTGATAATCAGGGGTATTTAAATAATGGGATTATATCTCGGTAGAACAACATTTTCAATGAATTTCTGACGTATAAACGTATGTCAAAATGTTTTACACTTTTTTGATTTTTTTGTCAAGGAAAAAGAAGATTTGTAGAGGCATAATCGATTTTTTTTTAAAGAGATTTTTGAAAAATGTTCGTCCGATTGCTCGGAGCATAAATTAATTTTTCGTATGAAATTTAATATACCATAAGTCAATTACAATCGTGCTTCACTTTGATGCATATGTACGTAATATCGTTAAGGGGTTTAAATAATTTATCGCCGACTACGGTTGATGGATTTGTACAATTTACAATTTTAATAAAAAAAACGTAAAACTTATTAATAACACTCGAAAGTTGTTCGTTCATGATAGAATTTTCAATGATTCTCGAATACATCAACGTCAACTTTTAATTACAATTTTTTTTATCAATCAACATATCGGATTATTCTTCGTGCAGACGGTGAGGTCGAAAAATTAAAATCGACTCTCATCAAAGTATTCTCCATTTATGGCGATAAATTTACGCTCCGATAGGCAAATTGACGAGAGTGGTCTCTCCCCGTCCTCACAGGGAAAAATTTTCGTCACTTTAATCGATGACTGCCAGGAGGACCAATTTACAATCTCTCTCCCGATGCATGATGAAAATGGTACCTCGTATACTTTTTTTTTGTATCCTCGTCACCCTGGCTTATAACGCCGGGCCGGGCGCAGCTCGCAATGTGCAATGTGGAAATCGTAATAGGAAAAAAACGCGAACGACCTCACGCTTGGTCCGTCCGAGCGAAACACGAAACGAGAGCCTTTCAAATGTGCCCAATTTTCGTATAAAGTGTGACGAACCATTTTTTGTTAATCACTGCTGCCTGAGGAATAGAAACGAAGGGAGAGAAAGGGAGAGAATGAGAGAGAGAGAGAGACAGAGGCAGAAAAGCCAAAGATCGAGGGAGAAAGGGAGAGGAGAGTGTGAAACCGCGAAATGCTATCGATTAAGTTATCGGAAAAGCTGATTACCAAACTGCGAGAGGAATTTCAACGAGTCGAAAGAAGAAAATCCAAAATCGGCGTAGGTTTATATTTGTTTATCAGTGTCCGGAAGTCGAAGAGTGTGTCGGAAGGCTCAAGGCTGCGGGACCACCTGGCTCTATTTGTAGGTTGAGATTTCCCCATTTGATTGCACCTAATTCGCAAACAGGAAACCACCGTGACGAGGACACAACGCCCTGTGCATGTTTGCACGGCCAATCGGTATTTAAAGCGAGAGGGGGAGATGGCGGTTAGGATGAGTAGACTGACGCGCCCTCGAACCTGCGGGTCCGCGTGTAAGAGGAATGGGATTTTCCGCCGGAAAGCAACCAATTTCCAGGGTAAACTTTTTCACGAAGCCCCAAGAAAAAATCGGCACACTTTTGCAGTCGAACCCCGATCTGACATGGACGCGAATGTCGAAAGGAGGCCTCGACCTTTTTGTGGATGAAAAATTAAAATAAAATAATTAGGCATCCGGTTGAAAAAGGTTTTTGCACTAATAAAGTTTGACTAGGTTATCCGAGGCTTGAAACATCGCTCGTGGAAGTTTGCAAGGAGCAATGGATATTAATAGCTGTTGCGCCAGAAAGAGGCTATATCTTGCGGAATAAATTGACAGCCAGGGTTCGGTTGACCACGTTGCGGGTATCGCCAATTCGATACCTTTCCTCAAACTCGATTACATGGGAATTAACATTGTTTTTTGCGTTCATGAATACTTGCTCGGCATCTCAATTAGCTCCATCAATCGACCCCGCACTTGACCCAATATTCGCTAAAAAAATTAACGATTTTTCACAATTCCCAAATCTAATTAGCACTTGGATTATCGTTTGACATTCCCTAGCATCTCGTTCTCTTTCTGATCTGTAAAGGGTGAGGTAAAGTCAAGATCGCAATTACATTGATTACTGTAATATTGATTGTTGATGATTGTACGACAAACAGCGTCGATTTTCAAATTTGTTTTTCCTATTCGTGGAAAAATGAAATCACGTTCATTCAGCAAAATAATCCAACGGATAATTTCGCGAGAACGTCGTGTGTGATATTTTAAGGTAGTTCTATCGTTAGATTCAAATCGAGAAATTGTTTTGCAGTTTTTCTCACATACAAAATGGTTCGCGGGCTTCAGTTAAATAAGAAAAGTTGTTGCAAGTCGACTAAAGAACAGCATACTCCAAATGCACGGTCATCCCAGGTGATATGTGCTTGCTCTATAATTACAAAAATTGCGAAAAAAATTTTCTTAAGATTTTTTTGGAAAACTCAAGAAATCTTCTTTGATGTTGCATAAAAATGTATGCAAAGTTTTAGAAGGCTTCACCACGTAGAAGCCAAGATATTCATTGATGAAAATGCAACTTTTAACACGCGCTCTTACGAGAGACTACCGAAAATTGTGATTTTTACCAATAAATATCTCAACTTCCACGTGGTAAAACCTTCCAAAATTTATTACACACGTATATATGACATCAAAGAATACGTATTTAAATTTTCAACAAAATCTTAAGAAAACGATAAAACGATAGAACTACCTTAATGAATTTTTCACAATCGATTTTTTCGTTAATTCATTATGTTGAAGGTTTGGCAATATAAAACAAAAAAGAAAATGAAATCGGAGACTTTAACGAGATCAGTCGTTTCGGTACCGGATGTGTAAAATTTCTTTTTGTTCAATTCGAGATCACTGCTGATACGATAAATACAAAAAGACTCCGCAGGAAATTGATTTGATACATACTGAGTACAGAGTTGGTTTGTACGTCGAGAGAAGAATAATAAAATAAGGGAAACGTAAAAAACAAGAGCCAATGATGGTTCTGGTCGCGGCGGCGAAACCGTTTATCCTCATGAAATATGTAAGCACTTGTGCCAATCACGAGAAGTGGATAACGCTTGAGCACGGATATGTACCTCGAACGGGTTCGATTTTTTTAATATTTCGAGAGGTAGTATCAGAGCCAGAGCAGATATTTGAGGACCTCTGTAATGAACGAAGAGCACAAACAGCTTCAGTATGCTATGCATATATTTAGTACACATATTATGTTATGTACATAAATATTATACATATACATGCATATGTATGATCTATCGAAATATAGAAATAAATATTATGACGTTTGGCAGTGTTCGTGGCACTTAATTACTTCGATCACATTAAATTGGGACGCCATCATTAAGTCCAAAGGACACTCAAATTGACTCGTGGCTGTGAATTTCCGAAATATCGATATCGAGAATCAATATTGACGACGTGTCTTCAGTTCTGTTTATTCGAGTCATTTACTCTTGCGAGTGTCGAGAGCCAAGTGCGGAGAAGTCTCATTTTTCACGTTACTTAACGAAATGTTTATTGCCTGGAATTATTTTTCGTATGCCGCTATTCAAAGAAGTCGAAATTTTCGCAATTTTCCGCGTTCACTCGCATCTGCCCGACGTATGGGCCTTTTAAATGCACGAATTTAGACACAATTTTCATTGGTTAATAAAAAAAAAAAAATCAGAAAATATTTTGACAGCAACGTTCAAACTCGTCCATTCAAATGAACAATCGTTAAACGAGAATCGATATTCTTTTTTTGATTCGATGAATGTAAGAAGCGAGAAAAAAATTAAATTGTAAAAAGTGCTAATTTCCATCTTAATCAAATAGGAAGAATATCGTGATATAATGGAGTGAAAAAATCAATTTGGGAAACAACGGACGATTCTACTGACTATCTACGTACAAAATGTGTCCGTCAGTATGTTTTCTTATTAGGTCATATCGAAATAATTCAACGATATCCACGGATATAGCATGTATACGGTTTACTTTAAAATAAAGGATTTCGCCCACCGGTAGGGTGAAGTAGGTATCAAATAAAGGTGGAAGAACCATTATGTATACTTCGGATAACTAAAACTCCCTCCCCGATCCAATCAACTCCGTTTCACCCATTATTATCATCGCTCACATACACACGGAAAGCCTGAATTTCCTTTCAACCGTCTGACAGGTGACACGCGCGTAACGACACCCCGAAAGAGCGAGAGAAAAGGTGTAGTTGGAAGCATGACGAGAGCCGTTCTCCTTCCATATCGTCTCTCGTCACTCCTTGCAAAATAATCTTCATTAAGAGCAGGCTAGTCGGAAAATTACAACTTTCGAATCAGCAGGGCGAAAATTAGGTCAAAGGAAGATGTACAGTTTTTTTTTTTCATTCAGCTTGTAAATTCTAGACGCTATTAAGTTTTAAAACATTCGCTCGTGTTTCGAGGCATCGACGAAAGTACTTTGTATACGCATTAATGTTGCATTTCTCTGCATAAATTTTACTCCGCAAAAAAGTGCGGAAAGGAGGGCATTTTCGTCGTGAAAATTCAATTCTTTCGCCGACAATTATTGTATGATATTCATGAATATATATTATATCCACGGTGAATATGTGACTCTGATCAACTTTTCGTAGGGAATTTGAGTGCATTAAAATATTATATTCCGCGCCATTTAAATATGAAATCGAATTTTCCAAGCGTTTTAATTCGACAAAAATTTCACTTTTAATATATAATATTTGTTTTTCCGCTTGAATTGAACAAAAAAAATGCTACCCAAAAATCAAATGTACTCATATTGGTAAAATTCGTACGGACGATAATGTCCTCCACGGTTGTGCTAGCGGAGAGAGTCCTGTAATGCCTTTTGCCAGAAGACAGCAGACAGGAAGAGAGTCGGTTGGAAATAATTACATTAAGATTTAACAGAATCGATTGAACTAATTGACCCTTCCAAATTCAGAGACGTCCTTAAAGTCCAAAAAAAAATCCAATTTAATTAATACCCACATTGACGATTGGCCAAAGACAAGACTGCTCCGAGATTAGCCAGATGAAATCAGCTGTTTTCAAAAATTGATGACATCTCGAATGTGAATTGACGAATTGAATAATACATGTACCTTCAACCCAACGAATTGAGCCAGACGATTAAGCTCGTTCAAATCATACCTCTCCAATTTTGGGAGAAATAAAGTATATCTCTCGCAATCCTGCCATCGCTGATAAGTACGAAACTTCTCGAGAGTAATTGAAATGAGGAAATTGAAATATTATACATTTTTCAATTAAAAATAAAATAAGTACAAAAAAAACGTCTTGCACCGAAGCGATGGCAACATTATGAGAAATTTCCATGTAAATTGGATGCTATTTACTTCTCGCTGTCCCCGGTACGTATTAAACTATAAAATGCACTTGAAATATATGTAGGTCACTCGTGAAAAGTAGCAACCAAAGTTTTTAAACTTCATTTCGAACGTTCACCGGCTTTTCAACATCATTTTGCATCTTTGGGCATACGTGTGAGTGTACATCGTTTGGACATTTTATGAATTTATGTACGCGCTCGTTTTTCAGTAGTCGTAAAGGAAAATGTGCGGTAAGCTCCGTTATCCAGCATGTCTTCCAATAACGGAGAATATCGCGCCGATCGTAATACCACCGAAATACCAAAAGCTTGTATCAATTTTATGTGAAAAATGATATCAAAACGTCAAAACGTTTACGCTAGCAGAAGATATCGCGAGTTGCATTTGTCATGCCTGATGTGTCGTTTTTTCGAAGCTTTATTAGTTATATAACAGTCACGAGTGGCCAGTGGCGCTCTGACGGTGTTATGGAGAGCACAACATTTTCAGGTACTTCGTAAGGGTTCAAAGAATGTCTCACATTTTTTATCTTCAAGAATCCTCATCAGCGAATCTCGCGTGAGTTTTGCGCAGGCAAGACGTTTCATGATGCGTCATATGGAAAGAAAATCACAACCAAGTAAATTTATACCTTTGTTCGCGCGACGATGTTGGAAAAAAAATTGAATGAGAGTGCGATAACAAATGTGCACGATTTCAACCGTGAAACTCGACGAATTTTATTTCAGCCAGGATTTTTTTTCAAAGCTGAAAGCTCTCTCCATTGCCACGTTTCGAAAATTCTCATACAAAATTTAACTGGAAAATCTCGCAAAATTACGAAATTATCCATCGTCAACGCGAAATTCTACCGAAACGAAAAAAAACGTGTTTAACATCGTTGTTTTAATCTCGTGTTGAATTTATTCAGTCGTTCCAAAAATCATGGAATAAAATGCGCGGCCACTCACCTACCGTATAAATTATAATATTCATCGTTATTATAATGAATGCAAAAATATTCTCGATGTGTGTAACGAAACAGCTTTCACCCTTCGAATTACATATATTTCCCACGTACACCCTGCCTTTCTAGCGAGAACAGCTCGTGCCATATGGGAGCCTGCCGAAGTACGCGTTTTACCGTATCAGAAAAACGTCTTGCGATATTGTCCTCCTTGAGGAATGGTATTTTTTTCACTTCAGAAGGAGACAGACACGTGGACGTGAGAAAATAAGAAAAAAGCAGAAGGGGACCGGAGGTGAGACAAAAATGCCACGCGTCTATCGCGGCACACAGCGCGAGGGTCGCGACTGATTATCACGCGATGAGGATAAGTCCACTGCCACTGTATGAGCTTCGAAGCTTCCGAGTTCGTTGCACTTGCACCTTGGCGTTGGTAAAACTGTGCTCTTGGCTCGTATATAATTAATTACCCTGCCAGCCGTGGAAGAATGGGCCGACATCGCAAAACTCCCTTGCATTAACGATACGTCGTTGGCCAAAGCTGGCAAACGAGAATGGGACCAATGGAGCTCTTACACCCTACGGTGAAACACGTGAACAATACAGTGAAAACACGAGGGCTCGGTGAAGAAGAGGTATGGTTTCACTGTACGTTTCTATTTTGTCGCAAAGCCCGCATGCACACCCACGACTTTGCACAAAGTTCCTCGCGGGATATACAGTGTACCGACGAACAATAATTGTACACCCTCCAACCCCCTCCGACACCTCGTACTTTCCTGACAAGTGACTAATCGTACCCGACTAAGTAACCGGTCTTGTCACACGTGCGATTACACGAGATTCAAACGACAGCGGACATTAATTAGCGTGAAAAATCATCACCCATCATTCTACGAGGAAATAGTCACATGAAATTATGGTAATCCGTAGAAAAACGTGTCTCTCTCTTCAACGATAGAATATTCAACGGTGTAATCTCGTGTTATAGAATTTTTCTTTTAACTTGCCGATTGGCATGAAATTCTAAAAAGTTATGACGATTTCTGTTTGATTTTCGACTACTTTTTGCAGTTCAAAATCATTGATTTTCTACTTTGTACGTGAAAAGTTTTTAGAATTTCATGCCAATCGGCAAGTTAAAAGAAAAATTCTATAAAACGAGATTACACCGTTGAATATTCTATCGTTGAAGAGAGAGACACGTTTTTCTTCAACTTCTTCAACTTTTAACGAAAGAGTGGTGAGATCTTTGAGAACAACGACGCTACTCGTGCAACGTGAATTGTCTGAAAAATTCACGAGAACAGCGCGATTATTTGAAAAAAAAACACGGGAAAAAGTGATGTGAAAAAACTTTGCAGAGTTCGGGTGAACAAGCCGAAAGGTATATAAATTTGCGAATTTTTGTTATTGCACAATCCGGCTCGCACGTTCTTCGTGTGTTTTGGATGGCAATAATTCTTTTCGAAAAACGACGAATTTCGATATTCTACAACTTCCCTCGACGGACGATCTAAGCATCTTTTTTTCAAGCTGACGCTCGTGAAAATGTGGCTTACGAGCCATCGTCCGCAATTATTCACAAACATATTAAATTCGTCACGCGACAATGATTTTTCGATGCTTTTTATCGTTTTTATTTTACCTGGTGACGGGTCGTTGAGCGCATTGGCCCACGTCGCGAAGCAAAGCATCGGAATCGCGAGAACGAACATTTCGACATTCACGACGCGCGAACGTCAACTAAGGGTTGCATATCCACGCCGAGGAACTTACCCTCTGGTTATCCGTGCGGCCGAGCTCTCCCGCCAAGCTGAAAGCGCATGCGTCTTTTCTCGCTCTATTCGGTATCAACAGTATAGACCGGGAGAAGGAGAAAAATAATAAATAAGGAAAGAAGAAAACCGGTCGTGATTTTCCACGTCGCGTAAGGGTGCAAGAATTATTATCATTGTTTCTGTCATTTGCTTTATTTTAGGATTGAGCGAACCACATCCGTATAATAGCAATTATTTTTTACTCTGATTTGATTTGAGACATCGGTGATTAAATTTATTCTATATTAAACAAGAATCACCAGGTGAAGCACCTCTTTGGTCCATTTTATTACATGCTGTTCTTATCGTTTGTACTTCATCGTTTATTTCGATACTGCATTTAACCAGCAAATTGGAAACAGAACCATTCCCACAACTGAGTTGGAAATATTATTTCTCATTTCTGCATTAAATCAATTAAATTCTTCTAAATTGCCGCCGGAGATGATTTATAAGTGTATCTCACATTTTATGGCTAAATATCGAAGGTATATTCAAAATACAGGCAAATTTCATGTTTCTTTAATACGACGAAAAAGTTGAACGAAAAAAAACTACCCTCGCATGTTCGTTACACTGTTTCGGCGAGATAGTCCACAAATCGAGGGAAAAAAAAATGTTAACCGAACTCTCCCCTTACACTTCGTTCTTTCTCGTACACGTACACTTTTGACAGAAATATAAATGTAAGCGGTAATTCAGCTCGCGCAAAGGGATTGAAAATATGCACAAATGGTCGTGTTTTTCGTCGCAGTTGCGCTTGCAGCTGCGTGTATATAATTGTACGGATGCGTGGTGGAAAATGAAAAAAAAAAAAAACAAATAACAACGTACGTTGACAAAGTGCAAAAGAATGAATAAATTGTACGTGACAATACTTTATTATTAATGATTCGTTCACATTGCCCATGCTCGTATAAACACCGAGAGCTTCCCGAGCTTACGCGCGAAGGCCCGCAATTTCACATGATAATACAGCCATGTATAATAAATGTAAAACACAATGGAGGGATAGAATTTCAAGCACGTATGGGAACCGATCGAATCTCTCTCTTGTCTCATTTCACTTGCCAGGTCAAACGTCATTATGCAGAATTGTTGTACACGCTTATTATGTATACGCGATAATTCATCTATAAATTTCTGAGCACATGACACACATTCAGCGAGCATTTCAATGTTGACGGACAAACTTTATGTATCATAATGTTTGTTAATAAATTCGTTTGTACTCGTATAAATGGACCATTATACAAACATGTGCGCTTCGATCAAACTCGAAGTTTACTCGATTATCACCACTACAGTCGCAACGGATAAATATTTTTATTTCATCAATTAGTCCCTGCGCTTTCATGGTTCAGCCGTTCGGTAAGAGGATATCGAGCAAAGAGAAAACGGAATTATTCTTTCCGCTTGGAACTTTATGCTCTCAAAGTGTCAAGTAAAATTCATTTTCATCATCGAAGATTTATTTTATATACTCGTATTCACGTCACGGTCCGTAGTGTTTTTAGGGAATATCGCGGGGTCGCGTCCGCGTTTTTCAAATTAAATATTGACCTGTTATCTGCATACTTCATAAAACACAAAATTGCCATACGGAGTGCCACAGAACTGAATGTTATTAATTTATTTACAGTTAAATCAGGGTTGAAAATACGTGCCGAAAAGTCTTGAAACACTTTTTCATGCGACGAACCCCTGCAGAATTATTAATAAACAAAGCCCGACCAATCGGACCTGTGCGGACGAGCGTCGGAGAGGGGAGTGGGCGTTCGATTGGCTGAGACTTTGAGGATTAATAACTCGGCAGGGTTCAGTCGTATCAAAGAATACCAAAACACTCCTCGACTTTGAATTTCCTTACGAATCTAAAAGGAATTCTCGACATGGAGCTTTGGGACACGCTGCAATTTTTCGCGAAATCGCTTCACTATCTTCCGACCAAAATATCGTCTCCGTAAACGAGTTCCGTAAAGTTGATTGCAGTAATAATCAATTTAACGAAACAATCCAACGATTCTTTTTGCATCGAGGTCGCTCTCGTCGTAAACCGTCAACGTCACTGAGAGTTTCGAAGTGAGTAGAGACGCTCGTGTATCTAGGTACATATATAAATATATGTGTAGATATATATGTATATATATATATATATATATATATATATATATATGTAGATATATATATGTAGATTTACACATATGTAAACCCAGGATAGGTCTAAGAGAAGTTCTCACGTACGATAGCTATACGAGATTTTGTTCAACCTGGCGCCATCCTGCCTGATTGCATTATTGAGTGCAAGCGAGAGAAAATGGCTGAATTTTTTATTCGCTGTTATAGGCCGCACTGAATATCGTGAGAAAGCTTGCCTTATATATTATATGTACATATCAATGCAGACGCACATACATCCATATATATACACACAGATGTAGAGAAAACCTTAAACACGTGCGCGAAAACTGCGCTCTCCAACCATAGAATACACATCGATGGTAAGGAAACGCAATACTTCACGTTTAAAACTATATTAATGTACATATGTACTTATACTCACCCTTTATCGATCCTGCAGACGCTCTCGCCGCCGCCAGGTACAAAACTACCTGTTCCGTGTAATGTATGTACACACACACACACATACACATGATTTTTGCGCTTATGAAGGTATATTCGTAATGCATGTGTTAAGGGGGTTGATTCGCAGAGTTCAATTTTCACGTGTGCGTTATGCAATTCTCTTCGGTTCTTAAATTCTTCACGTCCTATTCATATCTACACACACACACACACGCACACACACACACACTTGCGGACACGTGCATGCGCAGGGTGACAGTTTTTAAGTCACCCTGTATTTGTCGATAGCTTTTCGCTGTTGCGAGAATATCCTCAAGTACAATGGTTTTTCAAAGACCCTTTTCATCAAGAGGAAGGAACGATTAGAGCTCGAAGTATGATTTTGTTAATTAATATTCCCTGCAGCTGCGTCCGGAAGCATACGTGACTTTTCCGCCGTCAGTCGTCGTACAAAATAATTGCCGGGATTCTGCGATACGACGGGAACTTTAGTATATAACCAACACTACGATCGTCCTAGTTCCGTTTTACGCGCTAGGGGGAAATTGTTAAGAGACGATTGAAATTATTGATTTGTATCGAAAGAAAACGTTTGCCGAGGCGGCGATCTCCCTTGCGTGACAGGATTATTCACGCGATAGAACTTTGGGCGGCATACGATGAGCGAAGGCATTGAAAATTGCCGCAGCCATTTTTCAATTATTGCTCTATGCGTATACTCACATTTATGAAGCTCGGAGCGGGGGTTGTTTATGTCACCCGGGCTCCTTACGTGCTGATTCTTCCACCAGATACAACAAAGAATGGCGCAGCGATTTTCCAATTATATAACATTATTCAACCCGCTAAAATAGAACCGGAAATGACGAAGGAATGGTATATCGCGCGGCGAGGGTTGAAAAGAGAGAAGATTTGAAAAAGGGGATGAAGCTGCATCGCGCAAAGTCCGCAAGGGAAACTGGACAATTTTGGACCGACAGCTCAGCTAAAAAGCGAAAATTGATTGATGACATAATTTATTAAGACGCTTAAAATAAACCATTGAGATTCTGACAGGCATGAAACGGACCGGAAACGGAGGCTGAGATAAATGCAGCGACCGAAAATTAACTGAATTCTGCTAGCTAAAATTGAAACTATGTGATACGAAAAAAATGCTTAACTTCCATTTTATCCACTTTTTCCCAAAAACCCGAAATATCTCACGACACGCAGTGACAATCGCCGAAATCACAACGAATTCGAAGGACCCGCGAGAAGCGACGAAATTGAGCGTTTCGAAAAAATCGTAATTCAAGATTGTTTTTCGAAAACTTTCCAAGCATTTCTCCTACCCCAATCACGAGGTTCCCGACACTATGCCATCGAAAACTGCAACGCAAACGAGCCCTTCTTGACGAGATTCGCAAAATGGGATGCGGAAGAGGTGATAACTGTCTCGTAAGTCAAACGCGGAATTGGCAAAAGAAACATCGCTTGATCGAGTGTTGAAAAGTTGGTCGAGCTTTCATTCAACGTAAGAAAAACTCGCGCGGGTCTTGAAAAAATAATCTCACGCACAAAAGTGCATTCGTACCCATCGACATGCAACGCCGCCGCAAAATCGTAAAAATCGTGCAACTTGCTCATTCCCTGGTTTATGAATAAATTGACGCCTCGCCAACCCCCAAAGGGTGAAAAATTTGAAAAGAAGAGGGGAGGGGGCGCGAGAAAGCACGGAAAGACCGTGACGACGAGCGAACCGGCACCGGGATTACGAGTACCAAGTATACAAACTCCCTCGCGTACAATATGTGTAAATTGTTTCACACGTACGTGTGCACGAGTGTGTACGATAATGGACTATATACAAAATGTTGCTTAAGAACGTTTCGATCGATATGGCCCATACACCGCATCAGGGTAGGCTTTCGAATCGATTTCAATTTAGCCTCATTTACAAGCCTCGCTCGCGGTGGGGCTAACGAGCTTTCGAAAGTCGTGGACAGGCCGACGAATTTGCTCGAAACTCCAGCCGCTCGTGCGCCGCAACTCGGGCGAAACGAAGCTTCGCACTTGCCTCCTACCACGAAAGCTTTCATTCATTTCACGAGTATATACGATACTTAAATCCGTTTATCACAGCGTGTATTCAAAGCTGCATACGAGAGGGTGCATGCTAATTGCATAGGCCATTTCGATTGAAGCAACGAGATTTTTTAATCGAAAGAAAAAAGAAGGAAAACACTCTGTGGAGGAAGTTATCGGTGAAAAGGGCGAATGGCGAATAAAAATCGTACATTACAGACTCGTCGAGGTTTTCTTCGGAAAGTGAGGAATATTCGAATGTTCACCCCGAAAGATTTTCGTCTTACTTCGAAGGAAATATCTCATAGGCTCTCGTGGGGCAACGAAGCTCGTGATGGAACCCTCGCTGTATATTCGCCGCCTCTTCATCCACCTCATCACTCGAACGTATAAACTCCCAACAACGATTTTGCCTCTCGTCACGCTCTTTTACTCCGACTTCTCGTTCGTTACTTCAGCTGTCTCTCCTCCCGTCCTCTCTACTCTTTTTTCTCCCTTCGTCCCCCAACGTGGCATCCTCCCTCTCGCGATTTCACAATTTCACCCCTGTGCAACGCCACGCCACCCCTTCTCTCGCCATGCTCTGTTCTTCATTACGAACGACGGAAACGTATTCTTCGCCAAGAATCCCGCTGGCGTTATTTCCAAATAGATTCGCCCGCGCTCTTCTCTAAACGCAAACTTTCAGAGGTTCGTTACTTTTATTGCTCCGGCAATCATTTCTGTATCTCGCTTTCTCCGTCTCTCTGTCTCTTTTTTTTTTTACGCCCTTTTCGTTCCGACGTTCCTGCCGACGTTGGAAACTCTCGAAAAACTTTCGACGTGGCGTAGAATTGGCTTTACGGTGGATGGAAAGTCGCTGGTGGTATAATCTTGTGTGTAAAATACATCGGTGGTAATCTGTGTACACGTGACGGGTGGATTCACCGGACCAACTGGATGAAACCAAAGTTTCCCGAGACGCTGTAATTTACGCTTTAATTTATCACTTCGTCTGCTCAGTTCATTTGGGATTCCTCGCGAAAAAGATCCGCGTCGTGCGAATTATCGAATTTTCGATGCGCTCATTTTCGTCAATTTATTCGTTCGGTGACAGACTCTACTAAAAAAAAAGACAGTCTCGTCGAAAAACAGAACTCCCTGCTCACATGATTACCCAATTTTTCGAGAAGTTTTTATCCATTTTTAGGTCATCAATTTTCGATACCAAGCGGACGATGCCAAACGAAATTTCTCCCATTTTGTCTCTACTAAAAAAAAAGACAGTCTCGTCGAAAAACATGCCCTGCTCACATGATTACCCAATTTTTCGAGAAGTTTTTATCCATTTTTAGGTCATCAATTTTCGATACCAAGCGGACGATGCCAAACGATATTTCTCCCATTTTGTCTCCATCGAATCGCGCCGCGAGCAAACCTACCGCAATTTTTTATAGGTTTCTTATGCAGAGCGACGAAATATTCGACATTTTTTGCAACAATTTTTTAACTGCTTTTCAGACTTTTTCTGAAAGCTCTGCATGCATCAAAAAGAGCAACCGTAGATTTCGTGAATGAATTCGGTGATTAGTGGATAAAGCTTTTTTCACTTCTCGCGAATGTTCGTTGAGAAAAGTCAGATTGAAAATATAATAATAGATGAAAAAAAACCTTTTATGCCGCGACTGGCCGAATAAGACGATTTCAAGCTCAATTTCCCCGAGTAACCCAAAATGGACATTAACCACCTGTTAAAGTCAAAATTTCCGCCCAATTGAAAATTCTGTCTTCCAAAGTTATTTGACCCAAAAAAAAATGGCGAAAGATTCATTCTGACGCCACTTCCGCCGAATTAACTCCGTCTTTGCTGATAGCTTTCACGATAAAAAGATTGTTCGAGCCATGCTGGAAGTGATCATAAAAACGTGTACATGAAATTACCGGATATTCGAGATTTTGCAAAATCTTCTTCATCGATTATTCACGACGTCTCGAAATTTGCGTTGTCTCGAAATATGGGCTGCGGGAGATCGCAAATAGCTGCAAAACGCGACGCCGAAAAACACGTCTGGTTCGATATTCCGTCGGGAGAAACTGCTGCACATTCGCGATAACCGATATTAACGTTGTATTTCTGTAATATACGTATATACACCGTTTGTTCGTTAATTTCGTTGAGATACGATTGAATAATGAAGGTAGCAAGAGAATCATCGAATCTGCATCAGCCCGAATTAGACGCGATCTCTAAATGGAACACAACGCAAGACCCCTTAAAAATGTCTTTACGAGCCATCTGGAGAAAAATCGGAAAAAAAACATTTTCGTGCAGACGCGTTCAGTTCGATGAATATGACAATAAAAAGGCTCAATATTTTCTTTGTGAATATTCCTTTTAATGTGAACATAATAGCGCGATGCAACAAATCTTTTACACTCGTTAATATCAATATTATAATGATACAATTGTCATAATAACCGTATCGACATCTCTTCGAGGCAGGGAGACACACTTTTCCCTCGTCAATTTCCTTGGTACTGTTCGTTAATCACTATGCTATGTACATTTTAAATTCGAGTTTACAAAGAGTTTAGGAAAAGCTGTGCAAAAAATAGCCATGTCTCTCTTGAGAATAGATCCGTTTACCCCTTAAAAATTCGTCATTGATTCCATGCAGTCGATACAAACACTCTCTCTTCTTACAGAGTTCTCGGTTTTCTCTTTTTTGTTGAAACAATTAAAATAGCGGTAATTTCCATCATGATCGATCAATGGACCACGGAGTATCGACCAACGAGAAAAACGTGACACTCGTCGCAGACCCTCACGGGTTTCGCTGAATTTGGTAGTGCGATTGTGTTATCGCTGCAGGCATTGCAAAATATCTTGCCGCAGTTTCGGCAGTGATGCTGTAACAGACGAAAAAAAAAGGCATAAAAAATAAAGATCGTTGGAAAAGTGATTTTTTCATTCTAAAGAGAAAAACACGTAAAACTCGTTTGTGGAGCATGAGGAAAAGCGTTTCGCGGCTCGCGAACACTTTGGAAAAACGGAGGAGGGAAAATCTACGAGCGAGAAGAGTCTTTAATAACTCCGAATGTCAGTTTGGTCACGAAAGTGGCGAGCGAAAACGTCTCGAGTGGTAAATTGATTCCGCAAATAAGATTCTTCCGTTCGTTTCATTGGATCGCCCGCGATCCGCGGCACGGATCCTCGGGTGTTTGAGCGGAAAGTCTTGAGAATCATTAGCAAACGATAATGCAGAAGTGGGATGAGATAACACTCGAGGGCTTCTGTTCAAAAAGTCCTCGACGTTATTTGATATATCTTACGGCAGAAGAAGCGGAGGTTTCCGAAGGAATTATTCCGATAAAAAAAATCATTTCGTCGTTCCTCTCACGATCAAACGAAGCGTTATTATAATAAATAGTCAGATGAAAGTGAAAAAAAATTGGGTCGCAGCTTCGATCGATGATAAAATATGTAAAAATTTTTTCAACGAAATTTTCAAACGCTATTGATTATGAATCAACTCGCAACTGTGTCACCGTAAAGTTTTCGATAAAAAGATCCACACCGGCTCGCATTAAATTGATAAACGTGCTGATCGAAAATTCCATTAATTCTTACGATCTGCCAAAAGTGCCGTTCAAATATATACGTAGAAAAAGCGTATTATAACACGATCCGAGTATCGATAGAATCAGGATGACTCTGGTAGACATCAATAATCGATTTCATTTCACAAAGTTAATTATCGAAAGCGTTATCCCCCGCGAGAGCGTGACTTACGAGCCAAACGTCCTCATGATGGCATCGTCTAGCTTCAGGATGGTAAATCGAGCCCCTACATTCGCTATTAGTATATATCGACTCTTGAGAAACAAAAGGGCCTAATTCGAACAAAACCATCCCTCGATTCGGTAAAATACGTTCCTCTGCTTATCGAACATCCGCAGCGGTATGCAGGCTCGGCTTAGCCGGTGTGAGACCGATGAAGGCTGGTTGAGAACTTTCATCCCTCTCACCCTTGCTCCTCATCCTTTCCCAAGTTGGAGTACCGCCAGAGCCAAGAGCAATGAGCGTAGGCACGATTCGTTTTCTACCCTATATACCTCCTTATCTCGCGATACATATAAACTCACGCGGTTAACGGGATACTTATAGATACTTACGGGAATGCATAAATCAAGCCTGCCCTGGCGGGACATTTCAAGCGGTAGTTTCAGATCAGACGAAAATGAGGCATGAAAATTCCACAGAGGGACCGAAAAAAGCGTAAAACCAGGATGATTCTTTTTTTTATCCTATTTTATGCAATCGCGCTCACACGCGCTGCGGCGTCTCAATTTTTTACGTAATTTAATCTGCCAAAATTCGGTAACCGTTAAATTCAAGCTAAAACGAAACGTAAGGAACTTTGCCATCGACGTTGAACTTTTACCGTTTCTCAAATCCACTCCAGGGCTATTCAAAACACCCCCGATTTTTTTTTCCATCGAAAGTATACCCAATTTAAGTAACGGGTCGTTTTTTTTCATCGACATAGATCGGCGATTGCGACTCGCGTTCTTTCGAATAATACGTTGGCTCGAATCTTTGTTACAAGTTTATTTTCTCCACGGTTTTCTTTCGTTCGTTACGCCGCAGCGAGCCTCCTGATATCGCGAATGGGCGGAACCTCCCGCTGGTTTTTCTGCGACGATGACGACGTCGCTCTTTCGACTTCGTTCAAAGTGGCTCGACTATATCTATACACACACGTTTACACAGGGAATTCCGTTAAAGCGAGACGAGGTTTTTTTTTTAAACAATTATACCCGGTCGTAAAAATAACAAATACTCGCTGAGAAAAAAAAGGCGAAAAAAACGTGGGTAGTTTTACGCGATTGTACAAGCAAAACGAAAAGTCAATGAGGCAAATTTAATTGAGCGGTTGGAGCTTTTTTACCGCTCTGTATACCGGGATTTTCGTAGATAAAAAATCTTTTGATTTTACGTTGAAAAGCCGGTGCATAAAATAACAGAGCAGGATCGTTTATGACACGACGGAATACTTGTATCGAAAAAAAACCCTCGCGGTCGGTAAGAAAACCCTTTCTTCGCCAACCTCAACCTATTCTCATATTAAACAGTATGGTAATGCACCCCCTCGTTCTGTCCTCCCCGTCTCCGTATTTCTCACTTTTTTTTCGTTCCCTCTTCATCCCTCTTCGTCACCCTTCCTCTTTCAGCAAAGAAATGTTCACCATATACGTTATTAGTAGCCGAGAAAAAATAGAGGTTTGAAGTCGAAAAAAAAGAAAGATAGAAAAAAAAGAAACGTTCGCAACAAAGATGTGGCGCGCACTATGACGCCTTGTTATTATGCAATAACTTAGACCTCGGTTACCCAGAGGGCGTTAAAATGTTGAAAAGAAAAAACATACGCCTGGCGCTTTGTAAATGTATTTTATAGCTTCCCTTCTCTATCCTTGCGGCCAACCCCGAGTTTTCGCAACGTCTTTATCACGTGTTTTGCCTGTATATAGGCATATATGTGTGAAAGTATATATGTGAATTTGTATGTGTTTCGTAATAGTCTTCCGGTTGCACGCGGGAGCATATCGTTCCGAATATGGGCGTGTAAAGCAGCCCCACGCGTCTTTTTATGAATATTTATGAAAATTCATACGCCGAACGAGAGTGATCGTGCAGTAATTTTATGTAATTTAGTAAATGCCGCGATTTCAATCTTTTTCACTCCCTCGTCGATGTTTCAGTTTGCCTATTAAAAAAGCAAGCGCATTGACGACCGCGAGTCGCAATGACGCACTCCGGACGAACAAACTCAAGATTTATTTCATTGGAATCGAAAGAGACGTGTTTTTTTTCTGCTCCTAATCACGAACGTCGAACTCGATCCGAGGTGCAATAAAACGACACCGGAAACAGTTTATTCGAAGCGAAGGGCTGCTCCGTTTGGGGTGTTGTTTTAAAGATATATTTTTGAGTGAAAAAAGTAGCGGCAATTTTTATCAATTTACAGGAAAGTCGATTTTTGAAGGCATAATCGTGAAAATTGGTATATTTTGGTTTTAATGGACGTCCGACGTCTAACGTCCGACGGAGGCATTGTACCGTACTGAACTATCGGAATTTGGTTTCCGCTCGAGCTTCGGGAGTATAATTGCCGCTGAACGGTTAAGGACCGAGGATTTTGGATTCCGGGGCGCTTGGCGATGCTCGAGAGGCTGTGCTGCTATTTTAGGAGAGCATCTCACGAAAAGGATACACGAGAGAAAGCGGAAGAGAAGCGAGAAAAGATGGAGATACATAGACAGAGATTAAGGGGAGAGAGAAGAAGGCGAGGGCAATTAAAAAGTTTGATTACCTTACGACGCGTTATGTTGAACTCCCTCGAACATCCCTTGCAGTGTGTTACGAGCCGATCGTTAGCCCAAGCAGCACCAGCGTTGCCATCCTGATTTCCATGATTCTGAGCATTGTCAGCAGCCGCCGCTTCTCTTAGCTCAACAGCTGCTAATTTAGCGACGCTCAATTGTCCTCCTAATTCCTCCAAAGTTCTCTCCTGCTCCGCACAGATCTCACGTAAAGCATAATGCTCCTCCTGCAGTGCGACGTATTTCTGTAATTCGGGTTTACATTTTCAATCTTTGACACTCGATTCCGCAAGAATCGAGGGTCTTCTTCGAGGGTCGCGTTGACCGAGTCGCGAAATGAAATTTTTTTTTAGTTGCTTCGATTCGAAAGTTGGGAAAACGTTTATCGGGAGCGAAAAAGAAAAATTCCGAAATATATTCGACTATTTTTTATGACGAAGAGAAATTGTACTAAAATCATGATCCGAGTAAGTCGATTGCAATTATTCAGTGCGTAATTACACTGAACTCGTACATCGGCTATTGTTAGGCCGTTGCTGAGTTTATCGAAGCGCGATTTTTCGATGCGAATTTCTGGGGCGCGAATAATTATGAGAATATTTCATGGAGAGTGTTTTAATTGTGAGAAAAGTTCAGTCGATGAGGATCGCACCTCGGCAACTTGCTTCAACTGATCAATCTCTTGATGCAATTGCGATATCTTTTCGACGCTCGTAACGGAGGCTTCTTGAAGAAAAGTTCGCCACTCTCGCTCGACTCGAAGTTCCCTCTCGACGCCGTTAGCCCGAGCTTCTGTCTCGGCAACCTCGGCACCGAGTACTCGTACTTTCTCCTCAACCCCGGTCTTTGCGCCGTCCATCCTCTTACATCTGCGATTGTACAGAACGATTATTTCGAGGGAAAAAAAATGTTTTACTCCTTGAAACTCTCCGAAGTGAAAAAGAGTAAATAGTGAAAGATTTTCAACACTCGGGTTATTTCCACCCCAATTATTTACAGTATTACATGCTCTCGTACTATAAACTTCTGCATATAATTTTTGTGCAAAGATCCTCGTGCATACTCCGTCTTATTAATTTTTATTTATTGCTTCTCCAAAAAAAAAGAAAAAGCTGGCAAAAGTTCGGTAAATATAAGGATTTGCGACTTTTTTAAAAATAGACCATTATTTTTTCAATGGTTCCGACAACTGGGGGAGGTCGAAAATGTTGTAGGAAAATTGATCTTTTCGTTTAAAAAAAAAACAAAATAGCGGAACTTTTCCGAAAAATCATTCTAGATTTTTTCTCGGCTTTTCATCGGCTGTAGCCATTCTACTCGCGAATTATGATATTTGTTAAATATCTATCCTATTAAAACGTCAAATGAGTCAGTGAACGGAGGACAAAAAAATCCGAAAGTTCCACCGAAACGACGAAAATTTTTGTTTTGCTTTTTCTCGTTTGTTAAAAAACGTAGAATAAAAATCTACAGTTCCCCCTGGAGAATTATCGAAAATATTTCAGCAAAATCCCAAATTCGAATATTTACCGTAAGTTTCAAAAAAATGGCCTCACGAATTTCATTAAATCGTGATAAATGTCGAATATTCGAATGTCGTTTCAGAATGAGAGAAAAAAAAGGCTGTTTGTTCATTTTCCATTTCGAATGGTGGACATATCGCGAGCTTTTTTACCGACTGTATATGTAAAAAGATCGATGAACTACAGCGAAATGAATCCGGCAACGTAACCACCTTTATTCGTACAGTGCTCTGCAACTGTAGCTGGATAACATTTTCACCCTCGGTAGAAGCGAAAAATTATTCACGAAAAAGGAACGTCATTCAAAAACCCCATTAATGTTATTTTTATTTTTCGTCGATACTTTTAAGTGCTAATTGCACATTTTTCTAAAATTTTTAATGGCGCTGATGATACATGAGGTCCTGACAGTAGACGTACAAAGTCACCTACACATGGGCCATTTCCGGCCAACTGACAATTTTGATGCCCGTCTAGAATTCATCTACACTTTACGGTCTAAAGAAACTTGAGCTGTTACGAGTTTGAATCACGATTCGCATCCAAAGGTGTCATGAAAAAGTAATTACGTAAGTTTTCTTGAAAAAAAGTTCACACCTCGCTTCTATGCTGTTCATGCCGCCAAGTTATCTTCGACTTTAATTTTTTATCATTATTATTCAGTATAATAAACATTAATACTTTCCAAGACGATTTAAAAACATACTACACTTTGTGCAAAGGCTGGTTTATTTCGAAACTTTCATATTCTCATTTTGTATTATTAATTAATTGAGTTTAAATTTTCGGACCATGAAATTTCTTCTATGTTGATTATACACTAAAAAAAGTGCACCGGCTGAGCAACAAAATGGATCGTTTCTTTTCTGGATACGCTGCTAAGAGAAAATTCATACAAAAATGTAAATCATCTTTCAGCAAAAAACGATGTAGATGAAATTTTTTTGACAGCTCGCCGATATTTTTGCACGAAAATTTGCGTTCAATTAATTGGAAATGACGCTTGGCTACCGGAATTTCTCGCAACGATTTTCATTTCGTCTCATGATTATTCATCGAAGAGTATATTCGTCCTCGTTAATATTCGTACCTTACTCCTCACATCGACGACGATGGGATATACGACAAGGGATTATTAAGAGATGAAAAAAGATTGGGCAAAGCAAAATCCATCGAAATCGATAGCTCGTCCAGTCACGGGAAGATTACTTTGAAATACTGCTGTATATTATCCATATATATGTATATAAGGTGTCCCAAAAATTGATGTCAATAAAATCAAGCTAGATTCAGGATGAGATTCCGAGGGGAAAAGTCTTTTAGTATTTTTTCGCACGAGGAAAACCCGAACGGTCATTAATTGTCAAAGTTTGAGCCAATCGATTGGCCAATCGGTCCAACTCTGTCTCAATTAATAACTCGGAGGGAATTCGTCGGATCGAAAAGTGGATAAGGACTTTTCGGCTTGTAATTTCATTTCCAATGCAGCATTAAATTATCAACTTCCGGTTTCGAAACGGCCTGAATAGTACACTTTGCCAATTAGTACCAATATTCGTGACTTACCTTAAGCCAGGAAAAAAAATCATGACAACAGAGATTCAGTGGACGGATATGGGGACGAGACGAATTATATACCGTCGGATTTCGACATCGAAACACATAAAAATATGATAGACATGCGATAATAACACCATGAAAGTGGCCATCAGATATTTTTTTCGTACTTGTCATGAATTTATTTCATTCGCGGTACAAGCACACATGGCGGGTGATTTTTTTAATGATTAATGGATTATATATAATGCTATACATACTACATATATATAATATTTTGTTTTCGTCGCTTCTTAATACTCGCGTGAGTGAGTGTCTGTTTTACACGAGGAAAAAATTTCATATATTCATATCGTATTCCTAACTTTTCGATACGCACCGAGTTGCATTTTTTTACCGAATGTTTTATTATCTCTCCCAAAATTAATCGCAATTCATCAGCCCCCGATTAGACAGCATTTGCTTCGAAAATTTTGCGACACGCAGCAGCACCATTAGAATGTAATTTTTCTGGAATAAGAACCATTGTCGAATAGACAAATTTGTCATTTTTTTTGCACGACAGTTGATTATCATTTAGAAATGATTTTTCATGTTTTTTTTTTTGGCTCAAATGGCAATCTCATCAGGAGGTAAAATTTATCTACGATTTAATGATAATTTCCAAAGGCCCAGTTTCAATGTTTTATCCTCTCGCGGTCTCGTTTTATCGACTGGGAAAAAAGCCCGCGAGAAGCAAAGCTCCTTTATATCAGCTTTTCACCATTTACGAAAACATCGAAACTGCGACGAACGTACAGAGTGAATAATTTAAAAAAAGACGAAAGAAAATATGTATACATATTTTATCACAAAGCCTGTGGGATTCTTCGCGCGATGCGAGGAAGAACCACGCGATTATCGCGACGATTATTCGACCAGCCTGATATTAAACGTGACGAGTAAAAATGTTTCATCGCGCGTTTTTTTACGTGTAATTTCTGTTTCATCGTTAGTTCATCAATGACATGCGCGTTATGAGGAACGATCGATATAATCATGCTCGGATGATCGACGATAATTACCGCAACCTTATATTTACGGTTAGTATGTATTTATTTAAACTTTTCCCCTTGATCCTCGTTTAACATTGGAACAATTCAAAACCGAACAATAATAAATAAAAAAAAAAAGGAAAATCACAACACATACTTCTCATCCATTTTCTGGATGGTGTCGGTCATCGATATCGTCTTCGCCTCCAGCCTGGCGATCAGATCTGTCTTATGCTTAAGCGAACCCTCGCACTCCTGAAACGAACGTCTCTTGAGCACAAACGAGCAAAGACTGGGAATAAATGAATTTCAAACGAGCGGAGAACAAAACTTGAGCACAAAAAATCTCCGCAGCACGCGGGAAAAAAAATCCTCTTCGTTCGCGACGCCAATTCCCATTCCGAGGGGAATACGTCGATCATCGTGTTTCTCTCCGTCATTCGATTTTTCGACAAACGCCTAGGCCAGTACGGAGCAACGCATGGACAAAGTATCAACGGTGAAAAATCAAAGAGGCAAAAGAAAAAAAGGTGTAAAAAAAGAAAAATTCAGTCAACGCGTGATCTTCGAACGGAAAATTCATTTGATCGCCGCCGATTTCGCTATTTCGGCCTCGATCGTCTTGTTATCACTCGTCGACGAGGGTGTAACGGAGCCTCGATCGATCGAGCGGCGATTTTTATTATTCGCCTGTTCGTCGAACGATCGATGACCGAATGATCTTTCACCGATCGGCGGTGGCCTCGGTGACAACGGGCTAGTTTTCACAAACGATTTTGTCGAGCCCGGCGTCGTTGGGGATCTGCCGATCTCGAGATCCTTCATCAGATTGTATTTCTCGAGGTTGTTGAGAATCTTGCCAATCTGATTAGTCTTTGCGTGTAGTCTGCTCACCATTTCGCCTTTCTGCGTCAGCTCATGCTCGCACTCCTACAAGCGGAAACATTCAAGGACACGAGGAAAATGATTTTTTTCTCTTGCCTTCCTTTCCTCCATTTTGTACCGCGGAAGAGGAAAAAAAAAGGGAAAACTAAAACAAAAGATGAGACTCTCGACGAATTGAGAGAATTCAAGGGGTATAAACCTCCTCGAGAGTCCGTACGATGATGCAATCACCTTAAGGATCATTCGAATAAAGTGAAAAATTGAGGATTCTCGAAATTATCTCAAGGACACCGCAGCGGGAGGGTCAAAAATCATTTTCCTTCGAGACATTCGACGACCAACATTGCGCAATTTCGTAATATGAAAAAATCGTTGAAAAGAATCACCTGTAATTTCTTGTACATCTCCAGATTGATGAGTTTGATGTCCTCCAGTTGGCTTCTCAAAGATATGATAGTGTCCTGTTTATCGTGAATATCCTTCTCGAGTAACTTCATCGCTACTTCCATCTCCGATTTCATGCTGATCTGTTTTTTTTTACAACGTTTACGTTACCGTATGATCGACAAAGAATGTAGGATTTTTTTGGGAAAATATTTCATCGACAATCATCGTTATGTCACTATTTTTCTCGACCTGCAATTCGACTTCCTTTTCAGCTTCTCGCCTCTGCTTCTTCTCCGATTCCACGCGGCTCCTGAGCTCCTCGATCTCCGACGTTGTTTCCGTTATCTTGATCGGCACTTTGCCATTCTGGAGAAAATTCACGGTTTGTTTTTCTTTCCAACGGATTTTAGTGATTTTCACGCGAGGATCTTACCAGCTCGTTCGAGTCTTTAATTTCGATGCCAAGCTCTCGTTTCAGCTGCCGATTTTCTTCCTGCAAGGAGAGAATGTTGTTCTTCGCGATCGACAGATCCTCCTTCATCAGTGCGTTCGTAGTCGTGAAAGATTCGACTTTTGCTTGGAGGTTCGTAACGGTGGCGCTGTAATCGTTCGAGAAAAAAAGAAAACAGAGACAATCGTGTGACGTCCGACGAGTTCTTTCGAGACTTTCTTCCCTCTTTGTCGGTGTTTAATTACTTGAGATGTCGATTGAGCTCCTCGATGTAATTCTTCTGGTCCAAAACCGTCGTCATGTTGTCATTTTCGATTTCCTCGTCGGGTGAGTCGCCGGGTATGTGATTGCTGTTTCTCAGATACAGCGAAAAGTCTATAACGCCTTGCTGACAGTCGAGATCTTCCTCCTGAGAGACGCGACACAAATTGCGGTTACGAGTCGATCGATCTCGTTTCATTCGCTTCGTTGAAACGGACGTTTTTCCGTTTGTTTCTCTCGTCATTTTCCATCACTGACCTTGACGCAAAAGTTGCAATCTATGACGTTGAGTCCGACGAGAAGACCCATTATGACGATTGCCTCATCGCTCAGCATCAGTGCATCCGGCTCGAAATACTCGGACAAAATATCATCCCGATGATCGATGAGGATCTTGAGATAATCGGCGAGCTTTTTTTGCATCAATGCCATTCGCAACCAAGCTCGGGCGCGTCCCATTGCGGTTCTGCAACATTGCCGATTGATTCTCTCATGTTTTTTTTTGCCGATTTTTCCCAAACGACGAACAACCACGAGATTCGCGAGATTTTCGCCATTTCGTTCGGACAAAACCACGATCGTTGTAATAAAAAAAATATATATATAACAAAATCGACTATAATCAGCTCCGCGAAGTCTCCTGAATTTTTCGCTTCGTTTTTTCGTTCGTTCGGTGTATCAACGTACAATTAGGGGGACGATTATACGAGTCCTTCAAAAATGATTCGTATGGGATGGAAAAAATGACAATTCAATGATCATACCTAACGGTTGGCAAATCTCGAATGCTCGACGTTATATCTTGAGCTTCGGAGCAATACTTCTCTACCAATTGCAGAATATCCCAGAGCTCTTTCTTCGGACCGAGAAGTCCCTGAAATACGGATCGTTCTTTGTCATTGCGATTCACGATGATTCAGGAAAATTTTCATTAAGCGTCGTGGCGTTTTATTTTCCGTCAGCCGAAAATTCCATCGACCGGCGATTCGACGAGGGAGAAAAGTGGTTAATTTACCTTCTTGGGACGTAGGCCATGCCTGAGAACGTGCTCGAGGACGATGAAGAAGTGTTGAAGGGGCATATGATCAGAGTCGAGCATTCGGCCGTACTTCAGAGAAGTTTCGATAAGCTCCTTAACGATCAATTTAGAAATGTTGACGAGATTGCTTCTTTCGATTATAACGGGATCGCGGGCTGCAAGAAAAGGAGAAAAAACAGTGGGAAACGTTCGTTCGTTTGATTTTCAAGCATACATCCTGCCTCTTTTCATCATCATCATTCGGTGCGTCATCTCCTTCGGATTTCAATTTTTTTTAGCTAGTGTCGAACATGTACAAATTTCCGTGGGTTATTTTCCTTTCAAGTTTTCTTCTAAGAACAAACAATGAGACGTGAGAGAACACAGATTACAACGAAGCGTATATTGCACGTAAATTGATCGAGGCGAGATCACAGACTTTGTAAAGTGTTTTTTTTTTAGCTGCGACGAAGCGTGATTTTTTTTGTTGAGCCATGTTCAGAAAATTACATATACGAGAGTGTACCGAAGAGCAAAAACTTCGATGAAAATTAATTTCGTGAAAAACGTATACGCAACAATGCTTTGCTTGTACAGCTGAAAGTTCTCAGGCATAGAAATTTGGCAGAGTCAACGATGAATATTCCGGAAATAATAATTTTTTATGTAATACTAGAAAATTTTGATTTTCTTTTGAACGAGTTTAATGCACTGTATTCGCGTGAGAAAAAATACTGAATAAATGGATCGCATTGACGATACTCCAAAGATCGATCGTGTTGAGCAACAGCGTGAGAAAAATATAAGATCGTCGAGAGAACAATATCAGTTTTTACGAAAATTACGATTGAGAGAAAACCTCGCCCTCCGCAAATCAGGAATTGTGAAAGAACCATCGTCATTTTGTCTTAATCAAAAAAACATTAATCCCCCAAAAAACAGTGTCTATAAAATATATAGCAGACAAAATATGAAAACATCGTAGCCTCTAACCAGCGAATGTAACGACGAACTGAGCCCGGCGAATAATTATTTTCCAAAAAAAAAAAAACAAGGAAAGTTCTTCAATAAACAATCGAAGGTCGTACATTGTTTAAAAAAAAATATCAATCACGAAAAAAACGACTGTAATTCAAAAATTAAGCCAATTTCAACGATTCTCTCCACCTCTCATTTTTGTACCCGATCGTTCCATAGCTGGTGCGCAATCAGCAGCAAAAATAAAGTTCTCAATCCTCGAACGCGAGCGGAAATTAATTAATTAATCCCAGAGAAAAAGTCCGACAATTATCGTCGAAAACGATCGCAAGAAAAAGAGTCAGTGTCTCGAGTTAAAAGTGCAGAAAAGCGCGATACAAACACATGCTTGAGACGTGCTGCATTGGCGGTGGACTTGGCGGGAGTATGTCGCAAAGCTCTGACATTTGCTTGGCTGGCTGGCGACGACAGTTATCGCGATTAATTTCGTGATGATGATAATGATGATGATGATGATAATGATGATTCGATTGTGCCAACGGTAGTGTTATACCGCTGAGGGTAAGTGGCGGCGAGGGTGAACGTTGGATCGACTCTTGCATCGAGAATTCAACATCCTGAAGTTCCTTGAGGCAGAGCCACTCGCCGTCGACGGAAACGCGAAAATTACACAGATAAATGGTGTCTTGCGCTCCAGCCATATCTTGCTCGATCATTGTGTCGCCGTGCTGGAAATGGCCCGAGGGCCGAATCTTCAAGCCGGCCTGGCCCTCTTGCCGCATAGAAATTTACAAAAAACAGTCAGTCAACTTTGATCACTTTGCCTTTGACCCTTGACCCAATTTTTCAATTCGGCGATATCTTCCTGCCGCCGTTGGTTCTCCCTTCGTCCCACTTTGTCTCTTCCGCACTGGAGCAGATTGCTACGCAATTTTCCCTCCGTTTTCTTTTTTTTTCGCAAATATCGATCAGCTGACTATGCGAAAGAGACGACGTCACGCGAAGCAAAAGCGTAATGTCGAGATTGCGATGACTTTTGTCACTTTTCAGACGCATCGACGGCGATCGCGTTTTTCCTGTGGATGATTTTTCGGTTTTCGGAAAAACAGCCTCGAGGATCGTCAATTTCTGTAGCCTTGATCAGCGTTACTCGACGACGAGTACTCTCGATGAAGGGCGAAAATTGACGTCGAAATGTCGAACCCGCCGAAGTTGTTTCCACAATTTACTCCATGATGCCATCATTCGTACATTCGATTTCAAAGATTTCACTGTTCGATCGGCGAATGTGTTTCCGATCGCAATTTCACGGATTATATCCGTCGAATATCAAAGGTTAAATGTGTTCTTCTTTGATAGTACCGTCTCGCGTTGCACTGATAAAAACCGTCTCGTTCTACGAGAGGAAAAAAAAACAGCTAGGGCCGGTGAGCAGAAAGGGAATATTGATCTTACCGCCGACCTTGCCTCCACCTACAATAATCAATAGCTGGAGGGGAAAATACCGGAGAACTCCGGCAACTGCTGCCATCTTCCCAGTACGGGATCTACTTTATCTCGGCCGGTAAGGTGGAAAACATCCATTTTGTTACAAGGGACAAACAAACACATGCAACAGCAGAAATAAGACTGGAAAATACGCAATTCGTCGACAATAAAACCGTAGATTGATCCTCCTCGGAACGAAACAACGTTTTTTTTTCAGATAACGCGGTACAATGATCCTAATAATTATTCGAAACCGATCTCTGGCACGATAGATAACAATTTTGAAAAAAGCTTCATGTACGGAAAAAAAGGCTACTTTTTGAACATAACACTCGCGCATATGCGTAATCAACGAATTATATCGATAAATCCATGTTTAATCGATGTTTCTATGGAGCATAGAAACGATAAAAAATTAAAAAACAACAAACAAATTTTTTGAGGAATTGTACGAAATTTTGTGAGAATCGGAGTGTAGAGTTCCGTTAAAACGCCACTTTTTGAATTACCCGCTGAAATTTGAGACGAGTGCGACGCCTGTACGTTGGTTTGCAATTGTGAGTAAAAAAAGAAACGATATACTCACGTCGCGGTAACCACCAGACGTCGAGTTTTCTCGGTCTCGAGACAACCAGATCAGGCCATTTATCCTCCCTTATGGAATAACTCGAAGGCGATCTCGATACACTTTTTTCGTTATCATTATCTTCCGACAATGTGCTACCTGTCAGAGATTTATCCGATGGCGATACTGGCAAGTTTTCCCTGTTATCCGCGGCCATGTTAAACTCAACAATAAATATCAACGCTAAATATACGTGACTTCCCGTGAAAAACAATCAGACAACTGCAGCCCGCACTCACTGAACTTCGTTGAGTGTATTTTACTTTTTATATTATCATTCCAGCGATTTTGAGTAAAAAAAACTCGAATTTCACGCGTAATTTCACGAGCACATCAGCGCTCCGCGGCAGACGGTTAATTCTCAGACTCTTTCCTCACGCGTGGAAACGCGGCTTTTGGCAAAACACTCTTCGTTTGCGAGAAAAAAAAAAGGAAAAAAAAACAAATGGTCAAACTTGTTGCCGGTTTCGCGATTTCGCGTCTCGATACTCGCTCTCTCGGCCGAGTTACTCCGAAAAATCATTCCATCGAGGCAAAGATCCGAGGGGAGAGTCAATGTACGTTTGTGTTAAAAAAAAAGGCGAAAAAATGTTAACGCTTTAAAATACAGACGAAATTCGAGACGGAAATGTTTGTCTCGCCATCGGGCGAGAGTCGAAACGCGAGACGCCCGTTCAGTCCAGCTCTCACGTCGCTGGCACAGCTGACTGCATACAGACGGCGGCAAAAGTTTGTTCGAGCTTATCCCCACCGTGGATAATATTTTCTTCCCCTGACTGTACTGGCAACAGGCGCGAATGCGTCGTCGTAAATTCGAAACAAGCCGAAGAAGACGTTTCGATTACGATTGACTGGCAAATTCGAATCGTCGATTTTTCACGATTTTTTCGACGATCGATGAAACTTTGTTACCCTCGCTCGTTATCGTAACTTTTGGATGAGAGAAATGTTGACCATTTTTACAAAATACTAGCGGACCTGACAGACGTTGTCCTGTACACACGTCTTTATAATTCGAAAATTAATTGAATAAACAATTTGAATTGGACCGAATTATAAATCTAAACCATTCTCGAATCCCCTTGAACACACACAAAAAAAATCATTAAATTCGGTTCAGCTGTTTAGGAGGAGTTCAGTGACAAACACACGCACAGAAGAAATATATATATAAAGATTGAGACATTAAGCATTTGCGCAGTATTTTCAGTAATACACGAATGGAATACTCCAATAACGTGATTTCCTCGCATAAACGACAAAATTTACACGACAGTTTCGTAGTCAATTATTTTTTGTCGTTATTGAATTTAAAAAAAAGCATCAAATATCACATATTTCTACAAAGTTTGTGTCACTGCACGTCACAGAATACAATAAAATGATTCGTCACTAAACGTACGCTTGAATCGTTTCGTAGTGATTTTATCTTCGTGCCTGTCAATACGGCGTAATATATCAGTTGATCCATCGAAGCATTTGAGTGATATGTTCGTCGAAGGACGTCCGATCGATGAAATAATAATCGATAACGAGGGCATCTTTTTTTAACACCTGTAGGGTTTCCAAAATGATTTTTATTTTTCATCATTTTACGAAGTAAGGAAACACGAAATGATTTTTATTGCGATGATGATTGTGAATTATGTTGAAGCAATACGACGTTTCTCGATGTAAATTGGGATTCTCCTTCTCGCAGATGGAAAACGACCGTCTTGAACTGAACAACACGAAAAGTGAATTACCGGGCGCCAGTTCGAATCGTCCGAAGAATGTTCAAAACCGTGTAACCACGTCAAAAGGAGCGCAGGACGTGCGCACGCACTAGAAGGACACAAGTACCGAACTACCCCACGGGACAAACTCTCGTATATACCTTGGTCATCCCCCAGAAAACTCTTAAAGTTTCTCATGCCTCATCGTAACTCCCCATCGTACGAAACTCCCTCGTACCGTAGTCACTCGTTCGTTCGCTCTCACGCGCGAAGCATTATTAGTTGCCCGACGGGATTGCCGAAGATGCCTCTTGATTGATACGAAGATCACGTGTTGCCTCTTCTATGAAATAATTTTTCGTTTTTCCGAATCATGAGAAATGATCCAAGATCCGTGTAATTCGTAATCAACTATTTTCGTCGAATGGGTGAAAAAAAATTTTGTCCAGTGTCATTGTGTCGCGAAATTTGTTTATTCGTATCTCGAAATTGTCCGGGGGCACGCGTGCAAGGGTGGTGGTGTACGGTTTTTCATCAACGATAAATAATGTACGGTATGCTGCTCGAGAGCGTTCAACACTTTGTGCAGGTTCGTATCGAAGAGACAGCGGCGAGAAATGTTTGTGCCTCCGATTGTAAAATAATTGACATCGGGGGCGAGCGTTTTCCCGCCAAAAAGTTTTTGCTGAAATCTTTTGAAACTCTCAGGACGGTTAATGGAGGAAAAAATGTTCATTCTCGCATGAAACAACTTGGAACACAAGAGGGAGGTCGGAAGAAAATCTTGCCGAAATTTGTAATAAAGTAACGCGAGGATTTGAAAGAACTTTCGACGGAAACTTTGTTCGCTTTCGCAAAAAGTTCATCTCGAGTTTAGCGCGTCAATCTTTCTTCGCTTATTCTTGGAGTATCCATTCAGCTGTCTTCTCCTTTTACGTCAAAAATTTCCGTTTCTCGCGTCAGGTTGAAAAAAAGACAATACTGCAATCGACTTGAGGAATATATTGGAAAAAATAAGTTTTGGAAACAACAATAAATTTACAACAAAAATAATTAAAATGTGTCGTGTTGGCATTCTATATACGTGACAAATGTACAAAGAATGAGAGAACTTGATTCGTTTCGAAAAATTGTATAAAGTTTGTATTTTTTTGTCAGCGAAATTTTCAAAAGTGGCAAATGAAATCGAAGAAAAAAAGACAGAAAAATTCGTATCGAGGCATATAATTAATGCATCCTCGAGCTCTTTGTTGAGTGCCCAATCCCTCTCGGATCTGATTAAAATACATTCCGACAATAAGCTCGTGTACTTTTTTATTTTTTTTTCGAACACCCTCGGGCTCTGGAAAGTTTCGCTTGCTCCATCTCGCCTCTGTAGAAAGACAGGAAAATTGTTCGAAGCGGTATAAGCGGGTCGAGAAATAAAAATACGATCGCCTTTTTTTGTCAATTTTGTGTAAATACTTCGGGTAGGGTCTCGGATATATTGCCAGGTGACGATGACAGATGGTAGCGAAAATTTCACAAGAGATGAAGTAGAGACAGTTTTCACGCGTCAAAGAAAAGAAGCCATGTATTATTCTTCATCAGTGATGTTTACGTAATTAAAAATTTGATATACATGTACTTCCATGTATGTATATATATATAAATCTTTCAACCATCTTGAAAATTATTTAACAAAATATCATCATTCTGGACCAGAACCAATTAATTAGTGTAATAATATCCTTCCTCGTGAATAAACGATAGTTTGTTGTTTCGCAAAACAGCTCTGTTGTATCGCTGATTCTTTTTTCATTAAGAACATCATTGCTACCAAATGAATATTAAAATTGTGAGATTTTGTGATTTATCGAGATAAATTCTAAAAATTGAACAGATCGACTTTTTTTAATGCCATTGCTTGATACTCAAAAAAGTACATTTCGGGCAATTGTAGCAACGAAATTAATCATCCATTCCACCAAGGATTTTTATTCAACCGTTGCGCCCTCCTATCTGGCCTGCAATATTTTCTCGTCGAGGACTTTAAAAAAGTATCTCGTTCTAACTTCACGATACGAAATTAAACCAATTCGTCATTTAGAGTAATTAGAGAAACCCACCGTATGCGAAAGTCACGCTCCCCTGCTTTTTCTCCCTCGATCCTTCGTATGGATGAGCTCTCAAGCAAATCTCTTCAAGAGGATCGCTCCAAAATGATTACAAAAATATTTAAGAAGAATGGTTCTCGGTAATTTACTTGTAACCATCAATGTTTGAAAAATATTTATTAATTATTTATCACAACTCAATGATATTCAGTATATGATAGAATCTTTGTATAATAACAATTTTTGGAGTAATTTTTCTGCATATTTTAGCGCGTTAATATCGCGTGATGGTGAAAAAAAAGAAAACGCAGCTTTTCTAAAAGTCATCAACGTGGTTAAAAAAAATAGGGAAGTCGATCGTGAAAATTAAATAGCGTTAAACTTAATCTTTCTTTTTTTTTCTGCGGTAAAAGCAATTCTCATTGATTTCCGAATAGGATTATTAAGCAAATGAATTCGAGAACCCATTACAGAAGTTGTCTGTGCCGCAACGAGCGTCAGAAGCTCTCAATTGACACCAAAGTCACGTACTCAATGACCGAAAATGACACTTCTGTTTCGCAGACTTCCTTTCGGGATTACAATCAAATCGTCGTACTGGTGGTCAAAAATAACTCGACGCGCGATGAGACAAAAATTGCCCATTTGTTTCATTGTTTCCTGAAACATTATACATGTCACGTTTAGTGCGAATAATTAATAACAGCCCAATCGATCAGTGTTTTGAAAATTAAAAAAAAAATAAAAATACGACGAAAATTCTTGCAATTGTGCTAATTATACTTGTTACAATTATTAATCAACATACAAGCATCTGAAAAAAATGCTTGCTCAAATATGCGTATTTCTATGATGAAAAATATGTCTCCAATTTTCGATGATTGCCATTGTTCGCTGATCGGTGCTGTGTTGAAGTAATTTTTTTCGTGCCGAATATTTTTAGCCACAAGAGACCGAGGTTCTTCATACTGGCGTAACAAATCGTTTATTACATGTGGTAGCGTGACTCTGGGCTCTATACTTATAGAAATAACGCTTCATTATTTAAACGTACCAAGGATAAGTCTATTAAAGAGGGTGACTTTCACGATCATCAAACTTTTATACGCAAATCTTCCTCGAGGTAAAATGTTTGTTTACAAATCGTTCGTCGATCAGCAAAATTAATAATTATTCGATGCTTCCATCTTGACGATATTTGTCGAAAAAAAATCAAAATTATTCTTCAAAAGCGAGGATTTTTTACCCTCGCCTTTCCAAATCTCGTCCATTGCCCTGATTGATCGATGAAAATGATCAAAATGGCGTATCATTCGTTGGCAAATCGTCGCGATAAGTAAATGGATTACGTGAAAAGAATATTTCCCCTCTTTGGCCGAAAGCATTTTGTAATTAGGGAATTTATTATTAATGTTTCCCAACATCCAGACCAGACCGTCCAGACCAGAATATTTCCCAAAATTACTGACTTACCGAGCTCATTTCTTATCTACGTGCTGTGCGTCCTTGAACGAAGCGAATATGGAACTTTTCACAAGGATTATTCAACATGAAGAATTTGCCGGAGCACCGTGATTATGTTCCTCCGTTGATTATATTGCTTCATCCCTCGTGTTGAATCGTGAAAAACATTTTCCTCGAGCGTCAACCTACGAATCATAAACTCCTAAAGGGTGATTAAGGTTTACGCATGACTGCCCTTGTGGGTGTATTAGATTGTAACACGCAAAAGCGTTTATGTCGTACCTCGCCGAAACTATTTTCGTTAATACGAAAAAATAGGAAATCTTGTTACTTCCGAAATGTCCTCGGGTCATTTCGAATTTCGTGGATTATTGCCTCAGGAAATGAAAGGCTTTCTCTTCATTCTATGCGACTTATGAGACAATAAAAAAATCGCGCGGGTCTCAATACACTTTATATTAATCACCAACGTAACGACAACAAATTAATTCTTGTTTTTCATCAGCAATATACGGTAGAATCCGAAAGATTTTCGTCACCCTTCGTGTCATTTGTTTCTATGATTTATAAATCCATCAACTAGCCGTCAATTTTTTCAGAGCGTATAAAGCAGAGTTGCTCGACGAGACATTCACTTTTTTTCCAGAAAAATTCCCGAAACGATAATAACGTAACGTGAGGCGATTTTTATTTTTTTTCTTGAAAGTCGTTGATTTTTCAAAGGTTTTTTTCTTTATTTTTCCAAGCTCCAGTATGGAGAAGAAGTATGGTCGGACATTTTGGAACAAGCAGGAGTCAAGCACACGGTATTCAAGACGAGGCAATTGTACCCCGACACGTTGATGACCGACCTGGCTGCTGCTGTTGCCAATTACAGAGGGGAAAGCATCAACCGTACAATGTGTTTTTTCGGCAAATGCTTCGTCAAATTTTTCAGCAATCTTGGGTAAAGACCCTACGTATACATATTTTTTTTAACCCTCAAAAACTTCCGATTTTCCAGGTACTCCCCTCTCGCACATTCAGCCACATTAATTAATCATGTCGAATTTTTTTATCGCAACATGCCACAGTAGAAATGTCTGTACGAGGATCGACGAATTAAACAATTAAATTTTGATTATTAATGACATTTTGTGAATGGGATGCGTGGCGTTCGATAAATTATTCCTCTGTAACGAGTTAGAGATTATGACGGTTCCGTTGGAAATTGAATTTATCAATTTTTATGAATTGCTTTCAATTCAGAAGGAAGACTATTAATTACGATTAAAGCACTCACGAATATCGGAACGATTCGAACGTTAACACACACGTCGCCTGTATGAAAAACTATTGATTGCCCTAAATTAGTCGTTTCGATGGTTATTGATGGCGGAAGGAACGATCGAACGCACGATATACCATTCGATACTGACATTCACATCAACGTAGAGTCATTCGGGTCAAGTGTGCGCACGTAAGGATTTAAAGTCGTGTTAAAAATAAACAATAAGGAATAAGGACAAAAGAACCCATGCATATGATAAAGTATTTATTGAACTAATAATTGAATCAAGTAATAACATATAGAACTTTGGCACCAAAAAAAAAGAAATGGTTATTGAGAAAAATTCAAAATGCGCACACTTGACCCGCTTTGAGGGTAAGTGTGCGCATTCATTCGGGTAAGTGTGCGCATTGCTTCTTAATAGTTATGTGGCAGCAATCACATTCAAAACTACCTCGTTCGTAAAAGATACATTGTTCATGCCACCAATCCATGCATTTACACATTGTATCAAAGTGAACAAAAATATTTTTTTGAGTTAGAGTTGGGACCTTTCGGTTTTTCTCCCAACTTATTTTTTGTCGGTACAATTTTTTAGTTTTGACGCTTTTAGATTTTTTTTTTGTCTTCTTCAAGTTTCTTTTTCTCTTCCAATTCTTGTTTATAAAGACTAGAAATAATAATTTGCGATTTCAAAGCAACTCGATTCGACGTCTTATTACGAACGCGCATACTTACCCGCGCACACTTGCCCCTGAGCGGGATTTTTGATGGATGCTTGTATAACTTTACTCATATTGAATATAACCTCAAATCTAATACAGAATTATAAACTCAAATAACTCACTGACATAAAAAAAAATGATTTACCTTGATGATAATATTCAGTTAGATGTGACAATCTTTGTCAAGATGACAAAAGTTATAGTTTAAGCGTCGAAATCCATTTATTTTTATTAAAAAATAAATGGACGATACGATCTCGCAATCTTGTCGATAAATTAAGTCCTTGTTGTCATACCGTTCAGTTCCCTACGCATACTATGACTTTCCCCTCTGCCCTTTATAAATAAAAGGGATGCGCACACTTACCCACTGCGCACGGTTACCCCGAATGACTCTACTCATAAAAGTCGCTTGAATGTTCGGATTTGTACAGCGTGATGTCCGTTGCCTCAAATCATTTCGAAAAATTCTTTGCTCCCTGTACCGAGAGATTAGTTCGATCACTTTATTGCCTTCGATTTTGACGACTAATAAAACATTCCGATTTATCGACAAAACGATCATTCATCAATTTACTGCACAATGTTTTCGAAATTCATACTTCTGATGATAATTACGGTTGTGTACTCGGGGATTTTGAGCAAACATATTTGTGACATTTGGATGCAGTTGGTTGATAGAAATCGAACGTTATGTATATTTATTAATGATTTATATGCGTTGGGGATTGATTTGCACGGGGTGTAGGTGTGCACAGGTGCGCAGATTGAAAGAACCAGGCAAAAAAAATTATTCCATTTTTTCTCGTCGTTCGCACCTTACTCGAAGAACGTTCGAGTACTCGGTGTATGTCTGCCAGTGATTGTGGCTACCGTGTAGATATTAATCATATTTATGCTCGAACAAACATTTAAAATTCCCTGTGCGTGTACGATAATTTACGATCGTCAAATGGATTTACCTGCATATTTCATGAAAGCCCAACGATTAATAATGTATCATGCTCTTGACAAAGGACAATACACATTAATTATTCCTATACTTACGTCTGCACGTTAACTGCTTTCTTCTTTTGCGAAAAAAGCTGACTTTCGTCACGAAGGTGTTTATTAAATCGCTTCGATAACTAAAAATCACGTTGAACAATGAAATCTCCAGATTCCACGTGTGCCACTAATATATGGCTGAAATTTAATTACTCGTTTTGAAAAAAACACTTGTACAAATGGTACTTGTAAACTTGACAAACGTCCACACACAGATTGATTCAATACATTCTGAATTCCTGCAATTTTTGTGTAAATGATTAAGTACTTGCAGTCTCTCAGACCTTATAGAGTCTCGGATATCCCAGCGATAGTTTTCGCACAATAAAGACTAAACCACAAGAGCATTGTTTTAAAAATTTGACATAAATTGAACTACTCCTTCTTTCAATTATTATATCAATTATTATTCCCATTATATTACAATATTAACATCCTAAACTACATAAAAACTACTACTAAAATAATTAAAACTACTAAAATAAAAAAAACATGAATAAATATGCACAAAAATAAAATCAAGCAGTCATTTTTAGAAATGGGCAATTTCAAGCATATCGAGCAAAGTCGAGATGTTTCATGTTGTATATTTTGGAGCTGATGGATTAATGCCATGTTTATAATTTTTCTGATCGTGCACCGAGCTCACGATCGAAATATATCTTGATAAAGGAAACGTTGGATTACGTTCTCACAGTCTCATTATTGGATTATTCCGTTGGAGTCTGCGGTGAGTTTTGAGTTACATGGATTCTAGAAATATCAGACCTCATCACCGCTCCAACGCATATATACCCGAGATATACATCACGTGCGAGATAAAAGTGCCCCGTCAGCCGCTGTCAACGTGTATTTGCATGATTTGTAGCTTGGCTTAACGAACTAACTGCAACGATCCGTGTGCTATCATTATACCTTTGAATTAGACGGACTGACAGCGAACAGACTGGCGCTGACATCCAACAACCTTCGTCGCTAGGGAAACTTTGAAATTTAATAAAATTTCTATGCACTTGCAAAGTACACAGTATTCCATTAAGGGGTTGCGTACAATCATTATACAGTATCTTTAAAACGAATTGTAAGAGCGATTTAAATAAAGAAATTTATTCAGAATACGCTCAAAACGTTGAATTTCGACAAGTTCAAAATGAAACTCGCGTGCAGATCGTTATTTTGTTTTCTGACATAACGTAAGGTTTTTGAAAAATTCAACGACGCTTTTTTTTCTTCAAAGTATCTCGTTGGATATTCATTTTTGTGCAAGTTTTCTTTTGCGGTACTTGTCCCTCGCATAATTCACATCTCCGATTTTCTTTTGATATGCCGCGGAAACGCCGGATGAAATTAACGAAAAACAAAACCAATAACAGAGCTAGTGTCTTAATGTCAGTGTGTAAAATATCCTGTAAAATTATTTGTAAATTATCTGTAAAGAAATTTGTTCAGAATACGCTCAAAACGTTGAATTTCGACAAGTTCAAAATGAAACTCGCGTGCAGATCGTTATTTTGTTTTCTGGCATAACGTAAGGTTTTTGAAAAATTCAAAGACGCTTTTTTTTCTTCAAAGTATCTCGTTGGATATTCATTTTTGTGCAAGTTTTCTTTTGCGGTACTTGTCCCTCGCATAATTCACATCTCCGATTTTCTTTTGATATGCTGCGGAAACGCCGGATGAAATTAACGAAAAACAAAACCAATAACAGAGCTAGTGTTTTAATGTCAGTGTGTAAAATATCCTGTAAAATGATCATGACGTACAGGTATGACTGCACGATAAAAGCAACGGGACGTTTTTTCTGCGACTTTCTACAAAGCGTCGACAACATTCATATGCAAATGAGATTCACCTACCCAAAAATGAAAAGTCCCTCGATGTACATCACGCACGTTGATCCGCACGGCGTTGTTCTCGTTTACCGAAGCACCAGAAAAGGATTTACTCACTATTTAATGGGTAAGGGAATAATCACGTCAAAAAATCCCAAAAAATTTGGGAAAAATAATACCTGTATAATAGTAAAAAAATTTCGAAAAAAAAAAACATTCAATTATGGATTTCGTCTCGTACGAAACCATCGATGCAATAACCCAGCAAACACAAAGTAACAGTAACATAACGTACATGTTGAAATGTCCGCCTCAACAATATAACTGTTACAAAACAGCCCTAGTACATAACAGCTACATTATTGAGGCGGACACTTCAACATGTACGTTATGTTACTGTTACTTTGTGTTTGCTGGGAAGATATCTCGCGGTGCTTAATTTGTGCGATATTAAACGCGGATTTTGCCGCGATATCTGCTGACGGATAAAACGAATTCGAACTCGAATCAAATTTTTCAGGCTCGAAAAACATGTGTAAAGTTGTCGAATTCGTAGTCAGCTGACGCGGCAACTTCACGTGTGACGTGAAACACGTTGTTTGCCCCACTTGTTGCGTAAAATACTGTTTTATCGTCAGGTCAGCTCTACGAAATAGCCCAAGATGTTTACCACACGGGTCTGGACATCAGAGTCCTCGAGAGTTCCGACAGCATACCTGGATCACGGTGTGTCATGGTGAAATTTCGAATCGACTTTGACAATCGTGATTACGTGAGTTACACGAAACTTTATGCAACACTTCGAACTGCGCAATGGCAATTAAAGATGTACGAAAATTCTCACGACTTTAATATCCGTTACTGTCACGCAGATCGCGAAAACCAGTAGGATGAAAGCACCGTTAGGTCGCGAATTGCCACCGGTATCATGCAGCCTCCTGCTACGTTTGTTTCCCTTTGGCGTTCTCATGAATCGTGAAATGGAAATTTTAGGAGCCGGCGGAAAACTCCTCCGATCTTGGGGTGGTACCACCTCGATTCTCAATAAGCACGTGACGGAAGTTTTCAAATTACGAAGACCAAAGGGAATTTCCTTCACGTGGGGAAACGTAAGAATCAGCCATCGCGGTTCGAACGGTCCATACCGTCCTTGCGACTGTTTTACATTTTCTCTTTCTTCTTTTTTCGTCATCAAGATCATCGTTCTGCACTCGGTTATGTTCGAGCTCGAATTGATAAGGTCGGCGGAAAATCTTTCATCCGCATCGAGTGGCAAAAGTCCACCGGATGCTGCTTCGAAACTCGATAGAAAGGGGAGTCAGGGTTCGAGGAGCATTCTTCTCAAGGGGCAGATGAGATACATCGAAGATATTAAGGCAATTGTGTTTCTTTGCAGTCCGCTGTGAGTTTTTCCTTAAATTATTATACATTTCGAAAAAAACTACATTCAGCGAACGAAACAAACGGGAAATGAATAAAATGGAGTCAAAATTAATTTTCTCATTTGCAAAGTCATTTCATCGACCCCCTGTTAGTGGCCCAATTTTCAAATATTAATTTGTTTTACCCACCTTCCGGTCAGAATAAACAGCCTTGACGAACTGCCGAATATGGGACTGTTTCTGAATGACCTTAATTCGCACGGCATGAGTCGTGAGATGGTTCTCGCCGGCTGGCAGCATTGCGGAAGGTAAATACGCAAATTAGAAAGTCACAAGCCTCCTTTTTTGTTATTTGCAAAATCTAACAACGACCTCGATAAACCGACCGTCGTATCGAAGGCTGGAGATGATGTTCGAGCGTGCCGAGCAAAGATCCGAGGAACTGGAGCTCAGTTACGCTCTTCTGGATCGTTGGAAGAACAAAACGGATGAATTGCTTTATTCCATGATACCGAAAACGGTGGCGGATCGACTCAGAGCTGGGGAAACTCCGATGAGTACGTGCGAGGTAATTCATCGTTCAATTTTTTCAAAAACAAAAAAAAAACAGCGCCAAAGGCTCGTTCGATTGTTGCTGTAAATGTTGCTTTTTCTCCAGACTTTCGAATCTATATCAGTCCTTTTTTGTGAACTCTGCGACTTGGACTATTCAACGATCGAAGGAGCAATGGACATTGTGTCCTCGATGAACGCAGTTTTTTCCTGCTTCGATTCGCTCATGGATAAATTCAACGTCTACAAAGTGAGAATCGGTGAAAAAGAATCTATCGTTTTTTTTTTTCGCTCATCGATATCCGCGAAATTTTCACGGTTCGATATGCCAATTTTCGAGAGAACGAGCGTTTTCCTTCTTACGAATGTACAAAATTGTAACAGGTGGAGACGGTTGGTTGCATTTACATGGCCGCCAGCGGGGCACCCGACAGAACGGAGGATCATGCAAAAAACATCGCTGATGTGTCACTCGAGTTGATAAGCTGTGTACGGTCGTTGAAATTGCCTTCTGGCGTTGATATTCAAATTCGAATAGGTAAGCACACGATGCGAGTGAAGATTCGCACCTTTCGATAATTTCGAAAAAAATCGGTCACTTTTTTCATACCTTTTTCAACGACTATTTCCAAAATTCTCCCCTCATTACTTTTGCATATCAGTTAAGACCACGAAAAAATAATATTCGCCGAATGTCATCAAGTGCAGCTTGGCAAAATGGAGTTTAATCATTTTTGAAATATTTTCGAGGGAAAAATCGAACGATTAAAGGGCAAAATATTTTTCGCGCGAATGTCGAATTTGTTTAAATTGATAATCCCTCGAACGATCTTTATAACGAGTACCAAATCCGAGTGTAAAGTTGAACGAGTTTGTATCAGGCGAATTTAATTTTGTGTGGAGAAAAATGAAATTTTATTTGTAAAAAAAAAACTTTCCATCAGGAATTCACTCGGGATCAGCCGTGGCTGGTGTGGTGGGCATCAAAGTACCGAGATATTGTTTCTTCGGTGATACCGTCAATACAGCATCCCGAATGCAAACGACAAGCTTGGTAAGCTCAAACGCAATATTTTCTCGCGGATTACTGAAAGTGAATTATTTTTATATAATACAACCCTCAAAAGTGCTCAACCCTCAAGCATTCTAAAAATGTTTGACCATAATTTAAGAACTAAACGATGAACGATACAAGTGATTATTAATTATGCAGTTAATTGGAATATTGCAATTATTTCCATGCACATAAAAATATATCAAGCAAATAAAATTCACGTAAAAAAAAAATCAGTCGAAAAAGAGATAAAATTCTTGTCAAACGTTGTCAAAATTCGAATAAAAACTTCCCCTTTGAGAGGAACTCACATTTGATAATGATGAATGCTTTTTTACGAATATGCACGAAAGCCAGGAAAGATACAAATTTCTTCGGACACGAAGAGCCAGCTACCCTCGAATTCCCATCGTACGGAAGCGCGAGGCGAGGTTTGGGTAAAGGTAAGGATCGCGAAATCATTCTCGAAGGTATCATCAAAATTTTATCGGGGTCACATACACGAGAGAAAATCTTTGCGAAGAGATATTCCTCAAAGTTTCTCTCCATTCGTCTGCCAAAGAGCCAAACATGCTTTGGGGAATTTTTTAAGGGCAAGGGAAACATGGAAACCTTTTGGCTGTACGGGAAGGAGGAGCCGGAAGTTTCGTCCGTCATAATTGACAAGATTAACAGCGGCGACGAGGCTCGCAAGAGGGACCAAGTGGATAACGAGAAAGGGACAAAAACACAATCGACTTCGGCGGGTTGTGCATTGGTCACGTCGCTGTAGAAAAATATAGAGCAACTGTGTTAAATTAAAGATCAATTAAGAAGACGAAGGAACATATCTCGCATATCCTAAATTTTTTTAAATAATTTATTTTTTTTATAATTTGTAAATATATATGCATCAAGATGTACGTCACGACGTAATTGTCGCCCGATTAAATGACGAACAAAAAAAATTTCATCTCCCTATTTTGAAATTGCTATCGTCACACAGTAAACACAAGTGTTCGAATATAATTGAGCGTCGACGAAAAATTTCCTCAATTCACTCGCGTCACAAAAAAAAACATTCGCCGTGACGGTATTTTTTTCGTGACTTTTACGTATTATTTTATTTCATACAAATGTAAATCAACTGTAATTCACGTGTTCCTTTTGTTATTCGACTGTTGTCGAAGACTGTAAATTATTTGAGCAGGCTGATTTGTAAAGCACGACGTAATGGAATTTTTATTCGACTGAAAAATAATAAATTGACTCTTCCGACGTTCGAGTGTTTCAAAGTGTTTTTAAAATAGGATAAAACGTCAGTGAGTTAATTTTTTATTCTCCGAAATAACCAGGCTCTTTTTTTCGTGACGTTCGTGAAAAATGCTGGCCAATTTTGTTCACTGACTATCGACAGTAGCAGGCGTCAGCAGTGTGCGTCTCGATCCATGTCAGATATCTATTGACCCTCGCGTAAACGCCCGGGAAATTTGGACGACCGCAGCCCTCGCCCCACGAAACGATGCCTGAGTAACGAGGATTGAATATTGGTGGAAAAAAAAGCAAAAATTCGAATATTCTCACGGATCGTTGCATCGCGAGAATTTTTTCGTTTTTTTTTTTCAAACTCACCAACTATGTGGTAGGTTTTGTCCCTCTCGTTGATTACGTGCATTGGACCCCCACTGTCACCCTAAGAATGGAAATTCATCATCCACGAAACGGAGGAAAGGAGGGAAAATAGGTCAAAATACGTTTTGTGTAAAAAATCGAAAACGACGCGATCGTCGATTGGCTTATGTGTGACTCTGAATAAAAAGGAAAGAAGGAAGAATAAAATGTAATCAAACCTGACAAGAATCTTTGCCTCCTTCTTCATAACCGGCACAGATCATATTGTCGGTTATCCGCTCCGGGGCATATCGTACAGAACGACACTTGGTGTTGGTCAGTATCGGTACTTTGACCTCGAGAAGCTTACTGGACGTCAATCCAGTTTCCTGAACCGCTCCCCAGCCCGTCACAATACCGATTTTTCCGGCGAACGTAGATCCTACAATCAGGCAGATTTTGCACAATTGTCCCAAAGTATAATTAGCAAAAGCGAAGGGTCTACTTAGTTTTTTTTTTTAATTTGATTTTAATTATTTTTATCATTTTTTTTTCAGCGTTATACATTTACCTTTTTCCGCGAGGCATACCGGTCGGATTAAACCCTTAAATGGAATAACCTCGAGGAGCTTGACGAGCGCGATGTCATTATCGAGCTTGGCGGCCGAGAAATTTTTGTGCGTGACGATACTGTCGATCTTGTAGTCTTGAGTTACCGTTTCGGTCGTTGACGATCGATCGTGATCGCCCACGCGAACTGAAATTCTGTTGGCGTCAAAGCTGTGCGAAGGAGGATTTAATTGTTTTTTTTTTTTTCATTAATTTTTCGCGAACGCAAAGGCTCGATTTTGTAATAATAAAAATAAGTTCTCAACGTAATTGTACTTTTGAAGGCAGTGCGATGCCGTCAGCAGATATCGATCGCTTATAATCGACGCGGCGCAATAAAACTTTCCGTTTGACAACAATTGGGCCATCCATGGATATTGAACTACTTTCGTCTCGACGCCGCCGACGATTCTGTGTCGCGTGTTTATCAATCCACATTCTGTGAACGATTTTTACGACATTGACATTTCATAAGATTCTCACAAACGATTTACAGACGATCGGGCCTTCGTGAATTTACTCTGACATTTCCAAACGGTACTTTTTGCTTGACACTCTTCGAGGGATATTTTTTTTGTTTATTTCTCAAGAATAATTCATTTTTCGTCGCACTCGATGTTGGAAAGTGAGGAAAATCGGTTTTGATTTTGAAAAAACGCTCGAACGCTTCCGACGATATTACGGGTTCGAAAAAAATGTGAATAAATAAAAACTAACTGCACGGAGGACAAGTGTTCGGATTAGTTACTTCCGGATTTGTTGGAGCCGGCTTTTGTCCGAAAATTTGCAAGAACCAGTTTAAAAACGGAGTATTCCCACCGGGTGGCGCCTCGGTAGTGGATTCAGCGATGCCTCTTTCCGAATATTTCACGGGCACTCTTCCGTCCTGGAATCATAGTTGTCACTTTGGATTCAATTTTATCTTCGTCGTAATATGATTTTCATGGTCGGAGACGATGAGAGGGTACGAGCTGAGCGAGTTTCACGTGATTGAAGACCGACGAAGAGCCTTTTTTTCGATTTTTGTGCGATGTCTCATTGAATCAGAGGGGACGAGTCCCAATAAAATAGTACCCAAAGCTAATAAATCCAGTTCGTAAAAGCAATAATCTTATAATTTGGTTTTCCCCATCTGCCATATCCGAGAGTGTATTGGCACCCGAAAAAAAAATAAAATAAAATTGATTTGACCGAATTACTCGGTACTTGACAAAGTTGCGAGGGGCTTTGACACAAACAGCTTCCAAAGGCGTTTCACATGGGCGTATCTCGACAAAACCGAGATAAGAGCCGAATTTCGCGTACTTACCGATGATACAAGGGTCGTTGAATTTTTTCCCATGCTTGAAAAGACAGTTTTCGAGTGTGTATGTACTTACGGTGCTGTGAATCACCATTTGGCTGACCACCATGAGGATGAATAATCCGAAAATCAGTGAATTCATAACTTATTCCTTCTCGTTGCAAAAGGAGATAAAAGTGAATGAAAAAACGTTCATAAATGTGAGTTTTTGAGGATTTTGCGATTCCTCGAGAATTGACACCACCATGAGAGACCGCAAGTTCCGATCGGCACGGCAGACACTTTCACACAAGCCTTCCTCACCTGTGCTACATCTTTATTTATACGCTATAGTGGACGCATGGGATACCTTTACATATTCTCCTCGCAGGTGAAAATTTAGGCTACCTAGCTAGCGTACATGTTAAATCCAACGTGGATATATCTGCGGGTTTTTTTTTTGTAGCGCGATCGTGTGAGTATATTATTCACACGAATATGTAGATCGTAGCGCTCACACACCCACGCGATGTCTCCACGCGAGCAAATCGATTACTGTTAGCTTCGTTCAAGATTATAGATAACTAGAAATAATAATAAGAAACAGATAAAACTTTCGCATACTCATTAGCAAACATGCGAGGAAAAAAAAATTGAAAAAATCCTATTCACCGATTTCACACAGTCATATTATTTTGAATGTACCGTGTGGTGGTCTTAAGGCGTCTTCTCACTTTGGAAATTTAAAAAAATCGATTTTTTTTTTTTTTTTAATTTTGAAAGTACATATCTTCAAAAATGTCATCTCGAAATTTCATAAAGATCGGACGAGTCTAACTACATTTTTTGGCGACCGTTAGGTGACTACCTGAGAGTACCCGGCGATCCCTTTCACGCCGCTCGGACGGTCCCTGTATATCTGACTCTATACAATTGAATAGCCGTGTTCTTTTGTTAATGTAGTACCCCTTGCTTAGGTATATTCTGTTTTCGGGTCTATACTCATGTAATAAGACCTTAACACGTGCATTTTTCAAAAGAAAATCACTCGGCAACGATGCTAAACTGGTCGTATAAACCCAAGATTTAACAATAAAATTGATGACAGAATTATCAACAAATTACTCATTGGCAATTCGAAGAAACCTGAATTCTGTCGAAGATATGCGCAGGGAGATCTGGGCAGGATACTATCATAAAATTTCAACCGACAGCAACCCACAGCATACGTATTGTTCAGACTCATGGTGCAAGTACAAGAAAGCAGTGAAAAACAATCAGATAGAAACTTTTAAACATCCTCCTGCTCTAGCTGATGATGTTCAAGAGGTTTTGAAACCGATCTATGAAGAACTGACGAAGGACGAGTTACTGGAACGATGCCTCGGAGGAAATACCCAAAATAACAACGAGTGTTTCAACAGCTGTGTCTGGGCAATGGCGCCGAAACACGTTTTTACGGGAAGAAAAACCGTGGAAATTGCTTGCCAAACAGCGGCATGCATTTATAACGAAGGGCTACAACCTGTTTTAAAAATTTTGGAGGTGATGGGTGTCAAACTAGGCCCTATCGCCGTTCAATACGCCGAGAAACGCGACAGTGATCGCGTACGCGTAGGGAACCGCCGCAGCTCTAACGCTTCAAAAGAGACTAGGTCGAGACGAAGGGAAGCTATTTTGGACGAACACACCTTCTACGAAGAATCGGAAGGTCCATTGTATGGAGCAGGCATCGCTGATTAACCCGAGGTAAGGTTTTTTCATGATTTTTCTGCAACCAAAACTTTAAACGCAGTTATCTCAAAACAAGGTTTTTCGGTGCTTTGTTGATGAAATTTCGGAAACTATCCGGCCGATTGTCATGAAATTTGAATGACATATGCTTCATAGTTATGGCTATAGCGCATATCATCAGATTTTTGAAATTTTGATTTTAAGAATTTTTTTTTTACAAAAAACTGCAAAAAAATCGTGGTTTTTTTTTACTTTTTCGAAAAACGTGCGCCATTTTGTTATTTTCGCGAATATCAAAAATCTGATGATATGCGCTGTAGCCACTGACATACTGAATCTAAAACAGTTTTATTTTTTTGTTTCAGACGACCCGTCTCGGAGATACCATCAACAAGCCACGACCATAACATTTTTACACGGGTTTTTCGATGCTACTGATGTATTATAATAATTGTTTAAAAAAATAAAAAAAAAATTTTTTCATGTACTTGAAAGATGTGTTTATTACATAGGATCCGTTTTATCCCATAATTTTAAGCAAAAATCCTCGAAAAAAAATCGCAAAAACAGCCTATTTTTGAGGCGCTTAAAGTGAGAAGATGCCTTAATCTTCTTGAATACATTACAATGAGCACACGGAAAAAATATCAAAGCGGTTTTTTTTTTGTCGAGTATGGTTAATATGCTGTAGCATGTTTCATTTCGTTTTATTCGGCCCCCGATTGGACGGTGACAAAAGGATGAATTTCTTGGCAAAATTCTGTTTGACTGTTTTTTTGCGTTTTCTCACTGAAATTTCGAGCTTTCGCGAAAAACTCGGCGAGTTTTGTAATCGGCGGAAAATTTGCAATGGAATAGACTGTTGAAGTATAAAAAAATCGAAAAAAAAAAATTTCGTCATTTTTGGCCACTTTTCCAGAATCGGCGAAAAGCCGAAATTTCAAAAGGCCGTAACTAGGTTTTGAATCGCGCTAGATACATTTGTCGGGGGTGTTTTGGAAAGCTCTCGGGTAGACTTGAAGAACGGTGAAAGTTAAATGTCGATACCTCAATTCCTTCACCTTCAAAATCGATGTTGAAAATCGGCGAAAAAAACGCAAAGGGGTGTGTATGGGAAAATTGGCAAAAATCGAAGGTCCGTCTTTAAAATTCTGCCAAAAATCGAAAAATAAAGATATCTCGATGAACCAAACGGCGTTTTGAAGCCTCAATAATTGTGAAGAGAATAAGCACAAGTTGGAGTATCTATCTCAAACGAAAGAAAAATGGCAACTCAATGCGGCAAAAAATGACGAAAAATTTTGGATTTCAAAAATGATTTTTAATGTTCCATATCGATGTATTTTTTCCCGCTGATTACGAAACACACCGATATTTCATCGAAAACCCAATATTTCGGTCCAAAAATGCAATAATACGAATTTTACCAATTAATTACTATTTTCTCATTGTAATATCGAGTTTTCGGGAAAAAGTTGGTGCTCGTAAAGATAAGCTCGTGAAAGATTGAAAATTTGAAAAAAAAAACTAATTTCAAAGGCTCGTAACTACCTTTTGCCTTCCGATGCACACGCATGTTTTATTTTTGCTTGAATTTGACAGTTACCGGATTTTGAGAGATTAAGTTACGCACGAAATTGTGGCGCTGCGGCGCCATCGTGCGACCGCGCGTGTGAGCGCGGGTACCCATCCTCAGTTATCCAATAGAGTAGATTTTTTCAGCGAAAAAACATCAGTATGTTATATAGTATCTTTATTGCAAGTCTTTTTCCCCTCTGACGTATATTTTCGGTACATATTTCCTAAGAGATAAATCTCTGAAATTACGTTGTTAATCCCCTATTCACGAGTTATCGCAGTAGTTATGAATCATAACGTCAGATTCGAGGCAATGCCATGTTTTTGAGTAGTATAATGCGAAGACATATGATTTCTCGTAATTAGTCACATATTCGAAATTCCATAAAAGCAGGAAATTTTCGATTCGGATAAAAACTGCCGCATGTAAACAGCTGAAATCTGAAAAATTCGTAAAATCATCCCCTACTGCTTCATCCCCTAAAGTAAAATGGTCATGCGTGAGAAAATGAAAATTCCACAACGTAATTCATAATTCATACAGTAGTCGACGCCATAGATACGATGGGAAAAAATGCTCAACATTATCTACAGTTTTTTAGTAAGGGGTTGAAAATAAATCAGTGTTCCAGAGAAGAAGGACAAATAAAAATGATAAAATAGTGCTAAAAGTAAGAATTCGATAAAAAAAAAGTCCATTCAAACCATAAATACGATTTTCCAGAGACAACTTCTGCTCGGCAATCCCTGGTATAATTTGTCATGATCCATCCCCAAATCCCTCACGCGCCAAGTGGAAGTATCTAACAAACCAAGGCATTCTCAAAGTGAAGAACTCGAGGTAGTAATCTGTTCTGTTTGTGGGTTCTCGATAACCCATTACCCAGGGTTTGGCCCTTCGACCCTCCGTATTTGGCCCTCCAAGAGCATACGAAAGACGAACAGCCAGTAATAACAATCGTAACCGAAACTTTATTTTTCTCTCCCAAGACTTTACGAAAACTTTCATGCCCCGCGAGTCGATCAATACTACGATGGATAAAAGTCTTTTATGTTAATAGCAAACAATCAATGTATTTTTAAATACAATTACGATAGATTCGACGGAAAAGATACATAGCTCAATGAAAATTTTACCTTTATCGTAAAAAAGCTGCGCAGTAATTTCGATTCCTTATCCAGCACAGCATCTTCGAGTCTAGGCTTGTAAGGATCTTTGATTTTTTCCAATCTCAAGTTTGTCACGACAACCTCTACAGGTCCAAGCAGACTCTGCTCAGATCGTAACTCACCTCGTAACTATCCATGAATTTTTCTTTTAAAAAAGCTCACTTGGTTGTAAAAGTCTCCCCTTGATTAAATCGAAAACACACGAATGTCATATTATTTGCGTGGTTTTTTTCACCATCAAAAGCAGCTCTCAATTATTCGTCGTCGCACACGCGTTCGGGCATGCGAACTGACATTTTTTTTCAACTCTGTACACCTTTTGTTCATCCCCTCTTTGGGAGAAACATTCGTTTTTTCTACGATTGCAGAGACTTTTTTAACGTGTGTACGAAGGCCATCCATGAAGTTGAACGAAAAAACAAAACGACGAGCGTCTCGCGTTGAGTCATTGCTAATCATATCTCTCTCTCGTTAGCTCGTGGGAAAACGAGGTGAGAATGAAGATTGCGAGAATCGCTCTGTAAATTTTGTTCATCTTCTTTTGTTTTTATTAAGGACGTTTTGCGAATTGAACGACGCGCCTTTTTTTTCTGACACCTGTAACCCACCGCGGTGGGTCAAGGTATGTAGGTCACGTCACCCTCATGCGGGTTCACCTCGACTTCTATACATTCTTACGTACTACAAAATATATCATATGTACAGGCTCGTTCAGAGTCGACGATGCATCAACGATGGATTTCAGACGACAGGTAGGCGAATTATCTTTCATCAAAGATTTGTATCCAGTCTCAAGGTCAGAATTCGATCAAAAAGTATTTCAGAAAGTATGATTAATAAATAACGATTCAAACAAATACAATCAAACGTCAAAAACCATTTTTGCCACCAGATTCGACGATTGTATGATATTTTTCATTAATTCTGATTGCAAAACGATCGGGAAATGAGAAATCCGAATAAAGTCCACGTTTTTTGGCAAGTTTCGTTCAACGAATTATTTTGAATCGCCGAGTACATGGGTATTATATACATCATGCGTAATATGGGATACGCGCGATCCAATTTAATGCAGTTACTCCATCAACGGTCCTCTCCTTATCTGTGAGGACCTTGCTTCACTTACGAGACACTCGCGTGGCCATGGTCAGAATCTCAGACGAGAGTACATTTTTGCAAATTCGTGTAGTAAATTTTCAACGAACTCGCAACGTAAAATAAAACGAGGAATGAAAATTTCAGCGGTGAAGAATTTCCGATGGACAAAAATTAGTGTATTTCAAAAAGTAATTCTCTATCTGTGACTAATTATTCATAAATAATATCGTAATTGCTCGTACGCGCAATGCACGAGGTTCATATACATGTTAATTGACGGTATGATATTTCCGAGTGTTTATTTATAACTTTTTTGTTTTCAAGTGCAATCTTTTCGTGTCAATGCCGATGCTCCGCAAATATTGATCGAGCGAAACGAAATTTCGTTTGATTATCGTCAAGTTCACGTTTCGAGAACGAGGCTGTAACACGACTGATGTAAACGATAGCGAGAAAAGTCCGGTCATAGATAAAGCCATCCAGTATCGTAAGAACCAAGGAGCCGCGTTAATCCACGTTCGCAGATAAACGTCTAACGACTTTTTGATAGTCGAGAGCGGGACGCAGGTGTCGAAGACAAAATGAAAACTGTCAATGGCGCATGTGCGAGTCTGGGCGCTTTGAGTAATTGAGTTTCGTCGATGTTTTTTTTTTTTTTTTTTTTTTTTCGTTCATGCACAATACCTACCTTTTTCCACCCCGATAAATTCCACCTACGTGCGATCTTTTCGCCCTTTTTACGTGCCAGCAACCTCTCGTGTCGAGACTCGTGCGTGCGAGACGAAAAAAAAAAAGATCGAGAAATTCCATTTGCATCGATTGTGCGTGATCTACACCCGTATCGAAAATGACCCTTAGCGGCAAAAGGTTCGATAAGCAGCCCATACATATGTGCATGAAAGGCATAATGGATTTTCATTCTCCAACTTTATGTCAAAAATAGCGGATCTATAGCTCGAGTCTGTATCTTTCCTGTATTACATGACAATGACTGTGTATTCTATAAGTTATTTCGGTAGTGGATGCCATCGTTTTTTTCAATATCTAAACGTGAGTATTTTTTTTTTTTTTTTCAAGGCGCCCGAGAGAAGGTTTTTTCGAGAAGAAAAAATGGAGGCATTTGGAAAGAACACTCACGAATTTTATTGTCAAGGCCGCTCGTTGGATCGAGAATACACGTTTGATGACATTGACCCCATTGGAATGATATCATTCGTCTTTTTCACGAACACGTAATGCCGAAACAAAGCCGAGGGTCTTCTTGGAAGTTACACTCGTATTTGAAGAGCAGAAAGATGTGTATTTTCCATGTGAACTAAGTGAGGTCATGGCTCGTACGATTCTTTTTCTATAGCTCATAGATTCGTACAGAAGAGAGTAAACTCGATTGTCAGGAAGACGTTTGCGATGGTACCGCGACCGTGATCGGGGAAGAACGATAAAAAAAAAGCGTGAAAGGCCCGCCGAAATCGACTCGGATCTTTGAACGACAATTGGTACGCAACCTTGACTGAAAATAAAGAGCCTGTTCGTAAATTCCCAATGGAAAGAAAATAATTTTAAAAAAAATGGCAAATTCCGCGTAGAAACGAAATAGAAATGTCCAAACTCGTCAAGTTCCAGCTGTCATTCCTCGACGTTCGTACCCCACGCGGCGAACACCGCGACTTTCATTTTCACTTCGACTCCTGGGGATCGTGAAATCTCGCTAATGACATTGACACAAACGACTTGGACGAGCGCAAACGATCTTGCACAGAACGCGAGAGAGCACAAAAAAAAGGAGAATCTTATCACCGGCTCCTCGCACTATCACTCGTAATTAATTTCGTGACTCTTTTTTTCTCCCTTCTCCACCGTGTGACAGACTTATTTCGTGACATTGGATCATGTCTCGGGCTTGTCGATGTGGGGCGATGGTCGCAGCTCCGATACGTGCCGCGGAATATTACGCCACCATTTTCCAGCCGATGTGAAACAATGGCATCGGTTGTACGCCGCTAACGAGCAAGACCAGCGAGTAATACGAAGGCACAAACGAATGAGTGATTATTTAAAGACCCGACGGGACATCTGCCAATGCAAACGCGCCAGTCAAGGTAACTCGGTCCCCCACTGAACCAACCTTTATTAGTTATAATTTACTATAAAACGGCAAAACTCCCCTGAATCCTCACCTTTTTACATCACGACGCTCCACGGGACGATATACGTCCGAGTCCCGGTGACGAGTTGTTTGCCGCGTTTGATAAATTCGCCAAAAAAATAGTAACAAAAAAACGGAACGATTCACGTTGCGTCACAGTCCGACTCGTGTCGCTCAACGTGTTGCTCTCAAAATCTCGCGAACGCCAAGTGTCTCGATCGGCTTTTCGTGTATAGTTGACAGTCGAAAAGTGCACGCGGCAAACGTACACGCGTCGGAACGGCCACAATGAACTTTGCGAGGAGCATCGCGTTACGATGGATCGTTGCATCAATCGCGTGCATTCACGTCACCCACGCACTGCCGCGATTGGTAAGTCACACAGTCCGCTCGTCGTCGGATTTCAAAATTCCATTTTTTTTTCCGCGAAAGACGCGACATCGCGAGATGTCGCGTCTTTCGCGGATTTATTCGCGAGCGCTCGTTCGATGAGAAACGGAATATCAATTTTCGATCACGAAAGTGAAGACTCGATAACGCTCATGTGAAAGTTGCCATACCCGAAGGTACGCGTGCACGTTTGTGGATCGCAAAGTGCTGCATTCGAGATGGGAAAGGACCAGCTACCGACGGGGAGAAGGGAGGAAACTCCTCGAGGTCTCACGAGTGCCTCGAAAATTGGAATATGCACGGGATATTTTAGGCAGAATCGATGCGGATCGTCTCTTTTCAAGCTGGATATTCGATTTATTTTTTTTGACGGATCGTTTGCGATAATTATTCAACGAGAAATTGCATCGTACGAAACGTCGATAAGTTTGGGGAGTGAACGTAACTCCCCAACTGTAAAATCATCAGCGTCTCTCATGATATTCCATAAAGCGTATGCGAAATTGCGAATCCAGACTTTTTCTGACGTTCGATGTTGTTTTTTATGCTCAAAGTCGAGTCGACGAAAAATTACACTGAAACGTTTTTCAGGCTCGACGAAATACCTTGCGGAGAGATGGAAGGAGAGATGAAATTTGAAAAATTGCTTTTTCCCCTTCCAGGGTTCCCAAGAGTTGCCCAGAGGAACGATAAAAAGAAACGACGGAATCCGTTCTCTGTCGAACGATGATTACGTCGATTTTCCACCACCGACGAGCAGCTTCTCAAACAGACCGAAAGTTTGCAACGACTGTGGTAATTAAACGTTTTTTTTTTTTTTGAAGATAATATTCTTTTTTTCGGGGGAAAAAATTCGTTGGCTTTATTCTTGTTTTGCGTAAATATATATTATAAAATATCTGTTTATTTTTTCCCATCGTATTTGCGGGGAACCCGCTTGTTGCGATTACGTTTTGAAAATACTCAAAAAAACGCAAATTCGTTCGTCATTCCTCAGTCTGCGGGGTTGGACGAAAAACCCGGATAGTCGGTGGGAATTTTACGACCATCTCGGAATACCCGTGGATGGTCGGTATGCTGAAGCAGGGTCAGTTTCACTGCGGCGGCAGTTTGATAACGCGAAAACACGTGTTAACCGCTGCTCATTGCCTAAACGGGTAAGAATAATCAATCGTTCGAACATCGCGAAAAGCAAGAAAAAAAATGCCAGAGAAATTCGATATTTCATGTTTGATTCAAAATTTTCGCGAAATCAATGATTTTTCCAGATACGACGTGAAACATTTTCAACTCCATCTCGGAGATCACGACATTACGAAACGTACGGCGAATGTTTATCAAAGACGCGTTAAATCTTGGAGCATTCACGATGATTTCAATCCGTACAATCTCAACAACGATATCGCCATTATCGAAATGGACCAACCCGTGAGTCTCGACGGAGTCGTTCGTACGGCCTGCCTGCCGGAGAACAGTGAGTCTTTTTTTCAAAATTCCCCGCCACAATTCGACCACACAATTTTTTAATCATCGTGAAAAATCTTTTTTTTCAATAATCAAGTGAAAATCAATTAAAAACTAATTTTTCGGAAAATTCTGACAGTCGGTCTCGGTTATTTCGGATTGTACAGTGAATGAAAATGAATTTTCCCGTTAATGATGTTTCTCGCAATTTTACACCAAGGTGCGATCGATTATTCCGGCTCGATGGCAACAGCGATCGGCTGGGGTCGAATAAAGGAAGGAGCGGACGTCAGTAAGATATTACGAGACGTCAAAGTGCCGGTATTATCCGACGAGGAATGCGACGATTCGGGATATCCGAAAACACGAAGAACGGAAAACATGTTTTGCGCTGGCTACCTCGACGGTCTCATGGACGCCTGTTCCGTAAATATTTCATCCCTTTTTTGCGAAAAACTTTGAATCCAAAGAGTTTGAATGCGAAAGAAATGAGAAAAAGGGTAATAAACATCCTTGACAAAAAAAAGATTCTCAAAAAAGCGAAAAAAACGTTTTTCATCCGTTCAAAATTGCGGTCGAAATCATCGAACGAAGCATTTTCCAAAATTTCCATTTTTTTCTCAATCAAGCATTAAACCAAGATTCGAAGCCGCGGATGCTGGGTTTTTGACGTAAAATTAAAATTGGGCTACAACACGTTTTTAAACTCTCGTGCGAATTTGAGAAACGTGGATAAAAATTGAGCTTTTTCCAAGCTTAAACGCACGCGTACCGACCTGAGAATTTTCGAATGCACTCGGGTCGGTACGCGCCCTTAACGTTCTCGACGCGGGAACTAAAATTCGAAAAAATCTTCTTGCCGCGAGGCGAAGAAGCGGGCGAATGTTGATCGGGATTTAACGAACAAGTTTGTAGGTTGCACAATTTTTGCGTCAAAGGGCATTCCTCCTCTTTGGCAAAGGCAATAATAATATTTTCATAAATTTTAAGGGCGACAGCGGCGGCCCCCTTCTCGTCAAAGGACCCTTTGGCCATCTCGAGGTGATAGGTGAGTATGGACCGATAAATTATCCCCACCTCAATGTAATTTTGTTTGATTTTTCTTTTTTCAAACCACGTCGAAAAATTTTTTTTTTCGAAAACGAATTAACGAAAAATCGCTCTACCAGGAATCACCTCGTACGGCCGTGGCTGTGCGAGGCCAAGATATCCGGGCGTTTACACAAAATTGACAAACTACCTTGGCTGGCTCGAGGACCAACTGAAACGCGATTGCGTCTGCCCGCAACCGAATCGTTTCATGTGAAATTTTCATGCAATTGAAATTACCCTCCAACTGCTGACACGTGAATTTTCGAACGAGAAACGATCTTGCCGAAGACAAAAACACACACATATATAATTATACAAAAAGGGACACGTCTTCCACCGCCATTTGTTAATTTGAAAAATCGATTAACGATTATTCTAGTCCACCATTTATTGTTTAAATGTTTAATTTTTAGTACCGAGGCGAATGTGAGTACCGTGCGATGTCTGTTACACTTCCACTGTATTTGTGCGTGATAATAAATACAAAACTCAAAAAAAAAACGCTAAACAACTTTTATAACAATTTTAGTTTGTTATTATTGTTCCTGCGGGGTGCATTTCTGTGAGATCCATTGTTTCACGGTTCAGGGATCGTACTCTCAACGATCGCGTTACGATTTTCACGCTCCGCGAAGAATGACGCAAATGCGATTACAAAAAAAAAAAAGAAAAGAGACCATTCGTACTTTCGCGATTGCGAAAATTCAGGGATTTTTATTGCCGATATATATCGCCGCGTTTGACACTTGCTGCTTCATGAGTGTAAGAAAAAATTTGATGCAAAGAAAATCGTTGTGATCTCGGAATAATTTTCAATTGTAATTTCAGTCAAAGTTTGTAAAAATGTATTTTTTTTGTGGATTTTTTTTTTACTTTGGAAAATTCTTGCAGCCGAGAATATTTTCGAGACTTTTTCGAAAAGAATGTGATAATTTTGGAAAATATCACGAGCTGATGTAGTTGGAAGGAGCGTGTAACAGATGATTGGCTCTTTTAAGGAGATGAGCGCGACGGACATGTGACGCGACGTTATAACCGGGTCACAAGACATCTGAGACGTTTTGCTTTCGACGGGAAGAAAGGCGAATGTGGGTTAGTGAAACCATCGAACCGTTACGAATAATGCTCAATCGGTCTATGGTGGAAAAAAAAAAACATTTACGAACCGATTTTGGTGACAGCGTCCGAGCGGAAGTGAACAAATGAAATATTCCGAAAGTTTTACGGCGCGACGCGAGCGGTACGCCGTACGGTTGAGCAACAAAAATTTGTGTTGCAAGTATTTTTTTTTTTGTGGAAGAAAAAAAAGTAAATGTCTCGTAAATAAATTCAAATAAAATAAATATATCGATTATCTCGTCGTGCAAAAAAAAATATCTTGCCCACGTGTCCGGTAATTCGCAGAATTATCCTTCGCAAAAATATTACCGAACGAGTATATAGATTGTTTTTCAACGAGTTTTTCTTCGATCGATCGAACGACTTGATTGTACTTTGGAAATATCGTGAAATTTTTTTTTTTTTCATTTTTTATTCCGTCATGAGTTACTGACGATCGTCGATCAGTTTGGTCGGTGAAATTGGTTCAACGGGTCTGGAGAAAAAATGAATCGTTGATAAACTCGCGAGAGTACGGTTGAACGAGTTATGAAATCACGAGAGTTTCGAATTCAGCGATTCGGGAAAGATAGAGGCGTTCACAGGCTATGGGAAACAAGTAGGCTCAAACTTGGAGGTATTTTTCGTGGTGGGATGCATGATCGGTACAGAGACAGGAGGAGCTGCACAACTCCCGCGAGTTCTCCTCAACTCTCACTGCCGATTCCAAGTTGGAGTATGTCCAGTCTGTGGAAATATCGTGCCTGAAGCGGCGGTCTCACCTACGTCAGTGCTTCGGTATTTTTTCACTTTCTCGAAATCACGTGTATCGGTACCATGTGATGAATTTTTCGAAATCAACTACCGATTTCATTAATCGGTATTTTTCTGATGTAAAATAATTTAATTAAAAAGAGTCGTATCGAAAACCACATTTTTTTAAGACAATTGCGATCTTAAATGACGAAGTAGCAAAAGAAAAGCAACATCGAGAGCAAGGTGGGTATGTGTAAAGAATGGAACGATATTTATGTTCTCGGGAAGAAAAAAATCGTTAATTTTCCATCACGAACAAAAGTGAAAAATGTATTTAAATTCCTCTTTATAAAGTATGAAAGCGAACTTGCAGAAACTGCGAGTTGAAGATTCAATTTTTCGAGCAATGACGGAATGGTTTCTCAATTTTGGAAAATCGCATATTTCTTTAAATCCTTCAGAATCGATTCGCACAACGTTTCTTTTCTGAAACAATCAGAGAAAATCGAATAACTGTCAATGAGTATGAAAAAATTCGTAATGTGCCGGAATTATTTTCATCCACGTTGAAAGCTCGTGGACCGAAGGGACATTTTTTTAACGACTCAATCTCGTGGATCTTTTTCCATGATTTTTTACGGTATTATAACATGAAAAAAAAAATGTTTTTTCCTGCAGGTACATGATCTTTTTATGTGTGAAAAACTATTTTTCAAACGACGATGCATTTAACGAATTTTTCTTCTTGAACGGTCGTATGACAGAAAAAAAATTATTTCAGTGGATTGTATGTACGAGTGGGCGTGTGTATTCAAACTTGTGTGCCGAAGAAAGAACTTTCATCGTGTTCCGAGTTGAGTTTAAGAACTTGCACCGTCGCGCGTGAATCTTCGATGTATACATGTATATATATACGTCTTCGAGTCTAGTGGTTTTATGAGACCAGTGAAAGCAGCTTACACAGCTGCCGAGCCGATCGGACATCGCGACAATCAAGTCCCGATCGCCGCGCCACATGGTTTTTCGGCGGAGCGCGCGCGATCGAAACTTTTCAAAAATAAATCTCCTCGCAGTTGAGAAAATAAAAATTACTCATATGTACGGCAACAAAAAAGAAAAAGAGACGACCAGGCTATCATGACCGAAATTCGAGGGACCACCGAAAAAAGAAAGTGCAAAGTGAACGAGAGCGTGAGCTAATTGTGAAAACTCTGCATATCGTGAATTGCAAAATTTGCGGTAAACTTTTGAAAAAAATATATAAATAATATCTCGAAACATCGCAAAGGGTGATAAAAATGATTATGCTCTCGGATCGCGTACAAATCTTCCTTGTACTTTCGCTGAGTATTCTACAGACGCGACTTTGTGCACTGGATTTCGAAGATGATTTGTCGAAAAATCTTGAAAATTCTCACGTGAGTTCAACATGTTTTTTCAACCGATAATTGCGTTAAAAATACTTTTAAATGTCCGCTAGTCCTGAAAAAAACGATCTCTCGCTTCATCTTCCGGAAAATTTCCAATTATTGCGTGAAAAAAAGAACGAATTTGGATTTTTGTGTAGTTCGTACGAGGAGAAACGCTTTGGTGTATCTCGCAGTATCGTGAATTCGTGAGACTATTATAAAACAAGGCAGGGGAAAGATATTAGTGTGATAAAGGTCTAAAAGCTGATGGAATCGCTGATAAGATAGTGATAAATTCCATTTAACGAAAATTTCGTAAAGTTTCGGTGGAATTTGCCACACTCGTGTGACTCGACGTTTATACCGATCTCGAGTATTTAATATCTTGTCTCGTACATTTGACCCTCTGGAGATTAACGCCGAAAAAAAATCTTCAAAAAATCATTCGAGCGATACCTCGCTGATTCAGTGACGTTTTGAGTGTCTTTTTTTTTACGTTCAATGTTAACATTTTGATAAAAGATACGGCTAGGAACGGGTTACGACGAGACAGGACAGCTATTATGCAAAATATGCGTAAACTACGTGGGCATCGGTAACAGCTGGAGTATATCGATTATCTCTCATCTCCAAATATTATGCGCTGTCAGTCAATTTAAGCGTTCCGAGTCCACGTTATTATGCATACAACATGCTTATCCACATTGTCAAAGATGTATGGGTCGTTTCAGCTCGATTTAACCAGCCGAAATCGTAGAAAATTGTGAAACAACTTTGTCAAAGATCGTGCTGTGCCCCGAGTAATGATTTTTCAATCGAAAACTCTTAAAGAGAATACTGAAGCTAAATAGTTTTAAATATCGACTCGTTAAAAGTAACAATATACCAAAGTTTCTTAATAAACATTGCCCATAATTGACACTCTGATTCGTCTCAAAGCCCCGAGAGAGGAGGTTGTTTTTGTTTCGATATAATTCAAGTTGAAACATGATATTTTCGAAAATTTTCAAGATCTCTTTAAAGGAAGTCGATGAAATCGGGTTTTTTTTCGACACGAATTTTGAGAACTATCGGGGAATACCGAATCGCGAACAATTTCAGTGCCCGACTATCGCGCAATGCCTTGTGGTCCGGATCGGTCATATGTTAGTTTGATTTTACGCCAGTAACGCGAACCTTGACACACAAATTCGAATCCCCGAAAAAAGAGTCACTCGGTCGTTTTTGTTTCGATATAATTCAAGTTGAAATATGATATTTTCGAAAATTTTCAAGATTTCTTTCAATGAACTCGGTGAAATCGGGTTTTTTTTCGACACGAATTTTGAGAACTATCGGGGAATACCGAATCGCGAACAATTTCAGTGCCCGATTATCGCGAAACGCCTTGTGGTCCGGATCGGTCATATGTTAGTTTGATTTTACGCCAGTAACGCAGACCTTGACACACAAATTCGAATCCCTAAAAAAAGAGTCACTCGGTTGTTTTTGTTTCGATATAATTCAAGTTGAAACATGATATTTTCGAAAATTTTCAAGATTTCTTTCAATGAACTCGGTGAAATCGGGTTTTTTTTCGACACGAATTTTGAGAACTATCGGGGAATACCGAATCGCGAACAATTTCAGTGCCCGATTATCGCGCAACGCCTTGTGGTCCGGATCGGTCATATGTTAGTTTGATTTTACGCCAGTAACGCGAACCTTGACACACAAATTCGAATCCCTAAAAAACGAGTCATTCGGTTGTTTTTGTTTCGATATAATTCAAGTTGAAACATGATATTTTCGAAAATTTTCAAGATTTCTTTCAATGAACTCGGTGAAATCGGGTTTTTTTTCGACACGAATTTTGAGAACTATCGGGGAATACCGAATCGCGAACAATTTCAGTGCCCGATTATCGCGAAACGCCTTGTGGTCCGGATCGGTCATATGTTAGTTTGATTTTACGCCAGTAACGCGAACCTTGACACACAAATTCGAATCCCCAAAAAAAGAGTCACTCGGTTGTTTTTGTTTCGATATAATTCAATTTGAAACATGATATTTTCGAAAATTTTCAAGATTTCTTTCAATGAACTCGGTGAAATCGGGTTTTTTTTCGACACGAATTTTGAGAACTCTCGGGGAATACCGAATCGCGAACAATTTCAGTGCCCGATTATCGCGCAACGCCTTGTGGTCCGGATCGGTCATATGTTAGTTTGATTTTACGCCAGTAAGGCGGACCTTGACACACAAATTCGAATCATGGTCACTTTCTCTCTCCTTTTCCCCTGGATGAGTTTCTTTCGATTGGCTCAACAGAGATTTACACGTTTGGTATTTGCGTTAGAAAGTGAGCGCCTCGCGGAGCATCAAGCGGCGCTGAAGAGATTGACGCTTTTTTTTCAAATGCATCGGCCTTCGTGCATTTTTATTTTTCACTGCGATACTCGATGTTAAAAAAGGACCATTTTTCCAGCAGTACAACAAGAACCGCACCTCGCGTTTTCTCTTCGACGAGATATTTGGCATTGACATAACCGGCGGGGATGATTTATCGGACGTCGTCGATGGGAATAACCTTCGCAATTGTAGCTGCGGTAAGATTGTTCGATTGATTAATAAAAAAAAATTATAATCATTCGTCACGCGCTTAATCCACAAATAAGAGTATTGACAAACCTTTTTTATGACGCAACCGATCATTTTTCGTTCAGGAACCCATCATGATAATAAACATAAAAGATTTTCTTTATTCGAAATAAGAGATTCGATCGATACTTTTATTAGGTCGAACCAACCAATTTCCCGATGGTTTTTCCTCCTTTTCCTTGTCAATGGAATAATTTATTTTCCCGTTTCTCGTACGTTTCAGAATGCGGCATTTTCAGTCAGGAAAATCGTATAGTCGGTGGTCGTCCGACCCTGCCTCATAAATATCCATGGGTTGCTCGTCTGGTCTACGACGGTCGGTTTCACTGTGGTGGGAGCCTCGTTACAAACGACTACGTCATCACAGCCGCTCATTGTTTACGGAGGTAAGGGAATATCCGTGTTATCGCAACTCTTTTAGTCGAAATTTTTTGATGACGTTCGATTTTTTGCGGTCTTTAATTTTTTAAAAAACGTCGATATTTTTTCAGACTGAAACGTTCCAAGATTCGAGTCATCCTGGGCGATCACGATCAGTACGTAACGACCGACGGACCCGCGATTATGAGAGCCGTCAGTGCGGTTATTCGTCATCGTAATTTCGACATGAATTCCTACAATCACGATGTTGCGTTGTTAAAACTTCGAAAACCAGTGAAATTTACGAAAACCGTCAAGCCAATCTGCTTACCAGTGGCAGGTAATTTTAACTTCCCTCAAAAGTTTACCCTTCGTTCTCATCTCTGAGGAATCTCGGGGCAAATCGACTGCCACGAAAACACTTGGAAAAAAAGATATACTTTTTCATTGACAAAACTTTTCAAAAGCCTCTGAATTTTTGGAAAAAATAATAAATTCCATGTACAGAAACTAATCGATTTTTTTTACAGTAAATTTTTGTAGAGCCTCATTGAACTTAAACATCCAACTTTTTTTTGAACGCTGCATATTTGAGTATTACAACTGTAAAAAAAAAAAGTTTTACGATTTTTCTAGCGGGGAGGGACGTCGTGCCACGTGATTTTTTTTGTTTATCGGAGTTTTCGAAAAATAAATAGAAAAACGTTGAGAAACAGATCTGAAAAACGATTGGACGGCATGTTCGCATTTTGCTTTTCGATGTTAATCGATAATGACGTAACGTTCGTGAAATTTTTCAACAAACGTTGATTTTTCCATAGGATCGGATCCCGCGGGAAAAGAGGGTACTGTGGTTGGTTGGGGTCGCACAACCGAGGGTGGAATGTTGCCGGCTATAGTTCACGAGGTCAAAGTACCGATTCTCAGTTTACAACAATGCCGACAGATGAAGTATCGTGCAAATCGAATTACGAATAACATGATATGCGCCGGGCACGGAACTCGAGACTCTTGTCAGGGTGACAGTGGAGGACCATTGCTCGTACAGGAGGGCGATAAACTCGAGCTAGCGGGTAATTAGCTGCTGGAAAATGGATTTTTCATTAACACTATCATTTTTTTTCGTCTTAAATATAAAGAAACAACGAATAACATTGTTTTTTAATCACGATATGAAAACGTGATTTTCAGGCATCGTTTCGTGGGGAGTAGGATGCGGTCGACCTGGTTATCCCGGGGTTTACACGCGAGTAACGAGATACCTCAATTGGATCAGAGCTAACATGAACGACACTTGTCTTTGCGCGAGTTAAGAGTGCGCTCGAATTTTGAAAAAAAAAAAAATCTGAAAAATATTATTTATTTTTATTTATTCTTAACACTCATTCGACTCCCAAGGATTTTTTCCCCTCTTTTTTCCTTCTATATGTAAACTAGAGGAAAAAACCTTAAAATTGAAGTAAAAAACGAATAATCTTCAGTTCCACCATTTTTTTTTCATCACATTCGAAAATAATTTCATGTGAATTGTGAATATTTTTTAGTATAATAATAATTATCCCGGGGTTTACACCCGAGTAACGAGATACCTCAATTGGATCAGAGCTAACATGAACGACACTTGTCTTTGCGCGAGTTAAGAGTGCGCTCGAATTTTGAAAAAAAAACAAAAAATCTGAAAAATATTATTTATTTTTATTTATTCTTAACACTCATTCGACTCCCAAGGATTTTTTCCCCTCTTTTTTCCTTCTATATGTAAACTAGAGGAAAAAACCTTAAAATTGAAGTAAAAAACGAATAATCTTCAGTTCCACCATTTTTTTTTCATCACATTCGAAAATAATTTCATGTGAATTGTGAATATTTTTTAGTATAATAATTATTATCCCGGGGTTTACACCCGAGTAACGAGATACCTCAATTGGATCAGAGCTAACGTGAACGACACTTGTCTTTGCGCGAGTTAAGAGTGCGCTCGAATTTTGAAAAAAAAAAAAATCTGAAAAATATTATTTATTTTTATTTATTCTTAACACTCATTCGACTCCCAAGGATTTTTTCCCCTCTTTTTTCCTTCTATATGTAAACTAGAGGAAAAAACCTTAAAATTGAAGTAAAAAACGAATAATCTTCAGTTCCACCATTTTTTTTTCATCACATTCGAAAATAATTTCATGTGAATTGCGAATATTTTTTAGTATAATTATAATTATCCCGGGGTTTACACCCGAGTAACGAGATACCTCAATTGGATCAGAGCTAACATGAACGACACTTGTCTTTGCGCGAGTTAAGAGTGCGCTCGAATTTTGAAAAAAAAACAAAAAATCCGAAAAATATTATTTATTTTTATTTATTCTTAATACTCATTCGACTCCCAAGGATTTTTTCCCCTCTTTTTTCCTTCTATATGTAAACTAGAGGAAAAAACCTTAAAATTGAAGTAAAAAACGAATAATCTTCAGTTCCACCATTTTTTTTTCATCACATTCGGAAATAATTTCATGTGAATTGTGAATATTTTTTAGTATAATAATAATTATCCCGGGGTTTACACCCGAGTAACGAGATACCTCAATTGGATCAGAGCTAACATGAACGACACTTGTCTTTGCGCGAGTTAAGAGTGCGCTCGAATTTTGAAAAAAAACAAAAAATCCGAAAAATATTATTTATTTTTATTTATTCTTAACACTCATTCGACTCCCAAGGATTTTTTGCCCTCTTTTTTCGGTAATCGGATCGATACCATTATTGAAATGTGCGTGTAAATACAAATGGAATGTTGAAAAAAGCCGAAAATCGTCGTATTTTCAACCGAAAGTTCGTTTTGAAGGATCTCAACTGCGTTGATCTCGAGGGAGAGAAAAGTCAGCTACGTTGACGACCTGATAAAGTATTTCAAACACCAATAGCGAATTTGAGTAAAGTGATTATTGAACGATATTATAATTTAATTCCAGATAAGTTTGTAAAAATATAAAATTATAAAAAAAAAAAAAAAAGAGCAGTACCTCGTTATTTCGAGTGATTATTCAATAAGCTGCTTATTTTTCCAACAATTTCCTCCATTTTCACGATCCAACTCGTCATTCGGAGGTGAAACGTGAAAAAACGCCCGAAGCCGAGAAAAATAAAAATCTCGTCCCAACAGAATTTTAGTATTTTCCTTTTTTTTCACCCTCGAATATTTACAAATTCGATGGTCTTCTCCAATCTCGCGTATGTTAATGAAGGATGGTGAACCGGTCTTTGATGCGACGCAAACGGGAAAAATTTAAAAAGCTGAGAAATCCCATGATGCGGCGGATCCTTGACGCCACGCTTTAATCTTTAGTCGAAAAAAAAAAATCTCTCACACACACATGGGCCCACATTCAAACTCGTTTACAGCGTCCTTCGAGAGGATCAAACCTGCATAATGCACTCGACCAGTTTTCTTTTCTTTCCCCACAATCTTTTTCTCTCGTCTCTTTTCTTTTTCAACTTTTGGCCTATCCATTTTTCCTCGCTCTCGTTCGTATCGCGTAGGTGTGTATACCTGACTCGAGATCGTGAAGGGAAAAATAAAGATTACGGGACACACACGCACAGCAATGAAACGGGAGGACGAGCCTGGCCTTACGGTCAGTGACAGCGGCGAAGGCGCAACAGCATCGCCGTGTCCGTGAACGTGAACTCGAACGCAACTCCAACTGGTCAGCATGTGGAATACCAGGTGAGAAAGAGGCGAGAGAGTGAGAGGAGAAAAAAGCCTCAAACACACGTATCATTGACTCGTCCAACTATTTTATCCACATGTATGGGGCGTCCGATGTAAAATCGAACCCAGAAACGAACGCGAGAAAAAAGTGAAACGTCAAAATCTCCGATTATTTCCAAACTTTGACATTTCGAAAAAATCTGCGTTTCCTTCCGTCGTCCGAAAGGATGAAACATTTTTCCGTCGATGTAACGATACTTTTCCCCCTTTTCTTCTCACTCTTTCGTCACGATTATTGTCACTCAAATGTGCAAAAATAATGCAACAATCTTCGATTTTATGATTCGTAATTTTTGCGTTATTTTTCCTGCTATGAAGATTCATCGGCAGACGACTTTCGGGGAGGCTTTTTTTCGTCGATTAATCAGCAAGGGCGAAGAGTAACGCGTGTGGTCCCGTCAACGTGAAATGCACCGTGTATGTGCGTGGATTTCAAAAAAAAAAGAGAGAGAAACTGGGCGACGAGGACCGGGAAGAATAAGTGGGGGAAGGGAGACTTGAAAAGAGAGAACATTATTTATTTATGTGTGTGGATATCGTTGTCTCTTTCTCTCGATACCGCTATGAAGGAACATCAGGTGTGAAAGAGCCAAAGACAAAAGTCGTGAAAGCTTCCCTTCTCGGTTCTTCGCGCCTCTGTTCCGTCACCATTGGTCACTCGCATCGAAGTCTCGAGTCGAAGAAGCCAACACATCGACCGACGTTTACTTCGATCGTAAATTGAAATTTCGAACCATGTGTACCAGCGGCAGTTTCAAAATATTTTCGTGAATTTTTCGTCGAGATTATTTTCATCCTACATCACCCGGACACATACACACGCATACACACACACACACATGTTATAATCGAGCGTATAATCGAAGAAAAAGAAGCGGTATTTCACGCGCTGTTACGAAAATCCTGGGTCGTTCGAGTCGTTGATTTCCTCGGTAAAGAAAAATACTCCAATATGAAGACGCGAGTGATTTTTTTGTGCGCTTTTTTTATAATCGCGGCTGCTCAAAGTGACGACACTCAGGTGAGTATTTGAATCTATTTCGCGCGAGTACAAAAAAAAAGGAAATTCGTTTTGAAACTTTGGCGTGCCCGAAAATACTCCAAAGCGTCGAGAGATTGAGTTTTCAACGCGGAGTATTCCGCAGCATCACGAGAAATTATTTCAACTTTTTTTATTTTCGTATTTCGAGCCAATAATTTCACGATTGGACGGATCTCTGAAACTGTGTTTAGAAATTTAGCCTGATTGTTTGGAATTCGGAGCAGGCCCTTCTTTCGAGGTCGATAACAATTATGGAGGAAAAAAACATTTTGAGGAGTTTTATGTAATAATTGGTAAAAAAACACGTATTTCGTCGGCAAAATTGGATTAATAAAAATATTCATATATTAAAAAATAATAACCTTAAAATTTAAGGAAAAACGAATAAACTTCAGTTTCACCATTTTTTTCATCACATGCGAAAATAATTTCATGTGAATTGTGAATATTTTTGAGTAGAATAATAAATTAAGAAATTATTTCATGTTCTTTTTTTACTCTCCCACTTGTATTTCACGATGAGACAATTTTTCTTTCGATAATGTTTTCAATTTCATTTTTTCGCTTGACATTGAGTCTACACATTATTTTACAGAAGAGAGGTCTAGCCGCGCAAATGGTGAAAAACTTTTTCGGTCTATTCGGCAATAAACCACCAGCGGACACGCTGTCATCCGGGGCTTGCCACTGTAGTGAGTAATTAATTCCAAAAGTACTATTTTTCACGTGTATAAAGTGTCGTATTTTTTTCCCCATGCGCAAACTCGCGATTGTACTTTTAAAGTGAATTTTTTTAAAACTTTACATATTTTTGTTAATTTTATTTCCACTCAAATTCGTTCTTATTTCGTGTTATTTATTGTTACAAAAAAAATTATAGTTGTTACGCGAAGTACTCATAACGAAGTGACCACTTTTTTATCGCTATTTAACTCGAAAGTTTCGCATAATTTCCAAATGATGTCATCTTGTTAAAAATGAAAGGTTGCGGTGTGAGAAACGAGGAAAGCCGTATTGTTGGCGGTCAAACAACTTTAGTAAGCGAATTTCCATGGATGGCGAGACTTTCCTATCTCAACAAATTTTACTGCGGCGGTACATTGATCAACGATCGTTACGTGCTCAGTGCGGCACATTGCGTCAAAGGGTAACAAAATTTAGAGCGTGAATAAGAGAGAATAGGCGAGTGAGGGAAGAAATGAAAAACAGGCCCTGTTTCGACACTCGGCGTCTATTTACGAAATCATTTTGTTTGCGTGTTTTTATTATTTTCGGTATCTGCGGTTTAATATTGAGCAAAAAAAAAAATAAATCAATTCGCGACTTTCAACTTGACAAAAAACAATTTTTTCAAAGTAAATAAATCGAATACCACAAAATTCCAATGTTTCAACGTTTTTCGTACGGCTGTACAGTTTCATACAGAGCCAAATCAAAGCATCGTACGTGAAAACAATAATACATTGATGTCATACGTTCGAAAATAATAATTTAATGGTTTTTTTTTCCTTCTCTCAAAATCGATAAATCTTTGCTCAATGATTTTTGTTGTGATCGAATCGTCTCCTTTTCTCGATGCAGTTAAGGCCGGACGATGGCTCATTTGTCAGTCTGATTTTCAGGTTCATGTGGTTTATGATAAAAGTCACGTTTGGCGAGCACGACAGATGCAACGAGAAAGCGATGCCAGAGTCGAGATTCGTCGTACGCGCGATAACCGGTGACTTTAGTTTTCTCAATTTCGACAACGACATTGCGCTCCTAAGACTCAACGACAGAGTACCGCTGAGTGACGTCATCAGACCCATCTGCTTACCGACGGTTCAAGGTAATTTTACTCAAAACTGACGTTTCGTCCACTTTGATCAAATTTGACGATCGAATGATAAATATTGCCGCAATTTCGAAATTCAACTTGGTTAATATTCAATTTGAGTCAAAACGTTTTCAGCTTCATATTTCTACAAAATTTGCCCTTTAAGACAGTACCACCGCGACAGTCCCGTTCGGAAATCGGTATCCTCGTGACTTTCGACTTTTTGAAACGCGAAAATAGTTCAAAATTCTAGATTTCTAGTACATCTCTCGCAAAAATAACCAACTGGTGCGATATTGTGTTTATTTATATATATTATATATTGTGTTTGTGTGTATATACGTATGTATATGAAATACTGTACACGACGTCATCAGACCCATCTGCTTGCCGACGGTTCAAGGTAATTTTACTCAAAACTGACGTTTCGTCCACTTTGATCAAATTTGACGATCGAATGATAAATTTTGCCGCAATTTCGAAATTCAACTTGGTTAATATTCAATTTGAGTCAAAACGTTTTCAGCTTCATATTTCTACAAAATTTGCCCTTTAAGACAGTACCACCGCGACAGTCCCGTTCGGAAATCGGTATCCTCGTGACTTTCGACTTTTTGAAACGCGAAAATAGTTCAAAATTCTAGATTTCTAGTACATCTCTCGCAAAAATAACCAACTGGTGCGATATTGTGTTTATTTATATATATTATATATTGTGTTTGTGTGTATATACGTATGTATATGAAATACTGTACACGACGTCATCAGACCCATCTGCTTACCGACGGTTCAAGGTAATTTTACTCAAAATCGAAATTCATCTCGGTTAATATTCAATTTGAGTCAAAACGTTTTCAGCTTCATATTTCTACAAAATTCGCCTTTTAAGCCAGTACCACCGCGACAGTCCTGTTCGGAAATCGATATCCTCGTGATTTTCGACTTTTTGAAACCCGAAAATAGTTCAAAATTCTAGATTTCTAGTACATTTCTGGCAAAAATAACCAACTGGTGCGATATTATGTTTATTTATATATATTATATATTGTGTTTGTGTGTATATACGTATGTATATGAAATACTGTACACGACGTCATCAGACCCATCTGCTTACCGACGGTTCAAGGTAATTTTACTCAAAATCGAAATTCATCTCGGTTAATATTCAATTTGAGTCAAAACGTTGTCAGCTTCATATTTCTACAAAGTTTGCCCTTTAAGACAGTAGCACCGCGACAGTTTTGTTCGGAAATCGGTATCCTCGTGACTCTCGACTTTTTGAAACCCGAAAATGGTTCAAAATTCTAGATTTCTAGTACATTTCTGGCAAAAATAACCAACTGGTGCGATATTATGTTTATTTATATATATTATATATTGCATTTGTGTGTAAACACCTATGTACATGAAATACTGTACACGTGAAGTACTGAAACGATCCGAAATCGGAGAAATCGATCGTCGTCGGATGAAATCGTCCGGCATTATGTACGAACGTTGCATAAACGCCTATGACCCGGTTTGGCAATTTCTTATCGTTTGTTGCTCTATGAATTACAGCACAAAAGTCATAAATCGAACAGCACATACGGGTAGTCGAAGGCGTTCGATAATTCGTTTCATATTCATATTCAACGTACGCGCAACGTGGAAAAAACGAGAGAGAAAAACCTGTAGATGCATCGTCAGCCTTTGAAAAAAAAAAAAACAAACACTCAAGACACTCCAATATTTTGTCTGACGGCAATTTTCTCTTCTACCTTATTCATTTTTTCTGTATTTTTTGCACTTTTCTCGACTGTAGCGATTACTTCGAACGAATTTAGATGACGAGGATCACACAGCATGACTAGGTATATTTTATATCGTAAATGGTTGGTACACCAAATATTCATAGTCCCAACAGACTACGATCGTGAAAGATTAAGCAACAAATGCATAAAAAAATTCTGCGTTAAATTGATTCATTGACAGTAAAAAAAAAACGTAAAAAAAGCTGTGTGACTGGCTCTTGAAATTCGATCGGTAAAATTCGAAATGACGTATTTTCCATCACACGTGTAATTCGATCGAATTATTTCGATAATTCTCAACAGTTTTTCATACCTGAATAAGTTTCCTTTTTTTTTGTAACTGATTCGACATTTTTCCAAAGATAAAACAAAAACTTTTGGTGTCTTCTTTTTCGAGCAATGAGATTATAAAATTCGAGCTACCCGAACCTTGTATACCTTTTCTCGAATTGTAAACAATTTGGCGAATACAATCAGTAATATCAACTTTGGAACAAGTTTTTCAAAAATCACTCGTAACATTCAATTTTTCTCACGGGATGAATAGAGCCTATTGGAGTCGTTCGAAAAACGATTACAGTACAATTAATGTCTCTGTAACTTTCGCTTTATCGTACTCTCCTGGGAGTCGTCAGTCGCGCAATTTCTCTTCCGTCAATTGCAATATTCTCCGAGTGCATCCAAAAACCTTTTAAAACCTGCATACGGGTCATGTGATATGCGCCGTTTTTTTCTTTGCCTCGCAGAAAATGCATACGTCGGAACGAAAGCGGTAGCTTCGGGTTGGGGAACGCTTCACGAGGACGGTAAACCTTCCTGCGTACTGCAAGAGGTCGAAGTACCTGTAATGAGCCTCGACGCTTGTCGGAATACGAGCTACAATCCTCGTATGATATCGGATAACATGTTGTGCGCCGGATATCCTGATGGAAAACGAGACTCCTGTCAGGTAAGAATTTTTTTTTTTTTTTTTATTATTCTCAACCACACAATATTTATTAAAGCTGAAACTTTATCGATCATTTATTTCGTTCGGAATCATTTATTTAAACGGTCAATAATAACCGAGACAAATGAGATCGTTGATCGAACGATTCGTAGCTGAGTGTAAAAAGTTTATCGATCGATCGATCGATATTCCGTCCATACCGAATCCGAAGATTGAGGATTAATTGATCGAATCGCGATTAAAAAAATGAAAATAAAAGAATTTGCCACGTTTCGCTCGGAAATATCTTTGTTTCAGGGTGACAGTGGTGGACCTTTGATCGCCGAGCGCAACGACAAAAAGTACGAACAGATCGGTGTCGTGTCTTGGGGAAACGGTTGTGCGAGGCCAGGATATCCAGGTGTCTACACGCGTGTGACGCGTTACCTGGATTGGATCCTCGAGAATACGAAGGACGCCTGTTTCTGCGATAAATAATTGCCTTGTTTATGATATTCCACATTAAAACATTCAGAAATAATCGTATTCATTGTGCCAATTTAATCGTGACACTCGTCTCGTGCGTGAGGATCGACGCGCGCGGTCGTTGATCGATTCTTTTTTCCACTACAATTTTTCACGTCGATGACAATCGATCGGTGTATCTCGATAAATTTAATACTCATTTTAGCACGAATGCCGGCAATATGCTCCGAAAAACAGTGATTCAATTAGCCGGAAATCGATAATTACGTAATTGTTGTTCCTCGATTCGTGTCAAACGAGATTATATCGAAAGGAAATATTATTTATTACGATTTCACACGATTGAACCGTCAAACAACTTTTTATACCCGACAAACCCTATTTTTCCTCATGATTTGTGTATTAAATTGTTTTTGTTGTTATTCAATGTCGTCTATTTTTTATAAATATAGCGGTGCTTAAATATACTGGATAGATTGTAAAAACGTTTAATAATAAAATTGTAGGAAAGAAGCTGCGACGAGGTTCGAATTTTGTCAGCTTTTGCATATCGATAATAAAATTTCAGCGATGCCAACAAAAAAGAATTTGTTGCTGACTTACCTTGAAATTACATCGATAATAATAATATACACTAATTGACATTACTTTTGCGATTATTTTGGAATAATTTCACAAAATGTTTTTCCCAAAATTCCCCACTGGATGTTACATCCTATAAATCATACATTTTGGAGTAATTCACAAAAGTTTTTTATCTCGCATCTTTCACGTTTTCGAAAAAAAGCCTTATGTGAGACAGAAATATGCTAAAATAGACACGTCGTATAATGTTACATTTTTTGAGTAAGCAATAATGAAGGCAACGAAACTTTACAAGGAAACCATCCAACTTTCGTTTCCAATTTATTTCCCGAGCAATTTTTCAGCAAATTCTGACGCGTTCTTCCAGCCTGCTCAAAGTGTGTGTTATTGAAGATTTTGTAAACTACAATTTCAGAATAAAAACACGTACTGAATTATACAGGCATTCTTAAAACATCTGGAAATATAAGGAAACTCTGATAAAGTGTAATTTGAGAAACTTGTATGGTTTTTCGGATTGACGTAGGTCGTCGGATATCATCCTGTCAATATTTGTCGATTAATTATATTATAAGCATCTGGGATAACATAAAACCCCTACTCTAGGGCGGAAGTGGATGACTTTTACGAAAGGGGATCGCGAATGATGCGTTCCCGATGTTTATCGAAGGACTGAACCCATAAAATGGTGAAACTTGCGACGTTCAACCGAGCCTCTGAGACGATATCAAGATACCTGAATAAATTTTTTATTTTTTTATAAAAGAAACAGTGCTATTGATACGCATTTATTGATCCGAGTCTATATTCCATTGAATGATAATTGACCAATTGACCGTACGAAAAGGGTATCGTAAAATAAAAAAATAAAATATTGAATATACACCAATAATATGTTTTTTGTTTTAATTATCGAATTAAATATTGTAAGATATGCCTATAAGATATCAAAAGATTGTCGATTGTTGAATGAAATATCCCACATCCTCATTACATGCCTAACGTGTTGAGGTTCAGAAATGAATTTCTATTCTCTTCAGTTTTTTTTTACTTTTTCGAAAACGAGTTTACAAGCTATTTAAACAGCAAGCATGAACTTGAGAGACTGGAAATCCCTCGTATCAGCTACGTCCGACCTCCGAGTGTGGCAAAGCCCCCAAAAGTCCCTGAAGAACGAACTGATAAGTGGGAGAAAAGACTCGGTTGCTTACAGCAGCCTGCTCGAGTGGAGAGATAATCTTCCATCTCATGATGCAATAATTAAACCCATAAAATACAATTGAAAACAAAACTTCCGAAATTGCTTCTCGTTTCGAGAATTTCCTCATCACAAAGCAGAATTAGAGCTGAAAAAAACAACGACCACGTGTTTTTTTTTCAAACAGGATTTCCCTTTAATTCTGAATATTTAAATACGCAGCGGGAGATTTCTCATCAATAAAAATTGTACCAAATTTCCACATTGAAAAACAATGTCACTAATTAGAAAAGTGCAGTTTTTTTTGTCATGTTCGATGAACATGGCAATTAAAATTATCCAAATTATTTTCAAAACTCATAAAATTCCGCCTCTCCTACGTTTGATCTCTCTCCCTCGTGCTCGTGATCTCGGTGTACCGAAATGATGCTGCAGGCTTCGAGACGAGTTTCATCCTAACGGGACTCTTATTCCAGGGTCATCGACTGAGTACCGTGAGTAGTTTGAAGGATTAAATAAAGGGATATCTATGTATAAACATTAGGGTGGATCCAAAAAAAACCGAACGATTTTTTTTTCGACCTCATATACTCAAAAATGTATGGCTCGGCACCATACTGCCAAACACGAGTCCTTGATATTAACATTGAGAGATCCTTCGTCGAAATTAAAAAAAAAAGTCGTCCATGCCATTGGAATGTGAAATGAAAAATTTCGATGAGGGTCCTTTAGTGTTATGGAAGGAGCTTATATTTGAATCAATTTTTTTTGAGCTGCGGACCTGCCGATTTTTCGGTACAGCGAGAGGAACATCAACATCCTTTTTTCACCCACCCTAATAAATAAATCGTGCATTTATGACGCGTGAATTTATATTTCCCTCGGTACATATTTGTTGCAAAGTTGTTCGGTACAAAAAGGAGTTTGAATGGAAACGTGTATTGAGCCCTCCGATGCAAGAGCATGTTGCATTGGGATGCGGGTTACGATAATCCCGCTATTCGCGAATACAAACTGCAGCGAAGAAACCTCCGCAGCAGTCGTTCGCGCGAGTAACATCGGACAGTACGAGAGTGCTGTTTGGAGTGATTGTAATTATGTATCTTCAGCAATACGTCAAATATTTAATATGCATCGTATTCGTTTGCACTCCACTGTTGGAGCAGGAGAATTTTTTAGTTCGAGCTGAGGTACGAGAACGCAATTGAGCACTTATCCCCGCCGGAAATGGGAAAAAAAAACAATAATTTTGATCTGCGACTTTCGCGTCAGTATGACAGCTTTTACAAAGTTTATTTATAACAGGATGTTCAAAGTGTCGAGGTTGAAAAAAATTATTTTCATTATTATAAAATTCACACTGTCACGATTAATTGTAATTTTTTATCGAAATATATGTGTTGGATGTTGGGAAATCGCAAATTGAAAATGTTAGCTTGTTTATGAAAAATATTCTTATTTTCCTAAGGAACATCCCGCTGACAGAATATCACGAGGTGTGTGGGACTTGATTTTTGGCAGATTCCGGACGTGCGGTGGTTGTGGTAAGCATTTTCATTCTCTGTATTAAAGCAAAATTTACAAAATTTACAAAAAAAAAACGAATGCGCAAACGTTGACAAATATTCATCAATTTTTCCGACCAAAATACCGTATGTTTTTTCGCACGATTCTCATCAATCCTCCAATAAAAGAGGGAAAACAAATTGTAAAAATTTTCCGATGGAAATGAATTGCAGAGAATAATCAGTAACGCATTTTCGTGACGCCCTTTCGATCCAAAATTCCTATATTTCTCAGAGGACCAAAAATACTGCGTCAAAATTGCAGAGAAAATCTTTTTTCGAACGACTCTGTCAAAATCCGAATTTTCCGAAATAAGTGCGAAATTTCATGCAACCCCGTTTCGGCCATTATTATTTTATCGAAACGGAATAAATCTCCCCTGGTTTGAAACTTTCAGTTTGCGGAAAATCGAATCGAAGCTACGCTCGTTTAATCGGCGGTGAATACACGGAGAGCCACGAGTTTCCTTGGCTCGCGAACGTTCATGTTAAATCACAAACGCTCGTGAACGGAATTTTAATAAACGATCGTTACGTAATAACAGCCGCGAGTCAATTAATTGGGTAAGAATGAAAAATTGATTAATCTCTCAATGGAAACGTGATTTTCAAATTAGCATAGTCGCGATTCGAAAAATCGTTTGGTTTATACGCACAAACATGCAAATGCAAGTACAGCAATTTTATCGACATTTTTTGTTCAGTGCAACCGCACCGGAAATCAAGGTATCACTCGGTGAATACGACCGTTGCAATCTCGATGTATCATCGCTGAATACGAGCGTCGAGACGATAATAATGTACCCAGAATTCAACGCGGAGTCTCACGCCCACGATCTCGCTTTGATACGTCTGAGTCGTCCGGTGAAATTTGAGAAGAGAATATCACCGGTGTGCCTGCCTAATCCGGGCTCGACTTATCTCGGACAAGTGGGTACGGTGCTTGGATGGACCCAGAGCAAGACGGAGGATGACACGGACGCGAGAACGTGTCGTCCTCGGAAATTGGGGCTACCCATATTGGGCCAAAAAGAGTGTATCAAATCGGGCATCGATCCGAAGAGTTACCACGAGGATTCTGGCTGCATCGGAATCGTCGGGGCTTATTCGATCGTTTGCAACGTACGCGATTATTTTCCGCATTTCCATCGTTGCGATTAATTGTCAAATTAATTTTAATGAATTTTTTTTCATTTTTTTTTTCAATAAAACTGCAGAACGACGTCGGCTCAGCCGTGCTCTACCGCTCGTACACCGGAATCTACGATCTCATAGGTAATTTCCTCCATCAATCGACGGATTTATTCGAGAATTCTTTCGAATTTTTATTACTCCGCTTACGACCTCCGTTCCAACAGGTATACACTCTGACATAAATGTTTGCGATGACACGCCGAGGACGGCCATTTTTACGAGAGTCGGACCGCACCTGGATTGGATATTGCAAAACACCAACGATGCTTGTTACTGCACTAAATAATTAGAGCGCTGTGCTTATTTACGTCGAGAAGAAATTTACGAGGGAAAGAAATTTCTGTCTACGTATAATTCGATGTAACCTTTTTCCCCACTGTAATGCTTTTTTTTTAATTAACGCCAACTCGGTACCGCGACATGACTTTTTTCATCCTGACTCGGTCAAGATGAGCACCTTGATCGCCCCGCAGTGGGCATTCGATTGTCAGTCACGCGAGGCCACTTGCTGCTAATTGATATTCGATGTTTAATGAAAAAAAAATGGTACTGTCCTTGTTATCAAAAAATAATTCGAGGAGAAATAATTCTTCCAATTTTAATCAATTATTTACTCATTTGGGGATAGATTTTGTAATAGACTTTTTATAGCCAATTGCAGGGTCAAAGTTGTTCCTTTTCGATTGCTTTGAACCACTTTATCCTGACACGCAAACGATATTCAACCCTGAAGCTCCTCAGATTTCTTTCCCGCACGCGTTTCTCTTCCCAATTACTTTTGATTCGTACGAGAGTAAGTGATCAGAAAAAAACTCGTTTTATCGAAATAAGTCGGCGATTTACCGTTCGATTATTCCAATCAGTCTGACGCTCCCTTTAATTCACCGGCATCTTTGATTTAATGGTATTTAATTAATTTTGACAGATCAAATTACGTAAAAAATTGAGGTGCTGCAGCGCTCAAGTTTGTCTATAAAATAAATTGGGAAATAGAGTTAAAAAAATTCTTTCGATCGAGGGTTAAATTTCAATCGCAGAGTTGATAAACTATTCGATGTTACGGTGCGTTATATGATAAATGCAAGAAATGCGTCGTTTGCAAAAATCTAAACGTAGAATCATCGAACAATAATGATCAACGGCGAATCAAATCACATTGTTGACGTGCTACGTGCTCGACGCGAGAGGAAAAAAAAATAAACGACATCGGAGGAGGAGAGACGATCGAGGCGGTTCGTTCGATCGATCGATATATCCTCGAGTGTTTCGATGCTACAGACTCCAGTGCGTGATTTGCTAGACCGGAAGAGTGCCGAAAAAAAAATTCGCTCGTAGAGGCCGAGAGAAAAAGCGTGAAACGATGATGCGGACGAGCTTCGCGATAGTGGCTGTCGGAGCTTTTCTGATCATAGACGTTCGTTGAGAGTAATTGAATGATAATTAAATGGGATTTAAATCGCCAACACTCTTTTTTCCTCTCTATTTTCCGACTATCGAGACCATAACGTGTTTTCTCGTTGCGCTATTTCGTACGTTGTTTTTTTTCAGTCGTCCAGCGCGGTTAAATTTTATACCCAACCGGAAATAAATGAAAAATGCGGTAATTCCTCAAGACTATCCGACGTTTAAGGGGGTGTGAGCATCGGGCCTGGTCAAAAGACGGTCCATTTTTTTTCTCAGCGAACTAAAGCAGAGTGCGATCTTTTTGGGCGTAAAAATAACCACAGTGTGAAGAATGATGATTTTACAGAATGATTTAATTCGAATATCACGAGAGGAGATAAAGCCCACGTAGGAAAAAAAATGGTCGATTCGATCGTTGATTATTTCTTCGCGTGTCATGTCGAGAAACGAGATTTTTGTCTCACGACGAGGCTCGCGCTCAGACTACCTTAAAATCATTTTATCATCCCTCCATTCGTCCATTTTTTTTTTGTTTTGTCTTTCCTTTGCTTTTCGTGTCAGAATGCGGTGTATCGAACGAGGGAGTGTCAAACAGAATCGTCGGTGGTGTGATTGGTGCACCCCATATTTTTCCGTGGCTAGTGGCGATTTATTTCAAAGATGCTTTACACTGCGGCGGAGCTCTCATTAATGATCGATATATTCTCACCGCAGGCCATTGCGTGAAGTGGTAGGTTCGTTTGTCTCGTCTTTAACGCGATTGCAATCCAGGAATTAACCGGTATCGTCAGGATAAATCAAAAGGAAAATAAATATCCCCTTATCTCATACAATTACCGATTTTTTTTTCCTCTACGAATCATCCCATAATCGATATCGATCTTTTGTCAGAGATGTTAACAAATTTCGCGAAATTTCCCGTCAATTTCCCATTCTGAGGTAATTACGTGAATTCTTTTGCTTTTTCATCTCGCACCGTGAAAAATTATCTCGCGCGAAAATTCGATCGACTCGATGTTTTATTGATTTTATTCAGCGTTTATTTTCATGATATTTTTAATCTTATTTTTGGTTATTTGTCGCTCGTTCGACGCGAATCAGGACCAACTGGAAATACATCACAATCGGGCTTGGTATCCACGACATAGAGGATGAAAATGACGGCTACGTCGTGCCGATTGATCACGTTATTATCAATCGAAAGTTCCAAAGCGACGACATTCACGATACGAATGACATTGCTCTGCTGAGATTGAAATATCCAGTCAAGTACAGCGACACCGTGAGACCAATTTGCCTACCGGTTAAGGGCTCCGATTACGCCAATTACGCGGTTACGATCGCAGGTTGGGGTCGCGTCACGACGGACGGTGTAACTTCTAGATATTTACGCATGGCTCAAGTCAAGGTCATGCCTTGGTCGGCTTGCAGCAACACCACTTTTAGACGTCATCTTACGGAATCGATGATCTGCGCTTACGCCGATAAAACCGACGCTTGTCAGGTATTTGTCAAAGTGCAGAAGTACAGTGCAGAAAAAAGTAAAAGTTCGTACAAAAAGTACGAGCAAATGAGAGAGCACAGTTTGGAAAATATTTGGCTCGATGTAACTCGAGAATTACAAGTTATTTACGAAATTTCGGTGATTTTTCCAAATTTCTCCAAAGAATTCTCAAGACTGTGGGAAAATTCGAAAAAAAATCGTTTTTTTTACGAATTTGTCAACAACTCGTACGTTTATATCATCAGCAAGTTCGCATTTTTGTTGACGTCAGTTTTCGTAAAAAATCAACTGCAGTAACGTCAGCTTTCACTAGTTTTACCTGCCAGAGTCTTTCACCTTTCTCTTTTACTCAGGGTGACAGCGGAGGACCGTTGCTGTACCGAAGGGAAAATGGAATTTGGGAAACGATCGGTAAGACGATTTCAGACCTTTTTACACGCGACGAAAAATCCATTTTGGATCCCATTTTTTTTGCGCTCAATGCGAATCGTATCTCAATAATGAAAGAAAAAAAACGTTCAGTACTCATCGACCAAAAAAAAAACGAAAAATGTCACCCCCCGGAAAAAGCCAAAAATATCCGGGCAGAAATTTGTTCTCGAAAAAGAATCTCTTCCGAGGGAAAATCTGACGTTTTCGTTGAAGGAGAAAATTTGATTTTCTCTTTTTCGTTTATTTTCAATCACCCTGATCGATCTATTAACGACAGGCATCGTTTCGTGGGGCATCGGCTGTGCCGAGCCAAACGTCCCGGGAGTTTACGTCAAAAATACCGATTATCTCAATTGGATAAAGGCGAACACGCAGGACGCAATTTACTGCAAAGACAATGGAATCGATCGGGAAATGGAGTCGTAGAAAAATTGATTTTTGATGTCGAAAAAGAATAAACGTTTGTGCGAATAAAAAATTTAAAAAACAAGAAAAACGAGGGATTCAAAGGGAATTGGAGGAAAAATATTTCATTCGTTTCAGCATCGACTTTGGCACTCTCGTCTCCTTTCAAATTGGAAATTCGCTACGAGCATGTATGTACTTTGTTTTTTCTCTCCCAAGTGTCGAAATAATCAAAGAAAATCGTGGAATTCGTCGACAACGCGGTATCGAAATATTTCTGAAATTTCCATTCCGAAAAATTGTTCCATTCCGAATTTTTCATTTCCACGGTAAATGTACTCGTGAAAGTTTCCCAACGCGAGAAAATCACGATTGAATACAAAATTCGAATATCGCAACGTAAATCATTTGTATACTTTAGTTTTATCGAAATAAATCGTGTAAAAATTCAAAAGTCGCTTTATTCGTGGAATCTTCATTTCGTGTTTGACGAATAAAATAAAAAAAAACCTTTGGATCATTTGTGTACTTTAGTTTGATCGAAATAAATCGTGTAAAAATTCAAAAGTCGCTTCATTCGTGGAATATTTATTTCGTGTTTGACTAAACTTCAAAAAAACCTTTGGATTATTTGTATACTTTAGTTTTATCGAAATAAATCGTGCAAAAATTCAAAAGCCGCTTTATTCGTGGAATATTTATTTCGTGTTTGACGACTAAACTTCAAAAAAACCTTTGGATCATTTGTATACTTTAGTTTTATCGAAATAAATCGTGCAAAAATTCAAAAATCGCTTTATTCGTCGAATATTTATTTCGTGTTTGACGACTAAACTTCAAAAAAACCTTTGGATCATTTGTATACTTTAGTTTTATCGAAATAAATCGTGCAAAAATTCAAAAGCCGCTTCATTCGTGGAATATTTATTTCGTGTTTGACTAAACTTCAAAAAAACCTTTGGATTATTTGTATACTTTAGTTTTATCGAAATAAATCGTGTAAAAATTCAAAAGTCGCTTTATTCGTGGAATATTTATTTCGTGTTTGACGACTAAAATTCAAAAAAACCTTTGGATCATTTGTATACTTCAGTTTTATCGAAATAAATCGTGCAAAAATTCAAAAGTCGCTTCATTCGTGGAATATTTATTTCGTGTTTGACTAAACTTCAAAAAAACCTTTGGATTATTTGTATACTTTAGTTTTATCGAAATAAATCGTGTAAAAATTCAAAAGTCGCTTTATTCGTGGAATATTTATTTCGTGTTTGACGACTAAAATTCAAAAAAACCTTTGGATCATTTGTATACTTTAGTTTTATCGAAATAAATCGTGTAAAAATTGAAAAGTCGCTTCATTCGTGGAATATTTATTTCGTGTTTGACTAAACTTCAAAAAAACCTTTGGATCATTTGTATACTTTAGTTTTATCGAAATAAATCGTGTAAAAATTCAAAAGTCGCTTTATTCGTGGAATATTTATTTAGTGTTTGACGACTAAACTTGAAAAAAACCTTTGGAGATTCTCGTGTGCGTTGTTGCAGGAACGAAAAGCGAGAAAACCGGCAACCGACGTCGGTTTTGGCAAAAACCAAATCGCCGAATTATTTTTTCCACAATTTTGAGGAATAATAAATAACCGACTCGCGAAACGACGTTCAAAATGTTATTCTCTTCTTCAATTCGCCGAGTCACCGCTGGAAATTTTACAGCGCACGATCGTAATCGTTCGCGTTGCGATATCGTCATCGTCGTATTTTATTTCCGCGACAGTTTCGATTACTTTTCGTTCGAACGTCGAGGCACGCCACGTCGCGGTGTCGAAATGGAAGAAACGGCAAAGAAAAAAAAAAGGAAAGCGACAACGAAATGCACGAGAAAAGGCGAGAAACAGAAAGGGAGAGAGAGAGAGAGAGAGAGAGAGAGAAGAAAAAAAAGCGCGATAAGAAATTCGCAAGCGCGATTAATCGATTAAAGAGCGTAAAATGGCCATTGACTGGTTTTTGAGTGACCGAACGATGCGTGAAATAATCAATTCGATGCGATAATCTCAAACGAACGTCGGCCAAAGTTTCCGTACGCGGAATATCAGCGAGAATTTCTCGTCCGCAAAGTTTTCGATCGTACTTTGTCGGCCGGTCGGCTGATGCCGCGAGGATCCATAAATTGATTAATCGATGAAAAATCGAGAGAAAAAAAAACGAGTCGAACGAAAAGATGCGATAAAAAAGAAATTAACATCCCGTTAGCATTTATTGGCGTGAAAAATCCTGAATTGATTTACAGATTCAACGTGTGATATACAATTGATCTACCGGTAGTCATTTATTATTATTATTATTATTATTATTCTTAAAGTTATCAAATATCATATATTAAATAATATATATCTATAGTGTTATGTACCATGCAACAGCGATATTTCATTTTTACAATAACGGACTTGCTCGTGAAAAATAGCCATTGCATTTATTAACCGACTGGAAAATCGGATCGATCGATCGATCGATCGATCTCTGGCGAAATAGGAAAGAATGACGATGATCGTCATTCTCCTCTATTTCTTTGAAATTTTGTACGAAAGCAATGTTTTTTTTTGTTTTTCTTAATGATATCAATATCGTAAAATATGCGGAAGGTTAGCTTTTGAACTTTGAAAAAACTCGCGTGACCTTCGTGCGGAGAATGCTCGGTATTTAATTTTCTTTTTTTTTTTATTTACAACCGATCGAATCGATCGAGTTACACGGTGCAACGACGATGTTTGCTTCCTCGCGGTATCATGATCGCGGAAAGTTCCGGAAACGGCGCGCGTTAGCCTTATCGTCGTACGAAAGGAAAAACGAGAAAAAAAAATGAAAAACGGACGTTGAGGAACATCGACGGTGCTCTTTGCTCACTAATTTTGCCAGACCGTGATTTTTCATTGTTCGATTGAAATGTCATGATCCAATACTGCGTGTGCTCGAATAAACGAGGAAATGAGAAGAAAAAGAAAGAGAGAGAGATACCTCCGCGTTGCCAGAGTCCTGTTATGCGAAAAAGGCGAAGAATGGAGTGAATTTGTAACACTGATGATCGTTGTGCCATTTTGCGTGTCGACCGTCGGTGGCATCAATAGATAACGTGAGTGACGTTCGAGTTGCATTGTGACGTGACAGCTTCCTCCAAGGTGCAATCGAGCTTGCGATAATTGGCGGTGCTCGGTCTTCTCCTGCCTCGACCGCCTCGAGATCTTCGACCTTCGAGGACCATCGCGAATATCTGCGTGAAAAGTCGATAACGTTTTAGACGGACGGACGGATTTTTTTGTTCCCATTTTGCGAACGTTTTTCAGCATTTCTTTCTGTTTTTAGCTTTTCGATTTCGCTGGAAGGGAAAGGTCAGTGCTGATTCATCGTTTTCGTACAAATAAAAAGTATGAAGCTTACTTTCTGCTTATTGTGATAGCCGACGTAGCCGGCTATGCAAATAACTCCGATGACTGTGAAATAACCGAAGAAATGCGAATCGTCGTCGTTCGACATCCCCGGAAGTCGTGGTACATAGCCAAGTTTGTCCGGAGTCTCCGCGCGATTGTCGTTCGCGTCGTCGCTCGGCGCGGGCATTATCGGTAGGTCTACGAAAGTTTCACCGTGTTTTACATATCGAAGAATAAATCAATGGAAATATTTCGAAATCGTATGAATCACAGAAATGATTAGTTTTCCGCCTGGAATAATCGAGTATTGAGGCCGAAGATCAACGTGCGATCGCATCTCACCTAGCTCATTGGCATCGTTCGAAGGATCAGCGCCACCTGGAATAAAATCGAATTATTATTATTACATCGTTGTCAGCACTGCTTTCACGTACCTCTACGGATCGATTTCCAATTTGTTGAAACTACCGTCATAATTATTCACCTGTGAGCTGATCGTTGTCTTCTGTGCGTTCTGAGATATCGTCCGCATTCTGGATGTCGCGATCATTGTCGAGAGGAGGAATTTGCTCAGTGTCTTCGTGGGACTTGTCGCGAGTCACGGAAGCTCCGTCATCGCTGGTCAAAGGCGAATCAATGCGACCAGTTTTTGGCAAATCCGAACTTTTACCAGCTTTCTTATCGGATGAATTCTTCGAAGTTTCAATCTGTGCTTTGTTCGATTCCTTGATTTTTTCATCGTTCTCCATCGGCGGCTGCGGCCCGACGGCTTGATCCGCAGCTTCTTTTTGAGGCTGTGGAACGGAATTTATTGCCTTCGGAGCGAGATCCTTACGCGCGGATGGCGATTGATTCACGGCTGCTACGATACTCGAGCTTTTATTTGGCGCTTCGGCACTTTTATCGGATTTCTCTACTGTTTTCCCTGGCGTCTCTGCCGAGACTTTATCTTTAGGCTGCTCGGCGGCTTTTTCTTTGGACACAATTTGCGTTACTTTTTTCGAGCTCCCTTCCGGACTTTTTAACACGGACGAATCAGGAGCTGAGGCATTATTCTTGGAAAGCTCATCGATCGAAGCCAAAACTGCGCAAAGCGGCTTCAGTTCCATATTCGGTCCTTCCATATTCGTGCACATTTTTATGCAACCGGCTAACGTTTTCAAAGCTTCGTCCAGTTGCGTTATGAATGTTTCCGTCTTTCTGTACTTTGGCACGCTGGGTACTCTTTTCCAATTGTTGCAAAGCGTCATTACGGCATTGCCATCTTTGGGATCTTTCGGAAGGTATCTTTTGACTCCGCGATCGAAGGTTGTCGCATTGTCCGGCAGGGATTTCACTGCAGAGGTGCTGCTGAGAAAGCAGATTCGCGAAATTTTGTCGTAGAGTCCGAGACACAAAAATTGATCGATATTTCCGTCGACCAACGGCACACTTGTGGCAGGAAAATTGACTTTTCCGCAATCCTTGGTGAAACTGGATTCGACAAAAACATTGCGCGTAGCGCAAATGTCTTTGTCATTCTTGATGCTATCGGAGATAGATTGTTCCGCTGGTAACGCGTTGATTTTACAAATTGATAAGAATAGACACGAAACGATTGCGAAAACGGCGATTGACTTTCCGCTCATTTTTTCGCGTGCGTATCGCGATTGTCGTATTTGGCGATTCTAACCTCTTTTGTATTGATTTTTTAATTCTTCTTTCTTTCGAATAACGTAATTTGAAATCATGTACCTTATTTCTCACTCTCTCTTCGTCGGTGTTTCTCGTTATCGAGGTGTTGAGAATAATTCATCCGGTACTCGCCATCGTTATTCCGATAGAGGTTATGGACGACAAGCAGACGCAAAAACTGCACCAATTAAATTTGCACGCTTGGCAATACTTTTTGAACTATCCAATGTGAAGAAAAGTCGAAAAAACTCTTGTACAAATAGCGCACGTTCATAAAAATTGCAAAGATTATTTTGTTTATGTTATTAAATGCAAATCAACGGCAATTTTATACGAAGTTTCGTCCAAATTTTCGATTCATAAACACACGATAGAAACACTCGCGTGAAAAGTCTTCCGAGGGTTCGTTGAGAAACAGAAAAACCAGCTATTTTTGTTAAACGCCACACGACAAACAATGTTTTTGCATTCGTGGCCTTGCGTCGGCAGATTGGGTTGTGAACTGCATTCGTGAAAATAAGATACTTGCACCGCCATCTTACCGCGGATTATGAAAGCGAAACAAGCTGTGAGGGAACGTCTAGAGATGGCGCTAATAGACACTTTCGTTCGACTTATTTTGCTGTACCATGTAGAAATTTGCCGCGACTACTTCCGAAATTTTCATTATTCATTGCTTTAAGATATCTATATTAAAGAAATTATTGGTATAATTGAACCATAAATTGAAGCAAAATTTTTGCTAATTGATCACTATTTGCATCTGACATTCATTCGACCAGTGTTCCTGGACGCGGAATTTCATTTGCGTGCTTTATAAAAAAAGCAACAGAATGTGAATCAATAATCGATAAAAGAAAAAACGTCGCTCTGCGACGTCAAGTAATCTCCGACAAGTTTACTGGTGCAAGTCATTTTTTCCACTTTTATTGCCAAGCGAATTGTTGATCGATTAATTATTTGCTCGATTACATATCGTATCTTAATAATGTACTGTTTGCCAAAGAAGATACAAAAAAGATATCGAGATTCTCAGATTTATGTTTAAATCTTTTTTCGCTGATGATCAATTATCATGCAATAGAGAAAAACACGGAAAAATGTTGCAATTAGTAATAGATTTACTACCGCACTCCCGTTTATTTCGGTGAAAAATTGTTATCTCAAATTCGATCGATATACGCGAATCTCTTAGTATTTATGATGCTGAGAATAAAAATTCCTTATAAACTAGATGAAAAAAAAGATAGTTAAAGCTAAAAAAATCCCAAGTTGTGGATAATTGAAGTTCTCCTCTTAAAGATTATCGCAAGACAACTCTTCGAGTATCCCGGTAGATTTTTTGCCCAGCCATTAAACTTGTGTAACTCGATGCAAAATGCAGAATGCAGAATACACAATGAATCCCCTAACTTTTCTAAACTCTTGTGAAACTTTTCGTACAAAAATCGATGAATAATGTATGATTTCTTACGCATCCTTTCAAAATTTAAAGGGAAACTTTGAAAATATTTTCATGACGTTTACCGCATTATTATTATGAAAAAGTTTCCTGTCCGTCGATACTTTGTTTATTTTTTTCAAATTTTGACCATATTACAAAAAGCGAAAATTTCCATTGGAAAAATTGACGAATTTTACGAATTATGGCTTTTATTTCTTTAAACAAAAATATTCCAAGTTACCAGAAGGATAGCAAGGCCTTAAGATTAATATATACCGACGATACACCCGCGCTGCCGCAATTTTGTCGAGGGTGGATTGAGCTGTTCGGGGGTGTGGTCTGACTCGTTCGAGATTAATCCACTGACAGCCAATCATAAACGAGACTACCCCACCAACGTGCCCTCTGTAAATCCCGCTAAAATTTTCCACCCCTTGTATCCCTCTCCCGCACCCCCTCGCCGGACTAATTGCCCTGACTTTAATATCGCATGTGCGGAATGAAAGGAATCGCGTCCGTCGCCTTCTCCGCTATAAACGTACGAAGAAAGATAGAAAGGCGAAGAGAAAGAGACACCGCGTCCATGTACATTCTGATAAAAGGGTTGGTGAAGAGATACCGGATGTACAATAAAGAAAGGGCCATGCCGTTACACTCAAGACACCTTAAGATTACAGATTGCGTCGCGACAGTCGCAGTAAAAAGTCATCTCACCAGCTAGTATGCTCGAAAACGTGCTGTACAACTCGAAGAATATTTGAAAAAAAAATTGGCCCTAATATATTACGTCCTTTATTATATTATATCGTTTATAATTCCGAGCTGACGGAAAAAAATATAAAAATACATATTTATTTATTAAAATTGTTGCATTTCTTCATATTTAATAGAAACAAAAGCAGCAGAGCTGAAGCAGTATTATGAGATGATTTTAACAAGAATTGTTGTTAAAAAAGTGCGAAAGGCAGATTTTTCAGAGCGGAAGAAATTGCGCGCGCTGCTGAATAAAATGCTTCTCGAAAATTTCGAGTGATAAATTTGACTGTAGTAATAAGGGTGACTGTGCGAGGTATTTGATACAAAAAAGCCCCGCGTTTCCGCCCTATCCATTCAGGGGTCCAATACAAATTCTTTCGGTCAGTATAGGCACCCTCGTCTTCTACTAGTTCGCGATCTCTCGGCTCTATTTGATTTAAGGATAAATCCAACCTCCGTCATTTGTCAAATTTCGCTTCGAAAAATTGTACGAGAAACCAGCCAACAGCATCAATTTTACGACGAAAAAAAGTGCATTATGAATTTCGATTTTCATCTAGTTGGACGATATTGATTGTTATTATTTTTATTTCGAACCTCCAACAACTTTTCCAAAATTTTCATATTTTTATTATCATCCTTATACTTTGTTATCGTTATTATACGGATAATGCTTGTATTCGTTCGCGAAGATGGCAGATCCTTCGTTATTCATATCCCCAGCCCATTTTACCCCTCTCCGAACAGGGTTTCACCTATACGTAAAGTAAATTTTCAATTTATAGCTCAATCTCGACTTTATAATGACGGTGGGTTAGCGAGTTTTCCCAAGTTTCCGGCCGTGGAAAATTCGTACGGATATTTATGGCATCCGCATTATACACATATGCGCACGAGTCTTCCTGTGTAATATTGACGAAAAAGAATAGTAAATTACTCGCGCTCCATCGCCGCGTTAGATAAAAAGTTAAATAATTGTGTGGAACAACGATAATGTCGATTTTGTTCAAAGTTAAAAACACACAACGCACAGAAATCCATGCATTTATGAATATTATTTTTCTATGCTGTAAAACGCTATATTCACGGGTAATTATGCCCTTGTATTCCATTCTACATCAAGAGGGTGCTGTTTTCAAGCTCCTTAGAGGTTTTCGCGCGATGCAGTAAAATTCCCACATGCCACGCGGTGGCTCATCGTGCCTTCGCCTCTAATGAGCGTTATCGCGTTTCATGGGCGTTGATGTTCAACGTCGGAGTTTCGTTCATCAACAGGCGGTGATGAAATTTCAGTTTTGCGGAATATTGAGCTGATTCGCGAGAAAATTCAGAGTCAAGCTTCTGTAGACGGTAAATCATTTTCCAAAGTGTCGGGAAATCGATAATCATTGAAAAGTTTCTCAATTTTCCGAACATGCAAATTGGAAGAATTACAAAGCTGAGAATTCGTTATTTTTTCAAAAGGAAAAATAAATAAAACGTGCCGTATTGTATGTGGTCTATATGTGTGTTTTAATAAATAAATGCAGCCTCAATTGTTCATATTACAACGAGACAAACAAGCGACACTTTAGAACATTAATTTGAGAATTTATTTATTTAATCGACTTTATAAAATTGTAACGATGCGTTTGTCGAACTTTCCTGAATAAAAAATGTAATGCAATGAGCCCATTTCAATTTCTCGAGCGGCTAAATAGCGTCGGTATAAGCTTAGAACAAGTATGCCGTGGTGGCAAATAAGCTCATCATCATTAGAGACGAGCGGTTGGCGTATATACGAAGAACGAACTGCTTGCATACACCTAATTACCGCTCTGAACGTCTCAGACGTGCGCAGAGAGATGACACAAGCTGCAGAGTGAAAGACCACCGGAGAGGTCGAGAGGTCGGGGTTAAATCGAGCAAGGGAGGGAAGCTGGGAAGCGCAAGGTCTTGGATCAATTACAAGGGATTCAGGCTCACTTTTCTGAGAATCTGAGAAAGCAAAACGATCGAGGGGACGTCCGTAAGGGTAGAAGAGGAGGCGCGTGGGACTACCACAGAGACCATTTTTATATATGTATATTTTCTCACGAATACATAAATATTCGATAACATGTGTATATACGTAATGTATACATGTAATGTATATAAGGTAAAGAGATCACAAGCCACTTGCTTGTCCCACAATTGCGCATTATACGTGTGTACGAAGAAGCAGAAGTTTCGCGAAAGCTCGTTCGAGGCTAGTTCAGTGACGCTACCGCCTGAAAAGGGAGGGGGAAGCGCTGCGGTGCGCCTCGAAAAAAAGGAGAAATGGATTCGGTAACTTTGTAGTGGGGATTAATACGTTTGCATAAAAAGCTCTTGTATCTCGCATTATTAAAAAAAAAACGTCGAGAAAATACACAAGTTTTATTGAATCTCTTCACTTGAGAATTTTAATAACAGAGGCAAGAACGACGATTTCCCAAAAAAAAAATTCTAAATTGTTCACGCTTTGTTTTCCATACGTTCCATATAATAATCCATTGCTCAACGCTTTCGCCGACGTTTCTCAATGATTTTTTTCACAATCCAATACGAAAATGCGATCGATAGATTTTTCGCCAAATTTAATTTACAAACTTCGGTGCGTTTTGCGGAGAATCAAAGTACGAACTTTGGGTTTTCAATCGACTTTTTGAATTCGCGTTTGACTTTGCCATTCTCTAAATACGAAATCTATCTTCTCCGGAACGGTATGAATGATCAGGATGAAATTCAATGAGCCAGTGCAGAATTGTAGCTCAAACTGACGAATCTCGTTGTATTTAAGGTATCCCGACGGTTTTGAGGGAAACAGAAATCACGTTTAGCGAGCGACTTCATTAGAGCGACGAATCGATATGCTTGAGAAAAAAATGGAGGATTCAGATAAAAACAAGTGTTTAGAGTGATCACAGGTCAAAATGGCGTATTGAACGTCATTAAAATCGTCAAATGGCACGGGAGGCACGTATGGCGGTTGAACGTGAGCGAATAAACATTTACATGATTATCCTGCGACAGGACGGGACGCGAGTTGGGAAAAAAGTAACGGACTACCCGCAAATAAGCCCCGATAGAGTGATAGTGGGGTGGATTGAAAGCATGGGCGTGTCTCTCGCCTTCGGGTTAGATGGCGGAGCCGTCCAATCGCTGATCCTTCGTCCAGATTGGCAAAACACATTTTCCCTGGCTGGAGCTCCGCGGATTTTCTTCGAAATCCATGAGAAACGAACGAACGAACGAGAACAGCTGGCTCGTTCGCGAACGTATCGAGAAAAAAGGGCCAAAAAAAAATAAACAAATTTTTCGGTCTCAAGAGGGGCGAGGGGTGGCAGGGCGAAGAAGGAAAACGCGAAAACTGTGCAAAAGGGGTTGGCTATCGTGCGGTCCACTCGGGGGTTGCTGAAATAAACGCGAGCATTGTGGGTGTACTGATTGAGGGGGGAAACAACGTGTAAATAGCACAGCATCACACACAGGATCATTAGATGGATACCTTTAGTGACGAGCAGTGATAGCGGTTATATTCTTCAGTTTTTTCCCGAGCCACAACGTGACCTCATGAGCCGACGATACTCTCGTGCACCAAAACTTCCGTGAAGACGATTCAAAGCAGTTTTCCATCGATCCTCGTGAAGTTTTAATCGTTTTGATGAAAAAAATAATAGTGCGACTTGTGACGAGAAGAAACAATGATGAATAAACGACCGACGGACTCTGCGGGCGAATAGAAGAATGTGTTTAGCATCGGGACATTGCAGTTTGTTACGGATCGCTCCATCGTCGGAGTAAGACCTCGCTGGTTGGAACACTTCCGGAGAACGCGACCGACGCGATGGAGACGATCATGCAATCGAGTCAGGAACATCAGGCGATGACGGAAGATTCCTCGGACCGAAGTGACGAGAGCAGCATAATGTCGCAGGAGTATCAGACCAGAGGTTTCGAAGATTACGAGATAGTCAGGAGACTCAAAGGTTCCGTCGGGGAACTTTGCTCAGCGAGGAACGACTCGCACGCGAGATCCAAGACAGACTTTCGTCGGTCGGTCGAGGGCAGCTTGGACTCGAACGAGCAGCACCAAAAAGTCCTGTCGCCATTGGAGGGTATTCACAGTCGTGACTTGTCCTTGAACCTCGGTAAATCGAAGAAATACGATTACTCGAGCGTGCAACTGGGCAACGTTATGAATTACCAGATGGAGAGAATCAACGAGACGGAAGTGCCGACGGAAACATCGCAGATTTGCAGATCAAAGGAGCCGACGATGAAGGAAGCTCTTTTCAATCTTCAGTCAGCGCGTGAGAAATATCTGGCTGCGAGCTTCGACCGTTCGCCCAAGGAATTCAATTATCTCGTTGAGCGCGACGCGAAGGAGCACAGCGTCGCGAAAGATTACAACTTGACCGTCGATCGAAAAAACGAATTGAACATGTCCCATGAACGCTCGAGGGAGAATCAAGGGAACACTTCGCCGAACGTGGAGCGATTGAGCGCCGTCGGTATTCTCGACGTGCGAGATCATCATCGAAGTCATCTTCATGGACAATCGCTCGCTCCCCAGGATATCGAATGCATCGTTTACGAAAGACTCAGACGACCCCATCATCATTTTCTCAATCGTATGGATTTCACCGGACAGAGCTTAACCGGCTCGCAACACGCTCAACAATCGAGCACAACGCCGATTCCACAGACCCATCAACAGGACCAGCAGCAGCAGCAGCAGCAGCAGCGACAGATCAAGTCGTTTACGATCGACGCGATACTCGCGCACAAAAACAATCAGAGAAGTTATCAACGTTATCAGAGAAGTCAGCAGCAACAGATGAGGAAGACCGCGCGAGCTTCGCGCGAGGAATGTACGAGTATGACATGACAACTTTGAAACATTTTTTTTTTTTTGCTTTCGACGTGATCCTTGTTCGTTCCCATTCGGCGAATGACTTTTTTACATTGTTTGCGCGACGTTTCGAACAAAAGATCGTACGAAAATTGCCGCAGGATTGATTTGCATCAAGGCTTTGGTATTACCAACTTTTGCATCGAGGCTTTTCCTCCTTCGGTGTCCTTCGCATGTTTTATCATTTATTTTTGACAGATAAACGTCATCTGGGAATCTTATTGGAAGCACAGTGAAAATCAATGACATTTTTTATTTTTTATGATTATCCAACGATGACAACCAGAATTGACTGTTTTCATTGACATTGAAATTCAAAATGTACCGCGATTCATGAATTTTCATCATTTTCATAGAAAACGACTGCAGCAGCTGGCATTTAAAACGTTACACCGTGTTTCCATCGGTTAATTCGAAAATTTCGTCGATTTTCATTTTGAAAAGTCAAAAAAATCCTTTCCAATAACCCGCGTTACAAGGGGCGGTTATAGAGTCAGCTAGAAATGACCTTGGTGTTTTAAAATCGAGTTTATTATTTAGCCCGCGAAAATTCTAATGCGACCCTTCGATTACCACGTGTGTGTAAAATCACACACTCGGGACGTCCAAAAAAAAAAAACAAAATAAAATAAATGAGCTCCAAACTCGGTCGATGTTGTCCTGTCTTTTTTCGAGTCACGTTACGAGCTCGATCCATCAAACCGACATGTAACCTCGTACGTTGATTGGATAAATCGCACTTTATCGTAAAATAAATGTCAGTTTCGGTAGAACCTCGGTGACCGACGAAGAAGCAATTTTTTGTTCGACAAGGTCTTAAGAAAGAAATGAATAACAAGCTCGATATGAACTTCCGCCTGTAATAATTCGTAGGTCAAGAAGCGACAGGGAAAAACGGACTTCGGGCGAGAAGAGCACCGATCGCGGGCGTCAATGGTGTTTCGAGAATCGTCAGCAGCGGCAAAGCCAAGAGAGTAAGAACGATATTCACGGCTGAACAACTGGAGCGGCTGGAGAGTGAATTCGCGCGTCAGCAGTACATGGTCGGACCCGAAAGGCTCTACCTGGCTCATGCACTTGGCTTGACCGAGGCACAGGTCAAAGTTTGGTTCCAAAATCGTCGCATAAAATGGCGCAAGGTCAACCACGAGCGTCAGTGTCAGGCGGTTAGCGAGCATCGTCAGCGTTGCACGCTGCCTGGCGCATTGGAGATTCACGAAGACGAGAGCAACGATACGAGCAACGTCAATTGGTGCGTCAGTAGCGCAATCACGACGAGCCCACCTGCCGATGATTCAACCCTGATAAATGCAGCGAAACAACATCAGCGTTGATACTCGCGATTCATCGATCGTCAAGCCTTAAGCAAAGTATTATTTCAAAGAAAAAAGAACATTAAACCTCCCATCCCATCTTGTTCGAACCTCGCTGATCGTTCTTATTGTTATCCCGACGTTTTCGTCATTCCACCGTGTCCGGATTCTCAACGATCCTGTTGCAAAGACAAACCGGTCTTTCGTGGTGTATTCGCGATCGATTAGAATTTTTTACGAGGGCGAAACAGAAACTCTGACTCGTTTGGGGTCGCACGACCAGTCTCCGGACTTTCTTCAATCAATATGACACGATTGTTCTACGACGATGGAGAGAAATAGTGAGAAACGACGACGCGCCAGATACGCTACTGATCAACCGATTTCTTCGAGCTTCAAGTACAGAGATAACGCTGAAAATGCAAAGACGATCAATGACTCCCGGAAGTATCGTCAGAATGGCGAGATCGACGAGACGAACGATAAAAATGAGAGGTAAGTTTGTTCGGAAAAAAATATCGCGACGTGCGAGACTCATTTTCGGAAAAATCGGCGTCGATCTTTTTCATTTATCAACCGGTCGTAACTTTTACCGTCACACTTAAACTCCCGTGACCCAATGACGATTATACCCACGAAGAATAACGTTCGAGTCCGCATTGAACTTTGAATACCGGAAACGTCAGAAAAACGTTGCATTTAGAATTTTTTAAATGCCAAATTCATCATTTTTGCCTTTTCTTTAAGGTAGTTCTATCGTTAGATTCAAATCGAGAAATTGTTTTGCAGTTTTTCTCACATACAAAATGGTTCGCGAGCTTCAGTTAAATAAGAAAAGTTGTTGCAAATCGACTAAAGAACAGCATACTCCAAATTCACGGTCATCCCAGGTGATATGTGCTTGCTCTATAATTACAAAAATTGCGAAAAAAATTTTCTTAAGATTTTTTTGGAAAACTCAAGAAATCTTCTTTGATGTTGCATAAAAATGTATGCAAAGTTTTAGAAGGCTTCACCACGTAGAAGCCAAGATATTCATTGATGAAAATGCAACTTTTAACACGCGCTCTTACGAGAGACTACCGAAAATTGTGATTTTTACCAATAAATATCTCAACTTCCACGTGGTAAAACCTTCCAAAATTTATTACACACGTATATATGACATCAAAGAATACGTATTCAAATTTTCAACAAAATCTTAAGAAAACGATAAAACGATAGAACTACCTTAAAGTATTTCACTACAGTTAGGGTAAAGCACCCAGTATTCGGCTCTGAACCACTAGTCGGCCTTTTTAGAATTTTGCGAAGAGTGTTGACACTAGTGTTCATACTCTTCGCACGCATCGAAAATTCTAAAAAAGCCGACTAGTGGTTCAGGGTCGAATACTGGGTACTTTACCCTATTTATTTTTTTTTAAATCGAAAATCAGAAGACGATCGAATCAAACGTCCGACAACGAGTGTTACCACTGTCCCGAGGATGTCGAAAAAGCGTCGCGCAGGCACGGAGTATTGAGCTCATCGCGAGTAAAATACGTCGATCCGTACGACCGCGGCGAATTTCTTGAAATCGAAAACAAAACTCGCAATCAGCTTCCGAGACTGTCGAGAAACGATTTTTTGCAACAATACGTCAATACGAAAAAGTACGGGAAAAACATCGCGGTAGTGAGGAAAGATCATCGCAGGGAACATTTTCAAGAGGTGGAAGAGCCGGAAAATTCGACGTTCTGCCAAGACAACACCCAAGCGGACGAAACGAACGAGGAAATCGGTAAATCACCTGTTGAATTAACATTCGACCAACGAAGCTCAAGGTACACTCAGAAGCGACGAGAAATCAGCAGCTTTCGAGTCTGACGTTTCTTTTTTCTTGTCCCTCCGTTTGATTTTCGAACACGAAAGTCGACGAGGAGCGCAACGAAGGTACGTCGGAGTTGAAAAAATGTTACGAGCAGCGCGAAGCCCTCGACGAGACCGACGAGGAGATCGACGATTTTCAACCGCGTCCCGATAAAACGACGCTGCGGAGAAAAGTACGAACGGAATCGTCATCGGGTGGACAAAAAATCTCGAGCGCGCCCATGTCCTCTCGTCATCATCGCGGTTCAAAGTTTGGTACCGGAAAAACTTTGGAAAGGTGTGTAAAAACTACGAATGACGAAAAAAAAAAAAATGTATATTAAAATTCCATGGGTGGCAAAGTCTGGAATACTTTTGAGCTTCTAAAATAAAAAACAAAATGGTGTGATGTATCGCCATTTTATTTTTTTCGCTGATCAATTCGATGCAACGAACGTGACCGATTTTTGTACGTTCAACGAATTTCGATTCATTCGAATTTGCTGAATTAAATTTTGGCGGTAACGCTTGATGTTCGTTAGATGTTGCCGCAGTGCGGTGGACCGTAGAAGCCCGGAAATTCCGACGGGCAACGAAGACGACGAGTGTCTTTTGTATTGTCCGCGAAAAACGTCGTGGAAGTCACGCTCGCGGGACGAAAACTCTTGGATTCCGAGGAGAAAGTTCATGGAACGTTATTCAAACATGGCGGAAAAATCTCCGTTGCCCGACATCCGTCAGACGCGAAGACCGAGAACAACGAGGCCGGAAATGGAAAAATCGATGAAATCGACGCCGCGGTACGAATCGACGTCCAACGTCAAGTGCGATCGTTGCGGCCGAGCGTCGGAAAAAACGCCGAAAACGATATCATCGAGAAACGCATCGTGTCGACTTCAGGACAGCCGATGTTTCCTCGGCGAGGCAAAAGGCAAGAAAACATCATTTCGTCTTCTTTTTTTTCGAAAATATTCCACTGAATGTATCATTCATCGTTTTTTCTCACCTCTTTTTCCACATTTTGCATTCACGTTATAATTTCAACTCGATGAAACAACATGGACGATTTTCAAACGATACAAATCGCGATAAACGTACGATGCAAATTGGATGAATTTTTCGTTCGAGTTTTTTCAAAAAAAAATGTTCAAACTGGCGTTTCCGGTTGATCAGAATTTTTCGAAGATTCAACGAGTGTTCCGATGACCTGTCGAACAAAGCCGAGAAGATCGAGAGGATCGCGATCGCCGATTTACGAATCGAACGAGAAAACCCTGACGATCGACAAGGACGACGGGAACGAGGCTCGAGGAACCTGTAAATCGCGGCGTGGTAACGATAATTCGCGCGGGACGAACAATTCGAGACGTTCGTCGGTTCGAGCTGACGATCGACGCGAGGAACAATCGAAAAATAGCAAATATTACTGGACCGAGAGATAACTTCCGAAAGAAAAACGAGATTCAAAACGACGAGCAGAAAAGGAAGAAACAAAATTCTTCGTCGATCCGAAAACCCCTCAAATGCGTCGTGTGTCGTATATTTTTGTAAACGTTTTTCTCTCATTAATCTCACGAGGTAAAAAAAAAAGAAAAAAAAAACAAGAAAATAATCAAGCGCCTGCACATCCCTGTAACAATCCAACGAGACATTTTTCTTCATCTCGTCGAGCGTCGTAACAAATCTGTCAAAATCACCAACATTCTGTCCCGATACCGTGGAAAAATAAACAATTTTTTAAAATACGAACAAAAGAGTGTAAATATCTGCAAAGTTGGATTCACGGAAGGAACAACAAAAAAAAAAGGAAATAAATCTGTAAAATAAAGCAACACCGAGATCGTCAATGTAAAACATCAGAGAGAATAAATTCTCCCAATTGTATATTAAGAGGAAACCGAGATATTTCGTCAATTTCGAAACCCTTCCGTCGAACGAAAGAACGATGAATCCCAGTTTTTTTTCTTTTTTTCAAATTTTATCTCACACGCTCTCGGCGACGAGGAAAATTGCGAAATCGCTCGAATGGTCGCGTGAAAAAGAAACACTCTCTGTGTTCTCATCTCGTTTTTTTTTTTTTTTTCGTGCGCGAGAGAAGAACGCTTCTGACGCGTTATGAAAATCGAAGGGGTCGACTTTTCTGCGCAATCACCATCGGCAAATATCATTTTTTTTTTTCCTACCCGCCACCGATCGTCGAGTGATTTTTCTCCCCCCCCTTCCATCGAGTGGGGCTGGTAAAAACCTGATGACGTTACGCTCTTTTGTCTCATGTACGTATATGTACATAGAAAATTTGAAAATACATAAATATATGAGTATTATATATATATATATGTATATACGTGTACATGCAAATCCTGCCATCCCCAGCATTCGTGGTTGTTTTCCATCTACAAAGGAAAAAGCTATCGCGCCACCGTAGCTTTTGTTTAAATATTAATATCACGGGAGAGCCCCGGTGGGGAAATTCTGCCGAGTTTTATATACGATATATTACTTGTTCTTCGTCCTCTCTGTACAATAAAAAAATCTTGATATCTTCATTACATTCAACGTTTATACGTCGACTAATACTTTCCATTGGGAAAGTATCCGCTAAAAAGCGGAAACGATCGCTAGACTTGTCACAATTTAACAACCGCGACAATTATGAGAGTAAAATTTGGATCATTAGCTCAATCAAATATACCACGATTTTAACGAGAAATCGTGGAATATTTAAACGAAAGAACGCGAAAAATGGTCGAGGAGCGTTGATTTCTTCAAAACCGGATATCTCTAAAACACCCCCATGCGTTTTTTTTCCGTCGAATCAAAAAAAACCAGGCGATATTCAACGTCGAATGTACTTTTCAAATTCCGCGATCTCGATCTTCGAGGATTGTCAATTTTTCAGCAATTTTTCTCGTCTTTTTTGTAAAAACATGATTTACCCTGGGAACATAAAGATCCTCTGCGTCTTTTTTCCCTCCGTGCTTTTCGAATGCTCGAAAAAGTGGAAAAGGGACGACGGAGGGATGCTAGATGGCGCTTTCATATCTCGAAGCTACACCCCCAATCCCGAGATAAGCTCCGCCCTCGCTCGCGCCACGATTTCACTCGATAAGAGGGGTAAATGCGGGGATGGTAACTTTAAATGTGTATATATATATAGACTACATAAACATGTACATAAATGGATACGTACATCCATGTGTGTTTGTGTTTGTGTGTGTGTGTGTGTCTTGTTAGAAACGGGGCTATCATCCGCGATCTGGACCATTCGCGATCTCTCCTTCTCCTTCCCTCTCGTTCCCGCACTACATGCGCCCTCCCTTAAATGTGTGTACCATCGTCGTTGGCATCCGCGGCATTCCAATTAGCTCGCGAATCAAAAGAGCCCCACTGCCTTTGTGGGGTTCTCACCCACCCTTAACTTTCTCTAGTGTGCGTTTCCAGCTTCACTATCCGCCAGCAGCCTCTCTCTCACGCATCTGCCTCTCCCTCTCTTTTTCTTTCCCTCGCTCGCTACACGAATATCGCCCGTTTGTCGCAGAAAGGCGTATACCCATCCGGATGAGCGTTGGATACACCTCTTTGTTCGTTAAAGCTTGTACAAAAAATGTACATCCGCGAGGGCGCGATTCTCTCTTTTTGACTCTATATTGCTTCGTTTTCCCTCGGTTTTCTCCATCTTCTTTTATTCTCCAACGGTGGATATATAACGTACGTCATACATGTATAAACTCTGTGTACTACCGCTAGGGAATAAGTAGCTCATCTCTGCTCGTGCAGCTCGGAAGACTTTGACAGATTCGTCCAATCGATTTTTCGATTATTAGCCGCAATTTTTTGTCGCAAAATTTCGTACGACAGATCGCACCTTGATGATGCTGCGATAAAACGCGCAGCTTTTTCACCGCTGGATCGTCATTCGGGGAACTGTTTGTTCGTGTAAGGTACATCCGCCCTTTTGTCTTAAACCTTGTAAAAAAATATAAATCTCTGCGTGCACCATTCGCTCCCTCGGTCTTCTCCATCTTTTTTCGCCCTCTGACCGTCAAAATATCGTCCCTGCGTATAAACTAATCACACATAGTGTAAAAAAGCTCGAAAAGCACACGGAGATGCGATTGAAATTCGCTCGATTTTCCGAAAATTCCCTCGCGAAATCCATATCGCATTATGCCTTTCTTTTTTTTGCAAAATTTCTCACGGCGAATCGCCTATCGATTATTACGATGAAACGCCAATTACGAGCACATTAGTTGCACCCCTTAACGCCAAAAGGGTTGGTTTACGTTGATCGACGATTTTACAAGAGAGAAAAAATCGTCGCTCCCCCAAAGAGACACTTTGTGAATATTTTTTGCATCGAGTTATGTCCGAGAGGAGAAAAAACGAAAATTACGAATGTTCAACGATCCATACGAAACACACGAAAGAAACAAACAAAATGAGAATAGTACCAGAGACGACAAAGTGGTCGGTGGTGGATTGGCTGGTAGCTGAACAACCCGTATATATTCCATTGCTCAACCCCTACAGGGAGGATCGGTATAATTGAAATCGGAGAGAAGCTCTCGTACGAACTGACGTTTGATTGTCTTTCTCTCCTCTCTCGCTCTCACAGTCTCTATGTGTGTGTGTGTGTGTTTATTCCTATGAGAAAAAAAAGTGACGACGATTTATGCGAGAGCATCTACGCACGTACTCTCATATCTGTATAGAAGGAAAAGCGGAAGAGCGGAAAATGTAAAATCAAATTTTATTGCGCCACTCTCGTCCGCTGTCCACTTCGTTAAATACCACTTTGTTTATCATTCGCGAATATTAAAATTGCTCTCATTTCGCCAACTCTCGCAAGTACCAAATGTATGCATTAATATCGCGTACTTTGTGTGTCGACGCAAAAAAAAAAAGGGCTCGTCTCGTCAGGCAAATCAGCGGTTTGATTATCCTGAAAATTGAAGCAAAAACAAACGCCCCTCCAGAGAGATGCTGCTCACATTTTTTATTGAAAAATCCAGCCAAAACGACACATCTTCGTGTCAATTTTAAAGGGTGGCGAAAATTTTCTTTCCTTTTTCAACTTTTGTCGCGTTACCAGACGTGGCGACACGAAATTTTACGAAAAACCTTTTTTGGAGGAAAACGAAAATAGTGGCTACCTGAGTGGCTCGATATTTATGTTGTATTTGATTTCAGTTCTGCCCGACAGTTTTATTCAAAAGTGTATATATACACAATACATTTTATAGAATATTTATGTATATACTTTTATATAAAACCTTGGGCTACAAAATCAAATATAATTCTAATATTGTGCGATATATATATACAAACGTATATACCTGTACAAGAAGAGGACGAACGTGTACGCAATATAGCGACGAAAAAGGGTTTAAGAACGCACACGACCGCGGTGGACAATAAAAAGTCAAGTAAAGCAATAACAACAAACCAAATGGTAAAAATAAGAGTGGCGTTATTTCACGATTAAAGGGAGCGAAAAATGAGATCAACGAAGTCAACGAAGCGAGTATATACCATAAAACGAAAACCATGAGGCTATTTGCCTCATGGTTTGAGCCATGGTATGGAGGTATGAGCTTGGTGAGCGTGATTGATTTAAATTTCCTCCTTCATCGATGACCGTCACTGCTGACACGTTACAATTATGTACATCGATGTACCAAAATGGTAGATCGATGAGTACTAATAGCCAAAATTATTTCGCCAGTTTTACCGGTCGAAAGTCCGCTCGTCAGTTTTTCTTCTCATACCGATTTTTCGATAAAAAATATACATTAAAAATAATCGTTTTGTCGCGATTCTTTGTTTTTTTTTTCAACAACGCACGACTTTGCTGCAACGAAAAATAAAAAATAAAAATAATAATGAAGCTGCCAAAGACCCGAGCGATTAAATTCGTTGATTAATCAATAGTTCATTTAAATACTTATCGCCGAGGATAAATAAATACAAGATCGGAGGAGGAGCGATAACGAGGGAATTATGAAAAATTTTCAAAGTTTGAGAATATTTACCAGAGGGAGTACATATCGGAGCACGTTATTACATACATAATATTGGCTTCGAAATAGGTACGAAGTAAGCCGACGTTAGGACCGCAATATGCTCAGGCCCTCCGCTTAACTTTGTCGGCATTATGATCAAAGTACATTCCTTCTCGTCGGAATATCCAAACCCCCACCTCCTTAACTCGTCCTTTCGTATTTCAGCCTCATTTCTTTCCCTCTCTCTCTCTGTCTCAGATAGCCTGTTCGCGCAATGGAATTTATATCAAACAAAACGCCGAGCCCTCAATGATTCGGTATGAATTGAGGGTCATTTGCCAGGGCTAATAAAGGACCGGTAAAAAAAAATGGAAAAGTTTCGTTTCCCGCGGAACCAAGAGGAAAATACGATTTTTCTTCAAAACTCATTTTTTGCACGAGAAAAAATGAAATCTTTTTTCTTCCAATCGGACGAGGTTTTCCCGTCGGGGATACATTTTTGTTGGTTTTTTGAATTATTCCTTTTTTCGTGCGTGGGTCGATAAAAAGAAATGGCATTTGTTTTTATAGCGTACACAAGCGATTTGTCACACTCAAACCCATCTTTGACGGAGCAAACCGCACCTGCAGTCAATTTCGTCACTATTGTATTCGTCTGTGTACATTAGGGTGGCCCATATTTCCCCAGTCGACTCTCTTCACTTGGATATTCTCCAAATCATCGGTCTATATTCCAAAAAAAACATTGGAAAGGAGAAAGAAAAATGCTCAAACGAAGTAGACACGAAATTTCTGCGGTTTTCGAATTATAATCTGTTTTTTTTCGCATATTGTATTCGCGAATGCAACGCGAAACTCCACCAGCGAAAAAAGTCGTCGAAAAAGTATTTTCACCCCACGATTATCGTCTTTTCACAGCGTTCATAAAAAAAGTCTTCAGAGTCTTAAAATTATAATAACCAAAAAAAACAATCAAACTTATTTAGCTACTTTTTAGGGTCATTTTTTCCACCCTGGTCCAAAGTAATCGTCAACGCAAAGAATGTTTTCGAAACCGCACCTGCAGTCAATTTCGTCACTATTGTATTCGTCTGTGTACATTAGGGTGGCCCATATTTCCCCAGTCGACTCTTTTCACTTGGATATTCTCCAAATCATCGGTCTATATTCCAAAAAAAACATTGGAAAGGAGAAAGAAAAATGCTCAAACGAAGTAGACACGAAATTTTTGCGGTTTTCGAATTATAATCTGTTTTTTTTCGCATATTGTATTCGCGAATGCAACGCGAAACTCCACCAGCGAAAAAAGTCGTCGAAAAAGTATTTTCACCCCACGATTATCGTCTTTTCACAGCGTTCATAAAAAAAGTCTTCAGAGTCTTAAAATTATAATAACCAAAAAAAAAACAATCAACTTATTCAGCTACTTTTTAGCGTCATTTTTTCCACCCTGGTCCAAAGTAATCGTCAACGCAAAGAATGTTTTCGAAAAATACCTCGTCAGACGGAGAGGACCCGCTCTTTTTTCTCATCCCCGAAATGTGCGCGTTATCCGGTGAAGCGTTCGTCAAAAAAAAAAAAAAAAGAACGAGCCCTCGAAAAATTCGTTTCAAAATCTATACGAGTGGAGAAAAAGCGCCAGAAATATCGTGAAAAATGTGAAAAATTTGATAGCCCCGATTCTATCGTTTTACGTATATACACACGTTCTTATACGTGTTATTTTACACAGGTACATCCATTCGTCGCGTTCATATCATCAAATACATGGGGAGAAAGAGAGAAAAGAGAGAGAGCGATAAAAGTCAACCCTCGATCGCGATCGCGAGCTTCGTGGCCTCGAGGAGGGGCGGTGAATGTGCTATTTTCTGCATTGAACGCGTAGACAACGAGGGGGATGAAAAAGCGCGACGAGCATACCGAGAGAGGAGGATGGAAATATCGTCAAGCTCTCTCGTGCCGCCCAGCAATATCGCTTTTGTCGCGCTTCACCAACGGCGTAAACGCTGCATTTTTTTTTTTTTTCTTTCCAATATCCCCACACAAATACAGTATGTAAAAACGTGTAAACGTACATAGACGCGTGTACGCGAATTTGCACGTATATTTCGCGAAATACATATTTATACGCGCGCATCCGGTTTCTCGTGACTGAAAATTCATTCCCGCCTGCGTCACTACACACCGCATACACGGATTGTTACTTTTATTTTTGCGCGGATATTTCATAAACGAAATATTCGAGTGCGGTTGAGCGAGCATCGCCAAAGGAACATTCGCGCAAAGGGGTTGAATATTAAATTTTCATTATTTTTTCGTTCGTAATATCGCACAAACGTTGAACCCTCGATCATCCGATAATTGCGATACGCGGAACGAAAAAGCCACCGAGCGATTGAATTTTTGGTAAAAATGAAAATTTGAATATCGTCACATTGATAGAAAAAACAAAAAAAAAGTCCTCGGAATTAAATCTACAAGAGACTTTTTCGAAAAATCCTGACGAGATCGTCAACCGACGAACTCAACGAGTATAATTAACAATGACAAGACTCGCGGGGAACTCAAAGATTCACGGGTAATTAATTAAACAAAAATATCGAAATATCACCCATTCTCGGTGATATTTGTTCTCCGACGCACCCCTGACGTCGTCGAAGGCACTCGCGAATAAATAAAAATGACGAGTATAACGAGTATAATTATCAATAAAAAAAGTCGCGAAGAACTCAAAAATTCACGGGGAATTAAAAAATTAACGGGTAATTAAAAAATTCACGGGTAATTAATTAAACAAAAATATCGAAATATCACGGATTCTCGGTGATATTTGTTCTCCGACGCACCCCTGACGTCATCGAAGGCACTCGTGAATAAATAAAAATGACGAGTATAACGAGTTTAATTATCAATAAAAAAAAGTCGCGAAGAACTCAAAAATTCACGGGGAATTAAAAAATTAACGGGTAATTAAAAAATTCACGGGTAATTAATTAAACAAAAATATCGAAATATCACGGATTCTCGGTGATATTTGTTTTCCGACGCACCCCTGACGTCGTCGAAGGCACTCGTGAATAAATAAAAATGACGAGTATAACGAGTATAATTATCAATGAAAAAAGTCGCGGGGAATTAAAAAATTCACGGGTAATTAATTAAACAAAAATATCGAAATATCACGGATTCTCGGTGATATTTGTTTTCCGACCCGCCCCTGACGTCGTCAAAGGCACTAGTGAATAAATAAAAATGACGAGTATAACGAGTATAATTATCAATGAAAAAAGTCGCGGGGAATTAAAAAATTCACGGGTAATTAAAAAATTCACGGGTAATTAATTAAACAAAAATATCGAAATATCACCCATTCTCGGTGATATTTGTTCTCCGACGCACCCCTGACGTCATCGAAGGCACTCGTGAATAAATAAAAATGACGAGTATAACGAGTATAATTATCAATGAAAAAAGTCGCGGAGAATTAAAAAATTAACGGGTAATTAAAAAATTCACGGGTAATTAATTAAACAAAAATATCGAAATATCACGGATTCTCGGTGATATTTGTTCTCCGACGCACCCCTGACGTCATCGAAGGAACTCTCGAATAAATAAAAATGACGCTAAATTTCGTCGAAATATTTACCGAAAAATTCGAAAAAAAAAAACGTTTCGACGCCAATGCGTTTGGGGGAGTCGAAAATATGTTAGCGGCCAGTTAAACATATTACAGCATTTCGCAAGTGTATATGTACCATAGAGTTAGCCCCTGTCGCCTCTGGTCCATCAACCCCCTCTGTAACATGCCAAAATCCGTCCGGGGGTTAAAGTTCCCTCGACTGTCATTTGCTTCGTTGTTCAGCGACCCTTTTTCCCTTGTACACACACACCCTCGTTTTCTTTCTCGCAACGATTCTTCCAGCGGGTCAAGTGGCTTTTCCTTGTGTACAACGCCACTTATAAATAATCCAAGGGGAATGAAAACGGTTGAGAATCGCAACTATTTCATTTGGAGCAGATTAGACGGATTAGGGGATGACGAAAGGACCACCGTAGACGCGCAAGGACGTCTCTCTATTTTATCCCCCCACCCCTGCCCCTCTCTCACTCTCTCTCTCTCTCTCTTTTCTCTCTCCTTTGCTTTTCCACGCAGTCAATGACATTGCAAAAGATATAGAGAAGCTCCTCTCATCCCCTACGGAAATTCACCCTTAACCGAAAATACCCCTGTTTATTAAACGTCCCTGATACTTTGACTCCCTCGCGAGTACCTTCGATCATTGAATTCTAATGAAAAGAATCATCGCTGATTTTGCATTCATCGCGTAATACGCATTTCTTTTTCGAGTCAACTTGTTGGATGATTTCATTCGATCGATAAATTTTTGAGCAAATCAAAATTTTAATTAGCGAAAGTTTTGCATAAAAATAATTGAATTTTCCACGGGAATTTGCAAAATTATCCTCTAAGGAGGAATGATGCATCGTCCAGCGATTTTTCGAACGAGAGACCGGATTTTTTAATGCCCCGGAAATGGCGTTTTGAATTTTTTTTATTCGACTCTGTTGAATTTCGCTGACGAAATGAGTGCCTTTATCGCGTGGTCTTTAATGGCGTGTGAAATCGCCAAATTCCTAGTGCAGAAAAAAAAACACGAAAAATCAATCGGAAAGTCTCAACCCGGACGATTTTTCGAAATTTAATTACTCATTAGAGACTTTGGAATTACGACTCGATGTTAAATCCAATCGCGAATGTTTCGTTTTTTCTTTTTTTTCGACCGCGTTTAATTTAATCAGCCTGCGAGGAGCGAGAAGAGAATTACGCAACGAAGAACATGCATTTCTCTCTTTATTCAATGTACGAATAAACACGTACAGCCAGGAGAGACACTAATTTTAGCGAAAAAACGTTCGAAAGATACCGATCGAAATTCCACATTTTTATTCCCGTGGAAATAATAGTTTCGAGCTTTCGTTCCACTCGTCATTCGTCGTCATTGAATTTTTTCTTCACTTTTTTTCTCGGTTAATCGATTTACTTCGATATTGTCAATTCGGAGCTTTTAAATCGGTTATTATGGCAAAATCGGTGATACAGAAAAAGATTGATGAATTTAGAATTTAGAGTCACGAAAAGACTGCGAAGAAAAAGTCTATAGCCTTTTTAAATTCGTACCGAAAGTATTTTATGAACGATACGAGAGTCGGATTGTTGAAAATTATCTCTGTTTAAATTGAAATCGGTCCATGTGTCGGAAAATCTTTTTCTCGCGAGAAACAGGCAACGCGTTGAAAAATGACGAAAAAGTCGATGGAATTTTGAGGCTTTTGGAGGAGACTGTACGTGGCTCTGGATCGTTTTGATAAATCCTGCATAATCGACCCTTTGACCGGTTGATACTGTTACAGTTGTCGCCAATTTTTCCAAAGACCAGCTTAAATAATCCTAAGCGGATTATTCAAGCCCTTCTCCGCGCCCTCCTCGTTTGACGCAATAAATACGTATGCAGTGCAGCGGTTACGCCCACGTTAAAACAGTAACGAGTATAGTCCGGCGTAAGCTTATGAAACACTCCATCTGGGAAGCTGCGTTAATTACACAATGAAAATGTCAGATTTGTTTCATTAAAGAAGAAAAAACCATTCAACGACGAATAAAGGTGAATAAAATTGGAAGACTCATTTTCGAGACGAGACGAATCATCGAGCCAGTCTGCTCGATGATTTATCGTAAAAAATAATTTCGCTTTTTCATCGAGTTGATTTTTTCGAGGCGAAAGTTTATTTCTCCACCGATTGTACGAAAAAGCCCGTGAAAATTGAAGAGAATGAGGGCGAAAATTGCGGAAAATTGGTAAAGAAACTCGGTGGAGAAAAATCCGGATGAAAAACTTCGAGTCCGGATATGAGCGTACGAAATCGGAATACAAAAATATCGTTAGGATTTTAATGGATTTTTTTGCGAATATCTACATTTCTACTCCATAAATATTTCACACGTGCAATTAATAATGTTATTTCATCTTTGTTCAATTATTTTTCGTCACCTCTTTGAGAATTCATCGACGAATGAGAGAAATGGGACGTTTGGGAAATACTCAAATTCGCAATCGGCTGATGCAAGACGAATATTCGTAAAAGTGTTTGCGATACTTTTGTCATCGTTATTGATTCTACTTGCATGTATTCGTCATGCGCGAGAATTATCGAAAAATATTACGACTTCATTGTTCGACGTTTGCGTTTTCCAGCGTTTTTTCTTGATTCTCCTCGTTGGACTTTTGGACCGCGATAATTTCCTGGGTAATCTCTTGCGAATGGAGCAATTCCTTTTTAGCCTGATCGGAATCATCTTTCTCCTCGTTTTTATGTCCGTTCTGTTCGTCCGTCACGGTTTGAAGGACATCCGCCTTCAGAAGATGAATCAGTTCGCTCGCTGTCAGAGCCTGCGAAAAAAGAATACCTTGAAATTCGGAAAAGTGAGCCACATAGAAATAAAAAACTCCGAAAGGTTACGTCGGCGTTGGCAAAAAAATTCATCGATTTTTCAAAAATACTTTTGTTCGCATATCACTTTCGATCGATAAAATGATCGACTTGCGAATTAATTTATCGATACCCTTGTTCGAGACGCCTTAAAAAGATGAGCATTAAAGATCTACATTGGCAAAAAATAATCGAGATTATTGATTTGTAATAAAATTCGTATGAGATAATAATAATTTGAAAAATCGCGTTGAAGAATTTTTCGTAAATTTTTGTTAGCAATCTCTGCAAAGTTTTGATTAATGGAATTCCAAAAGTATGAGAAAAATAAATGAGTTCGATATAAAAGTTGATATCTCTTCGTTACTGGTATTGTCCGAAATCGGAATTAATTTGGATTTGTTTAAAATGGCCGCGCGGACAAGATTTTTTGTTCGCGAAATATTCAACGGACCTGCAAATGTGGCGCAATGTGCCTTATGACCGGGTTCGCAGCGAGCAAAGCTTCCTCTTCGGACTCGTAACGTTGGCCGTTTGTCACCAAACGAGCTATGCAGTCCTCTTTTATCTCGGACAATGAATTCACAAGATCCTTCTTCGAAGTGCCTCCTTTTACGTGTTTGAGTCTCGAGTCTACAGTGCATTTCACATTCATGGCGATTATATTCATTCATACATCGTCATAATCCAGGAACAAAGTCGTTTCAAGGTTGAGGTGGTTTCAAGGTCACCATAAAGTCGTTTCAGCCGATAGCAGCTGCCGAACGACGGAGAATATATAATTTTTCATTTTCTTCCGTACGATGGTAAGCTTGCCCTCGAGTGGCAAACGGAGAAAGCGCGAAATGATGCTCTTACAGATTTCATTACCGACTGATGGTTTTTCGAGAAATAGTTTTGTGCAAAAAACTGTTTTTCACATTTTTTTATACCAGGACCGGAAAAAAATGATGGTGACAGGAAGGACAACAAAAATGATAATTCGATCTTGGAAATAGTATAAAAATGATTTTCCTTCTTTATCGACCGTGTCTGGAAAACAACGCTTCAGCTGATCAACATTTATCCGCAAATTTGAAGAAAAATAGCGCATTCTTTTTATTCACAGATTCCGGTACGTTACACTTTGTAATTTAAATGACGAAAAAGTACTTACAGAGTCTAGCTAAATACTGTTCAGAGTCGGATAATCTCAATGGATGGTCCCGTGAAATCTCGTTAATTTCGTCAACGAATGAATCTTCGAATCTCGCCTCGTTGATTTCACAATCATCGTAATTACTCGACACGTTCGTCCCGTTGCTCCAAGGGTCCGTTACCGAAGTCTTCATTGTTTCAACTTTTTCAATAATTTATTTCACTCAAAACAACACGACGATGTTTCGGTCCATCCGCGAAATGACACATGTATTAGACGCGATGTGACGTCTGTCTGTAAAGGCTATACTTTCGCGTTGTGTCAATATCGTCGAACGCGTGTAGAAACGGGCACTAGTCTCGCATGGGAATGTTAAAAGATCGATCGGTAAAACAGATACCTAGAAAAGTTTCTTTTTTTTACTATTTTAACCAAAGTATTTGTACGTGATTACAAAAAAATAAAAATAATTGCTCAAAACGTGAATCAAATCAAGTCGACGGAATTAATAATTGAAGGAACGCCGGAAAATTCCAGCCGCGTCATTAGCACTGAAGAACAAAATGGATAAGAAACGACATGCGTATATAAAAATACCGTTGTTTTTATTACAGTATACATAGTTTAAGCGCACGATAATACTATAGTGTTTTTTCGTTCGATAATTCTTAAAACAACGTCGTCAGTCTAAAAATCCTTTTGATCGTACATAGCGTCGATTTGTTCTAAAAATAAAACGATAACGCGCCCTTTGCACGCATCTGCTATCCCGTTTGCTCCTGAACGAACATGTTCCTTTTTCACCATCATTAAAGAAAAAAAGAAACTCTAATGATACAGGCATGAAATATTTACAATTACTAGTAATAATAATAATAATAATACTAGCATAGAATGTACAGCGGCGATGTTATTCCAATGCGATATGCAACGAAATTTCGCGTATCGCAAGTTATTACAAACGAGAGTGTATATTGCTCACCATGCAACGAAAGTATTCGCACTCTTATCGCCAGGATAAAAATCACGTTTGCTCTGATTATCGAATTAATCTTGATTCGCGATTATCGAGAATAAAAAAGAATAAAGATTTATTCTCGGAACGATTCAACAGTGTATTTACGCGAGAGAGTTTAAAAAATGCCCGGAAATGATCGAAAGCTCGTAAATTTCCCAATCGATTAAACGCAGCGAGTATTCGACAACGATTGCGCGGCCCGAAAGAAAATAACGGTTCCTGATTCATGCATCGCCTCTTTTTCGTTTTCTCTTCAACGAGCGATTAACGCTCATCTCTGACCGTCGAGTCGCAGCGTTCGAGTACCTTTTGTCGAGGAAGGAAAAAAATATTCCTCGACAATTCGACGCCTCCTGACACTGGGAAGACCGATATAAGCTTCGTAGCTCGATTATAATAACAGTAAAAATACGCGGAGAAAATTTGTTCGTTAACGACGAAGCAACAGCTCGAAACAACCTTCACTAGGGTGTGAAATGGCCGTGAGGAAAAAAGAGAACAGATTTCATATAAAAAGAGAATCACAACGTGGCTAGTAGCCCGGTAAAACTAGCGATAAAAAATGTGCGATTAACGTTCACGATAAATAACGCCGAAATTAGGCATCAGGAATATTCGTAAAGGCGTGATTTTGCACGCGACCGTCGGAATCTCATCATCTTTTCTCTCTCAACTTCCATTTTTCTCTGCTTTTCCCTTCAACAATCATCGTTACGCATCTTTACTGTCGCCCCTTTTTCAATCTCGAGGAAAACGGAGAACAAAACTCCAAACGATGATTCGTCAATTTTCGAATCGCGTTAATCACGTCTGCTCCGAAGAAACATCACTCTCATCGCGAAATCTCGAATAAAACTTGCACGAGTGAACTTCCCTGCTCTCCCAAGTGAATTCCCCCGCGAAAAACAGCCCTTACCAGAGGGCATGGAGTGTATCATCGAAAGACAAAAGAAAAAACCGGAAATCTATGCGTAACAGAAGTTTCTCGCCGATTCGTTCCTCGCCAGCAAACCAGCGAGAATGAACGCTCAGGCTTGGATCGCGAAACTCGAAATCCCGCGAAAACAATTTTTGAACATCGATTATTCAACTTTTGCTTTTTTTCCCATTTTTTTTCGCACGCGCTTGATTTCTCCGCATTGTCCGCGGTCCTCGCCGCAGCTGATCACAGTGAAAGGTCCAGACAGCCACTGCCGTTTTGATCTAAAATTTCGCTTTTAACCCTCATCATTTTCGAGTCGCTTTACGAAGGAACGAAAATTTAAATCTCGTTCGCCGACGTTCTCTCCAAACAGCACAACCATCGTCGCCATATCGACAATGGTTTCCTGCGTCTTGACAACAAATCCGCACCGCCTCTTCTCGTACTCAGTGCGCTCACTATCGCCTGATCGAAGGCTTCTTTGAGATCGTGCTGCGTCAGAGCCGACGTCTCGACGTAACTAACGGCTCCCAGTCGCTGCGCCAATTGATGACCTTGAGTCGTCGTTATCGGCGCCTGGCCGTACCTCGCTAGTTGCAACATGAGACGAACGTCCGAGCGCAGATCGCTCTTGGTCCCCACCTATACGTAAAATCAACTCGTGACACAACCTTTTTTTTTTCTTCCTCCTTTTCGGCTAATTCGATCCAAGCGATTTGAGACGGAAGTATCAAGGATTTTTTTTGCGAGATGAGGAATCGGATGGAACAACGATGCGGAAGTGGATCGAGGAGGATTTTCGCGATGAAATTTTCGACCAATCGAGACTGTGGAAAGATTTTACGCACCGTGAAATTCAAAACGAGAAATATTAACGGTCTAATAATTGCGCTTTTGTTTTTTCCATTTTTCGAGATACTCGAAGAATTCGTCGATTCGTTGGAATATTTTTCATCGACTGTCGATGTTTTACGCGGTCTTGAGAATTTACGGCACGTACAGCTTCGGCAGAACCGAAATAGATTGAGAATTTCGCGTACTTGGCAATGCTATAAAAATGTGGTAGAAAAATCAATCGCGTGCAAAATTCGGAGGACACTTGTTTTCCACGTTAATCGTATTTGTAAAAAGTAGGTAAGTAGGTTTTTTCAGATTTTTTTCAATTCAGAAGAAAATGAGACGAAATTGAAAATTATTCACACCGGAAATTGTTCATTCGTGAGAAATTCAGGTAATATAATATTTCCTGCTTAAAAAATATCGTCGATCGCGAGTGAAAGGCTGAAAAATACGCTAACAATGCCGATAAATCGCTACGATCTAGTCTGCGATATATTCATCCGGAATACACACATAAATTTCGCGTCGACGAAATAAACCTTCGAAAAAAATATCAGAAAATTCAAAATTACGTATCCCCACCCCGAGCTGAAATTTCGACCAAAATTTCAAGAACGATCGGTGGAAGATCCGTAAAATTCAAATAATCTTTTTTTTCTTATAGTGCTAAAATTGACGTCGTTGAGACGCAACAAAAGCAGTTTGTCTCCTTTTTTTTCGTGAAAATATTTTTTTTCTGTCCGAGGATCGGAAGAAAATTGAGTAATGGACCAAGGATCAAAGAAATGGGGAAAATTCGCGTTTTGTCGGGTTCGAACGATGAAAAAATGATCATGCTTGTTATTCTTGGTTTTTCTTGCGTTTTTAACGAATATCATGTGGATTCAAGACTCACGAGTATGACGGGAGCGTTGGGACAATACTTTCGTACTTCGTCGATCCATCTTGATGAAACACTGTGATAGGACGATGGACAAACGACGCTGAAGCATATAAGAAACACATCGGTTTCTGGATAGCACAACGATCTCAATGGATCGAAATCGTCCTGTCCTGCTGTGTCACAGAGCTGAACATTCAACGGTAATCCATCCACGTTAACGACAACTGAAAAGATTACGAAAAAAAAAAGGAGCCGAGTATATTACGTCAGGGGTGATTCACAAAATTATTATTTTTTTCCACATTTTCCCAAACGTTAACTGCGTACAAAAACGACGCTGAAATTTAAACTCATTATCGGTGTCGCGCGATGTGTTGTAATGAATATTTTTACGACTGTGATATTCGTGGAACCGAAAAATATGTGTACGTTGAGGAAAAAAAAAGAAAATGACAAAAATTCGTGTTTTCTCTGTACACTAATGATAAAAATCTTAGATAACGTTGCGAAAGAAGCAAGAGTCTCGTTAAAGACAAGTGGGAGAGCAAAAGAATAAAATTGCGGATATACCCCCCCGTTAATTTTCAGAAAATTCGCAGGAGGGGGAAGAAAGTGTCGAGGCAAAAACGATGGTATTTCGCGCTCTATATTCATCCTTGCTGAGCGACATGCTCGTGCTTGGGGTGGAGCACGAAATACAAATATAAACCAGAGGAAAATTAACGAACAAGGAGTCGAATGCTCTTTGGTGACAAGCCTGCCAGGCGCTCGATGGAAAATTGTTTAAAATATGTCATAAAATGGGGTTTTTGTCTCTACGTTTACTGGCCTACCGGCACAACTGGAATTGCCGTTTTTTTATTATCAATAATTCACGGATCAATAACCAGTAGAATAATTTTATATGTTTATTCGCAAAAGTAATTGAAACAAAGTAACGAGTACTTCTAATTGCTCTTCCCTCCATCAGCCAGTATTAAACAATATATTTGCCTTTATTCAACTTTTTCGAAAATCCTCTGAAGCCAGAAATAAGATGAAAAATCTTTTGCCATGGAAAATAACTCAAAAATGATAGCAAATTTTGTATTTAATTCTTTTTTTTTTTTCAAGGTTACCTAGTAATAGTGACGTGCACGATGAAAAATTTGGTATCGATCTAGAATTCTCGATAATTATCAAACAATTGTTTAGATTACATCACGATTATCGAGAATTTGAAACATCATCGAAATGCGATTGTGTGTATTCCAAAATGAAGCAACGTGAACTTTCTTTTCAGAATATCAAGGATTCGGAGGCAATTCTTTTCCTCAAAATGAAGCGAGTCATGTACTAGTGAGCGGCGATAGAGAGCGCTGCCATAATAGGTGTGAATAGACAAAGGCCTTGCATTTCAATCACGGATGAAAAGAAACGTATTTATAGATAGGCTGGAGAGCGTATTGTTGAAAAGGACAAAGGGCCTTGTTGAAGCCGATAAATCGATAGAATTAGCAATATCACATAGAAATTGGGTCAGCGAGCGCGAAACATATCGGAGAAACTCGCGAGCAAAAGGAGGAAAAGTGAGGTTAAAAAAAAACCTGAAAAAAAAAAGACGGATTAAATTTATCTCGAAACGATCGACATTCTTTTTTCTCCTACTTTTACTCTCCATTAAAGTTATCTAATCGAGTGGTTCACGGGTCGTAAGATTGCGTGTTTCTGCAAAATACGGGGAGAGAAAAAACGATGACGCTGTACGAGATCTCCGCGGGACTTTGTCGAGTATCAGCGTGCGAAGCATCGTCGATGGAGCGTTTTTCTTTTCCCTTCGTACGTTTTCAGAACAACGCTGGGCATAGAAACGCGTACGGAGGAGCCACGATGCTTCACGATGAAACCCTCTCACCTGTTGCCCTCTGTCCGTCCCATCTCTTACTACAGTCCCTGACAAAAATTTATCTTCACGAAAGGAACACGTTCTACGGACGCATGCACGAGCATGCGTATGACTCACGCGATGAAATAGAGGCAAAAAATAAAAAACATTGATGCTCCGCTCGTATCAATGATTCACGCGAAACGACGAGCTTGACATTCGCGTCGTGACTACGGATGTTCTATATTTAACCTGGAAAATCAAGCCGAGAGAGCTCTAATTTCGTAACTTTAGAGAAACGTGAAAATCAGCGTTGAAATCGGATTTATACGATCGTAAAATCAACTCGCACTCGTCGCTGCCAACGGTTATCCCGTTTTCTAGGGGAAAACGCGCGTGATTCAGGATTTTCTCGCGAAAACAAAACAAAGGACACTCGGCGAGCGGCGGCACGCGGCGCTTCGGGCGACGATTTTGCAAATGGCGCGTTGCGTCGGCCATGTTGCTTTTTCCCTACGGACTGTACCACGGTCATTCTGTCATTCTACCGCTCTGAAACCTTCGTATATACGTCGATACACACGGTGCGTACGTTTGCAGAAGGAATTACAAGTTTATTTTTCCGATCCTAATACACACAGCCGCCTGTTCGAGAAATTATCGTCGGGAAGCGTTCTTTTCCGACGATCAAGATCCGAGATAGCGCCGAGACCGATGTCCAATTTGGAAAAAAAAAACAACCCACCTCGCTTCGCGAAAAAAAAGACATGTCCGTTAACCTGCCGCACTCTTTTAATCGATTTATCGAAGATTGTGGATGATGATTGATAACATAACGCGAAAATGAGAATCGTTAACGACCGACCGACAGCCTTTCGGCATATTCGTTGATGTCATAAATTCTATTATATTCTAATTAATGATATACACAAACGAACCGTTGTAATTATCGAAGGCTGTGGGTACGTATTCACCGGGAAAGCCATTTGTTGAATACGAGACGACCAAACTAGTTTTCCCAACGGCCCCGTCACCCACGAGAACGACCTTTATTCTACGATCCAAAGGAGCACCGTGATCCCCCCCGATCGTAGAATTGTGCAAATTTTGCCTATTGACGCTGGTTGCCCGTTTCACTTGCATCTGCATCATTTGGCCGCCCTTCAAGAGGGGTTTCGTCCAAGTCGCGTGCGACGAGGGCGGCATCGTTTCGATATTCGCCTTGACAAGCAACGACCTTTCATCCAGAGTTCACAGCACTATATTCACAATCCCTTTGGTCCACCGAATTTCATACTACACAAATACATGTAGACGACAATGATATGATATAATCTTTATTTCTCCTTCTTTCTTTCTTTTCTTTTCACTTTCCCCGCGAGACCTCAAAATCGCTCCGTACGAACATCGATCTCGCAAATACACCGAGACGACCCGATGTAAAGCGATAAGACTTTTCGCTGATTTTTCTCTCAATGTTTCTCTCTTTCGCGATGTTTTCCCTAACGTATTGCTGCAGAATCTCGAACAGCTGTTTTATATCCAAATTTTCTCATGTTTCCTCGGCATATTTTAATCTTTGAACGGCAAATGCGAAAACGAGTTTTTTCTGTTAACAATGAAAAAATAAGTGTACCCACGCGAGCGCGTCCACAGTGCCAAGTTTTCAGGGAAAACACTGCGCAAGTTGCCAGTTTTTACGAGCTTGTTGCCTTCACGAAACTTCGGAAAACAATGGATCTCCTCTCGGACCTTCGGTGAGAGCGTACATACAAAATGTTTGGGGAAGAGGGGGAGCGCGTCGAGAGGGAAGAGACTTGCTCACCTGCCGCGGCGCGGAGCCACCTGTTCGACGGGAATCGCTAATGGCGACAGACGCGACGCCTCGTTGTCTGCGAGAACTCATCAGACACACCGCGGTGCACCAACTCTCATCCTTGTGACACTCTTTGCCGCATCGATTTTACCCAGTAAACACATGTTAGACGACACAATTATCGAACCTGACACCTAACACGGCTCTCTCGTGTAATTTACATTTTTTTTACTTACAAAATTAGCAAAAAAAGAATATAAGTAAAATAATCATCTGCGATAAATTATCTCGACTTATCTCATTGAAATTCGAATTCGCTCATCGAGAGAGCACTGGCGATTATTTTAAACGATACAAAAAATCAACACAATCAATAAAATTACCTTGAAATGTTATGACAAATTACATTTCGAATCGTGCGGCGCACATAATAAACATAACCGCACTATTCTTCAGCGTTTTCATTGTCAAACGGATCTTTAATTTTATTATCAACGAACGTCTGATCCGAGCAAAGAAACAAGAAAAATACGATAAGATAAAACGTATTTTTATGACATCATGCATACGGTAATTGACCCGTCACATAGCGCATGTGTTTCGAAGGTCGCGTCAAGCGACCTTGCTCCCCGAGTCCTTGCGCGATATGTGTTTCAAAAGTCAGGAAAACACACGTGTTTGGAACAACGACCGAAATAAGAAATAACCGTGTCAAATGTAACGTGTTGTATGGTATTCTCCGCCTGTGTTTATTTCATTTTCGTACAATCCTCAGATCACGGACGAGTGATCCGGCACACCCGGCCAAAAAAAGAAAGAACCGCTCATTCTGTGTAAAATCGAACAAAGGTCGAAACGTGCTTCCTCGCGGTACATTGATCCCACGTTCCGCTTTCTCATTGAATTCGTAACTGAGATTAGTGTTTTTCCTCATCATTAAGATTGAAATACAGTTAAAAAAACGAAATACTATTACAATAACCAAGTGAACGCCTCGGGAGGACCATTTTTCATTTAACAACGGCAGAAGCGCACGCAAACCTAACCTCAAACGAGTCAAAGTGATACGTTTCGGCGAATTTCCAAACGTGAATTTTAATCAATCAAGAAACAATATGTCTCCTTTCAGGATCCCCGGAGTAATTCATCGTCTAAGGTTCTTTTTTATTTGTCAAAATACATCTAGAAACGACTTCACGCCGAAATAAAACGTATGTATAACCTCCAAAAATGAAAAAACTCGTCTTTTATGGTTTCAGTAGTTCGTACATTATGCTGGGTAAATTACCGAAACACTTATTACGCGACGTAAAGTTCTACAGTTCCGCGAGTAATGTCGACAGTATTGAGAAAAAAAATACCTGGTTCAACTTTTTGCGAAACCAGTGGGAATGGAGCTTGCCGCTGGGAGTCGGTATCACTCTTCTCGGAGTGTTACAGTGGCGATATTTACGCAAGCATCCGTATCCCGCGGAGAGCCCGGCTGTGAAAGGCCCTGTCGGAGACGTAATGGTGAGAGTCGACGATTCTTGTTTTGTTATTTCGATTCGTTAATTTATGCACTCGTATATTTTTTTCGTAATACCAAAGTTTGTACGATAAACAAAGAAAATTTCAAAAGCATTCTATTTATCGTGTATTTCCTGTATAGTCATGTCGCGAACAAAACATTTTGGCAACCGTGGGAATCACGACGATACAAAAAAAAAATGTAATTTTCAGGTAGAATGTTACTGCTGTTTACCGCTGAGGATAACTAGTAGAGTGTTCGGTTGGCTTGCCAGCATCCATCTGCCGGTAGGGCTGCGGCCGACTCTCTACAATCTTTATGCAAAATCCTTTGACGCCAATCTCCAGGAAGTAGACGACGATCTCGTTACCTTCCCAAGTTTAGTCGATTTTTTCGTCAGACGATTGAAAAAAGATGCCAGGCCTATCGATCCTCATATACACATTGTGAGTAACGAATTTTCTCAACATTTTCGCAGTAAATTCATTCATTCAATCGGAAAAAACAATAAATTTCGAAAAAACAGTTCGAAAAAATTTCTAAATACCATAATAGGAGTAATAATAACGATGATATTACGAAACAATATCGATTTCGGCGTCTCGGATACGAAAAAATGCGTTGTAATAAGGATTTTAAGTACTTGGAAGAAATAATACGAAAAATGATTTATTTTCTCCAAAGACGATGTTCTTCGCGTTTGTGACGTTCAACATTTTTCTATTCCGTTTTTCATCGACAAAGCATCAAAATATCCTCATTTAGACGTTCCTTTAGCCACGATTGGTCCACCAGCGATTTATCCTCAAGAGATTCAAAAATAAATGAAAAGTAGGTTTCCCCCTCAGATGGCAGAGTGCTTCACTTTGGACCGGTTACATCGTGCAGGGTCGAACAGGTGAAAGGAATGACCTATAATTTGAAACACTTTCTCGGCGATTCCACACCCGGCGCACGCGACACCACGGCGCAAATAACGAAAAATAATTGCGACGATTGGGTGGAGACTCTCCTCAAAGATCGAAAAAATCGTTTATATCAGCTGACCGTTTATCTCGCACCTGGGGACTATCATCGTTTTCACAGTCCAACGGATTGGCGCATCAATTATCGTAGGCACTTTCAAGGTGAGCAAACGAACGCGCGCCGGTCTTGAAATTATTACACTAATTTACGCTCTCAAATTGTTCAATTTTTCCGCTCCCCGGAAAATCCCAGAGAATTTTTCGTTGAATTATCCAATCATTTTTCTCCGTACAAACATTCATGGGATTCCGAAAATTTCGATACAAGAAATTTGTGGTCGAAAATCTTTTTTTTTCGAAAATCGTCGTAAAACGATATCAAACAAAAAGTCTTCTCCGATATTGCCAGGAATCGCGGATATTTTTCGCAAAATCGCTAAATTTAGTGCCGGAAAAAAACGCGATCGTCGCGTCGATCGACTTTTCCCTGCATTCAAACGGAAAATTCGACCGCCTGTTCGGCATTTGACGAGTCGCCATGAATTTTCGAAAGAAAATGTACCGTTACGAAATTTATCCAAGTTTTTTCATCCAAGTTAATTTTTCTCCCAGTGTGAGCGTTATGCGCCATATTTTTCAGTTTGAAAAATCGTAGAACGCGAAAAATGATGTCTAAAAAATCATTTCCGTGTCTCGGCAGGAAAATTGCTCAGTGTAAATCCGCGAATAGCCAGTTGGCTGCCGGATCTCTTTGCGATGAACGAGCGCGTCGTTTACATCGGCGAGTGGGCGGGAGGCTTTATGGCGTACGCGGCGGTCGGTGCGACAAACGTCGGCTCGATAAAGGTCTACAGCGATCATCGACTGGTAACGAATCAGCGAAAATGGCCGAAAGGGAAAATCAGCGACGACGCAAATTTTGAACACAAGACCGCGAGAAAGGGCGAACTTTTCGGTGAATTTCGCATGGGCTCGACGATCGTTTTGCTCTTCGAAGCGCCGAGGGACTTTTCGTTCTCGCTCACGCAGGGACAATCCATCAAAGTTGGCCAGGCGGTTACTCAAAATTCCATCGCGTCCCAACGACGGATGGCGACGGATCGAAGGACCTTGAATCAAGGCATCACTCACGCGTTGAGAGTCATGACCTTCGCGGATTCCGAAACTTAGTCGTTGAGTAAGTTATTCGCGACGTTTTATCGCTTTCTTACTTTTTTGAGTGAAAAAAAACGTTTTCTTTTTACACCAAAATGGCGAGAAGCGAATTTCGAGTTTTTTTTTTTGTAAAAACGTGTATCAGTGATCGACATCCGCCGGAAAGAAAAATACTCGATGAAATCATACAAAAATGTACAGAAAAATAGTCTCCCAATGAAGAATCGCGACGTTTTACGATAGCTTTTCGATTCGACGAAAAGAACGGCTTATTTTCGTCGATCGATAGGGTCGACGTGAGCGGATGTGGATCATTTTCAAAGAGCTGATATTCCCCCCGCTGGCAACATGCATCGTACGAAAAAAAACTGAAAACGAGTATCCGAAAAATGTACAGAATTCTACGGAAAAAAAAATGTATTCCTGATCTTTTGATCAATTTGCTCAGCAACTTTACTAGTTTGTCCATCGGACTGTACGAGATTGATGAATTTCGAACGAATTCGTCCAAGTTTGCTCCGTTGGAACGCGGAATCGCGATTGCCTACTTTTGCGTGTACACTTGATTTTTTCAAAATCGTTTTTTCGTGTTTTTTCGTTTCGCAAATTCCACAATTGAAAAAAAAAGTATCGAGCAATGCTGGTAATGACTTTCGTACCCTCGTTGCGTTCCAACGATCCAAACGTCACCTTTAATAAAAACTTTTTTTATTCGCAAGAACTTCTTTTTTTTAACGATCCAGAACTCGCCAATTGCCACAATAAAAGGCTTTACACCGTTGAAATTACACGACCGCCGGGAATTTTTTTGAAATTCGGTTACCTTTCGAACTTTCACGCGTTGTCGAATACTCGAAGAATCTTCGATGGTCTGATTTTTCAGGTTTTTTTTCTCATGCAAAAACGTGATTTTATGAATTTCGAAAATTATAGACGCGAGCATGCGGCGCAATGAGTAAATTAATGCGTGAAACTTTAAATCTCGATGGCAGAGGTCGTATTTGCGTTTAATTCGAAAATCGATAGTTCTCTCGCGAGGAAAATCCTACCATCCCATAGCGTATTTCGCGCGCCAAAATCATCGAAAAACTCGATGTTCCCGACCATCTCGAATAATTCGAAAGAATCTTTAAAAATTTTCGCTCCAATTTCCGCAAACTTTCTCGCTCCGCTTTATCGCGTAACAGCCCACGAGTCATTGACTAAAAACTTCCGGCAATTTCCGATTTCATGAATTTTTCAAAAATTCGCCAAATTTGATTTTTAATCGCGGTTTCGAAATTAATGGCAATTTTTATTTTGGCATAACAGTCAATATAGTATTAATAATTATCGATCGAGGGGTCGAAAAAAAAGTAGGGAAAACGAGTAAGGCAATGGTGCTGAGCCCGAGCGTGAGCCATCGTCTTCGAGCAGCTCGAACAGGCCGAATAAATTCGTGCGAAGGTTTATCTCGGCAAAATCGGTGACCTCTTTCCACTCTCGCCACTGCGGTAATATCGAGCTTGTTGAACATTACGCCATATTCGATTTTCGTTTCTTTTCTCTTTTTACTCCATTATTCTCTCGGAGTCTCCTCAACGCTGCCCCTATTGTTTCAAAGTACATAAGCACCGGTGGAGAAAATCTTGGCGCTCTGGAGAGCTCGGGTTGGGATTTAAAATCGAAACTACCGCCCCGCTCACGTGTTATCGCGTACGTTGAGGGAACTCTCGCGTGTCGCTGCTTGTACTCGTTAGCAGATTTTTTATTTTTCCTCGTAACGAGAATCTTCCGATCTCGACTTTGAGGGACGCGAAACAAACACGTTGCAACGTTCAGCAACGAGACTTTTACTAAATTTGTCCCGATTTACAAGAGCGAACGACGGAAACTCATCATTCGATACAACAGCCGGAAAAATTCTAATACAATGTTGAAAATCATTCGGAAAAACATATTTAAAAATGGAAAATATTCTCGCGTATTAATCCTCTGTAATTAGTCCTTCAGCAAATTGGTACTTTCAGTCTCTTTCGCTACTATCTTTCGCCTCTTTTTTTTGGCACAGTTATATCATCATTTTTTGCGACATTCCAACGGTTTGGGAAACCTTTATTCGCTCAGAAACATCGGTGAAAAGTGGAAAAAAGTTTCGCGACGGTTTGCTTTATTTCTCTTCACGAAAGTCGACAAATTACATGTTTGAATTGATGTCGCGAGGATAATTTCACCAGAGTGTAGTAATTTTCCAAAATTGCTGCAAAAAACTTCCCCCACCTCCGGTGATCGCGAGCTCAAATAAAGTGAGACATTTCACGGTTCTCGCTGAAGCCCTTCAACTTTTTTCGCGTCGATCGACGAACTTTGCACACATAGTCGCGCGTTAGACCGTCGAGCGGAAAAAGAGCCTTCTTTTTCACACTTGTATTTCCACGGCGTCGTCACTGTTTGTTTTTCTTCCATTCTTTTTGCCAATTTACATGCATCACCCGTGTGAATATTGCATGAAAAGATACTGGGAAAACGGTCTGTTTGCGTATCGATTGACATTTCTATTTCTCTCGCAGATTGCATCTATTTATAAACACAACCAGAGCGTATCTCACTTGTTGCTACAATATCGCATGTTTTGCGCGATGTTGGCTTCGTCCAACTCTAGCGAATAATAGAGGAATCGTTGAAAAATTCATTTCTTTATATTATTGATATTTTCTGATATTTTCTTTCGGAAATGCTGCCCGATGCTTTTTTTCCTGTTTTCACATATGAGCCAACTTGGTCACCCTTTTATAAATATTTCCTGCGTACATTCGAGGAATCAACATCGAAAAATAGTGGAATTGTTAAAAAATTCATTTCATTATATTATCCTCTATCGAGGCTCGAAACCTCGGAAATTTTCTTTTTTCACTCCGAACGAATAATTTCGGTGGATGTGAGAAGCCAAACTTTCCATCCGTGATATTTTCTTTCGAAATTGCTGCCCGATGCTTTTTTTCCTGTTTTCACAAATCAGCCAACTTGGTCACCCTTTTATAAATATTTCCTGCGTACATTCGAGGAATCAACATCGAAAAATAGTGGAATTGTTAAAAAATTAATTTCATTATATTATCCTCTATCGAGGCTCGAAACCTCGGAAATTTTCTTTTTTCACTCCGAACGAATAATTTCGGTGGATGTGAGAAGCCAAACTTTCCATCCGTGATATTTTCTTTCGAAATTGCTGCCCGATGCTTTTTTTCCTGTTTTCACAAATCAGCCAACTTGGTCACCCTTTTATAAATATTTCCTGCGTACATTCGAGGAATCAACATCGAAAAATAGTGGAATTGTTAAAAAATTCATTTCATTATATTATCCTCTATCGAGGCTCGAAACCTCGGAAATTTTCTTTTTTCACTCCGAACGAATAATTTCGGTGGATGTGAGAAGCCAAACTTTCTATCCGTGATATTTTCTTTCGAAATTGCTGCCCGATGCTTTTTTTCCTGTTTTCACAAATCAGCCAACTTGGTCGCCCTTTTATAAATATTTCCTGCGTACATTCGAGGAATCAATATTGAAAAATAGTGGAATTGTTAAAAAATTCATTTCATTATATTATCCTCTATCGAAGCTCGAAACCTCGGAAATTTTTTTTTTTCACTCCGAACGAATAATTTCGGTGGATGTGAGAAGCCAAACTTTCTATCCGTGATATTTTCTTTCGAAATTGCTGCCCGATGCTTTTTTTCCTGTTTTCACAAATCAGCCAACTTGGTCGCCCTTGTATAAATGTTTCGTGCGTACATTCGAGGCATTAATATCGAAAAATCGTGGACGATAGAATCTCGACGATTTTTCCGCGTGCGGTTAATCGGTTGGGAATATAATTATCCTTTCCTTTTTTCTTCGAGCCCTCGCGCTGTTGATACACCGCGTGTGGAAATGCGAAATAATTATTTCGCCCCAACGAGTTTTAATCCATGATTCTTCGATCGACCGAATTCGATGATTCGACCGAAAAATTGTGTGGGGAAAAAACGTGATAGATTTTACGCAGCCTGTCGACAAAAAAGTCGTTCGATAAAAAGAGCCAATGTAACTTTACAGATTTACTTTGCAACTTGGTATGAAATAGAGTTTGATTTTGTCCGGAAAATCCATCGAAACTTCTCCGTAATTAATTTCCGTCGATCACCCAACGACGTCCTAAATTTTTCATTAAAATAAAACTTGCCGGTATTGCACGCTTAATCGTAACGAACGTATTTCGGAATATCATTAATCGAAGAGTTAACTCGAATTATTCAGACTGTACAAAGTTAAAAATCCGTCTGAAATATTCTTTTCGTTGATAATTATAAAAATACGAAAAATGGTGTAAAAAAAAAGCTGGAGTACCCAGCCTGTCCGCCGTAGAAAGTTCCGTTAAACAAAAAAGCCTTTCCGGTTTAATATTTCGAAATATCATTAATCGAAGAATTAACTCGAATTATTCAGACTGTACAAAGTTAAAAATCCGTCTGAAATATTCTTTTCGTTGATAATTATAAAAATACGAAAAATGATGTAAAAAAAAAGCTGGAGTACCCAGCCTGTCCGCCGTAGAAAGTTCCGTTAAACAAAAAAGCCGGTTTCCGGTTTAATACAGCCAAGTCCAGGCAACTTTTAAACTTTTTCTTCGCTACTTTTTATAAAATCGTGTTTGATTTCCGTTGCCCGGAAATACGTTCGAGACTTCTCCGTCATTAATTTTACCTCAACTTTATTTTAATTAAAACGAAACTCGTCGGCATTGCAGGCTTCGTCGTAGCGAAAATACATCAGAATAACACTGCGATACAACGTTGAAACCCATCGTCAAATTGGCTTTTGATCGAGCTTTCTCGTGGTCCAGAGGAGAATTATGAAAATATGAGAAATGGTGCAAACAAAAAAGAAAACGTTTGACCAGTTTGTGCATGAACGTTCGACGACTGTGTACCAGCCGTGTTTGAAACGTCGATGATTCGATGAATATTTTCTCGAAATAATGCTAAAAACTCGAGATAAAAAATGAAATTTTCGATCGAGCTCTTTTGACGCTTCGGATGAGAATGCAATGTGCTTAATGCCGCGTTCCTTGGAGAATCAGAGCAGAAGTGTATTTGAATATTGCGTTCCTCGTTGCGTCGGAGTACGTCCGCGTACAAAGTTTAATTTCCCTTGGGTTTCAACGACACCCCGATGTACATCGTGTGATAAATATCTTATCAATGCTGAACAATATAATTCTGTTTCAGCTTTTATTCGCGCGAAGGTGTCCTCTCGTACGTGCGCGTGCGAGCCTCGCTATTCCTCTCGGATTTCTCTAGAAAGCTAATTTCGGAGCCTGGCCATACTCGTCGCCCCTAGCTACTGGCATTAAAATGTGTGACGCACGAAAATAAAAAATGTCAGGGGTGCTTCGAATCCACACGCGGATTGGTGAACAATCGAGAACCGACGAATTTGGAAGCTGCGAGTTTTTACTTTTTTCGTCACGTGTCTCGATTGGAGTGATTTTCCAAAAACTGTTTTTCACCCAAAAATCGTTGCCAAGTTGGAGTTTTGAGAGTAAAGACATTTAACACGTAGGCACCACACCCCGTTTGAGGTCACGCACTTACCACATGGGTGCAAATTTGCAAAAAATTTGCATCAAAAAAATGAAACAAAAAACTTTACTTGTAAAAAAATAGCTAAATTGAAAAAAAAATTGTTTTTAATCAGCTACTCGATGGAAGCATGTACCCTTTGTCATATTTGTCATGGAGAGGAAAAGTCGCTAGGTGATGCAGGTAGAAAGTTCTAGACGCCTGAAATTTTCGTCGGTGCAAAATTGCACCCGTGTGGTGCCTTTTTCCAAGATAATTTCGTTAACTTTGAAAAAAAAGCTTGGTCGCGATGCCAAGATTTTTGAAAAATCGCGAAAAGAGTCTCGATTTTTTCGGGACAAGAATATACAAAAGTACGAACGAGCGAGACAAATATTCACCCCACAAATGTACATGCTCCAATTTTCCGCCTACTCGTCCGTGTAAGAATGAAAATTCATATATATGCGACGTTCAGAGCCATCGATGTTCGAGCTCCGGGCGATAGGAGGCTCGCGAGAAAAGCAGAAACGCGAAGGAAAGGATAAAAACGAAGGGGAGGAAAAACCGTCGACGCCCCAGAATCATTCAACTTTTTCCGGTTCCTCTCGAAGGGCCCGTCGGAATGCGAGCGTGAACGTAGGCTAATTGCGTCAGCGAATGTTCCACGCAAACGTGAAAAACAAACGAAATTAGACGAAAGGTTGAAAGAGAGTCAAGTGAAAAGGGAGAAAAAAGAATAAATTGAGAATAAAGAGTCGTTGACGAGAGGAAGGCAAAACAAAAGCCCACGCGGTGCTTTTTAAGGGCTATAATAGGGTCAACAACGAAAAAAAAAAAACAAAGAGAGAATAAGTCGGGTGAAAATGTGCTCGAGGAAACGTCTACGTGACACTAGAGCGAGAGAATATGTTGATAATAAGAGAGATGAAAGGATGGTGGAAAAAAGCCGATATGGAATTGGGGAGTGAAGGAAGCACCGCGAGGTACAGCCTCACTTAAAGGCTCAGTGTCATACCGGCGAGATTCTGACGTGGGAACAAAAGAGACCGCGGAAATTTGCGATGCTTACGTTCTCCAAAGTGGTCGTTTTCACAAAAAAAAAGCAAGTTCCTCACTCAGTGACTTTTTACTTTTCTTAAAAAATCACATTCTACAAGAATTCACGTAAATCCGAATGCCAACCATCTTTTGAAAGATGTACATTCTTCACCAGGAAGTAATTGGACAAAAGTTCGAGCATGGACTCCTATTTTCGAATTTTTTAATACAACGATGCACTGCAACTGCATTTTCAATTCAGTTTATCCTTCCCTCGAACGAATCGTCTTGAAAAACGACCGTTTTTCGTCAATGGCTCTAATCTCGAAGCGTCATGTTGCAAAATTTTCGATATACTCTTTGAGCGAGCTGATTTTAAAAAATTTTCGTTGAATTTTAAATTCAATGTAAATTTAGGGTTTGCTCTCGAGTCCCGAATGTGACAAACGTCGTATCAGGTGTGAAAAGTTTGGGCATTGAGCTGTACAGGAAATTGCAATCTTCGGTACCAAGATGGGCAATTAATTGCACACATACACGAATTTCATAATATGATTTGAGTTCATAAAGTGTACAATTTCTTTTTGACTAAAAATTTTCACCATCGTTCTCAATTGTAATTGAAATATTTCGCGAGCGAATTTTGATTTTCGAAAATGTCCAAAATCCAAAAAAAATCGCCGACCGAACGAAAAACGAATTTTCCGCAAAGTCATCATCGATTCAGCTGGTATCGCAGATAACGAAATTAATGAAACGGCAAAAGAGTCGTGATTTGAAAGGAAAGAATTTTGACTTTGACTTTCTCGGCTGAAATCAGACTTTTTTGAATTCCTCATACGATGAGTAACGCAATTTGACACTCGAGGTGTCGTGACACGACCTCGAAAAACTTGGAAAGCATTTTCCATACGCGCGTCGTTCAAGCACGAACGAGATGACGCTCGACGCGATGTCTCGTGCGACAGAGTGTAATCGCTTATTTTTTTCACGAATCACAATTGGTATTGGTACACGTAAACACGAATCCTCGGTGTATTCACGTACAACGAGCGCTTTCGCGCGCCCTTCTGTGTCAAACGCGGTAGTTGCGATTGACGAACGCGTCGCGCGTCGCGCTCGTGTTTCAGTGAGCAGTGAGCGTTGCGACGCCGGTGGCGCAGGTTCTCTACTCGTTCGTCCGCGTGCCGTTCGCTCGTTCTCTTTGCGCGTAGGAGAAAAATAATAAAAACCAGGGAGCACAGCGTTAGAACAAAGAAAAGAAACGAACAAAACATACGAGGGGAAAAAAAATCGTGACGGATTTGATACGCAAGCGAAAAAAACCGCGCACAGGAGCATTTGAAGCTTTTGTAAAAAAAAAAGTGCAAAGAACGGCGATAATGTTGATAAATGGGTGGTGATGGCCATTTTCGCGTAACCTTGTCCGTAAGAAAGGAACCCGGTGCCGGTCCCGTCTACTGCAAGATGGAAACGTCAGCGAGGTTTCGACAGCTGAAAACCGTCAAGCTTAGCAGCGACGCTGTTTATCGACTTGACATTAGCTTCAAGCCGCCACAATTGTTGCAGTAGGTATAAGCTCCCTGTAAACTTTTGCGCTTTTTTTCGTTCGTTAATTATTCCGTATGTTCGCGGGAGGCTAAACGCTTTGAACGAAGTTGAATACGCTGGTTAAATGTGAATAATTTGAATACATCCTTGCCCTTCTGAATGATTTTAACTCGCAACGAGCTTACGCACATTTTCGAGAATGAAAAATAGAAGGAGACTTCTTTTCGCGTCTTTTTTTTTCACCGATGTTACTCGCGATTCTGCGACTAATTTCGTACCGAAGATAACTCGTATGGTTTTTGCCTATCATACAATGCCTTTCTCGATTATTCGTTTCGCGCTCTGTTGGCGCGAGACCGGCAGGCAATGCACCGACGACTGCACACGTCGTATGGACGTCACAAAGAATTTCACAAAAAAACAAACAAAAGCCTCGTTTCAAACCGTTACTGTACATCAACACTCGAAAAATCGCACACGCTCGGACGACTTTAGAATTTCGAAATATACAAGCAAAGTAGTCGGGACGAAATTTGATTACCCGACACGAAATTATGAAGCAAAGTGGCAATCATCCATCACATTTATGAAAATTCGACCGCTTTTGATTAACCAAAAATTGCATACCTCAGCTGCATCTCTCGCGTCTTTTCGCACCTTCGCACTTGGGAACTCGAAAAGGTCAGCGGTTAATGACTTTTAAGAATTATTAAATGGAATCTAACAATCTGCATCCGTACTATATAAACGCGAAAGTAAGTCTGCCATCTCTCGGCTAAATCGCTAAGCGGATATTCACAAAATTTTGTAAGACACTTTTGTAACAGACGCGCTGTATTGTTTTCCGTCATTGGCTTAAATTATAGTAGTTTTTTCATGACAACCCATTCCTTAGTTTTGCACGAATAATTGAGCGAGATATTTATTTTTCATTATTTTTTATTCTCGCGACAATCATTTTTCGCGTTGATATTCTCGTGCGCCTCCTGTCAATGTGCCGCGGAAACGCAAGTCTCGTCAGGAAAAGAAATATTCGAACGGCAGCGAAATATTCAAAGATATTCTTGACAAATCGATTATTACAAGCAATCCGGCTTTAACCTTTAAAAATTATATCGAACCCCCCCTCTGCATTTACCGTGAATTCACTACACTCGACAATCAATAATCAATTCATCATTCTCCCGTATTCCAAAAGCCACCTATCCTCGAACATCTCCTTTCCTTTTTTCGTAGATCTCGCAACCATTCGCGAAACTCAAAATCACCGACTGATTGGCAAGAAATTTCAACAAAAGATTGAACAAAGATACAACGGTATAGACCGTCTGCTGCATTGCCCATTTCCCGCACCAACGCGTATACTTACGAACAGTCGCAACTTTCCTGCACTCACGTGCATGTAAGACCATCTGTCGGTGAGCACGAAACACGTTCATGGTGAACTTATGACCTCAAACTCTCCTGGCCTGGGTTAAAGCGTTTCTTAAGATTGGCTATGAGATCAGCAACGTAGAAGCTATATACAGGGTGTCCCAAAATCGGACGTCAATAATTTACAGTTGGATCGCGGATGAAATTTCGAATCGAAAAGTTTATAAACATTTTTTCATCCAGCTGCCCTCTGCTGAGTTATTAATTAAGCTCGGGCCGGACGGACGCGTGCAGCCGCGCAGCGAGCGCGAGAGAGGGCAGTGCGCGCGTTCGATCGGCTACAACTTTGACGATTAATAACTCGGCAGGGTTTGTTTGTATCGGAAAGTGGTAAAACACTTTTCGATTCGGAATTTCCTTCCGGATCCGGCTTGAAATGATTGACATCGAGTTCCCGGAGACACCACGTATATATTCTTTCCAACTCTCGCGCGCCGTCTGACTCGCTGCTGGATTACCGACGGCCAACTTTTCGTATCAGCAATGATTAACACTCGTGCAAAAGCTCTCGAGCCGCAAACACATTTATCGTCTTTTAATGGAAATGGAAACTTCCACTTGAACCTCGTCCATTTCATGACATGGAAATACATAAACTTGCCATTTATTGCCAAACGTTTTTAGCCCTACTTTCACAAACACCTTGATAAATACGAAAGCCACCCTTGTGTTTAAGTTCAAACAAGTCCAAAGTGATTGCAGTTATTACCAGTCGAATGAAAAAGTAGAACGTTCCTATTGTATAAAATAGTATATGATACACCTTTGTGTTTATGTTGGGTTATAAAGACAAAGACGTGTATACGACATGAACTTTTATGGATTTTCGCACGATGTGGAATATCGCGGATACAGCTTGCGAGCTTGTGAAACGTATGAAAAGATAGCTTGCATATTCGAAACAAAAATATCGAACCCACGTACGCTCTTACGTGGCCCAGAATATTTCTTTCCTCGCCGCTTTATACCCCACTTTTTATTTATCCTCATTTCGAATTTCTAGAAAACATTGATAAATCCTAGAAACAATGGGTCTTTTATGATTTTTATTTATGAAAAGTCTCCGCTGTCAAGTTGGAAAAGCGATGCCAAGGACGAGAAGAAAAATCCAATAGCCATGTTTCCGTCCACTCGTGTGTTATTTGTCCTCTGAAGAGTGACGAAACAGAGAAATGCATACAAAGAGCTTATTCCACTGTTATACACGAGCTTTTGATCTCGATGACTTTTTTTTTGTATCTCGAACACACGCTATGAACATATATAAAACGGAAGATGAAACTTGGCGTATTTGTGTATGCTTTTTCGGTTGCGACACTTTATTGCCTCAAGTCTCTCTCGGGGTGTAAATAGGAATAGTGTACAATATATTTCGGCCTCGAGTAGCATTGCTAACATAACCTCCCACTAAACGACAGTTTTTTTTTTAAGGAATCTTCGATCGTACATTGACATTTAATTATTTACGAAAAACGAAGCAATGGAATAGTTTACGATATCTTTCGGCCTCGAGAATTATCGCTGAAATAAACTGCAGTAAAGTGCCGACATAAAAACGATGCCTCGACTTTTTTGAAGAAAAATGTAGCTGCTGTATTCCCTGAGAGGTTATGGTTTGCATCGTTTGCAACGCAACGAAGCACGGAATTCGCAATTCTTTATCGTCGCTATTTCCGGTGTAACGAGAAAAATAACTGAAACAAAAGTACGGATCGATATTTATTTATGAGAATTAACGAGTCATCGGAAATAGTATCGTCTCGTAGACCACCGGATCTATGCCAGCTCTGGAAAACAAGCTGATGGTTTATCATACACCGAACTGCATTCGTGCAGGATAATTTATATCTCTCGAAAGTCTTTTTGCCTCGGAGTATTATTTTTCTTGCCTCTTTTTTTTATCGAGCTAGCAATAATCTCGACGCGGAATTATAACGATAGAAAAAGAAACGTTGCTTCCGTAATAACATTGGATGATACTTTGTAATACGAAAGAAATGTGAAAAAAATCAAGTCGTGCGAAACGTGAAAAATATTGACTTTCGACGAAGATGACGTTAACGAAGCGATCAATAATTACGTTGATGAAACATTTTGATAAAAATCGTCTGGGGAAATTTTCTCGCCATTCCGGATGAATAAACGGTTGATTTTTTTTTTTTAAAGAATCCTGAACGATCGTAGATTCGATGATGCTGAAATAAGATCGAATAAAGATCGAAAACGCAGTCACGTCTGGGCGTCCAATAAAATTGACGATGTGAAGAAATTGCCTTTTATTTTTATCGCCATTGCCGAGTGCGAGAAATTGCATCGCGCGTTAAATTCCCAGCGCGGGATTCGAAAGCTCGTGGTGCACTCGCACGGATACAAACGTGAATCAACCGTAAACTCACGAAAATTTATCGACTTCACCGGCCATATATAATTATACGTACACCGTGCAAAGACTTTTTTATTCTGCAGCAACATAGTGCGACAAAGAGGGCGCTGCTGTCGCAGCAATTGTTGACGAGGGAACAACCACTTTTGCACACGCGAAACATTAACGGAAATTTGAACTTTCCCGGCGAGTATTTTTCAATCCGACGAATCCCCATTGAGTCATTAAAGAATGCAGTGGGACCAATAGGACCCTCGCGGACAAACTTTGACGATTAATAACTCGTTCGGTTTTAGTCGTACGAAAAAAAAGCTAAAATACATTTCGACTCGGAATTTCATCACGAATCTCATTTTGAATGATTTTTATCGACTTTTGGCACATCCTGTATATTTCATGCACATAATGTGGCAGGCAATTGAACTTTGGGTTTATGAGAATGAATCACGAGGATGCATCAAGTATCGATTCTGTTTTACCGGTTGCCAACGCGTGTGCGATGGTTAGTGCAGCACCGCCAAAGTTTTGGTCGGAAGAATCGATCAAAAAACAAAAGCTTGCGAGTAACGATGAATAATACCCGCACTAGAAGCTCGAGTTTTTTCTTTGTACAGAAACACGAATATTCATTGTAATCCAAAGACGTTAGTTGCACGAAAAAGTTGGTGAAATTATTTACCGTTTTTATCAAATACACGTAAAAGTGCAATATCGATAAACGAACGATTGTTTCGATTCCCCGATCGAAATAAGCAGCGGAAAAAGACGCTCGAAAAATTGACAATATAAATCGATAAAAACAAAACTTTATCCAAAAATAACACTCTTTTCGATAATCCGTACAACATTATCATTATAAATGTATCTTTCTCAGAGTGGATATCGAGAGGTAAAAACGTTACGTCGGTATTGTCGACGTTTTTAATTAATATTCGACTTGTTCCAGCTGACGCTCGCGAAATAAATCTCGTTAATGAAAAAATGCTGCTCGCAGTATAATCTCGTAATCCAATTATTCAAAACGATACAGCGACTGATTGAAGAAAGAATGGAAAGGCTCGTTAAATATCGGACAATGCTTTGACGTCTTTCCTTCTTTACCATTCGATGATAACGAAGAAAAAATCTTCGGCAAATTAAAAATTTTTTGCCTGAAATAATGGGTTCTCATTATCGATATTATCGAACAATTTCTTTTTTCATGTTGCTACCATTATTGTTATTGTTACTTTCCCCCCCCCCCCCCCGCGCGTGATGCGTATTCGTCGGTAGCCGTGAGAAACTTTCAATCGATTTCGATGATTGCAGGTCACTGAGCATCGGTGGGAAGCAAGTGGAGGCTGTGGAACGTGCACGTGACGGTACTGCGTGCGCTTACAGCGCTTATCACAGCACAAAAGACGTCGAACCGAGCGCACGTGGTCATCGGGAAGAACTTCCCATAGCAATGAGAGTTTCCGGCTCCGGTTATCTCACGACGTGTTTGCAAATAAAATACTACAAATCGGGCGATCAGAGTCATTGCGAATGGGGCTCGAGGTTACACTGCATCGAGCTCGATTGTTCGAGCGTCGAGGGTCGATTGGTTACAGTTGACAAAGAGACTTATCGAAAATTGGGCATCGAGTCGTAGCCCGAATGAAAAAAAAAAGACAAAAATGTGTTTTTTTTTTCTTTGTTCATGGTCGTTTTGACAATCATCATTCGGGTTTTTCTTAATTACTCGGTCGATTTTCTTTTTTCTTTTTTACGGCATATACCAAAGGAAACGAGACGAATAAGAGTGACGCTGAATTTATCAAGTGGTCTTGTCCGATCGGGGGAGATCTCGGAACGAAATGTGCCAGAGAAATTCATTTATACACGCGGAGTTACGTTTTGAAGCATATCGCGATACGTTTCGTCGGTGTTGGAGCCAATTTCGTTCTGCGCTCGGGCTGAGGCTCCATCGATCGTAAGGACGATAAATTATTGATGCACTCGCGACCGACCGTACGAGGGGAAAAAATAAGTACGTCAATTTTCGCGTACAATCAATGTGCAGAAGCTTGGGGTGTGTTGTATTTGTATTGTCGATGTACCGATCAATCGGTGAGAAGCTTCGGGAGAGCTGGACGGACGTGGACTCTCCACGTCCGTCCGTTATCGCGAAAAATATCAAATTTCTGATGCAATAACTTTTCGTCAATATTTTGTTCATTCAAACGCGATTCAAACACGTACAATTTGCAAGAAAAATCTTGAGGATGTGCGGCATTTTCAGGCTCGACAAAATCGAAATGGACCGAAAATTTTGCGCGCTCGAAAATACCAGAAAAATCTGAAAAATCCATCGTCTCTAATGAGCACGGTGGTTTTCGATAATAACATTATTAAAAAGTTGCTGACGGATTGGTGAACAAAAAAATTCGAAAGTTTTCGGAAAGCTACTTTTCACGGAAAATGAATTCGTTGCTTTTCTTTATTTTTTTCAAAATTAAAAACGAAGATTCGAAAACATCGAAGAAATAGAAAGAAAAAAATTTTCCGATCATTTTTGCAGAAACTTTTTTTTTTCAACCGTTTGTTCATAACTTTTTTATATTGTTATTGTTGAAAATTATTTTACCGAGTATCTTAGAGGCGATCGACATTTTTCAGATTTTTGCAGTATCGCCAAGTACGCGAGATCAACCCGAGGACATCCTTAACTCGAATCTCGACAGAAGAAAATCTTCGAAAAAGTAGAAGGAAAATTGTTGTATAAAAAAAAACTAAGGACATTCATTTTAATGAGTAAAAACGCGAAAAAAAATGGACAAAAAGTCGTTTCAATGAGAGACGCGCGGTTGATATTGAGAATTCTTTTTTCTTCTCGAATTTCGCAACGCGGTTTGAAGAAAAGTGAAAAGCATCTTTTCGAAATTCACGCGAGTTTGAAAAATTAACCGCTTCATATAAAATGACGAGAGAACAATGCTCTCTGACGATTTTTTATACGAGTGTTTTATTTTTACGTTATCGACGTTGAAAACTTTTTCACATTCGTTGCCATTGAAATTCAAGATTTTTCATGTCTCTGACGCACTCGATCTTTTTTTCACGCTTCTTTCGTATTGCAAGGCGTCGATGTTGTCGTTGGAACAACTTTTTTTTGTTGCTATTGTTGTAACGCCATTTCGACCCAATCTCGATGAAAAAAAAAAAACACGACGGAAATAACACTTTCAGAGAAAAGACTCTCGAGAGATACTCAATTTTTCCTCCACGAATGCTTCGAATAAATAAATGTCCGGACACATTTTTTCTTCTAGTCTCCTTTGATTTCCTCTTTTTTCAATTCGTCTCGATTACAACTTGAAAACGTGAGCAATGAAATATGTATAAAGAGAAAAGTGCCATTTTCAGGGCCATTTTTCTCGCAATCTCTCTCAAGAGATTACGTCACATCTCTGAGGAAACTGAAACCGTTGTATCTTCGAGAAAGACGGAGGATTCATTTTCGTCTCTTACGAATAAACAGTGTTCGTCACGTGCAAACTGCTGCTAACGTTTTTGCCTATAATTGCGCATTTTAAAGCGTTTATATTAGTACCTGTACACATGAACAAAGTTTCATCATAGCAAATTCAACGAAAATTGACGATAATGCTCGAACAACGAAAACATATCACGCGAATACAATGAAATTCAATTAAAAAATGAATGGAAAATTATGCACACGAACACACACACGAAAACACGAAAATGTAGCAATTTGTAACTGCGCGATCCGCCATGATAACATAAATTGGACCAACGTGTATTTTCCTCTTTTGCAAAGAAAGTAATAATATTAATTTTTCTTATTATATATATATATATATGTATGTATATATATATATATATATATCTCTCTCTCTCTTTTTTTTTCTTCAAAGCCTTGCACAGTTTTTATATTGTACTGCGTATTTACAATGCAATATGTACAATGTATGGATCGATAACGATTATTTGGTAACCTCGATATGCCGAATAAACATTTTCGAAAATCTTTTTGAACCTTCATTACAGACTTTCTCAGCTTTTCTCAAAGATCGAGCGTCTCCACGAACACGATGGAACGATGAATTTTTTCATTGAGGGAGACACGGGAAGGGAAAAACGAGATTCCGTGCTGGAGAAGCTAACCCGCTTCACCCTCAAAATCGACGTTGAAAATTCGCGAAAAAAACGCAAAGGGGTGTGTATGGGAAAATCGGCAAAAATCGAAGGTCCGTCTTTGAAATTCCGCCAAAAATCGAAAAATACAGATATCTCTATAAACCAAACGGCATTTCGAAGCCTCAACGATCGCGAAGAGAATAAACTCAAGCTCGAGTGTCTATCTCAAAGGGGAGAAAAATGGCAAACATTTTAGTGAACCAACTCAATGCGGCAAAAAGTAGCGGAAAATTTCGCATTTCAAAAATGAATTTATCTCCTTTTGCGATATTCTTCCTGCAAAAAACAATACAACAAAAGCGATAAGTTTCCGTACAAGTAATGATTTTTCAAACATTGCTCACAACGGTGACAAAATATTACCGCGGCGGTTCGTAATTCAACAGAGTTTGGGACAACTCTCCGTCGCGAAAAAAACGGAAAGGGGTGTGTATGGGAAAATCGGCAAAAATCGAAGGTCCGTCTTTGAAATTCTGCCAAAAATCGAAATATGAAGATATCTCTATAAACCAAACGGCATTTCGAAGCCTCAACGATCGCGAAGAGAATAAACTCAAGCTCGAGTGTCTATCTCAAAGGGGAGAAAAATGGCAAACATTTTAGTGAACCAACTCAATGCGGCAAAAAGTAGCGGAAAATTTCGCATTTCAAAAATGAATTTATCTCCTTTTGCGATATTCTTCCTGCAAAAAACAATACAACAAAAGCGATAAGTTTCCGTACAAGTAATGATTTTTCAAACATTGCTCACAACGGTGACAAAATATTACCGCGGTGGTTCGTAATTCAACAGAGTTTGCGACAACTCTCCGTCGCTCAGCTCGACAATCTTTTTCCGCATAACAACAGCGAGTTTGTCACTTCCGCGTATGAACATCGCGGAATGATGCAGAGCAATGTCGTACATGAGAGGACACCACGTTTTCCTGACGACACCTCTGACGAGCGAGGTCATGTAAGACTCGATCAACGTCGGATCTTTCTCGATCGGATAAAGATATTCGCCGAGAGGTATCGCCAAATTTTCCCGTTTCAATCTAACGTATCTGAGTGCGCCAGCGTGTTCGGACCACAATAACTTGCGATAATGCACATCGTGACGTTGACAAATCGGCACGAGGAGCGCCATCGAGAATCCATCGTCTCCGTACGAATTCGCGCAAAAGCATTCGCAGAGCGACGTAAAGAGATCGGTAAAAGAGCCGACACCCGGCACATCCTCGTTGAAGTCAAATTTTTTGTGACACTTTGACAATAATCGAGACATTATCTCGTTCGAGAGAATCGATATATCGACATTGTGATAAATCGTGTCGGACAAATAAATCAGCAACAGCCTACTGAAACGGAGGCTCGGCGAAAGATGGTCGACTATTTCCGGCATGCTCAGTTCCAAGCTCAGTTGAACGATGATTTTGGTCGTATCGTTGTCGTTCCAGTTTTCACGATGATTTTTGTGACTGGTGTAAGCAGCGACGAGAGGCAAATAAAGCCAATCCTTGGGCATCGCCGCTTGTTCCCATCGCGTGCTCGATGTTACGTATCGTCCGTACACGACGCTCAAATCTTTGGGCAAGTTCATAAACTCCCTCGATCTCGCGCTGGTGGCGTTCAGTCTCAGGTTATTCATGCTGTTTGACAAATTTTCCATCGTTAATTTCTCGTTGCTGAGAATGTACCCGAGGATTTCTTTGACCGCGTTCGGCGCGTCACATGGCAACGTTGACACGAGCTTGATGGCGATTCTCAACACGGATTTGCGAGTCGTCTCGTCGATGACGTGACCGAGGCGCATGGTGGCGCGGACGATACCGGTTATCAAGTACAATTCGCATCTCGTGAACCATGAATTTTCCAAATTCCATTCTTCGCTCGACAATCGATGCACATATTTGACGAAGACTTTGTTCGTGAAAAAGGTTTCGAGCTCGACGAGCCTGCCGTTTTCGCTCAAAGCGTTGATGCACGTTGCGAAAAACGGCAGACAGGAGTACACCGACACTGACGGCTGCAGCTCCGATCCGCTGCTCATTAGGACTCCGAAATTCGGAAGCGACGGAGGATCTCGGAAGGTCGGTGGCGCGTGTTCGCTCAACAAATTCGATGTCGACCTAAAAGAAAAATTATACAAACAATCGAGAGTAGGTTGAGGTTGAGGTTCCCTGTCTGAGATGAGAGTTGAGATTTTTAAAGGCGATAGAACCGGAAGAACGATGAACATCCGATTATGAAAAAAAATGCAGAATTTTCTGTAAAGCAGTTATGGATAATTGAATTAGTAAAATTCAGAGAGAAAAAAAACGGATTTTATCGATAGTGTGAGGATTCTGATCGTTTTTTCCTCACCCGGTTGCTTCGAACGTCTGAAAAACTTACCAGAGACGCTCGAAGGTGTTTGGACTCTTTATCCACGCGCATTTCAACGACGCGATGTCGTTCAACGCCGTAAAAGTAATCGCAACCAGTTTCGTTTGGCTCCACTGTGAAAAGGAGATGATGTTCTTTTTAAATCATCGATCATCGTCGAATTTCGAATCGTTGCGAAAGATCAAAGTTGTTGAAAGTATTCGCCGACCGTCAGTGATGATATTTTCTCCAATTGCGTACTCCATTTGGTCAAGAGCGTCGATATGTGCGGCCACAGTGACGACTCGTGGATGGCAACGTTGATCAGTGCCGCCGCGTGCTCGCACGCCATCTCCGAGGAATTGCCGAGGTCGTGGTTGCTCAGCAATAGTCGCAATTGCGAGAGGAAGGACAAGCGAACTGCGTTTATGCCGTCCAACGTAAGATTCTCCAACAGTAATACTTTCCACAAACGCAGAGCCTCCAATGCGACGCGTATTGTAACCGATCTGTCAGGGAGGCCCAAGGAAATGTCAACAAGTCATAAATACGTCCAGACGAAAAAGAACATTTTTTCTACATTAAACGTTCCCACTGCAACGTCACTGTACTCTATTTATCATAAAACAAAACGGTAAGAATAAATGAATCAAATATTTACGTTGCGTGAGCAGTCGTATACGAAATGAGAGAATCAACGATTTTTAAACCGTTGAGTCTGGCAGCGACCGGTTTGCCGCCGTACGAAACGAGGATGCGACACAATTTCAGAGCGCTTGCGTTTGGACAACCATAAGCACTCGTCATTTTTTCTTTACCGGAAACTGAAAAATAGATCGATTCTACTAACGTATTTTCTCATTGATTTAATCGCAAGACATGTTTACCTGATTTAATCGTTTATATCAAATTTATTCTTCAAACAAGTTTAAAAAAATAAAAGTTCCGTTGCTCTTGTGACATTGTTTGAGCTGACATCGTCGGGACACAGGAACTCACTAATTTTCGTAGTTCACAGCCGAATGAATTTTACGATTGCGATCATGGCTCAAGATCCTGACAACGAAGGATTTTTTATGCAAACAATGTCACGTCTTGTTAAATTCAAGCGAGTATGGCCTAGCAAATATGGCCCAAGTCTAATTCGCGAATACTCCTCGATTATCAACACGCGAATTAAAAAAAAATTTACAATCAATCTTCGTACAGCGCAATAAAGATTGTATCATCGTGAAAAACTTTTCTCCCGAATGTGTTCTTTTCCAAAAACCGACGAGTACTCACGAGTTCGATCGGTGCCTGGCGGAATGAAATTCTCAACGATGACGTCCAGTAAACGTGGAGTGCAAGCGATATTTAGTGCGGTCGTCCGAGAATGTCGCGCTAAACGCGTCAGGATTTGCAGAGCGGCGGTCACACCCATCGGCGATGGGTGCATCTCGTTGAGGATATATCTGCAAAAAAAATGAATAAAACGATCCGTACAACGAAGAAAAGAATCTCGCGTCAGTGCTCATTTCAATCCTAAATCCTGATTAAATTGATATTACATGGATGTGAGAGTGTATTAATTTTTTTTTCATCATCCTCATCTCCGTATTCTCTACCGTAGACAAACAATTTGCAATAATAGATTTCATAATACGAAAAAATGGGGAAAAAATTGAATAAACATCTTTCGACGACTTTGTACACAAAATCTCAGTTCAAAATTCCCAGTTTTTCTTACCTTATGCGAAGAACGATATCCGTTCTCATAGCAGCAGCAACGGTATCTAATTGCGCTAGTTCATGATCCTTCAAGTCGCTCGTGTCGCTGACGTCGGTTTTCGGAGCTGGCAATTCTGGCGCAAGAACACTGCCGTCTCGATAATTCCATTCGAAGAGCCTGTCCAAGCAGGTCTCGTCGAACTCGCTGTGCAGAAATGCGCAAAGCGCTCGTAGGGTCCAGTCGACTATGGCTACCGCAGTATCATCGAGAGAAAATCTCAGTAAGAGTAGAATATTTTTCTCGTTCAGAGCGACGAGGGGAGGAGGTTCGAGAACTTTATCGTAATATCCTTTTCGGCTTTGTTCCATTATATTAGCGAGGGTCGATAAAGCAGTGCATCGCTGTTGTTGGTTCGACGAACGACTGAGCTGCAATAATTCTTGAAGCGAGTATCCTGGGCGATCGGGCTCCTCGCCGTGATGATGCAAACCTTTGTCGACGCTTATGGTCTCATCGCGAAATGGCAAAAGCACGCCGTTGAAGTCAAAACGTGCGTTGTAGGGTTCGTCCGGCGATACATTCTCCATTTGTTCAACATCCTTCGTCCATTCGAGTTTCTCTTTTTCTAATTTATCCATGTTCACCCAACCTTTGCTCGCAGCCATATCGGATAACTCCTGCGCCGGAGTGTTTTCCAACGTCGGACCATCGTCGCATTCCATCTTCGTCGAGGCTTCGTCGCAAACATTTTTTCCTCGAGCCTCGGCAGGAAATTCCATTTCTTCTTCGTCGCCTCTGGAACGTTTCATTTCAATTTTTTCTTCGAGCTTCTCAGCGGCGGTACTCGGCTCCCTCGTTCCTGCGTTCTTTCTCTTCGCTTTTAAAAACTGTATCAGCTCCGGACTGAGAGTCTTCTCCAGCTGAGACTTTGCCTCGAGGATTTCTTTGTCGCTCATCTCTTCGATTTTTTTCACGTTAGCTTCATGAATCTCTCGTCGCAACGATTCTTCGACTTTGGTCATTTTCGCACGAGTTTCAGGCTCTGCGCGCGTGGGGGAAGCTTCTGTCGGCTTTTCCGACTTTAGATTATTCGATATTTGCTGAAGAAACAAGCTACCGGTACTTCCTGATGTCTGAAAGTGAAGAGTTCATATGTATTCGAGTACAAGTTACAGAGGGGATGCTTTCCGAGGTTTTTAATAAAAAAATGAATGAATGCTCAAGTTTGCAGTGTCGACAAGAGTTTTTGAGTATTTTGTAACTTTTTATTTTGGATATTTTCAAAATTGACATACATTTTTTTCATAACATTGCGTGTTATGAATTCTGCAATATGAAAAATATTGCAGGGTACCAAAAATGAAGAAATCTTACTTTCCTATCGTTGTAAAAATTGAGTTGCAAATTTTAACATGATTCAAAAAAAAAGAAGATGTTGACCTTTTGATCAATGAGGAATACTTTGGGGAAGCCATCTGCACCCTGAGACACGGAGCGATTTGAAGACTGCATCTGATTTGTCGCTTGGTTGTATTTTTTTTCAACGATATTTCCCAATATTATATTTGATGGATTCAAGGGTAAATTTTGTATAGGATCGGAAATAACTCTTTCGGTATCATTTTCAGGCAAATTATTTGCCATCTCGGGATTTATCATCGATCCATCGGACTTGGAAGTAGATAATCTTTGCTGTTGTTCGAGAGCTTTGCGTTCAGCAAATTTGGAACGAATTCTACCGGTTGGGGCGGCATGGTTTTTAGACTGCTTTGCTGTCATTGTATTTGCTTGGGCACGAAGATTTATCACTTTGGCAGAAGGCTCTTGTTTACTTTGCAAAAACTCTTCTTGCATGCGAAACAATTCTTCTTCGTCATCGCCAGACTTGGGGCGTTTTATAGTCGTTAGTTCGCTCATTTTGTTCTTTTTGTAACGAGAAAAACGACTGTTTACAAGTTATGTGTGTTCTCTTGCGAAAATATATTCGTTAAATGTCACTGCAATTTCATGAATTTGAAAATCGGACCCATAACCTCAATTACGAATTTACACGTAGGAGGAATTTCCATGGTATTTTGTTGCGTAGGTCCTTTGTCAGTGAAACAATTACTGTTTATTGGCACTTTTAAGTAAAAACAAACGTTTATACACTATAAATTATATTTTTGAATCCGGCTAATTGTAGACTGCTGTACCAAACTGCGCGCACGATAACACAATCGCTGCGCGCGGGACCTTGAGAATCTTGCAGGGGTCCTGAGAGGGATAGGGAGAAACGAATCAGCGCTTGATATGCGCATTTGCGCATAGGCGAATGCGGTCACGAAATAGATAAATAAAAAAACATCGTGTTTTTTCGTTTCAAATATCTAGGAATAAGTATATCGATATAGGTAAAAGCAACGACCGGCGTCGTTGTTTGCCGCTGCCAATTGTCGTGTGTTCAAAAACACACAAATTTCGGGATCTGCCGCCATTGCTCCTCATTCTTTATAAATCCAGGCGCCTGCGTATCGGCAATTCTGCCGGATCATTGTCAATAAACATGGCAGCCATCGCAGTCCCAAAGGACGTTAGCACATTTTTGAGTCAAAATCAAAACGTACCGGACAAAGAATTGGCTGCAGAATGGGTTCAATTGGAAGAACTTTACAACAAAAAGTAATAGCTACAAATTGTCTAATGTCGCACATTGATTTGCATCGATATATTATCTGATCATCGTTTCCCTGACACTCGGTTCTTCGGTGACTTGCAGGCTCTGGCATCAACTAACGCTGAAATTAGAAGTTTTCGTCAAACATCCGGCACTCCAGAAGGGTGATAACTTGGTTCAATTGTACAAAAACTTTTTGTCAACTTTCGAGAGCAAGTGAGTGTTCCATTGAAACATTTCATTTTCGTGACGGCGGACATAACCTAACTTTATTCGATCGCGGCTTCTCGCTTTCTGTACGTACGTATGCGTATTTCTGAAAATCAATCAAAGAAAACGTAATTTATTCTCACAGAATAAATCCGTTATCGCTCGTGGAAATACTAGCTCACGTGATTGTACAGTTCAAGGAGAAACAGGAAGCAATAACGTTCTTAGAAAAAACCGAACCGAAAGTAGCGAGCAACAATGAGGCGGTCGCTTTATGCAAAGTTTTGGCTGGACAAATTCTCCTCGATGCGCTCAACGATCAAGAAAAAACGAAAAAAATCATCGACGACGTCGAAGCCATGTTGGACAATGCAGATGGAATCACGACGGTTCATGGAAGATTTTATCTTTTGGCAAGCCGACTTTACCGTTTGCAGGGAAAACACGCGGAATACTATCGCACTGCCCTCAGGTAAGCTTGATTTTATTTTTTTTTTAACCAATTTAGACGTCGGAAGTATATTTTACTGTATATAGTATAAAGTATAACGATCATTGCACGTTTAGATCCTTTTTTGACATTACAAAATTCACGCAATCTTCCATCAAGCCTCAATATACCATCGATGGCAAAAAAAGGAACTAAAATTAACACTATGATTTTTCAAAGATCCATCGATTCAGAAAACTGTCTCTCCACGGTGTTTATCAAAAACAATTTTCCATATCGTTTTCCTGATTTCCAGATATCTCGGCTGTATCAGTCTGGACACGTTGAGCAAACGCGAACAAGAGCAGCATGCATTTTTTCTGGGTCTAGCCGCACTCCTCGGCGAGGGCGTTTACAATCTTGGTGAACTGCTTGCTCATCCAGTATTACAGTCTCTCAAAGGAACAACGAATTCATGGCTGGTGGAACTTCTTCGAGCCTTCAACGCCGGTGACATAGCAGCGTTCGAAAAGCTCAAGCCGCAATGGAGCAAAGTCGCCGATCTAGCTGCTCAAGAACTCAAATTGAGACAAAAAATATCGCTCCTCTGCCTGATGGAAATGACTTTCAAGAGACAAGCAAACAATCGGTGTGTACCGAAAATCTCCATTGCTCATTTTTCTCGTCTGCTTCCTTCGAACGATTCTCATGCAGAACAAAAAAAACCAGAAACCAAATGCGCGAATTTTCCCAAATTTTCATATGGATATGCTTTTCCGTTTTCGCTTTTTCGAAAAACGCGACAACGGAACGGAAATTGCACTTTATTGCGTTCCGACGATATAAAATCATAAACTTTTGACTTTCTCTGTTGAATTTTGTTTACATCTTTCATGCACCGTTTATGAAAAAGAATTTCACGATATTCATGCCACTTTTTTTGTCTCCGGTGTCTGATACAGCCAATTGACTTTTGGTGAAATATCGCACGAAACTCGTTTGCCGATCGGCGAGGTCGAGCTGTTGGTCATGAAGGCTCTGGCACAGGGTCTTGTCCGTGGAGCCATAGATCAAGTAGCCGGTACCGTTAATATGACTTGGGTACAACCACGAGTGCTCGATCGTAATCAAATAGCCGGAATGGTGCAAAAGCTCGACGGATGGTGCAAGGATGTCAATACAATGGAACACCTTTTGGAATCACGAGCTTCCGAAATTTTGACTCTGTAATGAGGTAATTTCGGGGTGCGTTTGAAAGATCACTTTCGAAATTCGAAAATACTTCCGTATTCCTCGAAAAAAACAGCCACGACGACGACTATTCACGGATACAATAGTTTTGGCTCTGCGTACGAGTGAGTATTAACGCGTATTCGAAATCTCGGACCTCGGAACGTTCAAGTTGGACAAACAACTAAGATGATCTTGTAATATTCATGAGATTTAATGTTTAATAAAATTTTTAAGGTCCTCATTTTACAATCATTCATTCTCTTCGAGAATCCATTTTGTTTGTTGAATTTAGGCGCGCTTTGCGACCTTGAAGGAGCTGGACTAATTTATTCATCAATGGTTATTTGCTCTTCCGCGATTGAGATTCAGGTGCGCCCAAGTGTGTTTTCGTCCTTGAGAAAGAAACGCTCCGGTACATCTCTCCTGCATGTGATCGATTTTATTTCTACAAATTTTTCACAGCATCGAAAAAATACTCTCGAATCACTGATTTTTTGAGTTGACGACGAAACACTACAAATTCCCGATTGGACACAAAAGCGTATATCGAATCAGATTCACGCGAAAGTCGTTCATTCGTATTAGATTCTCGTAAAAATAAACCGGAAGTCTTTGCAACAAGTTTTAACAATAATTGAAAACAGATTACGGATTCGGTTATAAATATCGACCGACAGTGAGTAAAGTTTTTATCGTCCTCGGTTTTGATTTTTCAAGGTTTGCCTTTGAAGTGAGACGAAATAAATTTCGTACGATGCAATGTAGCAGACGAAGAAGGCTGATCGGTGTAAATTTATATGTATAATGTTCTCAGGTCTGAAAATGATTTTTGACACATATATATATATAGATATACAGAGCGTCCCAAGATTGGATGTCGATAACTAAGAGCGAAGTGTTTAAAAACATTTTTTCATTCGGCAGAGCCTTGCCGAGTTATCGATCAATGTATTTCGACCAATCGAGAACGTTCCGCCGAGCGCGCCACCTGCCTCGGATGGCCGAAGCTTTGACGATTAGCGCCTCTGCCCGGATATCTATCTTAAAACTATCGCCATCGAGTTCTGGGACACCCTGTATACGTATATACACCTAGATCATCTCGTAGTAGCGTCGTAGTAAAGAAAAAAACAGTCTTTGGATATAACGATTCCTCGAGGTCGCGTCTCCGCATGTATATCTATGTATTATAATAGTGTGGGTAAAAAGGCACTTCGTAGGCGCTATTCGAAAGGTCTGTTCGGCCAATTAAAACATTCTGATTTTCTATGACAAAATATATCGACTGACCATGCTTCCTAATATAGAAATTGGAAACTGGACGTTTGGGAGTGAGAATGAGGTAACGCCGGGTAACACGCGTTAATACTCGTGTACATTTGCTTTGCAAGTAACTACCCACTTTTTTCATGAAGCTCGTTTCAATCGACACTTGTTTATACAATAACACGTGTGTAAAACATGTATATCGATTAAACGGGCGAGTTGGAAGGAAGGAAAACCCTTTAGACGCTCGGAAATGAATCATTTTTCATACATTTTTTTAAACATTGTCAAATAATCACGTCGCTCTAAAATTTGGACATTTTCGTAAACAGCTTCCAAACAGCAAAATAGGTATTTCTTTAGGCTTTTTTTACGAGTGACATCGAAAATGACACGAATTTATCTGATATTTTCTATTTGTCTGAAACAGACATCCAAATGTTTTGAGATTATGGACATGCGTTGTACTTTTGAAAAAAGTGAAAAAAATCGATTTTTTCAACATTGCTTTTGTCAGGTACTTTGATCCTGAATAAAAGCGCCGTTGACAAACGAACGGACAACGAGGTGAAGAAATAAGTGCTCCTTTTTTGGTTTCAGCAAAAATGAGCCATTGCGCACGAAAAAATCGATGTAGGTTCAAGCTAAACTTTATTGATCACAAACTGATTGTTTTCCGTAAAATGATTGAATTTTACGTCGATTTATGCAGGATTATCATTCGAATAATTCATATAGAATAAAAATGTATCTACAAGAGGCCATTGATCTATTCAACGTGTTTGGAGAAATCACCGGAGAAGTGAAAGAGAAACAATCGTGTCCCTAAAAAAATTCATCTAAAAAGGTTTTGAGTTCGTAAAACGAGGAGAATGTGAAAGAGAAACATCTCGCTTCTTTTTTTATCGTATATAAATGTACACCAAACGCGCTGTGGGAGAAACAAAAAAACATGGGTATATTCGTCGTTGGTCCAAACAAGCTTCCAAAGCGCGTCTAAAAAAAAATTCGAAATCGTAATTTATTTTTCTTGATGAAATCCGTAAAGAAATTTCGTGCATTTGCATATAAATGGCTGTAGCGAAAGACAATTTTGCGTGGTTCAATGTATTTTGTATATATCTTTTTAGTACTCTATAAGTTCGAAGGATATTTTGCGTTCGAACTGCCATACCATATTTGATCAAGAGCCGGGGTTCGATGGTTCCGCAGAGCGCATTGGTTTTCTCTCCAACGCACAAGTCGCCGTCGATTTCGTATACGCTTTGCCTTGTGTCGAACGACGCGAGCTAAAGAGCGCTAAAGCGTATATGTATTACATACATGTATATACGTATACCTTTCGGCTTTCGGTGTGAACTTCACCGCGTGTGACATCACGCTTCATTGTTGGAGGTTTACGTCATTCTTGAGAGTGGATTCGACGCACACGCAAAAACTCTGCGCCGCGTTAGCCCGTGTTCGCCGGATTTCCCCCCCACCAGCGCTCCGCGCTATACTAACGCCACCTCGTGATCTTTAGCGTCGAGCGTGCGTTACACACACCAGCCGTTTCCGCGAACGCGCAGGCAAAACAGTGGCGCAAAAATTGGCGAAAAACAATTTTTCGGCTGGGATTTTATTAAATCAAAAGTATTTATCGTTTGTTGTTGACCGAAGATCTTGGAGTTGCAAAGTTTCTGTGAAGATTTATTCCACGTTTGAAATATGTCGGGCGCGAAAGATACATATATTCCGCGGTCAAGAACATTGTCGAGTCGAAAAAAAGAGGAAATGTTTTGAAATCATTCAAAAACATTTAAAATACATACGAGACGCTGGAAACGTATCGAGAAAGCGTTCAAGCAAACGTTTCTTATCGTCAAAGACACTGCAAAGAGAAAGAAAAAGCTGACACCTTCGGCGGTCGCTGTGAGAGACGTCGGAAACCTCGGAGAAATACGTATTCTTTTTTTAACGTTCCTATGAACTTTTTCATTCTGTTGGCATGGGTACATGGGTGAGAAAAGGTTCGCCCCCGCTTAAAGTTCTCGCGCTTGACCTGAACCCACGAAAACAGGAAGGAAACTGAATTCCACGTGGGTGTAGAAAGTAAAACAAGCGGGGAGGGCAACGATTATTTTTTAATTTCATAAAAAATGAAGATGTTCTCCAATCGAGTCATTTTACGGAAAAAATTGAGGTATTGAATGACAAGTGCGGTAGAACATAGAAATTTTCATAGTGCGAAAGACACGCGAGAGGTAAGCGTTGCTTTCGATCGGCAGAAGTGGGGCGACGAGGGAGGGATTGGAAGGGAGGGAGAAGAGGAGAGAGAGAGAGACTTGTCAACGAAGCGACGTTTCTCATGGATAGCGCCAGGCGATTTCTGTTTCTAGTCCCCACGGGCCGATAGAAGAACGTGCACGTATTACGGTCGTTCTCGCGGAATATTCACGGTGGAGAGTGCTGCTACAGTGTGAAACTCGTAGATTTGCAAATATATCTATGTACATGTATATACATGTAATTATACTATAATTAACAAATAATAATATCCATTGGTCGTTGAAAACAGACAACTCGGGCAATCTGTAAAAACGTAAAAAGGAAAGAAAAGCTGATCGTATTCGCGTGTTTATTTTTGCGTAAAAATCGCGTAAATCCTCGTTTCTTCATATAATCTATTTTTCGCAAAGCAAAAGTTTTCCCGCGGCGGCATACAACATCGCAAACACACACTGCAATTTGAGAGCACTATATATTTCTTTCATTTCAAATATAACGGCGTATAAATAAGTATGAGCAATAGCGGGAGTACGCGAGGCTGTCGTCGATGATTTTGCGGGGCCAGAGCGCGAGAGCCACCGTGTAAACGCGATTCCTCGTTCATCATTTCCCTTCCACTCGCTGGCTGGCGCTCGCGCGAAAGCTCATTTACGCTCGCGAGGATTATTGTCAGCGTGAGAAAAGAAAGGAACGGAAAACTTGGACGATTCGCGTGCTTGAATGAAAAATTGATCGATTGAACTTTTCAAAAACATACACATCAAATGATATTGACACAGTCGACCCTTTGGATGCTGAGAGCGTCCGCATACGTTGTTCTTTGTGCGTGGACATGCAGCGCCGCCGCGCGTCTCTCATCAAGGTTAGTGATCCTATATCGGAAATCGAGCGTGTGTATTTTCTTTTATCTTTTTTCGTGTGTAGTTTATAACGTCATCGCGTAATGTGTGTACGGTCAGGGCCGGTGAAGCTCTGTTATTGTCACGCTGTTTTTCAACCGTCATAGCGTTGCTTCAACCGTCTCTTTCTCGCTCTTTCTCTCTCTCCCCACTCTCGGAGCGCCCTCCCGGTACTACCACGACATGTGGATGATCGAATGATTCGATTTCCCAATGATAAAGTTCGCGTAATTGTCAAACGACAAAAAATACGTCATTCGTAGAATGGCTTTTTTATTTATTCACGTGTTAGTTTTCTTCGTTTCTTTCTTGCGTCTTTTGCGTCGATGACGATAAAGATTTTTGTATTTTTCATTATACATGGGTTCCTTTTTTTTTTTGATAAATTTCTCATTCAATTTGAGCGAAAACTGAATGAATATTCAGCTTTCACGTATAAATAAATCTGTTAGATTTTTACTGTGAAATTTTCTTCGTACGAGGCTTAGAAATCATAAATAATGAAGTATTGAACGAATAATGATATTTTAGTACATCCGCATTATCGGATTTACAGCCGAGTATTATTAATAATGATGTTTGTATAAATAACGATTGTTCTGTACAATAGCATCGGCACCCTCGGGACTGGATCGTTGAAAGGCGATAAAAGTACGCCTCAAGTTTCTTCATTATCAACAGTGCATAGTATTTTTGCAATCGCTGACTTTACGATATACAGAAATATGTATTTTACTTCAGACGCACGAGTTTTGCAACACAAAGTTTACTTCCGTGACGTTAGAATATCTCACAAATGTGATTTTCGATCGATTCATTAAATTTTCTTTCAATTTTCATGTAAAGTTTTCTCCGTTCGATGCTCGCATGATAAAAAATCTACGTTCACAAAAGCATCATCGCTGTATCGATATCGAAGCAATTTAATTTGAATTTTCATCATAAATGTCGTTAGTTTCTGCCATCTCAAAGATTTACAGCGCGACAAAAGCACAGTTTCAATATCTTTGTCGTCGACAAAGATATCGAGTCTTTGGTTTCTTTAACGCACACTTTTTCTAAAGTTTGAAACAATTGACGAAGAAATGAGTAAGGAAGACATTCTATAAATAACGTATTAACGTTGCGCTCCATGGGGGGAGGGGGGAGAAAGCTTCGATAGCTTTTGATCGCCTCTGAAAACGGAGATTTTTCGACAATTTGTGGAGAAATTTCTCTTCGATAAAAAAAACATCGAAATTCGTATCCTCCGTCGAAATTTCATTCTTGCCTTTCGTTCTGTTCAGGAAAGCAACTTGCGGATTCCTCTTTACCGGAAGTCCATCGAAATAATAAGGATACTCATAAAAAAAGCCTTTGCAAAGCCGAGGTTACTTTGAATAATGAGTTCAAAGTTTTGTCCGATTAACGTCAAAGCTGCTCCGAATTGCCAGACTTCGTGTCTGTGTGAGTTACCATTTTTTTTCCTCTTCAATCGACGCACACTTTCCGGTTGATCAATAATCATTCGCTTATGCACTTACTCACACCGATATTTCGATTGTTACTTTTTTGTTTCCCCTCGTTGATTCCGCAGGCAAATCGGATATACGCGATGCGTTTGTTTCCGAATCGGTGTCAGCTGCGAAAAATGCCGAGTCTCATTGAGGATCGTTCACAAATCAGTCCCACTGCCTGTATAATGTTTGAAAATTTCTGCGTATTCGCCACTAGACTTGCACACCTGTGCGGAAGAGGGTAAGGACGACGATATCGTATTCCCGGTTTTATCGATCCAAATGCTTCTGCCAGCGAGGAATTGATCCATCCTCTGAGGAGTTTGAAAAGGAAAGAAAGTTCAAATCATTTTCCTTCAAAGAAAAAAGAACGAACATCATTTTACGTTTCAAAATTATTCGACTCGCATGCTCCGAGAATAAAACTTGCGCATCGTCGCGGTAATTTGGAATACGAATTTAAAAAAAAATGCCGAATGTTGAACGAAAAATGAACACAAGATACGAATTTTCGCAATTTTCTTCCGGCTCTTTATTCGTATTTTCAAATATCGTGAATGCTCAAAGTAAAAATGTCAAAGAAAGACAAATGGGAAAACTTGAAATGCTCTAGGCAGCAGCCGGAACGAGAACGATTGTGATTTTACTAAGGACCGTATTAGCGAAGATGAAGCGTGGAACGCTCTTCCCCATTGCAAAAGGATTTGATATTTGGAAGTATGCTACTTTTTTCGTTTTTTTTTCTCAACACTTTATTATACGTGAATTTTTCTCTCCTTCTCACCTTGGCCCTGATCGTACACAACATTTAACATAATATCGTATTTTGTGAATATCAAATCCCTCTGCAATTGTCTCGCTTTCTCCGTTCGTTTTCTCTCTCTCTCTCTCTCTCTTTATCTCTCTCGCGTTCTTTATCTGCATTATTTCTTCATTTTCTCTCTGCAAATAAGAAAACGCGACGATTTCTTCGTCAAAAATTGTAACCAACTTTGCGATTAAATTTCAGAGCAGCCGTTCCTATGAGCGCCACTCACTCGTTACACTGTGATGGAAACGATACTAATCACCGAATTGGTACAAGTAAATACGTCTTGTTTGTTTCACGAGCGATAAACACTCCCCGCAAACAATATAACTTTGAAATCGAACGAGAACGCGCTTATTTTTCGCTCCTTTTGTTTTTTTCTCTTTTAGAGAGGATGGCGTATGAAGTTTTTTTGGGTGGATCCTGTAATCCCACCACCTGGAGGTCAGAAATAGCGATACCGACCCTCCAAAGCCTTGGAATTACTTACTACAATCCTGTGAGAACGAAGAACTTAATTTTTCCTCGCAATGACGTTTCTCCTTGGAAATGGCCATTTTTTTCATGGTTTTTTTTCGTTCTTTCAGCAAGTCTCGCAATGGCGACCAGAGCTAATTGCTCAGGAATACGAGGCGAAGCAGACAGCTCGCGTTTTATTATTCGTGATAGACAATCAAACGCGCAATAGTGCTGGTATAATCGAAGCAGCTCAGCTGGCAGCAACACGAAGCGATTCATTGGTACTCGTGATTTATCCGTACAGGCAAGGTCAAGCAATCCTCGGCGAGACTGTATCCGCTCAGTGAGTGTTCCATCATCGATCCCTTTGCGCTTATCGTTCGAATAAGACTCCATTTTCATTCCGCTGTTTGTCTCAACGCTCGATAAAACGACCACGTTCGATTCAATACGGTCCGAGTAACATCGAAAATCCGACGAAAAAAAAAAAACAATTCCCTCGCCTCAATTTCATTTTTCGTTGCGTTTCGATTTTTTTCGAGATGATATCAATTTTGGAATCGCAAAATCTTGCAAAACTGGTGAATTTTCATACTAATGTCCATGTCGCTTCGTTTCAAGGACGACGCGAACTTTTTCAGTACGTGAATGCTTTGTCGGTTTATCGATTTTGTCAAAAAAAAAGTCGTCTCATCGTGTTTTTCTCGGGTTCGAACGATGCAGATTTCAGCAACGTGAAACTGTCGAATTTCCTTTTTAGGGAATATTACGATTTGATGAACGGACTCCTGGTACTTCAGTACTTTGTCGAGAGACAGAGAATACCCATATTCGAAAGTGTATCTGTGGCGCTCAATGGCACGTCCAAGGTAATCTACAATATTGTTGCACGACATTTTTACTATATAAGAGCGGATACGCCTGTTTCTGTAGACACAGGGCGAGCGTATACACGCCCGACGCATCACGATCGGTCGATAAATCGCGTTCGATTTGATTGCGAGTGAAAAGTTTGAAAAGTTTATCCTCGTTTCTGAATCAGATTCTGCGCGAGGCGATAAACGTTCAGGATTTGAATCAGGAGGATGGAATGAGGCCCGCAAGGATCTCACTGACTCAGAATGGGACTGATATCATGTACGCACGTGAGAATGAAACCGCTGATTCCTCAGCGATAACCCAGTTTTAAGCACGAAAATATTTTCTCACTTTTTTTCTCAGAACTCTGCGGGAAATATTCAAGTCATTGGACACGAACGACACCGGCGCGATTCGTCTGAGCGAGGTGAGTTTGTGTTTTTTTTTCTTTCGTTGATTCATTCTCCAGATTAATTTCCTGAAATTCTCACTTTTAATCCGACAGTTCCGCCTCATTTTTTTTCGATACATTACGATTATTTGGCAATTTTTTTCAACAACATCGTCCAAAGTACCCGCGGGTGCTCGGTTCGGATTGCGACTTTTTCTCTCAAACTGTCGACGATTGATTGTTTTCTTTTTTTTTTTCATCATCTTTCATCTCGTTCGGCATTTTTCGCGTCGAATTAGCTGTTGAAAATGTTTCGTTGAAATTTCCGAAAATTCTTCTGGTTTTGTGCGTTCGTGAACGAGTTTTTTTTTTTTTTTTTTTTTTCCATAACGATATAATTTAATACGGAATCAATTGCAGGCCTTGGTGACATTACAGTCAAACACAAAGTGCAATATGTCGATGCCCGATCCGCTTAACGCCGTGAATAAATCAGGTAATGCGAAACGTTCAAATGCTCGTCATCGATGAAATAAACGGTCCTAAGTCATTTCTATAAATGAAACACCGAACGGCGTCGTAGTATTACGCACTCATACTCTGTTTCCCCCCCCGATATGACGATGATTTCATCGTGTTACTTTTTTTTATCTAAATTTTTATTGTTGATAATTTATTCCCGTCTCCCTCTCTCTATCTCTCTCTCTGTCTCTTTTTTTTCTCTCATTCTCTCTCTCTCTCTCTCTCTTTCCCTTTCTTTCTTTCCGTCTCTTTACTTCGGCAGATACGCACGAGAGTTTGATTAAAAATGTCATGAACAAGGATGATACCGCCGAGCAGAGAATAACGTTTGAACAATTTTGCGCCTTGACGAGCGAGTGGACGAGACGCACGAGAAGCAACGGGATAAACTGCGAAAGTGAGATACCTTCAGTTTGGAGTATATTATGTAGGAAGGCCTCAAAGTTCATACGACGAGCTTTCGTACACCCCCTTAATCGTTTCTTAGGTACTGTCCCTTATCTCTCTTTTTCCATCATTTATTTCTGTGTACGTCTGTCCCTCTCTCTCTCTCAGTCTGTCTCTCTCTCTCTCTCGCTTTCTCTCTCTCTCTTTATTTCACTATCTTTCGTTCCATCATCGCATAACCCACTGTTATTGTTTCGTCAATGTACAAAAACAACACAAACATGTTTTATCTCTGTCGAGTAAATTTCGAAAAACGAGTCAAAAAGAATACAAGAAAAAAAATTCAGTACGAGTCATCGTTGCACTCAATGTCGCGTATTTCGTCACTCGAACGAGATCAAAAGGTCCCGACGAGCGACCAGCGAGGCAAATTTTAATAAAAAGTACCCAAGTTGAATGTACGAAGGTCGAGACATGGACGATTCGCTTTTTGCAGATTGGACGAACTCGCTCATACCGGAATCGGAAAAGAGAGATATTTATATCGGAGTGATCGGCAAAGATCTGTTTTGGATGGAGACGTCGGCGGTGCCTCTCATCGAGTGAGTTTTGACGAATCAACATGATTTTTAAAAAATCATCAATGTTGCGAGATATTTGCTTGAAAAAAAAACATCGGAAATATTATTTATCTCCGTCGTTCCAGAGCAAAGTTTTCTATATTTCTACGACACATTTCCGTTTAATCAATCTTTGCAAATGCGGTATCAAAGTATTTCGGGAAGTTTTGAAAACACACATTTTTTTGAAAAATTCACATGTCCGAAAGGACGAATATCGATTAATTTCGTACGCAGAGAAATCGATATTTCTCTTGAAATTTTAGGATTTTCGAAATTTACACTCAGACTTTCCTGCCGGAGTATCTTTGTGAGAAACCGCGAGGATAGTTTTTCGAATTTGTGCGAAATGAAATTTTGTCTCAATGGTAGATCGATGGGACTGTCCCTGTATCGGCCGAGCACGGACGAGTACACCGTGCGAGTTTTGCCGCAAGAGATTCAACGTATGAAAAACTCTCGGCTCATTTTGCTCATAGTGCCGCAACATTCGCGAGGTATCGCGATCATGACGCTCGCAGCTCACTTGATCGGTGTACGAGCTAAGCTCGTCTTGTGCGTTCAGACGATGCCGGAAGGTTGCGTCGTATCCGGTGAAAAGGTAAGCGTTAAAGTAGCTCAATTTTTGCCGAATTTAAACGTGAAACCAAATGATGACCTTTTTTAGAGCATTGCCACTATTAGACGTGCCAAATTACCAAAAACATTTACTGAACATGTATTTTTTAAATCGATTGAAAATGCATATAAAACGAAATATCCGCGACTAAATTTAACGAATTTTCGATGAAATGCAAAAAACGCTCGCGCGATAGTAGGTACGTTTTTTAATAAATTAAATTACACATCCGTGTTCTTTATTCTTTCGAAAATTGACAATAAAAATCAAGCAGGTTATCTTGTAAATTTATTAATAACGCGTCATTGGTAGAATTTATCACGTTTCGCAATAATGCTAATAATTCGTGGATTGCAAAGACTCGGATTCGATTGCGAATTTCTTGAGAAATCATCTCCGAATGACGAAAATCGAATTTCACCTTTCGATCCATCAAGATTCATTTTCAAACGTGTCACGAAGCGTCATGTTTTTCGGCGAAAAAAAATGACACACGGACAATGAGTAAACATTTTCTTATGATTGATCGTGACATCGTGATGAACACAATGTTCTCATGAAATATTCATCCGTGAATGGAAATCCATAACAATGATTCAAGCCTAGGAATTGTCTACGAGATTTAACGGCTACATCTCACTTTTTTTAAATTAATATTCCAATCGACTTGAAGGAAAAACCAGAATTCTGCTCACATGCGGTATAACGTTATTGATTATTACATGAGTACATCTGTGCAAGATCTAATCTGCATTGTTATTGATGATGGATTATTCACCAAGGGTAGCACGAATTTCGAAAAAAAAAAGAATAGATTTTTATCTCCAGTCTGCCTCAATGAATAAATCTATGCAATAAAAAAACATGAGAGAGCGATGATTCTTCCGTAACCAGAAAAGAATAATGATGCAAGTGCTTGCTTCGTTTCTTAAGGATAAATTCGCGGTACGATCATAGCGAAAAGTTGATTCAGTGAAAATTTTTATACTTTTCTTCAATGCGAGACAGAATGAGAAAAAAAACTTGATAATTTTCAACGACGTCAACATTTTTCGAAATAAATATTGACAAACTTATCGATACTTTCTCGGTCGAAAATTCGAGTATGAAAATGGGGACGTACCTTCGAAAAAATCGAATAAACGACAAAGTTGATTTCGAACGAAAAAAAAAACAAATTTCTCTCTTTACAGAACGATTCATTTTTCCGAAACAATTAGCTGATACATTTCGGATGTAACTTTTTTTCAAATTCATTTCCGTTTTCATCATTCGACTGATTATCATTATTTTTTTCAAAATTAACAAGTGTCGAAATTCCCGCTCGATATTTTCGATGTTACGATCGCGATAAAAACAATGACCGGCGCTCAAGATTGTACGCAACTGGAGGAAAAAATCAATAATTCGTATCCTTGGCGATTCAAGCTCGCAACGCCTCATGTGTATCTCTTTGTTTGACATTTTACAGCTAACCGAGCAGGCCACGAAAGACTACAATCGTGGTAGGATGTACCTGTCAGACTACGCGAAGCGCGAAGGTGTACCTGTTTTTCAGAATATCGCCGATGCATTGCAGCACGCGATACAGCTAGTTCAAAGTCCCTGTTGACTCGATACCCCGTTTCCGAGCTATTTTTTTATCTTCACCGTTATTTTTTTGTCCCAGCACCTTCTATTCTGTTTTCGGCATCGTATCTCCGCGCGATTCATTGACTAATTTATTTTTATTCAACCTTGCCCACCTTCCCCGTTTTTTACTCTCGTTACATCCGGAAACGATGGTCACCGTTGGAACGAAAAATGATTTCGCGCAGTTGGCCCCTTTTCTCGCTGAATATCTGTCTGAATCCATCGCGTCTGAAAAATCTTAGTATTCATCCTCGTAGCAAAATTCTAGAGCTAAATTATTCGTATTTATTGTCAAAATGGCGGTACACGTACTCCTCATCGACGAACGTTCATTCATTATCGAATTGAGGAAAAGAGTAGGATCCTTCCGCTTCTTTCCTTTCATTCGAACCACGGACCCTTCCGCTACCTGACACACGTTGAATCACATTCGAGGCCTCTTACACCCGTCGCGCAAAATTTTACACGACGATGAACGTAAGGTCTGTTTGTACTTTCAATTTCTAATTAATCCTCGTCGCGAGAATGATATCTTACGGCATAATCGCGATACCTTATTGGAGAAATGGAATTATCGATTGATGAACCATGAGCATGGGTAATCATGACCGTTCGAAGTAAAGAGGAACGAATTTTCGGTGAGAAATTGAGCGAAATTTCTGTTTTTTGGCGGATAAGAAAGTTCCCTGGCGTTCGTTATTTTTCATCGAAACGTCGTATGATATTTTATATGAAAATTTTGTTTTTTTCACAAAACATTGTGTCCAAAGCAGTAACAGACTTTCGAAGGAACGTATTATTTTGATGAAGTGTTTCAACCGAATTTTCTTGGATTTTTCACAAGTGTCTTTTATTCGCCACACGTGTCAATCGTTTCAATATCGAACGGTCATTTTTTCCTCGTTTTTACTTTTTCGATCCGACCATCGAGCGCGATATCAGCGACGAATCGCGTTTGTTAAAATGTCCTAGTGAAAACACCGTTGAACTCGAAAGCCGAGCCGTTTCACGAAGGAATATTACATGTTGATGGCGCGTTTTTTTTTTCATTTGTAGTCTTACTCAAAATGAAGAATGATCTGGCTGCAAAATCGTAGTAAAAATACGATAGCGTAATAATTTCGAGTACTTTGCAATGCTAGAAAAGGATCTGAAAAACATGAATATTGCGGAACATACCGAGGAATTTTAAACAGCGATAAGATTAAAAAAGAAAAGCGTTAATCGTTGAATATCGCGTTTTTTTTTTCTCGCGAAAAGAGTTTTTATATTTTTGCGAATGGTCCTCCATCGTTTCGGAATCTCGAAATCAAAATAGTCTTAGGATTTTCATTGCATTTTTTCCATCGTGCAGAAATAATTTTTCCCGTTCGAGCCAACGTTTTCCGCGAGCAATCGTCGCACTTTCCCCGCTCCATTTCTCCATTTTGGCTGCTACTTTTTCAAGACTACCTTTCACCGTGTTGAGATGTAATAGGATAATGATCGATGATCGTAGTGCGAGTTACGAATTTGCAAATCACAAAGGGATCTTTTTGTTTTAAACCGGCAGCTCGTCTCAGGAAATGTATTTGCTCGTTTATGTTTGATTTGTTTTTCTCTTTCTCTTCCGAAAAGACTGGAATAGAGTAGCGTACCGAGCTGTGCAGCTAATTCGGAGGATCCGTTCGACTGATCCCTCGGGGGAAACCAATTCGTACGGACGAGAAAGAGAGGTCTCGCGTTAGATAGACGGATTTTTTTTTTCTTTTTTATGGATAGTAATTTAACGCACTTTTTGTAACCTTCTCGGTAACCCCGGTTGAGGATTGATTTGACACACGTGTATATATATTTTTAGTCATCTCTAACCGATCTAATGATTATTAATTTTTGTTTTTTTCTTATTTATCGTAACGCGAAAAATTGCGCGTATTGTTGCAATTTTCAGAGAGAGAGAGAGAGAGAGTGTGTGTTTGTGTGTGTGTGTAAAGGGAACAGAAAATCGCGTGACTATGATACTATGCCTGTGGGTGTGCGGTGTACGGGTGTGCATGAGCGCGACCGAAAGTGTGAATCATTTTTGAAACAAGACGTCGCGGAGCGAATTGTTATTTTTTTTTTTGGCTCGATCGAGGAACGGAAAAACGCGGAGAAACGAGAAATTTCGATGATTCCGTTATTTCCAGTCGTGGAAGAAGCGTCATCGAGATTATCTCGAGTGTGCGGGACGAATGAAAAGATCGAGCGACAAACGAACTAACTCGATCGGGAAATCTCCGATTCGTATCGACGCTCAGACACTTTATTTGTACCATATGTTTGAAACATTACCGGCGGCTCAAGATAAAAGAAAAAGTTTACTATTATATATATTTTTGTTCGTACTTGACACTTTTTTTTTTGTCGTTCTTCGGGACACGTCCCGTAACAATTGTGTTTCGGCGCTGAGAACGATACGTACATTTTTTAAAATAAACAATCGCAAATTATTTCTCAGAGTTGGTTCGTCGTACACGCCCTATCGCGACGCTGAACAAATCGGAGAATTCGTACGAATCGAATGGAAAAAAGGCAGATTCACATTTTTTTCACAAAAGAACTGCGGAATGTCGTAAAAATTTGCTTACTGTACCAAAAATATTCTCCTTACAGAATCTTGCGTCTAATCGACCTTCTCCTCGTCGTCGTTTTTCTTCTTTGCTTCCGTTGGCTTTTCACTCGGTTCTTTCGCTTCTTCCGAGTCCGAGGGAAAGTAGTACCTTTTGATATTCTTCAGAGACAGCAATACCGGTATCATCACGGGCAAAAATAGCGGAATGTAAACGGCGTATCTGTCGAATGAGAAACGAAGGAGGGAAGAGGGAAATTCATGAGACAAAGCGATTCGCGGATATTTACGAGCTGTGACGATATCCTTTCGAGCGACTTACTTCTGATCATCTGGAAAATATAACAGCGCCAGTAGGGAGGGATCCGTGAATGCTTCTTCGGCGATGATGAAAGCCTCTTTGCTCAGCAAAAAAGCTTTATTGAGATCACCGCTCGTCAAACGCTCGGCCGAACGTTCGACGAGTCTCAGAGCACTGTTTATCCGATTGCCGACTGTTTCGGTTATCACGATGTTGCTGATCTCCTCGAGAAGCTGGGCGAGCGATTGCAGCGTCAATTTTGCGGATGTGAGCTGTTCGACGGTTCGAATACGCAGGAGAGCATCGAGCTCCCACTCGCGCGGCTTTGAGCCCACGAAGGGGACGTTCGCTACTCCTGGAACGTTGTCGTCCTTCGATGTAAATTCAGAAAAGAGAAGTTCGTCAAATTTTCGAAATATGCGTAGGAATTTTGGGCAATCTTTCGGAATCGGGGTTCAAGCCACGGATCGGCTCCAGAATTCTTTTTACGCGTTCGAGGAGAAGACTTTTTTTGCACATTCTGCGGTAAATGTCTTGGGAAGTAAAAACAGCGAAACATCAATTTTTATTGAATGTTTTTTGGGTTCATTCGTATCCGATGTTTAACGATAACCTGGCAGATGGAGCTGTTCGACGGTACGAATACGCAGGAGAGCATCGAGCTCCCACTCGCGCGGCTTTGAGCCCACGAAGGGGACGTTCGCTACTCCTGGAACGTTGTCGTCCTTCGGTGTAAATTCAGAAAAGAGAAGTTCGTCAAATTTTCGAAATATGCGTAGGAATTTTGGGCAATCTTTCGGAATCGGGGTTCAAGCCACGGATCGGCTCCAGAATTCTTTTTACGCGTTCGAGGAGAAGACTTTTTTTGCACATTCTGCGGTAAATGTCTTGGGAAGTAAAAACAGCGAAACATCAATTTTTATTGAATGTTTTTTTGGGTTAATTCGTATCCGATGTTTAACGATGACGGGAAAAATCCGGATATTTCGAGGATATTTTACGCCACTTTTTCAACGATATACTGCCGTTATAATCATGTAACGCAATGTGTTTTAGTAATAGAAAATGGTGTGTTGTTACCATTCCTGTGATTCCCAAAAGTAATCTCAGCTGTGCTACAAAGACACCCATTATCGTTGCAGCATTCGGCACAACCTCGACTGCTTTGTCGTAGCGAGCTTCCTCGCAGACTTCCAGCGATGGATTCACTATGACGATACCACCCCATCTTAAACACGAAATAAAAAAACAGTGATGAGTTTTAGCGCAATTCGCAGATTCGCAGACTGAATGGAATAACTCTTTTTTTAATGGAAAAACACGTTTTATTTCAATTCGTTTTAAAGAGAATACTTTTGACGGTTTTTCGGTCTTTTATTTGATGGAGAAACTTTTTCATTCCGACGCTTCTTCGAACGTTAATATATTCTGTATCTTGGTGTAAATATCAAAACTCCAAAAGCGTCAGGATACTCACAAACTTTCCTCCACTCGACGAATCTTGAGATACGAGTAAGCACTAACCTCGGTGAGAAAAATGCCTCTACGTTGTTAGCGGATTTTGATCTGTGTCCGTTTCTCGTATAAATGTGCAACGGCGATTCGTCGCACGGCACCACGTACACGACGAGATTTATGCAAGGATGCAAACTTATCTGTGAAGCTTTAAAAAAATACAGCGCGTACAACATTCGTTACGTTTGACGAACTTTTTCCACGTCGTTGCTCGATTATTCTTGTCCACGGATTGAGGGAAGTAACTCAACGCGAAGAGAAAATCACGTTTCGAAGAATGAATTTTAACCTCATAGAAATCTTCATAAAACTTCAACAAAGACGACGATAAATGGCAACTAATCTTGGTTGAAAAAGGATCGGTTCGTTTCGAATTTGGGAAAATCTTTCGTCGATACAAAAAAAAAGTTACCTAGTTTTTTTTCCAGTGGCGAAAATCATTCCAGTGGAGAAAATCACGTATCAACCTCAAGTCCCACGAAAAATTACGTTATCGAAGAATGAACTTTAACCACATAGAAATCTTCATAAAACTTCAACAAAGACGACGATAAATGGCAACTAATCTTGGTTGAAAAAGGATCGGTTCGTTTCGAGTTTGGGAAAATCTTTCGTCGATACAAAAAAAAAGTTACCCAGTTTTTTTTCCAGTGGCGAAAATCATTCCAGTGGAGAAAATCACGTATCAACCTCAAGTCCCACGAAAAATTACGTTATCGAAGAATGAATTTTAACCTCATAGAAATCTTCATAAAACTTCAATAAAGACGACGATAAATGGCAACTAATCTTGGTTGAAAAAGGATCGGTTCGTTTCGAGTTTGGGAAAATCTTTCGTCGATACAAAAAAAAAGTTACCCAGTTTTTTTTCCAGTGGCGAAAATCATTCCAGTGGAGAAAATCACGTATCAACCTCAAGTCCCACGAAAAATTACGTTATCGAAGAATGAATTTTAACCTCATAGAAATCTTCATAAAACTTCAATAAAGACGACGATAAATGGCAACTAATCTTGGTTGAAAAAGGATCGGTTCGTTTCGAGTTTGGGAAAATCTTTCGTCGATACAAAAAAAAAGTTACCCAGTTTTTTTTCCAGTGGCGAAAATCATTCCAGTGGAGAAAATCACGTATCAACCTCAAGTCCCACGAAAAATTACGTTATCGAAGAATGAACTTTAACCTCATAGAAATCTTCATAAAACTTCAACAAAGACGACGATAAATGGCAACTAATCTTGGTTGAAAAAGGATCGGTTCGTTTCGAGTTTGGAAAAATCTTTCGTCGATACAAAAAAAAGGTTACCTAGTTTTTTTTCCAGTGGCGTAATCAGTTGCGGCAGAACGTCCTCGAAAAGAGCATAGTGTCTGCCTCGCGGACCACTGTCGGGTATCTGTTTCGGAGACACGTCCAGAGGCATCAGATAGAGCCACTGAGATTTCGTCGAAAAATTCGCCACGAGCGAAATCTCGCGAAGAAACGGTTCGAGATAATCTATACGAGATGAAGCATTTGAGAAAAATCTCACGTTTTTCGAATTTCACATTATCTCCAAAAAATATCGATCTCGAAACTGACCGTTCGCCAGAGCCGGCAAATCCCATTTCACCGTGAGCTTTTCCGGTTCCGGATTCACCAAAGTGAGGAGAACATCGTAAGCTCGACTGGCTGGAAAACGCCGACGATTTTCTTCGTCCAGGCTGTACCTCGTCGGATCGGTGAGGGCTTTTTTCGTCAACGCCACGGATTCTTCGCGCAAGATCCACTTTCGAAGGATCTCTGCTAATTGTCGTCCACCTTGAGAGATTCACGAAAAAAAAGCACAATATCCGTATTAAAATTTCGATCGTTGCACTCTTCCGCGGGTACATCGTTTTGCCATTCTTCGTTACGATTGAATATTTTTTGTGCTTTTTTATTTGTTTTTTTTTTTTCACATGCTCACCGGTGGTTTTAGAGAAAAATATGCTCCGTCCGGTACCTACGAGTATGCCTTGGACATTCGGCAACTCGAGGAGCAACAATTGGCCAACGTCGATGTCAAACGTCCTGGCAATTTTCTCATAATCTTGCGGAGTGTAAGCGGACGATACGAGCTTGGATGAAATTACCTCGTATCTCACGTCGAGACTGTAAGGCTCTGAGGAGAGCAATCGAAACGAAAATTTGGAAAAATTTCATAAATTTGAAAGAAAAGAAATATAGCGAGTGAGAAAAATTTTCAAAACTCCAAAGTGGTGAATGATTATTTTGAGAAAATTATACCTGAATGTCGAAAGGCTTCGGAAATTTCTCGAGTGATTTGTTCGATCCGACTTTTCGTCAATCCGGCCACGATGATTTCAACTTTTGTTTTCATCTCGAGCCTCGATAATTCGCCTATTCCGGCGTAAGGAAGTCGAACGCGTGGAACTGTCGTTGTATGCCACCATAATGGTACACCGACTCCGAGTAATAATACAGCAAAGGCTATACTCGCGTACACTCTGTATTTTGCTGAAACATTGCGAAACAAGATTGTCTATGATCAAAGCGATTTCTGTCTGTTTTTTTTTCCAAAATTATTTCAGTTAAATCGTAACAGCAGTTTAAGAGGAATCATGAAAAAATGAGAATGTTTCGAGGAGAAAAATAAAAAATGATAAATGACTGGGAACTGGGTGAATAATAAACGCAAATTTCGAGTGACTTTGGCATAAACTTGACACGCCGAAAACGTGAGATGGTCGGGCGATGACGTGGCAGGAGCGACGAGTTGATGAAAAATCATTCGATTTCGCTGAAAGAAAGCCTGTTGAGTGGGAAAAAAAAGTCAAATTCTATAAAAAGGAGAATCGCAGCATTTTTTACTGTACCGAATTTCAAGCGGTCATTCAGAGACTCTGTGGAATGTTTTCCACCTCCATCAGAGAAAAATATCAAACGCGTCGTTGAATACGATTTTGTGACAAAGTCGACATTTACCAATGGCAAAATTTGACTGTCATCGCGAGTAATTTTCATTCTAACGAATGAGCACAGTGAGAAGAAAAAAATGGAAGGATGATAATTGTGAACGATCGTCAATTATTATCGATTATTGAGTACGAGTCGGGTCATATTGGCTGAAAAAAGTGGAGATAATTTCTTTACAGAGGATTTATTCGGTTCAAGCACGATTTCAGTGCAGGAATCTTTAATGAATCGTTGAAAGTTCTTGAAAGCCATCGGGACTTATCGATATTAATGTAAATCCAACTGACGACGTAAAGTATGAATGACAATACTATTTCTTTCTTGTAATTTACGTGCTTCGAAACGTGATTTGCTTGCGTGATTTGAGAAAATGCCGCACGCAGTTTTTTAGAGTAATATCCAGAAATCCAAAATTCAGGACGGATTAAAAAAAAGAAGGAGACGAAAGTAGTTTTACTTGCTCTCTTGGACTACAGCTCGTTTCGTGAAGGCTCTCCTCGGTACAGTGCTTTTATTAATCTCTATCGAAGAATCACCTCGTTTTTCTCTTATCTTCGTGTCGATATTAATCGAATAAATACGAAAAATCTTGCCCCTCATTCCATCGCATTTTTCGCCAAGTTCTTCGATAGCATATCTACTTTTTTTACACTATTCTCATCCGCCATTCCATACATGTGACTGTCGTACAAAATAGAAAGTCTCATTGTCGATTGATGGAACGACTCTGAGATAAAAAGAAATCTATATCTCTCCTTTGTTGAGAATCTAAAGTATTCCGTACGATATATTAAAAAATTGTTCACCAGTTAAATGAAAAACTGAAAAATTAATGGAAACACTCGGATCATATTGACGGATATGCTGCAGCTTATTGAATGGCATGGTTCAAAAATGTACATCTTGGATTTCTACGGAATAAATGTAAATTTTAGTTTGTCACTAAAATTGCGTCTGGATACCACGATCTCCGTCGTTGAAGATTCTTTTTCATCAGCAATATTACACGATTACTTTTTTTATATCTTGCTTGATTTAAAAAATGGTAAAAATCGTATTTTCGACGTTCCATCGATGCAAACTTTGAGGCCTTGTTTGGAGTACGTTTTCCCTTCAAGAATATGCAGAATATGCAGAGTCGTTGTGCAAGATTTTCGATCCGGAAGTGTGAATGCCGACGGTAAATTTTTCCGTTTTGAAGAAAAAATTCTCATTCGACTCGAAATTCACTCCGAAAAATGGAAAATGTGTCCAGGTGGGTTTCGAGGCCGCTGCGATGACTAATCTTATCAGATTTTCGTAATTTAAAGCGTAAAAACGCTAGAGCGGATTGCTATCTCGAAATATGAAAGTTTAGTAATGGATTTTTTATCAGCTACGACGAAAATCCCTGAATACACAACATTGCGGACGATTTTTTTTCTGAGCCATCGTACCGACTATTCGGTAGTCTGAGGGATAATTTTTTTTTTCAATCCATTTAAAACTGAAAAGCGAGATACAAACGGGATCAAACAATAATTCCCAATTTCGAAGCTTTTTGCGTCAACAACGGCTAAAGCCACCTTTTCCATTTTTCGCGTTATCACCACGTTATATTATCAAAATTTGCGTCCATAATCCTTTTTTACGGCTATCAGGCTCACGACAAAGTAAACAAAGGCCTAGAACTCGAACAGAAATTAAAAACACGAAAAAAACACGAGATAAAAATTTACAGCTATATATACTAACATGAAAAAAGATGGGAAACGTGGCACATTTGTGGGTCAACGGTGTAATATTTATTCCCTCGAAAAATAGAACAAAAAATTGGTTTACGATTTAACACGAAAAATACAAAAAATGTTCGATCAATAAAAAAGTTATTAAGAAATTTCGATTTCAATCATCCTTTGGACAAGCTGATATAAATAATAACATAAAAATGTACTAATGAAGCTTCAAACGGTGATACATCATCGATTATCATTTCGCGCGATTGTTTCGATTTAATACTTCAATTTAATTCGAATTAATGTAACCTCGTGTTGAAAATATTTTCTACATCGAAATTTTCAACACTGCTTGCAAATAATTAGTTTCCAGACTCACGCCACCGTTTCAAGTGCGACGATGTAACAATCGCGAAATGAATTTTTAATGAACCCTCCGAAACGATAAAAAGGAATCGTTTTTCGATGCAAGCGCACAAATCATTTTGCTCGATAATGAAATAACCTCGAGATGTTATCGTATCAGAGAAGGAAAGGGAGACGTTGATCGTTAGCGTTCGTGGATTATACGACGTTAAGGAACAATTTGAAAAATTGTGATACGTTAATTGATCGTTGCGAGACCTCTTGTGGAATTATTAATTCGTTCAACGAGCTTGTACGAGTTTTGTCGTTGCTTCGTCACCGCTGAAAAATGCGTCTGCAACGAATGCCCGTGGCTTGCAGCTGAAACTGCATGCGACGGAATTGTACAATTTCTCTATGCCGGGGGTTTTGATTCAGGTACGATAAAATTGTACAAAAAAAAAAGGATTACCATCGAATTTCAACGCTTACACACTCGAGGGATTTCGGAAATCAGTCGGTCGCGATTCAATGCAAGTCGTCGGATAATTCGACGGGAATTGCACGATAAATTAATGCGAATATCAATTGCGGATGATGTTACGAGATTCATGAGACACGTGCCCGAACCTCGCTGCCGTCAAAAGGCATTTTTTCAACGTTGGAAAGTCGAGCAAACGGGGTCGAAAGGTGAACGTAATTCGACGTTGAAATTGTTTTGAAAATTGCTCGTAAAACTGCGATCCGGTTATCCGAGGGCTGCAATGGACGTCGCGATACATTTTCTGACCTTGTTTCGTGCTCGTTTGAACCGAGATTTTTTTTTCATTCTCGGAGGGAGAGAAAAAAACTGACCACGCAACTACCGAAAATGGAAACTCGTGCTCATTGCGCTTATCCTATGTATATATATATATATAAATATATGTACTATAACATGTACATAAATCTGGGCCATCGCATGTCCATCCAATCAGAGTCTGACCCTCGCCTTGTCCGATTTTCGATCCAGCACCGGAAGTCGCTAAAATTTCGCGTATCCGTTGTCCAAATTCGAAATTTTTCGGTATTTTTCTTCACAAATTTCGTCACAAAAGGTCTATCAAATTACGATTTTGACAATCGCCACGCTTTTTTTTCAATCTTTTTAGAAACGAATAAAGAATTACCGCAGAGCTTATTGACGAAGCTTCGAAAAACTTGCCAATCTTCGATTCTCCTGATATCATCCTTTTTTGAGTAAAAAAAAACGATATTTATAAAATGCCCAAAATGATGACGTTTAATAATATAAACCGGAGCTAACCTCGACCGGCGACCTTTGAAGCTCAGTTGGCCAATTTAAAAAAAAAGTGTTCATTAATTACGTGCGCGAATGCACAAAGTCGGAAGCGCGTCGATGCTGACCATGTCGACTAATCGTATTCGGCGTGAAAACTCGAACTCTTTGGCACTCGTTTTTATACCGATATCGGCGATGCTTCGCGTATGTGAAAAGCACCACCACGCTGAAAAGGAAGACGACTATCGAAACCAAATGAGTGAAAAGACGAGAAAAACAAGCGTCGTATCGGGGTCTCTCGTATTTGCTTTCGGAATTGATAATTTCCTGAAAGTTTCGATGGTAACCTAGAGAGGGCGCTGAAATAGAGCTCTCGGGATCCCATTTAATTATCGTACCGCTGTCGAGTGTTTTCGTCATCGTTGCCTAAAATCGTGTATCGGACGGTGTAAACAAAAGCAATGAGAACAAGAAGAAAAACAATAACAATAACGATGGGGATTATGATGTCAATGACGAATAAGTGTATACCGAAAAATTCCGATTCGAAGCGATTTTGAAGAGCGGTGGGGAAGAGGGCAAACGTCGCCATAGGATCGCGAGAAATCGCGGGACTCGAAACCCTCATCGTTCACGGTATTGTCAGTCTTCGGATCGCGCTTGACGCACGAGATCGTCGGATCTTCGCGGTGACTGCTCGGGTCGCTATTGGCGGTGAGATATTTTGACATTTTTTTTGTTTTTTTTGAAAATAATTGCTTTGGATCGCACTGGGTGAAACTCGGTATTCGCAGACGGAAAAATGAATTCGACGCACGAGCCAACTGGCGCGCTTGCGGAGGATTGAGAATTGTATTCCTTTTTTTCAATTGTTCAAGCGGGAAAAATAGTTTTTGACGGTGAAGTACGCACTGCTTCGATCGAGCGACGAAAATGCGATGGAAAAAGTGAAATCTACTCCAAATCGAAAGAATTCTTCCTTCTTTACGAAACGACTTTTGCCATACGGATTTTTCTCCAAATATCGACACTCGGTCGAAAGAGATTCGCGCGTTTTTCCTTTTTCATACAGTTTCGGTACGTCCTACCCGTCGATGTTTCGCGACGACGGTTCATAAATTTGATACAGCTCCGAAATGAAATTTCGACATAAATACGTTGGCGCATAAACAACGTTTGCTTTCGTGAAAAAACGCGAAAAATTTGAAGTTTCTCAAGATCCAAAAAGAGGAAAATATCAAAGTCACGTGAATTTCAAAGAAATAAAATAAATAAATAAAGACGTTACGAAAAATGAAGCACTGCTTCGATCGAGCGACGAAAATGCGATGGAAAAAGTGAAATTTACTCCAAATCGAAAGAATTCTTCCTTCTTTACGAAACGACTTTTGCCAAACGGATTTTTCTCCAAATATCGACGCTCGGTCGAAAGAGATTCGCGCGTTTTTCCTTTTTCATACAGTTTCGGTACGTCCTACCCGTCGATGTTTCGCGACGACGGTTCCTAAATTTGATACAGCTCCGAAATGAAATTTCGACATAAATACGTTGGCACACAAACAACGTTTGCTTTCGTGAAAAAACGCGAAAAATTTGAAGTTTCTCAAGATCCAAAAAGAGGAAATTATCAAAGTCACGTGAATGTCAAAGAAATAAAATAAATAAATAAAGACGTTACGAAAAATGAAGCACTGCTTCGATCGAGCGACGAAAATGCGATGGAAAAAGTGAAATTTACTCCAAATCGAAAGAATTCTTCCTTCTTTACGAAACGATTTTTGCCAAACGGATTTTTCTCCAAATATCGACGCTCGGTCGAAAGAGATTCGCGCGTTTTTCCTTTTTCATACAGTTTCGGTACGCCCTACCCGTCGACGTTTCGCGACGACGGTTCATAAATTTGATACAGCTCCGAAATGAAATTTCGACATAAATACGTTGGCGCATAAACAACGTTTGCTTTCGTGAAAAAACGCGAAAAATTTGAAGTTTCTCAAGATCCAAAAAGAGGAAATTATCAAAGTCACGTGAATGTCAAAGAAATAAAATAAATAAATAAAGACGTTACGAAAAATGAAGCACTGCTTCGATCGAGCGACGAAAATGCGATGGAAAAAGTGAAATTTACTCCAAATCGAAAGAATTCTTCCTTCTTTACGAAACGACTTTTGCCAAACGGATTTTTCTCCAAATATCGACGCTCGGTCGAAAGAGATTCGCGCGTTTTTCCTTTTTCATACAGTTTCGGTACGTCCTACCCGTCGATGTTTCGCGACGACGGTTCCTAAATTTGATACAGCTCCGAAATGAAATTTCGACATAAATACGTTGGCGCACAAACAACGTTTGCTTTCGTGAAAAAACGCGAAAAATTTGAAGTTTCTCAAGATCCAAAAAGAGGAAATTATCAAAGTCACGTGAATGTCAAAGAAATAAAATAAATAAATAAAGACGTTACGAAAAATGAAGCACTGCTTCGATCGAGCGACGAAAATGCGATGGAAAAAGTGAAATTTACTCCAAATCGAAAGAATTCTTCCTTCTTTACGAAACGACTTTTGCCAAACGGATTTTTCTCCAAATATCGACACTCGGTCGAAAGAGATTCGCGCGTTTTTCCTTTTTCATACAGTTTCGGTACGTCCTACCCGTCGATGTTTCGCGACGACGGTTCCTAAATTTGATACAGCTCCGAAATGAAATTTCGACATAAATACGTTGGCACACAAACAACGTTTGCTTTCGTGAAAAAACGCGAAAAATTTGAAGTTTCTCAAGATCCAAAAAGATGAAAATATCAAAGTCACGTGAATGTCAAAGACATAAAATAAATAAATAAAGACGTTTCGAAAAATCGTGTTTTTCTCGCGGTCCAACCGTACAATCATCAGCATCATTTCAATCGAAGCACATCTTTGAAAAAGTGATAAATTTCGCATAATCCGTGTCGTTGCGAACAAAAAAAACGTACGTTTCACGTCTACTAGCAAAACGAATTCATCATTTTGCTCCATCGAGTGTTTTGCGTTTCTTGACATTGTAGTCATCGATATTCGATGATGAATGTCTCGCAAAGGGAACATTTGAACAGGTGCGCAAAATGGAACTGCGACAAGACGTAAAATTAAGCTGTACCCGCAGTGTCTCCGAATTTCCATCGGCGTGTACATTGAAACGATAAATATGAGAAAGTAATTACGATCAGACTTATTTACGATTTCGGTTAGCGAAAACAATCGAAAGTGAGGCGATAAATCACTATACTCGCGTTTAAGAATGCGCCGATAACGCCATCGTACTTAATATTTTATTTTAGTGATTTTTTATCAGCTTCAACGAGCTTATCAGCTCTTCAAACGAAAAGATTCCGAAAAAAAGGCGTATCAAAAAGACATTAGGAAGTCGAGATAAATACGCTAACGAAATATTTGTACGAGCCAGCATCAAGAAAAAGAATCACATTCTCTAATTTGAAATGAATCTTTCGATTTTTTTTTTCAAAAACACATCAATATTTTTTACGAACTTTTTCACTGTTTTTTTTTTACAATCTTGTTTCATCGGTTGAACACTTTTTTTTCAATTTTTCTTATTCAAAAATTCGTCGTTCGCCTCGGAAAAACGTAGAGAAATAATGAAATTTCAGCACGACGATTTCGAAAAGATTTTCGAATTTATTTCATACACAAAGCGACGAAAAAACGTTTTCCCGATGTTTATCGAACGATTCTGTTTTTTTCCAAGCGTTTATCGATTAATCTTTGACATTGGGACGGAAAATGTTCTCGATATTAATCGTGTATGACATCTTTTTTCAAATTTTAATGGAATTCCCGAGATTTCGAATTTTTCGCTGCTCCGATTGTCAAATTATTCTCAATTTACGCCCCTGAGACGTGTGAAAGTTTAACGGTTCATTGTGCCCGCGGAAAATTTACGATTTACGAGCCAGCGTCGTGGATGTACGACACTCCGGGCAAATAAAAAAAGCTGTGTCATTAACTGATCGACGTATCCTCATGAATAAAACGAGGCGATACTATCGCCTCGTATTTTATTATCGATTAATTGCTCGTCATGCGGGAAGATTAATCAATCATTTGAATTTATTTCAACGACTTTTCCGATCGGTTACATTGTAACGAGAGATAAAATTCGATCCAGTTTCCTAAATGTCCAAACGCGTTTGTGATCAATCTATCTCTCGCGATATTGGCATCCCAAGTAGGACTGTAATTTTCGAACTTTTGCGAAAGGAAAAATAAACACTATCTCTCTGTCTTCTCGTGGATAAAAAATGTTTCTCTCGACATTGAAAATCGAAAACTGGTAACAGTCGAGTGTGACTAAAATAGAGATTAAAAAATCATTTTGATCGCGATAAAACCCGTGCTTTACATTTATCAGATATTTACAATTATCGACATTGGAACGAGGGATAAAATTCGATCCAGTTTCCTAAATGTCCAAACGCGTTTGTGATCAATCTATCTCTCGCGATATTGGCATCCCAAGTAGGACTGTAATTTTCGAACTTTTTCGAAAGGAAAAATAAACCCTATCTCTCTGTCTTCTCGTGGATAAAAAATGTTTCTCTCGACATTGAAAATCGAAAACTGGTAACAGTCGAGTGTGACTAAAATAGAGATTAAAAAATCATTTTGATCGCGATAAAACCCGTGCTTTACATTTATCAGATATTTACAATTATCGACATTGGAACGAGGGATAAAATTCGATCCAGTTTCCTAAATGTCCAAACGCGTTTGTAATCAATCTATCTCTCGCGATATTGGCATCCCAAGTAGGACTGTAATTTTCGAACTTTTTCGAAAGGAAAAACAAACCCTATCTCTCTGTCTTCTCGTGGATAAAAAACGTTTCCCTCGACATTGAAAATGGAAAACTGGTAACAGTCGAGTGTGTCTAAAATAAAAATTAAAAAATCATTTTGATCGCGATAATACCCGTGCTTTAATTTATCAGACATTTACAATTATCAACATTGTCACGAGGGATAAAATTCGATCCAGTTTCCTAAATGTCCAAACGCGTTTGTGATCAATCTATCTCTCGCGATATTGGCATCCCAAGTAGGACTGTAATTTTCGAACTTTTTCGAAAGGAAAAACAAACACTATCTCTCTGTCTTCTCGTGGATAAAAAACGTTTCTCTCGACATTGAAAATGGAAAACTGGTAACAGTCGAGTGTGTCTAAAATAAAAATTAAAAAATCATTTGGATCGCGATAATACCCGTGCTTTACATTTATCAGACATTGGAACGAGGGATAAAATTCGATCCAGTTTCCTAAATGTCCAAACGCGTTTGTAATCAATCCAACTCTCGCGATATTGGCATCCCAAGTAGGACTGTAATTTTCGAACTTTTTCGAAAGGAAAAACAAACACTATCTCTCTGTCTTCTCGTGGATAAAAAACGTTTCTCTCGACATTGAAAATGGAAAACTGGTAACAGTCGAGTGTGTCTAAAATAAAAATTAAAAAATCATTTGGATCGCGATAATACCCGTGCTTTACATTTATCAGACATTAACAATTATCGACATTGGAACGAGGGATAAAATTCGATCCAGTTTCCAGATCCAGATAATGGCATCCCAAGTAGGACTATAATTTTCGAACTTTTTCGAAAGAAAAAACAAACACTATCTCTCTGTCTTCTCGTGGATAAAAAACGTTTCCCTCGACATTGAAAATCGAAAACTGGTAACAGTCGAGTGTGTCCAAAATAAAAATTAAAAAATCATTTGGATCGCGATAATACCCGTGCTTTACATTTATCAGACATTAACAATTATCGACATTGGAACGAGGGATAAAATTCGATCCAGTTTCCAGATCCAGATAATGGCATCCCAAGTAGGACTATAATTTTCGAACTTTTTCGAAAGGAAAAACAAACCCTATCTCTCTGTCTTCTCGTGGATAAAAAACGTTTCCCTCGACATTGAAAATCGAAAACTGGTAACAGTCGAGTGTCTAAAATAAAAATTAAAAAATCATTTTGATCGTAAATACGAACGGAACGGAACGGAAAACGAGTCGAACGGAACTTTATAATACTCGTGCTTTACATTTATCAAACGTGACTATTAGTAATAATAATTAGCCAAACGTCAAGGGAATACATAATTTTCAATGATTTCCGTTTTCTGTTAAACATATCGTTGAACAACGATATGCAAAATCCTTCGCGTACTGTCACGATAAAAGTCGTATTTTTGTTTAGTAACACAACGTTGAAAATCAAAAAATCCATCAGCGATACGGCAGCAGATGAGAACTGATTTTATGCGAGACGCTTATTGATTCGTTGATTTAAAGGTTAAGTAGTGCAGCTCGCATATACACAAGCATTCGAGTCTTCGTAGAAAATGTGAGAATCTTTGCAATAAAACTAACGTCCATAATCGCGTCATAAATTGATAAAAATAACTCCACCGATGCAAATTCCAGCATTGTTACGCAACGTAGTTCATTAAATAAACCGTGACAGTCATTGCTGTATTCACGGGTCTCTCGATGTTTTTTTCAACTTCCGCATTTATGCGTTCCCGCGTAGTTCCAAATCATTTTTAATTCGTGTGCTTTTCTCAAAGTTCCCACCCGCATTTTTCCAAATTTCTAAACCCAATTTTAAATTGCCGCGTTGCCTTCGATTCCGATTTTGAAAAACATGAACTCGAAACGTCTCCTCACCGGGGTCGATTTTTTTTTTTTTTTTTTCGATCATTTTATCTTCTCAGTCGATTAATTTGATTGATGAATTTGACGATTCTGTCGTATTACGATTATTCTTTATTTAACCGTTGATTTTCTCGTCGACGTTTAATTCGCTCATGTATGCCATAACGTCAATTCAACTCGGTCAGTTACAGCCATTTGTGCATCAAATGACACGACCATGAGATCTGCTTTCAAAGAGAATTTAATGCAGATACGTACACCGAATGCACGGTGTTTGAATACATCGTGAAAAACACGATCGTCCTACTCTAACGACGGTCTTGAATTGATGCTATTTCCAGAAGAGAAAAGCCTACGATCCTCGTACAATCGTCAATGGAAAAAGGCAAATAAATCATGACGAGTCAAATCCAAAAAATCGATGCAAGACCAGCGGATGTTCAGCTCGGAGTCGAAGGGAACTTGCCGAAAAGGTTCGTATTTTATCGAGAGTGAAAAAGATCCACCGCAATTTGCGCCGAATCGACGAAAAAAATTTATCGCAAAATTGTGTAAAAAAATGTAAAAGTATATCATTTTTTGAAAAATTGACGATATTGAGGGGAGTAATCGGTTTTTTTTTGGACAGAGATTAGTATTTACGAGAATCAGGACACTGTTCTAGAATTTTATGACACAGCTTGTTGAATTTTTTGCTATTTTTTTTTTCCTCATCTTGTTCAACCTCGTTCAAAGTACAACTGAAATTGTGTGAATTTATGTCTGAGGCGAAAGCCAGCTGGTGTCGAGGTTTAGACATTTATTATTGATGAAAGGTATTGATTAAAGGCAATAAAAACGATAATACAGGAAGGGGACTTTTTCGTTTCAGAGAGGACGACAATTTTCTCACTCTGTCGAAGAAATTCTTGGCTCTCTACTGGCGAACCTTCGTTATAGTATTATGGCCGATTGTCCTCCTCCCTCTAGTCTTGCTCAACGACGAAGTGGTGAGAAATTACGTTTCTACTATTTTTTCATAATTTTATAACGAGTGCAACATCGCTCTCATCACCACGTGGAAACAGCCTCTAGTTTTCGTGTCATTCGAGCCAAATTAAATGCAATCAGGAATGAAAGCAAGGTTAGGAAGTCTAATTTCGTCGAACGAAGAAATTTTTTATGAATAAGTCACCTTTATTTTCCCAATTTTAAATTGATCGATATTCCCACAGGTATCGTCTTTGTTGTTGTTTTTCGAAGTAAATCTTTGTTCGATTAAATCACTCTCACGCGCTGATTTCTTTCGCACTTTGTTTCGAGATATTAGACATTGTGTCGAACCCACTGTAAGTATCACGTGACTTTTCACAGATGTTCAGATGTCTCTACGTCATTGCATTAATGGCGATGTATTGGGTGACCGAAGTACTGCCTCTGCCGATAACCGGACTCATACCGATTCTTCTTTACCCACTGATGGGAATATTGAGTACATCGAAAACGTGCGATTGTTACATGAACGATACGACGATGATGTTTATCGGTAGCCTGGTGTTGGCGGTCGTCATTCAGAATTCCGGGCTTCACATGAGACTGGCTTTTTTGATCATCAGATGCATCGGTTGCAGCCACAGGAAATTAAGCTTGGGCCTGTTTTTCGTGACCATGTTTATTTCCATGTGGATCTCGAATACAGCGGCGACAGCGATGATGATACCCATCATGGACACCGTTCTCCACGAACTGGAGGCCGTAAGTTTACGGACAAATTGGACACTTCATTAAGGAAGCCAATCGACGATTCTAGCGGAAATTTCTCGAACGACTTTGAAAGAATTATCCAATTATTTTTGTCGAATAAACGATTCATCGATCATATCGTTTTTTTTTCATGGATGTTTCGGCTACGATCGAATCTTCGTTTCTTCGATAATTTCGAATCAATCTCGTTCTGCTTAACGATTTTGGTTATTTTTCAGCAAGGACTCGGCAGTATTTACATCAAGGATGACGGCTCCGCGGCGGAGAATGGCCACGAAGCGTATGCAGACATTTTGTATTCCAACGATTTTTGTCTCGAAGTTTTTTATTTATCAAAAGTTTACAACGCTACATTTTCCTCCATTGGATAATGATTTTTCTAAAAAAAGTCAGAGTCTAGAATTTTCTACGGTGCTCAGGAAAAATCGTACGATATTTTTGCAGAGAAAAAAGGCCAACGAGGAGCACGATGGTGTATTATTTGACAGCGGCTTACGCGTCGAGTATCGGTGGAATAGGCACGGTGGTTGGAACCGGCACGAATCTGACGATGAAAGGCATTTTTGAGAGGTTAGGTTTACTTTTTATCGATCGAAAAAAAGACGAGAGTGAAATTATGATAACAGCTGTTGTGATAATGACGAATTGGTTGAACTGTCGGTAATGATGGTCACGATGATACCAATAATGATTATTTTCGTTTGTCAGTCGTTTTAAGAACAGTCCCGGAATAAGTTTTGCCGATTGGATGCTCTATTCCGTTCCGTCGATGTTGCTCATGGGTTTTCTAACTTGGCTCTGGCTTCAGATAATGTACATGGGACTTTTTCGGTCAAAGAGCAAAGACGCCAAAGCCATTGACATTGGCGAAGAGGGCGAAAAAATAGCGGCCGACGTTATCAACAGAAAATACAAGGAGCTCGGGCCGATAACGTGGCACGAATCGTGCGTCGGTGTGATATTCGTGACGGTCGTGCTACTCTGGTTCTTCAGAAGCCCGGGTTTCGTCAAGGGGTGGCCATCGTACATTACGAATCTGTGAGTCGAAGTTTCAAGTTTCGAAGTTTCAAAATCACTCTCCATGGAGCTTACTTTCGAAAACTGCAAGCCTGTACGAGTCGAATGTATGCGGGCAATTACGAAAACTCAAATTTCAACTCTGACATCTCTACGTATTTTGGGGAATATCGTGGACGACCTTTTTTTCAATCCGAAGCTGTAGAAACGACCTCTTGCGAATCTCAAACGCGACAGTTTCGTTTATTTAGTTTTTATTACATGGTATTTATATTCAGTCGATAAAACAGAGCTCTTTTCCCTCGATGGTGCATAGATTTTCATGTTTCTCCTCGTTTCAATTACTCAAGTGTCGTGTATTTTTTTCTGTATAAGATGTACAGTCTCAACTCGTTTTCTTTGTCCGTTGATTACAGTCCTGTGAAGGATTCGACAACAGCGATTGGCATGACGATATTGCTCTTCGTAATTCCATCGAAACTGGATTTTCTAAACGCGTTCAGCAGAGACAGCAGCAAGCGACCGACGAGAGTGTCGCCTGCGCTGATCAGCTGGAAGACAATAAACGAAAAAATGCATTGGAGTCTCATTCTCGTACTCGGTGGTGGATTCGCCATAGCAGCCGGAAGCACATCATCGGGTTTGTCGGCGCAGCTCGGTCAGACTCTCAAGGGTTTAAGATTCATGAACTCCGTTGCGATACTTTTCTTAGTTTGTCTCTTTGCCGAATCCGTGACAGAGTTAACGGCGAACGTAGCAGTGGCTAATATTATTTTGCCGGTATTGGCGGAAATGGTAAGTCCTATTCCGCGGTGCAAGAACAATATCAAAATAGAAACATTTGAATCTTACTTTGGCAAACATTGACGAAATACAGCCAGGAATATTCTATTTGAAATAAACTTTTTGTTGGGCCAAAAAGTTTCCATCGATCAGTCATATCGGTCGAAAATTCGAAAAAAAAACAAGACGATTCCTCAAAGTCGTTTTCGATCCGAACATTGCAAAGCTTCAAATTCGTTCGTCTCGACGGTCTTAATTTTTTTCAGTCGACAGTTTCTACGCAAATGAGCTATTCTTCCTTTTTTTTTCATGATTTTTTTAGTGCGTCGCGATGAAAATTCATCCGCTGTTCCTGATGATGCCCGCTGGCCTTTGCTGTTCCTTCTCCTTCCACCTGCCAGTTGGAACGCCTCCGAACGCCATAGCGGCTACGGCGGTTCACATAAAAACGCGAGATTTCATGATCGCCGGGATAGGACCAAGCATAATCACCCTCGTCGTTACGACTTTGACATTTTCCACTTGGGGTGCTTACGTCTTTGATCTTCATGAATTTCCCGAGTGGGCTACAACGACATGATCTTCTCGTTTCATTTTTCCTCACTTTCGTCCGTCATTTGGATTTAGGGACTCGAATAATCTCATACGCAGGATCATACCGAAGACAATGTATAGCAGGTGGCACAAGACAATCATTTTGCAATTTCCGATCAATTTTCTTTTTTTTTTGTACTTCATTTGGGTATTGCAAACTTGCTATTAGGAAAAATGTCAATATTTTAGATAAACAAGTTTTAATTGTTTTTCTGCTGCACTGGAATGGTACGGTCTTTAGCTTCGTTATGTAGGTGCATTAATTAAGTCTGACTAAGTTGCAGGCTTTCCCGTGGTTCCTCTACCTGCAATATCATATCTCGAACCAATTGTCGTAATGTATACTTTAAGAACGTATTTTGTACATAATTCTATATGTACATGTACGGATATCATTTTCGAAGTAAATAAGTAAAAAAAAACTGTTTTGATTTGTTTGATTTATTACACCTAACCTAACCTAACTGATCTCCACGATTTATCGTCACCTACAGACATTAATATTCTTAATGTTTGATGCACCTGAGTTTTTGTCTCAAACTTTTGTTGTAGCCGTAACATGAGTTTCCGTTAACGTTCTTTGCCGAAATTTTGTACCGGTAATTAGTTTAAATGCATAACCTAACATTTTCGTATGGAGATCATTACAGAGACTCGAGTGTATTTTCTCTCACTAAAGTGCTTGAGCCTGCTGTTCGAGTATCGCGTTTCATGTGAAATAATAGAGGGATGAATTTTTACGATAGAAAAACTTACGTCTCGTAAAGATAAAAAGCCGAAAAAATGTCAACTCACCATCCGTTGGACTATCGACGCCAATTACTTCAGTTTCGTCAGGCATGGTACACGGTGAAGTTTAACGTAACTAGCAATAATACTTTGAGCAAATTAATAGAAAAAAAGTGGATACTTTTGAAGCTGGAAATAAGAAACTCGTGGAGCACGAATGTAAACACGAACCCATCCCAAAGGAGAACTAAACATATCACATATAACCTCGTATCATGTCAGCACACTCGTAGTAAAACAGAGAGTCTGTTTACATCACGAAAGAAATGCAAAAATTGTCACACTTTCAAGTATTTCTAGCAATATTCACTAGTACATTTTTTTAAATATTAAAAGTACAAACACAAGAGAACATTTACTCGTCACAGTCGTCGATCACACACGATTTTTTTTCTGTAATATGTGATATAAGAAAACATTGTCCTTAAAAAAATAAGAGAACTCTGTATATTTGTTGATGTCTGCTGAATAAAACAGATGGCGCTGCAGGTAAGTTTTACCAGTTTTACCAACGAACGCGCGGGAAATCATCGCAACGTCGACACTTTCCGAGGTAAATAAGTATACCTGCGCGTTTCATCTAAACAATAACCGTAAACAATAGTTTGTCAACAATTGGAACAGAACGCCTTTGCCAATTGGCAACCATCAAGAATAAGTTTTAACACTTTCACCAACTTTTTGATGAAATCAAGAATAAATTTCTTTCAGCTTTTGGAGATGCAAGGATCTTTACGAGGTTAACAACCGGACGGCAATAATGGAGAGTGACGACGATTCCGATGTCGGTGATATATTGGATGATCTTTTGGCTAACGCTAATGACATTGATCAATCCACGCCAGAAAAAAAATTGGAGGAGTTGAAATTCAACTTTTTAGATTCTCAGACTAACGCGATTGCGGATAAAACCGTCCATGACGAAAAATCGAGTCTCGTTCACGAACAAAATTTGGATTCTTCCGATGACGAGGACAAACAAAATTTCGAGCAACAAAAATATTCCGAGTACGGCAGGGAAGTGAAGAATTTATTGAAAAACGACGGTGCGTCAAAGCCGTTGCAAGATTTTCCAAAAATACACGAAAACGCCTCAAAGCCGTTTGAAAAATCGTCGAAAACTCCGTCTACAAATTCATTCGATTTCAACACCGCAGCAAAAAAAATAGTACAAGAAAAACAAGTTCTCAAGCCAAAAGACGTTTACAGCGATCCCGTATTTGGGTTTCGACTGATAACGCCTCTGATATCCTCCACGGAACTGATCGACAGAATGAAAGGCAAAAAAGCAGTGACGGTATCAAGAGTAAAATCCCATTTGTCGACGGAAGGTATTCACGACGATTGGGTGATCGCGGGTGTTTTGATAAATCGTTCGCCGACGAAAACCTCGCAAACGGGCAGCCAATATTGCATCTGGAAATTGACCGATTTGGGCGAACAGATGAATACTGTATCGATCTTTTTATTCAGCGGAGCTTATAAATTATTTTGGAAAACAGCCACCGGCACGGTCATTGGAATTTTGAATCCAAACGTAATGGATTCCAGAGACAATACGAACGAGAGTACTTTGTCCGTCGACAATGCCAAAAAACTCATGATTTTGGGAAAATCGCGCGACATGGGCAAATGCAAATCGTCCAAGAAGAACGGAGAACCCTGTTCGAACATAGTCGATTTATCGCAATGCGAATATTGCGTCTATCACGTCAAGCAGGAATACAAGAAAGCGTCGAAACGCGCCGATATACAGTCGAACGGAAGCAGCGGCGGTTTTTCATCGTCCATGGGTAAGAAAACGAAAGCTCCTCTAGCGGGAATGTACTCACAGGGTTTGAACAATCAAAACTTTACACCCATCCTGGCGAAGAGAAACGAGAAACTTTTCCAGAAGGATTCGGCGAGACTCGCGCTTCTACGTGGGACTGCCGCGATGCCGAATTTTCCCGCTAAAAGCGCCAGTGTCGAAGTCAAGAAGAAATCATGTTCCGTCGAATTGACGGGCGCGCAGATGAAAAAGGATTTGCAAAGATTGAATAAATTGAGAGGGTGGAGCACAACAAACCCCATGGGGGTAGCGACGTCGGAGGATGCTACAAAAGTTGTCGCGGAAAATAAAAAGGCGTCGAGTTTTCAAGCATCGTCGTTGGGCCCAACATCGTCGGTTCCTCGATTGGGCGCAGGTGTACGGGGTGGAAGAGTTGATTTTTCACAGCCGATAACAAAGAGGCACGTGGACAATGCTCGTTCTAACGCTTTGCGCTGGATCAAGAACAACGGAACGTTGAAAGCGTCAAATCCGAATAAAATTTGTGCAAGCAGAGATAAAAAATTGACCACCGGAGTTAAACGACAGAGAGAGGGCGCGGTGGAAGATCTCGAAAACGAGAATGATCGTAAGAGAGCCACGATAAATGACAAATTCAAGGAAATGATGGAGGCAAAATCCGCGCATGTCGATCTCGTGGAGCAGTCTCTGGACGAGGAGAAAGACAAATATTTCGATAAATTGGCAATCAAGGAGAGAATGGAGGAGAAAATGATGTCGACTTTTAAAGTTGATTGCAAAGCCGTTAAATGTTTAGTCTGTAAATATACGGCTTATTCCAGCTCGGATTATTGCAAAGAACAGAAACATCCTCTGAGAGTCATCGATGCGGTCAAAAGCTTTTTCAAGTGCAACGATTGCGGCAACAGAACGACGAGTCTCGACAGAATACCGTCGGAAAGTTGTAAAAAATGTCAGGGCTCGCATTGGGTCAGAGCGGCCATGATGGCGGAGAAGAGGACGGATATTCCATCTGCCGTACTCTCGATTCGTGGGGGGGAAGAAAAATTCATCGGTTCCATATCTCAGGATGCCAATATCAATCTTTTGGTACCGGATTCCGGAACCGGAGAAACCTGAGGTTCATTTTTTTGTCAAGTACTTTTATACCTCGACGGGAAAAAAAGAAAAAGATTTTACGGGTGACGAATTGTGTGTTGTCGGACTCGCGTGATATTGTACTGCCTAAAAGACGTATCGCCGACAGGGGCGCAACCGTCGGAAACCGATGCGCACCAAATTGCACGGGAAAAGCTTCCGTTTGGTCAATTTCGATCGTTGAATAAAATTTATAAAATTGCGATGTTGTTTTTTAGGTTAAGGGCAAACGTATTGAAATACAAAACTATCGAATTTTGAACACCAGCGATGGTGATCAGGGAATAAAAATGTTGAAAAATAATCAAAGTTTTTATGAAATCGTCGGTAAGGATGGATTTGCGGTACAATTGTAGCAAAAACGTTGTTGCAATGACAATGACAATGTGCGCAACGAGAATCTCGATCAAGTATACCAAATGTTAATTTTTGATAATTCTGATAAATATTCTTGATAATAAGTGTGCCAAGTACTTGAAATTTTCATTCCAACTTCCTTTTATTACTACTGTACTGCCGGATCGTCCTTAACCTGCAAATACCGTTCACAGAACGATCTTGCTGTAAGAGTGTGGACACTTTGCTTTCCGAATAAATAGCTAAACGAAGAGAACGCTTTTTGCTCCTCGCACCGACACTTTTGCGCGAATTTGACGGTTTTCCGTCGTCTTTTTTTGTTAAGGATACGACAAACTTTTTTTTTCAACTGGTTTGGTATGTTTTTTTTTTTCAAGCTCAGGAACGTGGATGATACAGACTATATTGAGAAATTTGAGTAAAATATACGCATACGATAATTTGCTATAGTTTTCCTATCGTCAGTTTGAATCCTCCGACGAGGGAATCAATATTCTGCATCTTTCCCCCTATCAAATCATGCGTTGGAATGTGCCTCGCTTGAACAACAGGTAATAGTACTTTTTTTTGTTATCATTTTTCTTACTTTTTCTTTAAGATCGTGTGAAAAATATCAAGTGTTGCTGACGCGATCAGCCCCGGACACTGTTTCATTTCCTCCTCGTATTATTTTTTCTCGTTAATTTCAATTACTGTACAAGATACGATTTGAATCGGAATTTTTTTCTTTGACAACGTCGGATAACACATCTCGTTGCATGTTCATGGCATTCGATAATTTCTCTATAAAAATGACTTTGATCATTATCCTTTTTATTTCCACAATTACGTTCCTCTTTAATGTTTTCACTGCTCCAGAGCTTGGCTTCGAACTTTTTTTTCTTCTTCAATTTTACAAAGACGTCCAGCGCAACCGACATATTTGAAATTACATTTTTTTTTGTTTCTCTCGAAACACTGTGACGGTAAAATAAGGAGAAAAAAACAGCAGTAAAACTGACGACTACGTGTACAAAATACTGCCGAGCGCAAAAAAAAAAAAAAAAAAAAACAATCGACGATATCGGACATATCGGACGCGAAGATTTTCCGAATTTTCTGTATTTGTTTTCATCGAAAAAAAATCGAAATTACGGTGCGTTTTTTGTTTGAACATTCGGAAATCCTTCGCCGACGAATCAGTTTCATTGGTACGTCGGTAAAAGACGAAAAAAAAAAACAACGCTTTCACAAATTGCACTTTTCTCATTTCTTCTTTCAAGTTCACCCATTAGCCACGGACATTTGTACAGACACACAAATCGATTATAATAAACACACGAAGAACAAGAGAAAAAGAGCGTAATAGTTGCGAGATATGCCCCCCTCCCCCTCTCTCTCTGCCGATCGTATAATATCAATGAGGGAAAATTCATCGCTAAAAGCTACGTCGAAAAAAATGGAAACAAAACGTGAGAAGAAGAAAAACAGCGAACTACGTTGGAAAATGATATTTTCTCTGCGATCTTTACCGTCCCTTTGGGCGTCGGCATCTTTTTTTCCCCAAATTATCGCGAGCTACACACTCCCGATTGTATCATTTTTGTTGTGTTCCTCCGAGAGAGACAAAACGACTGCTACGAGAAAATAAAAACTAGAAACAAGAACGAAACAAGCATGGCGAATATTTCAGCAAAGTTCGGACAATTTCTAACCGAATACTGTACACGGTAATCGCCATCAGCGTGCTCAAAGTTTGAGTGAGTGGCATGAAAAAGGCAAAGAGAAATAAAAAGTCAACGCGTCGGTCGGACATTCGCAACATTGATTCGTTATCCGAGGTAGATTTCTTTTCGACGAAATGAAAACCAATCGCCCAACCAAATTGTACAGGGGGAAAAGAAATCTCGAAATCCTAAACCGCGTTCGGCCGATGCTCTTCCGGTTAATATATAATTAATAATTAATATAGCTTAATTACGATCACACACCGTCTCAATCTCCCCTGAATATCTCTTCGTGTACTAATGAGCGTTCTTAACCTACACACTCGAACGCTTGCGAGACAAAACGCTATTTATACCATCATTTCTCGTTTCAGTTTCGTTTCTTTCTTTTTTTCTCAGCTTCTTCCGGTCGCTTTTCTTTCTCTTCGTTTTACTCTGCATTGTTTCCCGTTTTTTTTTCTTTTCTTTCCGTTAATGTAGTAGGCAGGTATTCAAGCTGGCTTAATTAAGTGTCACAGTCTTCGAGTTGCCCATTAATTTTTCCATGCCGCTTGTTCTTTTATCCTAATTCATTTACGCCCGCATCGTCTGCCTTGGATTTTTATTAAATCTCTTCACGAACTATTTTTGTACACTCGACGAAGACTCTTCCTAACCGCTATTTCATTGAACCATTTCGTCCGCGATTATTCCCGGTCAACAAAATTTCGGGGCAAATATATATACTTTTTATTTCTTCATCACTTATAGTTTCTCTTTTCTTTTTCCTATTAAATTTTGTTTTGGTCACACATTTGTTCTCTTCGTTCTTCGCAATGTCCCATGGAGTGTATCCGAGTTTTTCGTCCCTCTCTCTCTCTCTCTCTCTCTCTGTTCTCGTTATTCGTTTTCTTTGTTTCGGTTTTTTTTTTTTTTCGTCGCTGTGTGTCCGTGTTTCAGATATCATTTTTTTTATTTCTTCTTACTTCTGTATTTATTTATTATTATTCATAAATCAATTCGAGTTTGCCAAATTCTTTTGTTATAATCCTCAATAATCGTCCAGGTCGAAGCTGTCGATTTCGATATCCTCCAATTGCATACTTTGAAAGTCCACCTTGTACCGCAAAATACCTGAAAAAATGAAAAATTCAGAATTCGTTAGCGAGCGCTCGCGTCAACATTTCGACTGTTCGATAAATCTCTCATCGCAATGCATCTCGTGTAAAACGTTACTTTTTCCCCACTGGTACTTATGCACTTGTGAAATTTTCAGATACACGTGTGTATTTCTTTAATCGAATTTTTGCTATCATTGTCGGCTCTTGCCTCGTTCGACTTTCGCTTTTGGGAGTGAATCTCATCTCGAAGGAATTTAGCCTACGAGAAAGTGCGCTTTCTTCGATAACACTTGCGATAATCGCTCAATTATTATCATTTTTTTTTGTTTTTTTTTTTTAGTAAAAAGCATGTACCATACCTTTCCAAATGTGCGAGCTAACAGGGGGAACGACAGATCGATTAGTACATCGTAATTGAAAGTTTTGCTCTAGCGATAAAAAGTCAAACGATGAATGAATTTTTCAAGAAAACTTTCTTTCCTCAACGAAAACTTCATTAATTAGCATTACCGGGTTCAAACAGAGCTCACACACAGGTACAACATGCGAAAAAAATCGATGAATCGTCTACGCGTATAGCGTCTAATGATAAAACTCAAAAAAAAAAAACAAAAAAAAAACGTTTCATTTTTTCCCAAATCACTCAATCGTCGTTTACGTATCAGCCAAATGTTTCTACAAACGGGCAATCGTCTACCATGCAAAAAAAAGATGACCGAAACGCAAAATCAATCGCATTATTCGCAAAGAACGTTGAGGCGAAGAAAAGAAAATTGAATCGTGTCAAGACGAACGTTATAGTTGGCGAAGCGATCGAGTGAAATGATACTTTTTTTCTGGTCGAAACAACGACGCCGAGATGTGAATTTTGTCAAAAATACGTCCGGAATGTGTTTCGAAAAAGAAAGATGGAACTCGATGAATACACAATGTAATTATGCTACGGAAATTATAACAACGATAATAACGAATAATCAAAGATGAACGAATGCACTCAAAGAGACAGATAAATGTCTACCTGGATTCGAATCTGAGTACGTTTGTTTTTTGTTTGTTTTGTATTTTTTGGTTTGTTTGGTTTTTGTTTCGTTCGGTTGGATAATTAGTAATCGTCGAGGTCAACGTCATCGAGAGGCTCGTCGGCCTGCAGTGACTGGAAATCGACTTTGTAGCGGAGGATCCCTATATCACCAAAATATCACGAACAAAAAAAAAGAAAAACTGCACGATTAATAAAACTCGTGCGGTTTCGTTACTTTCGATGTGTCGTTGGACTATTTTCATTTTTTATTACGAATTCACGTCATTTTTCGCAAATTTCGGCAACGTGATCGGACAAGATTTTGATATATCCCAAATTGTTTTTTTTCTTCCATCTCGTGAATTATTCCGACTGATAAAAACAATGAGAAACGTGCTTACCTCCGATACCACCGAAACCTCTGACGAATTGCGATCCTTCCTGAGATTTGTCGGTTATTATTTCTAGGGTAGCGCCAAAACTCTTGTAGTTGTTCGCGAGCCACTCGAGCAGCGGCTGACATTCGACCAATTCGAGCTCTACGCCGCTCTGAACAAGAAGGAAAATTCGTGGTTTTCGGTCGAATCGACATAAATGACAATTAATTCAGCATCCGCATATTAAACCGATATAAAGACAAAAATGTGATTTCCATTCTTGATTCCCTGTCGTTTACAAATGCCTATGGTGAATCTTTGTAAAGAACGAGTATGTTACCTCTTTGTCAGTAAAATGAGTCTTGTCCTTTTCCTGCTCGGGTGTGAGATGCAGCACCTTTTCCTCCGCGTTCGTATGGTTTTTCAGAACGTATCTCTGTATGTCGAGGTTTTCCCAGCATATCAGAGTCTCGACGCTGCCCAATTCGAGGGCGCGCAGCGTGTCTTCGACACCGAAACAATATTTTCCCGTGTCTTGCGATATTTCGTCAAAATAACGACCTTGAAGGGAGAAAAAAAGGAAGATTCGTTATCGCTCGCGAATTATTCCTCGTTTCTCGATCCCCTCTGTATTCTCAAATGATTTCCGTGAGCCACAAAATTACCTATGAGCTTTTTCTCTTGAATGAATTTAACATTTTGGAGGGATTCGGCAGCTAATTCGATGGCCTGATTGAAACCGTTCTCACCACCGTAAGAAACGTCTACGAGTTTTATCACTTTGGCTTGCAATCTCTGTTGAAATAATAGCACACAAACGATCGTGAAATAATTGTCAGAGATGAGAAGAAAGAATAGATTTTCCAGTTGTTTTTCTCGCTTTTTTTTTCACTCACAGGATCAAACATATCCGACTGACTGAGCTCCGTTTTAAAATCGGCACTACCGGCGAGTATGAGACCAGCGATATTGGGCTTGTCGTTTGTGATGTACAGCTGAGTAGCAACTTCGGCAACTTTTCTAACGTAATTGTGTCTCTTTTCCATGCGCAATCTGGCGAAACGAAGAGCCGACTGTCCGCCTCTCCCTGAGAAATACACAACCATGGAAATGAGACGCGATTCTTCGAGGATGGAAGCAACGTGGCGAGATTCAGTAGGGGAAATTTGTCGATTCCGATATTTGATAAAAATATCAGACGAAGGAAATACCACGTGAAAATTCAACCACTTTTCATCTTTCATGTATTGAAACTTTAGTTATCGAACGAACGAATGAACGCTCTGATAGCCCAGCATCGCATTTTTCAATTAAATATTCATTTTTATAAAAAGGAACGCACACGTTCAATGAAATAATCTGTTTGCTTCATCATTACCGTGTTTCTTGGGTAAATCGACCGTAAACTTGTGAAGAACCTCGCGCGTGTTGCCCTGCAGAGTACCAAAGAGGGCGCCGTTACCATCCATAACGATAAAACCAAATTTATTGTCGTCAGCCAGTAACGCTGTCAGAGCTTCCGTATGGAACTGTAAAATATTATTGAATATTATGTAGAAGAAAGGATCATTTTAAATTATCACATGTTTCAATCTTTTTTTTTGTACCTTATTATCACACAAATAGAGAGAAGTATTTATGGGCTTGAAAGGCTCAAAGTCAATGTTGACTTTTTTTTCCTTTCCCTCTTCTGTCACGATTGTTCCGCAGTATATTACCAGGCCGTTTGGAGGGACTGTAATCGAGCACAAAATTGATCACTTTCTCTTAATCGTTGGTGCACTCGAAAAACAACTCAACATGAAAACTTTGATTCGTTACCGCCAATCGATACAAACATTTTATTTGTAATTAATAATTCATTAATGTCCTCTGCTTGTTTTTATTTTTATTTCCAATTCTAATTGATATCCATTCTTTCTGAATTTTGTCAACACTTTGTGTGTAAACGAGGTACATTCTCATCCAGAAATTTTCCAGCGAAAATACTGTCTTGCGGCAAACTTTACACAAAGAATTGTGAAAACTTTCCTTGTCAGGGCTATGAGTGTTTTTCTGAATACTTGAATTTTGCAGAATTTTTGGCAAAACTGATAATTTTCTTCAAAACGAGTTTTTGATAAATAGTATCATATTCTTACGAATTCTTTTCATTTGCTACAACAAAAAGGATTCTTTAAAATGTTCTTTCAGGGGTTTTTTCTGTTTTTAATTTCAGATGGAACATGGAGATTTTTTCGTAACTAAAAATGCTGTCCACTGCGATGCTGGAAACACTGCGATTAAGCAGCTGAGAGATGACGAGGATATGAAAACACTGTATGTATATTTTAACAGTGAAACTGATTAAATCGGAGGGGCGGGAAAGCGACAATACCGTTTTTCATAAAATCGCAAATTGTGAGATGAAACACAAAATAGGTGAAATTCATCAGCATTTCGAATGCAGAAATGGTTATTTTGTTTTTATCCTGAACTCTATTGAAACTAATCCCAGACGTATGCCGCAATATGGCGCCAAAAAAAAAGTATATCGACTGAATTTTCAAAGCGCGCTGCCGCTATTTCTGAGCTTTGGAAGTATGGCGCAAATATCTTTGGAAATTCTTTGTCGCTTGGATCAAAGTTGTTAATTTCATCGTTATTATAGGAAATGGAGCCATTTGTACCTTTAGTGTATAACTTTAGTCGATGCTGCACGGATGTTATGGCGCCAAGTACGGACAGTCTGTTGACTCGCGATTTTATATTGGATGCGGTACCAAATTCATCGGCCAGCATTTTACTGACTCTGGAAATTTGATCCTTTGGCGGTATGATGAGGGAAATCATGCTGGTGCCGTTCCTGAAAACAAAGAATCATCCGATTGCTCCAAACTCGATCTTTGATCTCGATGAATGAAATTTAAAAAAGTAGGTCATGCCGTACTGCATTGACCTTGATTCTTCAATGTCAGATTCTGCAAATTTCGAGAGCATAAAACTCCGAAGGGAAAAAAAAATGTGCCATAGATAAATTCTCATAAATTGTTGCTTTTTAAAACAAGGCGGAAGATTAACGATATGTTTAACCTGAAAATGGCATTCCTTTGGTACGAGAAAAAAAAAATGACGAAAATTCGACGACATATTTTTCTCAATTTTGGATAAAATTACAGGAAGGAATTGAAAAAAAGTTATCGTAATTTGTGGTAGAAAATCGTTATCAATGAGTAACCATATGTCAGGATATTTGAGAATCTCTCGACGAGATTGTGAGGTACAAAAGAATAGTCACGTACGGAAGGCCGAAATTCAGAGAAATCGGCCTTGGAACGATAAAAGTCTCGTAAGAATTGAGGAAAGGAATTACTCACCCCCTCGCCATTTCAAGACTTTTAATAAGTTTCTTGATCTTCCAGATCTCGACATTGCGGTCGGCGGAAGTTTCCTCGTTGGACATTGCTGCGCGTGGTGTAAAATCGCGTGGCCCGCAACTCGCTCTTCTTTTTTTTACCTCCTCTGGCAATCCTCTCCCGCTCTATCTCTATCCGCCTGATCTCCAAGTCCGTTCTCTACTTAAAATGATAAACTCCAACACGTCCCCCCCCGCCACGCGTTCGTTTTTCTCTTCTGTTCGCGAAAATAATTGCAAACGTGTATAATTCACGCGCTCGTATGCAGAACACACCGTACATACGCTCGACTAAAACCATGCACACATACACGCGCACGCGCGCTCGCTCTATCGCACACCTCTCGTCACTTTGGACTCGAGTGCGACTCTTCGTCGCCGTGGCACACGGGGTTTTTATTTTATCCGCGCACGCACGCGGTTGGAAGGAAAAGAAAATGAAAATTAATTCGACTCTTATCGAATCTATCGAATGTACGGAAAGGGAACGTTGCGGCTTTCGATAAAGTTCTACGGTCCGCAATAATAACGGACCCTCAAGAGATACGGGATAATAAGAAACGAGGTAACACTCCTTCCAACTTCCAACGCGCTAAACAGACCCCCGACCCCCGAGAAACTGCCGGGCTATGCGTATGCGTGTTCGTTGAGCGCTATACTGCATGAAGAGGGAGAAATGCGATAATAACAGCGCCAATAGAGAGGCGCGCGGGTCAACCATGAACTAAGCGACTTTCTAACAACCGACAGTTATAAAGACGCGTGGGTTGGTCGACGGTCTCGTGCAGATCCGGCGACGTATTGGTGAATACCGGAGAATCATTCAATGATTGGCAAATTTCAAAGTTCGCAAGGCGCCAAAAAAAAGCGGTGCTGCCTTCTGTGAAGGGGAAACGTGAAGCGCGAGCCAATCAGCGAGTTTTATTTCTTTGTGCCTTTCGCTTTGATATCTATTTTAATCAAAATCAAGTTTATCATCGAGGTATGAAAATCGAGACGTTGCTTTTTCGAGAGCAACTGCTGATTAAATTATTATTAGAAATGATTTATCAATTACATTAATGCGTAGCCGATCAAGAGCATTACTATGTACAATCGCTTTCCTTTATTGTGGAATTACAATTATAACACCAATTTTTAAGTACATTTCGTACTTCATTTATTTAGCGATGAAACATTCCTGAAATTGAAACAGGAATCGTAAACTTGATCGATTCAAGGAATATCATTATTGGTATTCCAACCACGTTTTCACCAAGCAATTCTTTCCGTGTCATCGAGAGACCGCGTGGAACGTGGATATTTAAACTTTTGTGTGCCACTCATCGTGCTTAGATTTGTTCGGTTTTGCACGTGCTGCATCTTTCTTTTTATTTTTCCTTCAAGGTCGCACATACCTCGTGTTCTTATTCGTTTCTTCTTTGCACTGTCCGCAACTCAAACGTATTGCAAAAAAAAGAGAGAAAAAAAATTGATGCTCATGAACAAGGTATAACCAGTGTTAGCCGCGTTTGCACAGACAGTTTTGCGATATATACGAGAGAGAGAGACTAGCGTTATCCAGTTTGCACCGGATTGAGTCGGTAAAAACGAGGCGCACACACGCGAACCTTCGACATGTCCTCTCTCTCGCGCGCTGTTCCACAGCCAAATGTGTCTCACCTTGCATGAATTTCCTTTCACGTATATTTCTCCCCAATAGCTCAACAGATTATGAAAAATAAATGAAAATCATTAATATCATTTTATTTTCATAAACGATTTCGTTACACTATTCATCGTTGTTACATCTCGTATTTTTCGTCTATGATTTAATAAAAAGCAAAGAGCCGCATAGTAACGATTTTTTCTCGTTGATTATACACGACTGAGAAATCTGTCTTATCGACATCAATGTCATTAGAAATTTCGTACGTGAAAAAATACCTCTTTTAATTCCCGCCATTGCGCGCGCATACCTTTATGACCAATGACTATAAATAAAAAAAAAAACAACGTACGTTGTTCGTTGTGTATTTTTCTTGAATATGGATCGTTCCCGGAATAACGACCTTTTTATAATTCAATTGATCATAATATTGTAACGGGTTAACGAAGATGGGCACGCAATTTCGTCGAAGATACGTGTATTACCTCAAATCCATCGGTACCTGTACAATCATAGTTGGGTACGGTGCGAACATAACCTTACTTTTTTCTCTTTAAATTATCTTTCGAGACAACACTCGTTGAATGACATTCAGAAAGAATAATAAAGTTATTCCTGCGACTAAAACAACGAAATACGTACTAGAAAAAGCGGAATGAATTTAACCCTCAGGGGATGCTGGCTTTTCTATCAAGTGAGACAAACAACGCAGATACTCGGATCGAGCGTTGCCACGAATGTTCTCAATTTGGAAAGATCTCAGGCCCAATACATCTACATCGATCATCCTCGTTACAAAGGTCGCCGCAATAACCTTCATAGAAAATCGAAATCTTTGGGGAAAAAAAGCAGAAATATAGACATTGACACAAAATCCGTGAATTCCAAAACAATTGTATTAAAAAAATGATTCCACATTTTGATGCTTTGAAGCAAATATTTCAGTGTTCTCAGTTTGTCGTGTAACATTGAAGATCGTATCGTCGGGACGTCATGAAAATATGATTTTTAACAATTTCTTTAATTCTTCTGTTCGATTCGAAATTATCGAATATCTCTCAAATACCAATTTGTGCGAGGTTGCTGGAATACGGCGTATGTTACTGGATTAAAAAAAATCGAAGCCTTTGAGAAAAGTAATAAAAATCAAACACGAGGGACTGCTTTTTCAGACATTTTCATGTTTCGCGACGAAAATATGGAATCTCCCAGAACCGTAACGGAAAAAACCAGAGGCCTCGGTTACAAAATCACTAAATGGTGGAAGTCGCTCAATCGTAATCTAGCATACAGGCTTCTCAGCATGTCGAAACGAGGGGACAGAGAGACGAGAAGAAAGGCCGTTCGAACGTTGAGTTCTTTGAAACATTTAAAAGGTCCGAGAGCTTGAAAATATTGAAGAAAAAAGATGGAAAATTTGTTATCCACGATATTTCATCATTTTCAGACTGGCATTACTGTCAGATAGCACAAATGCTGGATGCCAAAACGGCAGTAGCCCTCGCAAGGAGCCCTGAAGCGGATCTAAAATTCTTTTTAAAGCCACCTTATCATCACGTGAGGCACAAGCTCTATGTACGAATTTAATTGATTATCATGTCGTATTTTATGAGTCGGTAAAGTCGGAGCAATTTCTATCACTGAGTTTCCGACTCGATTTTCCCACGATTTTACCCACAACCCAAACAAAACAGCATTCGAAAACTTGATAAAAATACAGTGAATTTTCCTTTTATTCGCTCATCAAGTATGAACGAATAAATGCTTTGAAATTCGAATTTCTCATTGTTCATTTTTCCAACGAATCTGTACGCTTTTTTTTTACACTTTTCAAAGACTTCTTTCACAGTTTTTACAATTTCCAGGACCTGATCGAGTTTCTTCACTCCGTGATGATTAAATTGGACACGATGTGCGAAAGTCGTCATCCCTGTCTCGTCCAATTTTTGAACAAGAAATTTCAAGATTCTCCTCGAGTAGGATTCTGAATATTATTCAAAAGATATATCCACATTTTACGTGAAAACGGAGCTCGATCAATGACAACAATTATGTACTCTTATTTGCAGGAAGGAGTAACGTTCGATCACGATCTCGCCAGTGTCGGCCTCCCCGTGACACCCGCGATAATTTGGAATCGCGAATTGCTCGAAAATTGCGTAGCAACGATTCATCATCATTCCTCGATCGAACAGCATGGAAAAGGTGGAAACCAACACAACAAATCCCGCAATATTAAAAAATGACCAAGCTTTTCGAGCAAAACCGCTCCTAACGCCAATTTTCCCCAGATGTCGCGGATGCCGGTGCTCTGCCGATTCTCGTGGATGTCCAAAAAATGTTTGCCAACGACGTGGAAATCTGCATCTTGCTAGCAAAAATTATTTCCAATTTGTCCCTGCATCGTGAATATCTCGAGGATATTTTTAAATCCGGTAGAACAAACGACCGTAGAATGAAAACGAAAATACATTTTTTAAAAATAGAAAATTTTCCTAAAAGTATTGAACATTTTTTCCCTAGGCTGGATCGGAATTTTAGCTGGCTGGTCGCGCAATGCCGACGTTAGACTCTCCGGGCCTGCAGCTCGCGCATTAGCGAATCTCGACGCTGATGAAAATCCAAACGAATCTTATCCCCGTCGGATTTACCTGCTGCATCCGCAGCATAGAACAATAACAAGGCCGAAGCTCGATGTTATTTTCATTCACGGCCTCCTCGGTGGGGTTTTCGTCACCTGGAGACAGAGAGATCTCGACGTGACATCTTCTAGACTCGTAGGTAAAAAATACCTGGAAAAACAAAGATATCGTTAAATGTAAATATCGTCATATCATATGCGGACTAAAATTAACGATATTGAATTTTTATATCATACCGAGTCGCAATCATTTATCCTTCTAATTAATAAATTCAAATAATAAATAATGAATCTGATAATTGATAAGAAATGAGCGATTTTTCGAAAAAAAAATGTTCAATGTTAAACACGAATTTCAGAAACACCTGCTGCCTATTTCACCGCTGATACACTGAACGCCGTGATAAACGATCATCCCCAGGAATTTTTGAGAGATCTCGCGCGCGACTTGAAGATGCGAGAGTGGAAACGGGTCGGACACGACTACGAAGTCGTCCTCGAGGATTGTCCGGAAAGTATGAATTCTCGAGCTACCGGACCCTTCACCTGCAGGGGGTAGATTTCGTTGTTTACGCGAATAAACGAAATATCAGTGTCTGCGAGCGACGATCGAGCCGTAAATATCATGTTGTTCTTGTACAGCGACGCGGATTGCATGGAACAAGCCGAGTACGATAGAATTCATAGAACGCAATGTTGGCCACGCGACTGGTTGCCCAAAGACGTTTCGTCGCTTCGAGTTCTCGGAATAAATTATGACACTAATTTGTCAATGTGGAAACCACCATGTCCGTTGGAAAGTACGAGGTGAATTTTTCGAAAAAAAAAACGACGGATCTTTTTTTTGTGGGTTTTTTCATTTGCAATTTTTTATTTTCATTTTTTTTTGATAAACTCACATTTCGGACTATCGATCTGATTCGCGTTCTAAGACGAGGTAAAAAAACACTGGGAAAAAAGTTGACGGTTTTATCGGATCGACCAAAAGTCTCGCGGAATGTAATTTTTAATCCAGAAAGTCGGTACAAAATATTGCATGTTGCGGGGACCGCGGGAGCCGATGAAACGAAATCTAATCTTCTTTTTCAACAATCGAAAGAAAAAAAAACACTCTATTCCTCTTGTTTGTATCAGGACCATGCTGGATGAGAGGAGCGACGAGTTTATCAAAAAACTTGTTATTTCGGGAGTCGGAAAACGGCCTGTTGTTTGGGTCTGTCACTCCATGGGCGGTCTTTTGGTGAAAAAAATGCTGGTCGAAGGTTTGGCGAATTATCTCAAAATTCCATGTGTGAAATTTGATTCGCATCCGGTGTAAATAATGACGATTTCAGAATGGAAGAAAGGCGATAAAAATGATTTCTGCAGAAACACCAGAGCTATCGTTTTCTACAGTACGCCTCACAAAGGCTCTCACGTGGCTGCATTGAAACAAACGACGCAAATGGTCGTTTGGCCCTCGGTCGAAGTGCAGGAACTCAGACAAGGTGAATCGAATGGAATGAAAGACATTTTTCGCAAAGGAGAAATTCGCGAGGAAAGAATGGCGAACGTAATGATGTTGCATGTTTTTTTCTCTCAATTTCAGAATCACCCGCTCTTTTGAAACTTCACGAAGATTTCCTCGATATGCTGGAGAATCACCCGATTGATATCGTCAGTTTCTGCGAAACCAAATCGACCCTCGTTACCGCACTGAGATTTCCCTTTCAGTTTGTCGCACCAAACTCTGCAGGTGAGATTCACTCACTGATAACACGCGAAGCGCGCCTGATTTTCCATCTCAAAACAATTACACGATTCTGAAAAGGATCGTGTTGCATTTTAGTACGAAAACAAGTCTTCTAAGTATGGATCAAAGCTGTTTTTTCATTTCTTGTTCAATTTTCTGATCCTGAGTAAATTTCAAAATCGCAATATGCTCGGTATTCTTATTCATGTTTTTTTTTCTTCATATTTTCACGATATTCGGCACAATACAAAGTTATTCAAAGATTACAGAAATCTTACCAAAATTTATCCTCAAGCACCTGAAATATTTCGCTAAATAGCGTAATAAAAAAACGAAAATTTCCGCAGATCCCGGTGTTGGTGAATTCTTCGAAATTCCACAGGATCATCTGTCGATCTGCAAGCCAGCAAACAGGCAAGTAATTTCGACTCTACGTCGATTCTCGGATCGATCGAAACGAAAGATCATTCTAAAAAATTGCCACGAAATTAAAAAATTGAATTGAAAAAAAGATTTCCATGATCCGTTTGTTTATCGACCAGGCAATCTTTTCTGTACCGAAAAGTCTTGAGTGTCGTAAGACAGCACGTTCCAACGAGTAGCACTGGAAAGAACCGCGAATATTACCTATCGAAATTGCTGTCTTGGACCAGATGAGTTCGTTGGACGATTTTCGAAAAAAAAACGTGAAAACGAAGAAGGAAGATCTCTTCTCCAAAGAACTTTGATATTCGCCATTGTACAATTATACGAACAAAAGCTCCAACCCGTGTGTAAATATAAAGTTTTGGAGTCATTGCCCCCCAGACTCGATGATGTTTTATTTGAAAAAAAAATGTGATATTAAAATCAATAAAGACACAAGTTGGAGAAAAAATACCGTGATGCTGGGAAAATTCAGGGAACGGTAATTTTTAACAAATGTGAATGATGACGCACTGCAAAGAACCGCGAATATTTCCTATCGAAATTGCTGTTTTGGACCAAATGAGATCGTTGGACGATTTTCGAAAAAACGTGAATACGAAGAAGGAAGATCTCTTCTCCAAAGAACTTTGATATTCGCCATTGTACAATTATACGGACAAAAGCTCCAACCCGTGTGTAAATATAAAGTTTTGGAGTCATTGCCCCCCAGACTCGATGATGTTTTATTTGACAAAAAAATGTGATATTAAAATCAATAAAGACACAAGTTGGAGAAAAAATACCGTGATGCTGGGAAAATTCAGGGAACAGTCATTTTTAACAAATGTGAATGATGATTTATTATGAAATAATTCAAAAATTCGTGTCATAATCAGGCGGATGTCGTGATAAATTTGTCGTGCTTTCGTAGCCGGCAAATTTGCTGCTCTGCGATGGATTATAGTAGTAACCGTTCCATTCGGAACGCCAGCTGTCGTACATGTTGTATTTCCGTTCTCCAGATCGTCTGTCCACATTTCGCTCGCGTCCGAGCGTACCGTCGACCAGAATCTGAGAAACAGAGGCAGCGTCGACAAATGCATTTTTTCAAAATTGTAACGTTGGGAGAAAAAAAAATTTCTAAAATTCGAGAGCAAGAAAAAGGAAAACGAGCAAAGAATTTAATTAAAGAATCTTAAACTCGATCGCTGATCGTTCTACGATGGAAAAGAAAAGTGTCAATTAAATTCAACCTCGTTCGAGTTGGACTCGAAAGATTTGTCTCTCCAGACGTCGGTGTCGTTCCATATTGTCGATATTTCAGATTTGGGATACTCCTGCGAGGATCTGTGCGAGGCAGCCGCGTGACTCGTTTGTATAATATTTTTAGCAATTTCTTCGGTGTAAATAACCGGGCCTGGCTTCAATTTCGATGCGTTTTGACGATTAACGAGCTGAAAATCGAGAATAAACGTGTCGATTGCAATGGATCGTCAGTGCAGGATTTATGTACGTCGCGACAATATGACGAAAACGAAAAACTTACGACCGAAACGCCAAAAACGATTATAAAGAGTAATCCGCCGACTCCGATGACTATAACGGCTATCGCCCATTGAGGAATCAATCTGTCCTCGTCCTGGATTTGCTGAGGATAGTTTACCTTTGGGATAACTGCGAAGAAAAACAAAATTTCACCTTATTTTCGTTTTATATCAGTAACGAAAAATTTATCACTTCTGTAATTAAATACAGTCTTCGATAAAAATATTGGTTCTAAATAAAAAATAAAACAATATCGTTTTCTAGATAAATTATTTAGAATTTCTCTGTCGGATCAAAGCTCGTGATGCTCTACTTCCGGTCTGTGCGCTTTTTGCTGATTACATGACTCGAAGAAGGTTTATCAAAAAAATGCACGTAGAAATGCTATAATCACCAACGAAATCCGTTGATTTTGGATCCAAAACGAATGCTCCGAGTTTTATCGGGCCCTTGGCGCGGGTCTCGTTCCATACGTCACTGTTGTACGTTCTCAAAGAGTCGTGAAAAATGACTTTGAGCTCCTGGGTGTTGATGCGCTGGGTGAGCTCGGTCAGCTCGACGAAATAATCGACGAGAACGCTTCCGGGACTAAAAGCGTCGATTCTCACGTGCTTAAACCAATTTCTGAATACCGAAGATTTCAGAAAAACAAGATTCATCTGAAAAATGAAGAAAATAACGTTGAAACTCAATGATGTGCATAAAGATGGAAATAACAAAACCCTCGCAATTGCCAAATTCGTCACGCTCCAAAGTACGAAAAAATGGTCATTCAAAGAAATATGGAAAAGTTTGCAGTTTTGCTACCTTCCGAAGATGAGCATTTTGAGATGAAAAAGAAAAACAAAATTTGAGGGATATTTGCAAAATTTCATAAACCAAAAAGAGGCAATAATTTCGTATACTTCTTTTTCAATGTCTTCAGCGAGCTGTTGCCACTCTTGAGTGTTTCGGTCGAGCAATTCGGGCACCCAGGTCGCATTTCCGACGATTCTGATCGTGCCAGCAACTTCGCACTCGTTCTCGCAAATTCCTGGTGTAGTTGGGCGTGTCGTGGTGGTTGTGGTCGTTGATGTCGACGTCGTCGATGATGCTTCCGTCATCGTCACCATCGAGACGTTCATCGACGCCACGGTGGCGGTTCTCGCAGCCTCGAGAAGCTTTTCTATGGATATCGGCGTTGTCGAAGGCGTCGGCCATCCTGTGAATTCCGTCGTGGCTCTGCAAATACGAGACGAAAAAGAATATCATAAAAAAAATCATTCATCCACGAATTGGAACGAGAATTAGAATTCGAATCTGTCCAGTTTCAATTTTTTTTTTTTTTCAAAGATTTACCTCGTCGGCCATCCTTTCTGAATCCTCGGCGTGACAGCCCCGGAACCTTCGACCTTCGAGCTGTGCGTGGTCGACGTAAATTTCGTCGGAGCTTTTCTTCCACCAGGTCGACTGGGAAAAACTAATTTTATCCCACCGAGAGCTCTCGGTGTTGTTCCGAGCGTTGGAGTTTCCGCCGTCGTGCTTGTCTCCGCGACAACGGATTTTCCGACTTTATCGTGACTCTTGAATCTATTGTAATCCGGTGGTAAAAGCGCCGAGATATCGACGCTCGTTTTCGCGAATAAATCCTGCAATGACTTTTCCGGTTTCGCGGATTTTTCCGTTGTCTTCGAGCTATCGTCGATCTTACCATCATCGTCATTACCGTCTGTCGGCAACGATGACGGATTCGACGTGGTTTTCGAGACATTTTTTTCTTCGTTATTCGCCGCTTTGTCCCTCCTCGTTTCCTCCGCAGGGGCGTTATAATTCGCCGGTAAGAGAGACGAGATATCAAACTTGGATTTAGCGAGAATTTCACCGAGTAGAGATTTCTCCGTCACGTGGGAGTCCTCCTTTTTCAATTTGTAACCGGGTGGCAGAAATGCGCTTAAATCTTGACCGACGCCACTGAAAACCGGCAAGGAAGTGGACGTTTTTACCGACGAGTTCGAGCCTCGTACACCGTTACTCCTATTATTGTTCTTATTATTGTTATTACTGCTGGAAGGTTTGTTCTCGACAACCGTGGGACGCGAGTTCCTGGAGGAAGACGGCCAGCGGAATTTGATTTTTTCCGTACTCGCCGTACTCTCCTCGTCCACCGGAGATTCCGTGGGTTTTCCAGCTGCGGCCACCGTTCCCGACGCTTTTCTCTCTTGGTTGTAACGCCTCGGAACGAATTTACTGATTATCGGAACTCTCGACGTTGTCGTAAAGCTCTTTCTCGCTTGCAACGGACGTTGCTCGCTGAGGCCATCGAGCTGCAGGGTATTTCCCGACGTGCGAAAACCATTCGCCAGGAAGCCGCTCGATAATTCGGACTGCACGCGATCGAGCTTGTCGATGATGCTCTCGGTGGATTCGGCCGGCAAGGACGATCTCTTCGACGTCGTTGATTGGAAAATTTTCAAATTTTCGTCCTCGTTTTCGATCTTCGTCGGTTTTTCGATGCTCTCCGTTGTTTCTTCGATCGGACTCGGGCTTGACGCGACATCCGCGTTTTTCTCATTCGTATCTTTGTCGATCGACTGTACGACGAGAAACGGTAGAAAACGTGCACCGGAAATACTGCGACTCGTCTGTACGGAAGCGACGATTCTCGAATCCTCGGTTGTTTCGCTCATATCCGTGGACAGAATCAATCCCGGATCTGGCGTGGAGCTCGGTATCAACGGTGAGATTATTTGTTCCGTCGTCAATGGCTCGAAACTCACGGGTATGGAAAATGTGCCGTTCACGACACTTTTCGTCGTTACGACGGACACCACGGCTTCTCCGATCAAAATCTCGTCGTCGCGCGAATCCGTCGATTTTTCAAGCGGACGCTCATCGTCGTTCGATTCTTCGCGGTTGATCTCATCGACGCGGGATTCTACGGTTTTTTCCGCAGCCGGTAACGTATCGACCGACGAATTGTCCGAAATGGAGAATTTGGCCCTCGACGAATCGCTCAATTGGGAACCTTCGCTTGACGCTTCTGACGAATGCTGCTCCGGCTTCAACGAAACTGCGACATCCTCGGAGGAATCAAAGTATTCCACCGCATCGTGCTCTGCGATAACGGATAAACGTTGAATAAAAACGGTTTTTCTAATTTTAATAGAATTAATAGACTAATTCAATAGAATAATTTGAAAGTTGCAGCTACGATGAAAAGCAACGAGAAAATTTGGGACTTTTTTTTAAATATTCAGTTACACAATTCTGTTAGTGCGAGGAATATATTTTTTCTCCGCGTTACGTCAATTTCGCTACTCCAGTATTCTCATCATCAGAATGGTGATTCTTGTTACCTGAAAATCCACTATGTTGATTAGTCGCGTTCTCATAATCGTCGTAATAATAATAAGAATCATCGTCGTGATTTATCGAAGAATCTTTGAAACTTTCGATACTCGATTCTTTATTCTTCGTTTCCGCCGCGTGTTCCATCGAACTCGGAGCGATTGGCAAGGCTCCAGGTGTCTTTTCCAACCACTCGTCATTCACCCTCGTTTCGTCGAGCACGTAATCATCGTCGTAAACTTCTTCGCTGTTTTCGTTCTCGTACGATGATGAATTTTCAAGGCTTTTCGAATTTTCCATCACGTTGTTCTCGTTCACGGGGCTCAGCGACGGGGCCCCATTTTCCGACGGCGATACGAACGCCTGAGCCTTCTCGTAAACGGAATTCGTCGGCAAAAGTTGATTGTTCCATTTTGATTTGACGTCTGCGAAACGAAAAAATTGAAACGTCATTTTGGTGCAAGGGAATAAATTAAGAAATAAACCTGCTTCTGCCAACGCACCAACTTCGTTTTCGATCATTTTCAATTTTATGAACTTCAAATTGGAGTTTCCGTGGAAAGTTTTGTTATTCGTTATTGCGAGCATTCGTTATTTCAATTTTTACGCATTTTAGATTCGTTTGCACAAAGCGTACGGGTCGAGCTTCTACTACATAAATTTTCGAAAAAAAATTGTTAACAAAAATAGTGAAAAACTCAGCCCGATCGAAAAAGAAGATGAACGCTTGCAGAACCGCGATAATTCGAAAAATAACAGAAAATAAAAATTGGCAAATTGGAGTAAAATTTGTTCGAGCGCCCGACACAAGTTTGCATGGAAGAAAATGCTTGTTCAAGTCGGCAGATCGATTCCGATCGAAAGCTCCTTAGATATTTAGAACGGACATTCTCGGCACGCACTCTTGCCGTAACAATGATTTTCTATTCGCTCCGGGGATTTTCTAAGCCAGAATGTTACACGAATCTTAATAACGTAATGTAGGACGATGAGTTTACGTTAATTGCGAGGAAATCTCGAGGCGAGTTAACGAGTTATCGTTTAAATTATAATTATCATCAGATGCAGAGATGGCCTTCCGTTTCGAGTGGCAAGTATGTCATCGCGAATATAATTTATTAAACAAGTTAAAATTTGGTAAGCAAGATAACAATGTCCGTTATCTCAAGTACAATTAATCAAACAACTTTCGCGATGTCGTTGAAAAAAAAAAATTCGTTCGCCTTGATTTTCCATGTACTATTTTCATCGATTCTTTTATTATTAGAGTATTTTACGAGTACAGAGTGATTAAATGGTACATATCCTCGATAACCTCGATGAAATTTTTTTGGACTTTCTCATTTGTACAAGAGACACGCGCTCGTCAGTGCGACAGGAAGTGTAATCTAACTGTATACCGTTGACGGTAGACAATTCTTAATAAAAATGTTTCCTATGTTCATTCGCAAAGCACCAATTTCCGTTATGTAAAAGATCAATTTTCGAATATATGTATATATATATATATATATATTATGTATAGCTGAAATTACAAAGATAGTGTTTCGGATGAAAAAAAACCGGTTGAGAAACACTGCACGTGGGATTTCACACTCCTAGCTAACGAAGTTGCAAATCGGCGTGGAGGTTCTTGGCCTGCTGGCGAAGAAACGAGAGAGATATAATATTGAGATAGAGCAAGACTCGAGCCACTCGCTTTTCGATCGACCTTCGCGTTTCCGTCTAACCCAGTTCATAAGATCTCGTCCAGCTACATTGCTTGGATCTCGCATCTTACCACAAGACGCAAATGCATTGCACGCAATTTCCAAAAGTACATGAAATTATTTTTAAGAAACAAAAAATAATCAATTTCTCATGAATTTTCGTAAATTGGAGTAATTTTCCACGGGTATTTCGTACGCAATTATTTTTACCATCGGGAAAAACAATTTTTTTCATCTTTCCCGACAACCCGGTAATTTTACGATCATATCGAAATTTTTCACGTATTTTTTATCAATATTTTGTGCTCGAAATGCTGCCAATAACGTAAATTTGTTGGGAGATCTGTTTTTTTTTCCACGGATGATGAAAAATTCTTCGGGGGTTACAAAAGTTATTTGAAATTGTTCAAAATTATGCTCGTAATAAAAGTTGCTTTGGAAAACGGAGTAACTGTTGGCCATTCACGTTTGAGACACTTTTTCGACCGTTGATTCAACCGGAACATTGAATCTAAGATTTTCTAATGTAAACATCATTCGAAATAATACTGTGCTACAGCGATTTATTTACGCGTTGAATGAACGCTTTTTTCAATCTGATAAAATCTTTGCCACGACTTTCACGTCTGTTGAATAAGCTCGGAGTCGTGAGATTCTTTGTCGTCCATATAATGAATGAATGTCACAAATGTCTGACAGAGTGCTTTCCGGGACCACTTCACTTCACTTTATTACGAAATAATTCGAGGTGAGCGCCTTAATTTTTTTTTCAACGAAATTCGAACGAAACGATTTGATCGCTACCAATAATCACTAATGTTAGCTAATTTCGTTGAGAGTGTTTTTTTTTACAACTGATCAGGATGATGAAACGAAAAAAGGCAAAACCGTAGAAAAAAATACTCAAAATCTAAAATTCGATATCAATTTAATTCGCGTTTAATTCCCATGAAATAACACGCCGAACGAGTAGAACTTGAGATTTTTGAAAAAAATGGTTGCATCTAAGGGGATCAAGAGATTTTGGTGAAATTTTTCAATGAAGCTCATTATGAAACGAAATGAATTGAAGTAATTTTTTGCTGAATTGATAATCAAATTAGATTACCACATCGAATTGATTCGGTCGATAAATGGATATAACTCGAATGGCAAATCTCATTTAGGAGCAAAACAACATTGCGGCTGTCTAATAATTACTGCTCCGACTGCTTTCCCTTCTCCGTTAAAGCAAACTTCCAATTCCTGTCCGCCCTGTTACGGATCGAGATACAAGCTTTCAAACACAAAACGTAACCGTAAAAAAACGTTATACCACTCGAAGAAACTTGTTTCTGGAACTTGCGAAATAAATTTATGCGTTTCCGAGCAATTTGATTTTCATCTCGTCGCTAAAATCCTCGTTTTTATCGCATCAATCAATTTTTCCTCAAAACACGAACGCATTTTTTTTCGCACATCAATACATTTTTTTTTATCAAAGAAATACGCTTTTTGGTGAATTGGCATTGCAAGAAGCTTGAAATTTTCGAAACGCGCTATTTTCAATCGCCTTTCGCCTTTGATCCGTTGAAAATATCGCAACTCGTGATTTTTATTGTCACGTTCAAGGTACGAATGTCTTTCCCACATCGCGCGGATGCAAGTACGTACAAAATGGTCATTACGCTGACTCTTTTGGAGAACGAATTTTTTCTCCGCGCGTTCAAACGTGTTTCTCGAATAACGAATTATGCAACGTGCATTTCCGGAAGGGAGTTTTTCATCACAATCAAAGTCGACCGCGGCTCGCGTTGAAACGTTCTCACGACATGATCGTCGAGGAAGAAAACAGTATCTTTATTTCTTTACCTCTCTGCTGTTGTCTCGTTTGTACGAAAATCGAGAGTAGTAGAATTGCGGTAATGGCAGTTCTCGCGCTGGTAACGCAACATCGCGTTCTCCACGTTGTTCCGATCTTCATCCTGCGCGTATCCTCCCCGTGTTTCTTCGTCCTCTTCTCGTCACAGTCGAAATTGGCAAATTAAATCTCCCATAAACCCGAGCATACGGAACGACTCGTGTGATACTTTTTTCTTCTCCTCCTTCCTCCGATTCTCACTCTCGCATTTTGTCGCGATGATCCAAACGCGCCTCAACACTCCTCTTGACTACCGCTGAAATGCGGGAAACGTCGATTGAAAAGAGACAATTTTATCGAATTTAATCGCGAAAAAAAATGGAAAATAAAAGATTTTCGCCTTCGTACATGCCGAGATTGAAATACATCTCCGATGGTACCGCGATTATCACTGCGTATTTGTCACTCTTGATTATTTCCTTCGACTTTGATTTTTCGTATACACACGTAGAAAGCAAAATCCTACTTTCACTCCTGGGCGTCGGAGTCAGCACGACTGTTTTACTACGGACAACGCACGTTTGCCGCCGAGAAGCCCGTGGCATGCCGAGGCCACAAGAGAAATAACACTCGTACACCGAGGTGCAAGGAGAGAAAATAAGAGAAGGGG